>CM028129.1:615967500-617167500 GCA_016271365.2 Neoceratodus forsteri | reverse complement strand
TTCTCCTCCCCTGCTAGCCTCACATAGGGGTAAGGGCCCACCTGATGAAGAGTTACTTCAGGTTACCTGGTAGCATGGCAATAAAGGGCAGTGTATGGTGGTCGGGACTCAGCAGTAGTGGTAGGGAGCCTTGGCAGGCCTGATGGACTGGATGGTCAGGGATTAGGAGGAGAAAAAAAAAACTGCCTGAATTTGCTTCTTTGAAATAAAGTGTCTTCACCTAAAAAATCCACAAGTGATTAGTGGAGGATCTTCAAATGGAAAATCATGCATTATCCAAACATGTGGATTTTTTTTCTTACTTGGTCTCCATGAAAAGGGTGTCTCTCGGTTTTCATGTCTGAGCTCAGATGTGAATTGAGCACAGCTCTGCCCACCATCTTCATATAGCCCCTCGGGTCTTACCTTCTGTGTGTCATTGAATGTGCTTTCAAAATCCACTGGTCAAGCAGACGTACACTTAAACACTTAACATTTGCTTTTTCAACTGTGGTCGGAGCCTACAGGAGTATTGCATGTATAAAAGGAGTGATGTCATGTTTTCTGTCCGTGGAACTGACTGAAGGTGTAAATAGTCTCCTCCACCTTATCCTCCTCCAAGAAATGTTTTCTGCCCTCAAATAAATACACTTTCATGTTAGTCAATGGTTGCAGGGTACTACTTGCTTTCTTAAATGGATGGCACAAGACTTGGAAGTTGAGTAGTGGGAGGCAGCATTGTTTTTTTGGGGGGGGGAGTAAGGTCCACCCCACCTCCACCCAAGAAGCTCCAAAAGGTCCATCTCACCTTTTTTTTTATTCATGTGGGAGGGGCAGGGGGTGGATCTATCATACTGAAAGAAGTCTCACTAGAGTTTGGGGTGTGGACCAAGGAACATCACATCTGTGGAGTCCCTGCATTTTGTTAAGGACTAAGAGAACAGAAGATACATAAATTGCCTTCAAACTGACTTAAAAACCCTTGGAACAAATGATTATTTGAGTCACCTGGTGTCTCAAAAGGAAACACTAAGAAATGTCTGAAACTACAGCTTAAGGATTCAACTTCAAGGAAACCCTTGGAACAAATGATTATCAGAGTCACCTGGTGTCTCAAAAGGAAACACTAAGAAATGACTGAAACTACAGCTTAAGAATTCAACTTCAAAGAAAATAGACAACTTTCAGGTATTTCTTAAACATTTATATACTAAAATTTATTTATTTATTTAAAATTGTTGACCGGGAAATGCACGCTGAGCCGAGGCTCATTTCCAGGTGCGACCCGAGTGCATAGTACATCAGGGAGACATAGATATAGAAGAAATATAGATATACAGAAATAATAACAATTTGCATAAGAAAAATGGTACAGTATTGTAAATACATGGAGATTTGTGGTACGGTTACACTTTTGAAGAGCATCAGAGTGGAAATAACAAATTTATATATTTCATCTCTAGACCATAAAATTCCCTAGACTGTCAGATATGAGTATACATTTGTTTGTTTAATGCAGAGGACTTCTCAAGAGCTTGGGGTTTCACTAGGTCCAGGTAGGGGGGAATAGGGTGCACAGCTGAGGCAGGGAGTGGGAGGGAGGAGCCTGAGAAGCTGTTTGAAGATGGATAGGGAGGGGGCCAGGTGGAGGTTGGGAGGGAGGTTGTTCCATAGGCGTGGGAGTCGGTAGGAAAAGGCAGCTTGCCTGGAGGCTGAGAGGGGTCATGAGAGGTGGAAGGTACGAGCATGTCTGTGGCGAAGTGAGTAGCCAGAGGGGTTGGCTTGAGAGAGGCGGGAGGAGAGGTAGAGGGGAAAGGAGCTGAACCAATATAAAATGGGCACAGTACTTGGTAAACACAGTCTGTGATGAAGTGTATTTTTCTTTTTAAGTTTGAGAAGTGGAATTGACTTGCATATGTTAAAAATACCAGCTGAAATTAGCAACTACTGTAGTTGTAGAAACAAAATGCTGTTTTTTTTCTATTTACTCTTTTCCTGGCTAAGTTTATATCATTGAAGAGCTGCCATCCAATGAACAAGCTATTTATCGCTCACTTTTCATTTAAAATATCATAAATGTGGTTTCACATTTTTACCATGAGGGAAGCAAGATAAATCATCATGGTTAACAAATACATTCTTTGACACCTCTGAATGAATGGGATAATTTTTTTAACATTCCTGTTGTGTTAACTACTACTTTGAACCTGTTATTCCCGTTTTTATGACTGTGCTCCTGGAACTTTCTGCATGACAAGTTCCCTTAGGCACCTCATAGCACCTCATTAAGCCATGTAACACTACTATCTTTGCAGGATATTGCATACTGTAGCAAGAGACCCAATTTTTTTTTGCCTTTTTCCAAATAATATACCAACTTCATACTCAGGCAGGCAGTTCTGGGCTAGTGTTAATATTCTACTGAATTTTATTAACTTGCAGTTTGTGACTACAGGTGTTTATAACTGAATAATTACCACATTTACTTCTCTTGCAAATAGCCAGGCATTTGTGTGTCTAATTTATGTTTGACTTACTGTAAGTTACACATAGAATCTGAAAAATTCATAACATGCTGTATTGTGATTCAATAAACTGATAAATGGGGATTTTGGTTTGTTTTATAAATTCATTTTTCCTGACCATGGATATACTAAAACAAAAATTTCTCAACAAAATGTTTTTAAATAAGTGATCTGGTTTTGGGGGGGGGGGTGGCTGCCACAAGCAGAATGGGATTTCACAGTTGAGGGAACTAACAGCAGAAGAAAAAAGAAGCAAGTTGCAGGGTTTTAAATAATTGATTAGGAGTTTTTTTTTTCTTGGGATGATACTAACTGTACAGAAAGTATTTATACAGATTTTGTAGAAGTGCTGTGTTTGTTAAACACAGTGAGGCAAGAGCTACTAATTTTCACAAAGTTTTAGCACTTTTATGAGAAAAACGCTAATCAATTTTTAGAGTTAAATAAAACCCCTTACCTGATGCCTATTTTTAGGACTTATATAGTAATATCTTCCTTCAAGAGAATAGCTTGTAATGAAATGTGTCAAATTTACACTGGCATTTCGGCATATGGACTTTCATATTACATGAATTTTGTGTGTAAGCTGTACATCAAGTTCTATGTTTCTATGTTTCTATATCAGTCTCTAAAAAAACCAAACACATCAAATATCTTCAAAAACTTGTCTCAACATTGTGTTTATCTTCCACCTTGTCACAACATACAGTTGTCTCAGCAGTGTTTTCAGATAGGGTACAGTATCTTCATGTATATGATGGCCTGGTTCTGTTGAGTTGATTGCTGTAACAGTGCATAGAATAAAATACAAAACATATAGGTAACTGTAATACAGATGGTGGCATTATTTTTAATTATACAATGACAAGGAAAAATGTGAGAAGCTGATTAGCTGCTGACCCATTGAAACAGTGATGTTATTACACAACAACATCACCGTAGCTTTGGATTTGGATCATTCCTTGCATTTTCTCTTAAGAAATATTGAACTGATAAATAGGGATTTTGGTTTCTTTTACAAATTTATTTTTCCTGACCATGGATATAATAAAACAAAAATTTCTCAACAAATGTTTTTAAATACATGATCTGGTTTGGGGGACTGCCACAAGCAGAATGGGATTTCACAGATGAGGGAACTCACAGCAGCAGAAAAAAGAAGCATGTTGCAGGGTTTTAAATAATTGATTAGTAGTTTTTTTCTTGGGACGATACTAACTGTACAGAAAGTATTTATATAGATTTTCTAGAAGTGAGGCAAGAGCTATTCATTTTCACAAAGTTTTAGCACTTTTATGAGCAAAATTTTAATCAAGTTTTAGAGTTAAATAAAACCCTTTACCTGATGCCCATTTTTAGGCCTTATATAGTAATATCTTCCTTCAAGAGAACAGCTTGTAATGAAATGTGTTGAATTTACATTGGCATTTGGGCATTTGGACTTTTATATTATATGAATTTTGTGTGTGAACTGTATATGTCTCTAAAAAAACACATCAAATGTCTTCAAAAACTTGTCTCAACATTGTGTTTATTTTCCACCTTGTCACAACATACAGCTGTCTCAGCAGTGTTTTCAGTTAGGGTACAGTACCTTCATGTATATGATGGCCTGGTTCTGTTGAGTTGATTGCTATAACAGTGCATAGAATAAAATGCAAAACATTTAGGTAACTGTAATACAGAAGGTGGCATTATTTTTAATTATACAATGACAAAGAAAAATGTAAGACGCTAATTGGCTGCTGACCCATTGAAACAATGATGTTATTACACAACAATATCACCATAGCTTTGGATTTGGATCATTCCTTGCATTTCCCTTAAGAAATATTTTTCCACACTAACAAAAACATATTTTAAAATGTATTTTTTATTCTGTATATAACAACAAGCCACTGTATAATTGCAATAAGGCACTCCAGGGTGTGTGTTATCTTCTAATAATGTCACTCCTGGGGTGGTGGAAGCACTCGGCTTTGCCTCATGCTTCAACCCACCCCAGGAGTGATATTAATACATGATAACACACACCCTGTCATGCCTTCTTGGTTAAATATGCCCTTTCTCAATGTACTGTGCTTCGATTCAGTTAGTGTATATGCAACAGCCTTAGTGTGAACTCTATGGGCTTCTCTTTGACTCCTGGGGCCGGATATTCAAAAGGGTTGCACCAAGCGCAATAGGGTTGCGCATGCGCAAGTCTGAAAGTGTGCCATTCTACGATATTCAGCAGGAGGCAGTTGCACCACCGAAAACATGCTGAGCAACAGCGCAATGCAAATGAAGGCATGTGCAACCGAAGGGGGTGGATCCATGCATAAAGAGCGCAATGCGATATTCAAAGACTTGCGTAATGCGCAACAGCGGAACAGCCGGAAGTTGTGCCCCAGCAGAAATGAGCCAAAATAAAAAGGCTCAAGGAAGAGGCGCAAGAATGCTACAGGGATGCCAAGTGGGGAAGAGAGAGAGAGAAAGACAGACAGTGACAGGCCAGGGCAGGCAAGGGAAGCAGTGTGGGCCATAGGCTGCAGAGGCCAGTGGGGGGTGCCCAGTGCAGTGGAAGTTGCAGTCAGGACAGTGGGGTAACAGAGCAACATCAGCCGGGGGGGTCACAAGCCAGGGAGATGGACAGTGGCAGCTTCCACATGGAAGCTGTAATGAGGGGGGGTGAGAATGCAAGGTGCAGGGAGACGTGGCCATGGATGGGCCCGTCGGCGGTACGCCCCCAACAGGCAGTACCATGCCCACATCAGCTTTGAACTGTACACAGATGTAGAGATTGTGGGCCAGTACCGCCTGAACAGGGCAATACTGAGGCGGCTCTGTGAGCTGTGCAGTGATGTGATGCAGGCACCCTCACGACGGAGTCACGCTCTGTCAGTGGAGACCAAGATGACAGCCTGCATGTGCCTGCTCACCACGGGCACCTTCCAGAGGCCAACAGGGGACACCACAGGCATCACACAGTCGGCCACGTCACGCATCCTCACCCAATTCCTCAGCACACTGCTGCCACATGCTGCGGAGCACATCCATTTCCCCAGCACCGCGGCAGAGCGTACAGCAAACATGTAGGAGTTCCACAGGGTAGCACGTATGCCTGGCGTGCTAGGGGCCATAGACTGCACCCATGTGGCCATTCACATGCCACCTGGCCCCGATGGGGCACATATAGGAACAGAAAGGGCTTCTCCAGTGTCAACTGCCAGGTGGTGTGTGATGCCACTGGGCGTATAATCAATGTCTGTGCCACACACCCTGGTGGAGCACATGATGCCTTCATATGGCATCAGTCTGCAGGTGCCAATGATTCGAGAGTGGGGACATCCCCACAGGCCATCTAGTGGGTGAGAGTAAGTACGCATGTAGGAATGCAACCGGGGCAGGGTGGAATGCCACAGGTGCCATGGTAGTGGCACACAGGGATATGGGCAATATGGACCTGAACATGATACTGATCTCCACTATCTCCACACAGGTGACAGCGGATACCCACTCCATCCCTGGCTGCTCACACCGTACCGGTGGCCCATGACACCATTGCAGCAACGCTATAATGAGGCACATGCCGCCGCACGCAACATCATTGAGCGGGTGTTTGGGATGCTCAAGGCATGCTTCCGATGCCTAGACACCTCCGGCGGTGCCCTACAGTACAGCCCCTCAAAGGTCTGTGGGATATTCCTGGCCTGTTGTATCCTGCACAACATGGCCAAAGACTGTGGGATAGCCCTACAGGTTGAAGAGGGGGACAGCGATGGGGACGACAGTGGCGTTGGTGTTGATGGTGATGAGCAGCCCCCCCTTGGACGGCGGGATCCCCGACTGATCTGGCAGGCCCAGCTGCACCGGGACACCATCACGGAGGAGCATTATGCACGACACAGGTAAGTCAAGGGGCCATGTGCAAACAACACTGTTCTGGCGCAACCCACAGGCACAGGTGACACACCAGGGTGCATGACTGCAAGGGAGTGGAAGGGACCAGGCACACAAACACACCATCAGGGAGGGCGAACAGTCATATGGACAACACACACACACACACCAGGCACAAAGCGCACATGGGCAGGTGCACAGCAGAGCAGGAACAGACATAGCAAACACACAGATCCACAGACCACACCCACCACCTGTACTGTCCAAGTACGTGTGTCAGATGCTGGGCACCCTTGCACCTTGGTGTACAGTACAATGCAGACATCATCATGCACACGCACCTGTGGACAGCGGTTGGGATGGTGTGCAGGTGGTCTGTATGTCGGCGTGATGTGCAGGGCACCCACCAGTGCACTGCCCACCATGACGCACAGTGCACACAGGGCAGCACCAGACAGGGCCCGCACTGGGAGACAGGTCATTCATGTTGCACCATTCCACGGCCACCGTGGATGCGTGGGTGGCCCCGCCATGACCCAACAGCACTGGCAGGCTGAGCAGGGGCCACATGGGGTGGCACTGATGGACCACCAGGGGTCCCACTGCATGACCGTGACCTTGTCTGCAGTGGGGTCTGTAGTATGCCAAACATACCTGCACCAGGGGTGCTTGGGATGCCCACAGCAGAACCCGGCATCGACAGGCTTGGTGTCGCACGATGCTGGGAATGGGGAGTGGAGAGCATACTGTATGGGGTGCACAGTACAGGAGCACCTGCTTGTGTGCCCAATGCAGCCACGACAGCGAGCAATGCCTGGGTCTGCCTGTCAATGGCGGCGGTCACATCCATCCGCATATCGACCATCTCTGCACACTCCAGAGCACAGTCCCTGCTGTGCCACTCCACAGCCACACACAGTGCCTCCACAGATGTTGCAACCCGCCTTTGCTGCTGTACTGATTCCCGCAGCAGGCAGGTGTACTCTTCAAATGGGTACTCTGCCACAATGGCATCCTGTCCCCCAGGGCATGGAAGGTCCTGATGCTCAACACCCCTTGAGGGTGGGCGCTGTTCACCAGGACCAGGAATGGGCATATCAAAGGGCGGTGGGCATGTGCCACCACTGGACACTGTACCCCCAGACCTGGTGGGTGACTGCTGCTGCTGCCCCTCCAACCGCTGTGCCCCAGAGACCACTCGTTCCACTGCTGTGGCAGCAACAGTACCAGACACCTGCACAGCCACTGGTGCTGCCTCACTGGTGCTGACAGGCACAGCCTGGGACTGTGCTGACATGCTGGCACACATGTTGGAACCAGCTAGGCCCAGGGGCACGTGCTGGCCTGCTGTGTGTCCTTCATGGGACACACACATGTCACTGCCCATTGCAGTCCTTGCATCATCAATGGTGCAGGGTACGTGCTACAGCCACAGTCACAGTGTGCTGGCATGCTTGCATGCCAGACTGCTGAGACACAGGCTGTGCACTCCCCACACCCGACTCACCGACACCAGAGTTGGCAGCCCGGCGTGCATGCTGGTGCAGTGCATTCTGGCTGGTGACAGAGGTGGATGGACCCTCCTCCATGTCCAGCAGGTCTTCCTCACTGCCTGGACCCACCACCACTGTCCCCTGAAGACGAACAGGATCTGTAACAGAAAGAGAGGACATGTGAGTGCATGTGAACAACCTACCCCCCCCAACACCACCACCATGTCATACCGTGCAGTGATGGACTTCCACCTGTCTGGAATCCACCTCCTGGTACGCCCTCAATAGCACTCCACTGCATTGATGCAGCCAGTCGGTCCTCAGCCGGGGTCAGCTCCACCACCGCTGGCTGGCCCCGCCAGTGCCAGCACGTGCCACCAGAGGGCTGCCACCTTCTCCTTCACCCTCCTGCAGTCTGTCCCCATCTTCTTTTTGCATTCCTGCGGGCGCTGGTGGCTTCCATGCAGGTTCACTGCCCAAGCTACCCTCCCATGCAGCCGCATGGGCCTGAGAGTGCCCCGCCGTCCACTCAGTAGTGACTCCTCCTCCAGGTAGGCCTGGAAGAGGGCCTCTGTCTCCGCCGTGGTGAAGTTGGGTCTCCTCCGCCGCCCACCATCCTCACCCTCACCTTGGCTCTGCTCAGTCATGGCAATCTGTATGGGTGGAAGTGGACACCTGTCACTGTGCAGTCTACAGTGTTATCCCATGACCATTGTCCAGAACATCCCACAGCATGCAACCCACCTCTCACCTGCAGTAACTGAATCTGGCCAGCGCAGCCCAATGTCGCATATTTATAGCGCAATGCATGCAAATTAGGAGTGGAGCAACTGTAATGAGATGCAAATCGCGCCACTGCGCCTTTGAATGGCTGATCAGATGATTTGCATGTGTCGGCTGAATATCACGCCGTTGTGATCTGCGCAATACGGTTGAGCCGGCTGAGCCAATGGTGCAGATCTGTGACTGTGTGGTACACTGCATTGCGTATGCCCAGGTAGCTTACGCAGGCATCTGCCACGCTGATGACGTGCTGTGAGCGATCGGCAGTTCAGGCCATGGCCACCATTGTGCCAGTGACACTGCAGCACTGGGCACCATATGGCACTGTGGCACTAATGCGTAATAGTCCACTGTGGCACTGGCACACTGGTGATCGGTCGTGCAGGATGTGTAGACGTCAGATGGCGCTGTACGTGGCCTTGCGTCATAGACCCCTGACCTGGTGTCAGACCTTTGCCCCCTGGTGCTGTTCGGCTGCCATGTATACGGCTCTATTGCGCTGTTTGGTGACAGCGCTATGTGAACCGACGGCGCTGTACGAACAGCGCAATTGGAACCTATGGTGGTCTATTGCTCAACATTTTCTTGCAATACGCGCCATGGCTCCATATTGCCTGCTGTACCGACCCAAAATATGGCACGCAGAAGAGCTCCCAATGGAGCCAGGTGGAGGTGGCCAACCTGGTGGCCTGGTTGAGCCCCACTATGAGGCACTGTACGGGGATGAGCCCCTCACCATGGCCTGCACCCAGGTGTGGCTGCAGGTGGCCACTGACCAGGTGAGGGTCACAGGGCAGTGCCGGTCTATGGAGCAGTGCAGGCACAGGTTTAGTGACCTCTGCAGGAGGGAGCTGGATGAGCTTCGACACCTGAGGTCACGTGCCACGAGGGGCATTGTGCCTAGGCCAGGTGGGTGTACCATCTCTGCACCTGTATTCTCCATAGGGGTGTGACTGTGTTTTGGTGGTGGTGCATGGGGGATGGCTCTGCCATGGTTGGCTGTGTCAGTGTGTGTAGGTGTGAGATACATGGGTCTGGCTGTGTGGGCAGGCACACTCACTGGGGCAGGGGGCAGTCTGCTTTGGGGTCACACTGATGTTTTTCTCAACATTTGTCACCCACAGGCTGGGCGGAGAGGATTCAGGCACAGGCTGAGGAGAGCCGTGGCAGGGACCAGGTGGCGGACGGAGGAGACATGAGGGGGTGGGCCACAGCGGCAGCAGCAGCAGCAGCCACAGCTGCTTGATGAGTGTGAGTATCATTACATCATGGATGCTATTGCATGCTGGAGGGGGTGGGCATGACCACCAACTATGGACAACACAACCATGCACAACACAGGCGACAGTCATCACTGTCCAGTGTCACTGCACGTCTGTGTGTGCGTCACTGGTGGTCCATGCATGCACTGGGCACAAGGCTGTGGAACTGGCATCCCACCACATTGCCACGTCACTTGACAGCCTTATTTGTGCTGTGATGGACATGGGCAGTGTGTGTGTGCAGTGGTGCACATAGCTGGTGCTGCCTGGTTGGGTGTGTCATGTGCATGGTCACTGTGGGTGGGTGCATACCATCACAGGTGCGGGGCACTGGGCTATATGCCTTGCAGGATGGGTGGTGTTCAGGGTTGTGGACAGTCACAGCCATTGACTGTGTTCCCCTTTTCCTAGGCCTCAACATCCTACGCAGGATGGACCATGCCCTCCAGTGGCTGACCAGGGTCTCCATGGCAACACTTGACATCCTCCAGGACATTCAGCGCCATGGGGTGAGGCGACAGCGGAGGTGACAGGGACAGCACCAGGCAGCAGCAGACCAGCCTGCAAGGCAATAGATGTGTTTCCCCTTCCCACTTCACCCATCCCTCCCACCCTGCCTTCCCTCTCCCAGTTGTTCACCCCTACCCCTTGACCACCCCTACCTTGTATCCCTACCCCTTGTCTTGTACATATCTGTATATAGTTTTGTTCTTGATCTTGTTGTTGTAATTTCTGTTTTCAAATATATATATATATATATTTTGTTATGAATACTGTGGTGGTCTCTGATTTGCAGCTGGCTATGGTTGCTCAGTTGCAGTGGTGTGCATGCCATCTGGGGTGGTATGGTCCTGGGTATGTGTGTGTGTGTGTGTGCATGTGTGTGTGTGCATGGGGAGGTGTCTCCGGTGTGGCAGTGACTTTCAGTCGGTCTTGCTATCTGCTGCCGCCCACTGCTGGGTACCCAGAGTGGGTCTGGCTTGTATGGTTCTATGCTACATGAGGTTGACATGTGCTGGGGGGGATGCATGGTGTTTACTGCAGTGACAGTCACTGCACATGGGTGGTGTCTTGGGGTCACGGTGCAGGGTGTGCTGTGTGGATGGGGGGCTGCAGTGCACTGTGGTTGTCAACCCCCTGTGTGTGGCAGTCTCAGCCTGACAGTGGTTGTGCTGGGGTGGCATGGCCCTGCTGTGCTTTGTTGGCTTGTCCCCATGGGCCAGTGGATCATCCATCCCTCCCCCCAGTGATGCTGTGCTTGGGGTGTTCGGGTGTCTTGTTGGTTCTGCAGTGTGTTTCTGTACCCATGTGTGGCATGGCTGGTGGTGGGCCCCAGCCTGCCTCCCTGGTTGTGCAGTTCCATTGCTCTGCTGGGGGTGGGGGGGCTCTGCTTGTGCTATGGCACCTCTGGACTGCTCAGCTGGGCTAACCTTGTTGCGCTATGGAGCAACCTTTCTGCTCAGCTTCCCTTTCCTGGTTGCGCTATGGCGCAGTTTGTGTGATATTCAGACGTTGGCTGCTTGCGCAATTTGTTTTGCTCCATGTTTGAATATCGCGTCTGTTGCACCTATGCGCAATTGACTTGTGCTTGCTCCTGCTGTTGCGCACTTTTTCGACGCAGTTTGAATATCCGGCCCCTGATGTCTATTTGCTTTAGCTATTGTATATTGTTTGAACTGCTGTGGTGCATGTGTGTGCCTAAACTATGTAATTTATTTATCTACTGCTACCCATGTATCTCCGGTGAATGATTGTTATAACTGTCTGCTCTCTGAGCCATTGTTTTTTGACTTGTTAACTGTACTGTCTTTGTATTAGTTTCAATGAGGTGCCTTTGTAAATGAGTCTCTGACTCAAAGGTTTGTAAATCTGATAGTTTTAAAATAAATAAATAAATGTTTATGTTTAAGCCCATGAAACACCCTTATCTAGTTAATGCATTCACTGTCGTAGTGGCTCTGCCAGAGCTTGTTGCTGAAGCAGTGTATCAGAAAACTTTTTGTTGTCACAGAGACTGAAACAGCAGGTGGGAGAAAAGGTGCAAATGATCACATTCACCTAAATGGGGTGCTAGCTGGGAAGTTTTTTCCTTGTGAACATACTTTCATTCAGACTAGTTTTCATTCAAACAACTGAGGATTTTGGATGGCCCTGCTGATTATAAACTTGAATAAGTTAGTTGGTAACAGTGATCCTGTGCTTAACAATCTACAGCTTGGCTGCTCACATGCAAAGAATACAATAAAAACCTAAGTAAGGTTTAAAAACAAGCTTATAAAATGGGTAGGCTAAATGCAACAATATGATTGGCTAGTTACCCATGCATGAAATATGTTCCATGCATGGGTAAAAAAAGGGTCTGGCAGTAAAAAGGCCAATATCCATAAGCCATGGAACGTTGGCATTTTTACTGTCTGCCATCTTTATATTTGCCAAAGCTACCATACCTGGATTATTGTAACAAAAAGCGAGACGTAGTGTGAAAAAAATAAAGCAATCAATAAGCCGTTTAAATGTTCCTTATGCAAATGCTTTTTTTTTTTTATATACACTCCATAACGCAGCTCATCAAATGCTCACCAACTGATCGGGGAAACTCTGGTGCCTTTCACTCATGCTTCACAGGTTAAATGAACGTCCCCAATAACAGTTTAAAAAAAAAAATCTACTGACTTTTAGATTTGTCCCATGGTTTCGCCAACCGATTGGGTAACATCTGTTGCAACTCGCTGTCCCGCTTCACAGGCTGTTTGACAGTCCCGGATGATGATTTAAAAAACAATCTACTGACTTGTCTTGTGGTCTTATTCATTACAGTCCCGTTGCCACTTCCAAAGCATGCCTCTGTTGGTAAAGGAGTGGAGGGTTGGGTGGGCAGCAGGAGGGAAAGACACGAACAGAGCAATGCTGATGAGTTAAAGAAAAAAAAAAACTTTCCATGAGCTGCCCATCTGCTGCATCTGTTCCTCATTTTACCTGTACAGTGCAGATAATTGAAGAGTGGCATGTAGTCACGATGGAGGAACTGGGGAAAAACAGGACGCTTGATCAAGTGAATCAGGCAAAGAAATTAAGGTAGAAAATAAAAAAAAAGATAAAATTGCTTAGTAAATAACTGACCCACTAGTAAAAACAAATAAATAATAAAGTGTGTGGGGGGGAGGAGTGAACTTTTCCAGAAGTATGGATGCCACAGAAGGACAGAAATGTCTAGTTGCAAAATACAATAGCATCATCAGGTAGTAGGCGGAAGGACTATTTTATCTCAAATTATCACAAAGATTTCTGTTTTTAGATATTTAAATATAGTTGTTTAGGGTGAGAAAATTTTTTCTAAAAATGTAGCCCATTTTATAAGGGCAATAAGACACTCCAGGTGTGTGCATGGAACATATTTTACCACACGCCAGGGGCTAAAGGCACTCGGCCATGACGCCCGGCCCGCCCAATGCGCCCTGGCCCGGTAGTGACAAACTGTTCCATCCCACCCTGTCGTTCTTATTGCTTACTTATAAACACATAAAATGTATTTGAACATTTATCTTTTCCTATACAAAATCATTGTAGCCTGAGTAGAACTCAGGCAAATTACATGGTACCCTGACTACTGTATGATGTAGTAAACATGCATTGGTACTTTTTTATATATATTTATTGAATTTTGTTGTATATATTCTTTGTAAACCAGGTAAGGCCCACTAGGCAGAACTGCCCATTTTCAGGGGTAACCCAGAAGCACTGGGGAGGTTAAGTGACTTGTTTGGACTCGCACAGTATGCAAGTGGAGGTTGTGGAAATCAAACCCTTACCCAAGTCTGCTGGATGCACCTAATTCAACCATTGTTTGTTACTCTAACCACAAGGCTATACTGCCAGCCATAACAACACCCATATATAATGTTTTAATATATGATTTCAATAATAGTGCACAGTCCCTACAGTGCAAATCATGAACATTAAACACTTTACAACATTTTACTAGAACTGAATTATTTGCCACCCCCCAACTGCTTATTTTTTCTTGCACCAAAGTGGGTGAATAGTTGACAGAGCACTGTAAATAGCTTTTGATCAGGTTCATTATTCTACATCCAGAAACAGATAACATTTGTTTATCCTGGATTTATTTAATATTGATTTTCTGTGGCTTACTAAATAGAATCTATTTAGCACTGTATGAGGCAGATGTTTTTTCATTTTGGAAGAGAGGCAACACATCCATTTAGGATTCATGTTAAGAGCATAAGGTTTTCTTCATATTTCAACATATTAAAGTGTCAGTGTATTCATTTAGTAGTTTTTGCTGACTAATATGTGCTGCAGAAAACAGTAAAGGATTTATTGTGAAGCACTCAGGGTCTATAGTACAACTCCTGCAATTTCCCAGCAAGTTTTGCAAAAAAATCTCTGCAATTTCAGGTTACTTTTCCTGCAATTTTCCAGTGGTCCTGCCCATGTGTGCTGATACTTGTATTTTTCTTTTGTACCATCCGGTGTAATATAAATAGTAAAAGATGTTTAGGCACATACTTCCTTTCAGACTTCTGCTATCATCTACCTTTCCAACTGTATCCTACCTGTCTGAATTTCAACCTAATTACTACCCCCTACCTCCAGCTACCCTACTCCCATTCTTTTTCGTTAGTTTTCTTCTTTACCTATTTCTGCCTGACTGCTATTTATAATAATAATGATGATAATAATAATAATACATTTTATTTATAGGGTGCCTTATGCATAACCAAGGTGCCTAACAATTTAAAAGCAGAACAAACATCAAATTTAATTAACATTAAAATAGCAGTACACCAAAAAACAGAAAGAAAAATCAATCACTGAATGCCTGCTGCCACAGAAACATTTTTAAAGATTGCTTAAATCCCTCCACAGCTGTGCAGTCCCATAGCTGACGGGGTAGAGAATTTCAGAGGGTGGGGGCTACATACATAAAAGCTCTTGCCCCAGATTATTTTAAACACACCCTTGGAATCTGTAGCAACCCCTCGTCGGCCGATCGGAGTGATCATCCAGGGCAATAAGGAACCAGGAGCTCTTTCAGGTAATCCAGGCCCAGTCCATGTAGGGCTTTGAAAGTCATCAAACCAACTTTAAAGGTGATCCGCCACTGTACTGGCAGCCAGTGCAGTTCACCCAGCACCGGCCAAATATGACAGGATTGAACAGATCTCGTCAAAAGCCAGGCCACCATATTTGCACTACTATTATCTTTGTTATATCCTCCTCTAATCTGAACATTGTTAGTCACAGTATTTATGCCTAAATGTATTGTTTTTCTTGTATATTTCATGACACTATACTGTATATACCATTTCTATTTTGTTATCTTACTGCTTGTTTCATTTACAATCATCTACTTATATCAAACCTATACTGTAAAGTTTCTTGATGTTTGTCATGTAATCTCCTGGGTCATGACTGAAAATAGTCATTGTTATGTCTAGTGTACCTACCCAGTTAACAAAAACTAAATAAAAAAATACTAAATGAAAACTGTGGTTTCAGGAAGGAAAGCAGTCCTCAGCTGATGGAGAGGTTGGTGGGATACATAGGTGGTTAAACTGAATGGCTGGTTACAGCAAAGCAGTGTGGGTAGCTTCCTTACTAATTCCATACATAGCAAAGCAGAAACAATGCAAAGCACAACAGCATTCATTTTAAGATGCTGAAATCTGGGCTGGCCTACAGGCACTGTGATAGCACTACTGCTTGCAATGCCAGCGACCCAGGGTTGGAAGCGAACTTGGGTTGCAAGAGGTCTGGCCTGGGGAGTAGGATCGAGCACCTGGGGGGCTGCTGTCCTCCTCTGTGGAGGGTGGGCTGCAGATCCCGCTGCTTTACCACTACCTGGGTGACCACTGGTGCTGCTGCAATGGGGCTGCAGAGTGATTGGGAGAGGAGGACACTAGCCAGGATCTGGAGCAATGGCATGTTTCTATCTGCCCTACCTCCTTGGATCCCCTTGAGTGCCGGTGCCCTCAGGGACAGTGACCAGAAAACCAGTAACAATCACCCCACATTGGCCACTGGTAGAAGGGACCCAGCTGCTCCAGACTTCATAACCAGGCACCATGAGAGACCCACTGGGCTGCCCGACACACACTGAGGGACTGTGGAGGAGTGACCTAGGGTCCCCTCCATTCCCACCTGGGGAGGTACAACCTAGGCAGGATGGGGACAGGCACACAGAAGCTCCTGAGCATTACCTGGGGTGAAGCTAGGGGATACCCAACCTATGGATCTCTGAAAAGTGGAAACTGATGCTGTAAGAAGGGGGCAGAGAAGGACAAAATAAAAATTAAAAAAGATGCTGAAATCTTAGGGATTATGTGCAGTAAAATGCAATTTCCATGAGGCACTGGTACAAGAATTCAAAATCCGGAAACTAAGCAGGATTCCATGATTTTTACTGGTGTTACCAGTAAAAATGGAAACCAGGGTCCTCACCTGTAAATATTGTCTTATTGTGCCCAAAGTCTTTTGTTATTGTGTCGGTTGTGCCCTGGAGCGTGGGGGGAGGGGAAGGGTCTTGGAGAGAGTCTTGGATTTGTGTTTCCTTTTCATATATTTGTATTAGTATATGGTTTGTTTCTGTATTGTTGTTAGTTTCTGGTTGTTGTAACTTTCAGAAATGTTATACAAAGTATACTTAATTAAAAAAATGTTACTGGCAGTTTTATTTTTGTGCTTATCTATTTATTTATGTATTTATTTATTTTTTTATTAAAAAGTGAAGACTTGGAGACCTCTGTGCCTTATGAATACTGATCAAAAAATTATTTCCAAAATTTTGGCACAACATTTGGCACTGGTTGGTTATTTCACCAACACAAACATATGCAATACATCATTATCATATTCAGGATAATAAAATAATTTTAAGAGAGCCTTTTGAAAGGGGAAAACAGAGATCCATGTTTGTGTATGCATTATTCTTAAATCAAACCAAAGCTTTCAACTATGTTAGCCATGATGTTTTGTTTGCAACTATGGAGATGTATGGAAATCTGAGGCATTTTATACACTGGAGAAAAGTATTATATAAGAATGCTCAACTGTTTTCACATGTAAATATGTGGCATGGGACTCCAGCAGTGGTTCAAAGAGGGATAAAACAATGTTGCCCACTAAGTTCCAGTTTTATAGCCGGCCTGGTGGTGCTGAGGGCTGAGGCGTCTGCCTTACCATGTGCAGTGCTGGTGACCTGGGTTCAGGAATGAGCCCAGGGAGCAGGGTGTTGGTGTGGGAGGAGAGGATTCAGCATCTAACAGACTGCTCTCCTCTCAGGGAAAGGAGGGGGATCCTTGTCCTGCAATGCTAGCAGTGATTAGTGGAGACTGGGTGCAATGCAGTCGGGGACTGCAACAGTGGACGACATCAGGTAGCCGATCTGTGGACATGGAGTGGGGAGCGCTCACATCATGTGCTGGACAGCATTGCATATCCTGCATCAGGAGGAACACCAAAGTCAAGGAAATATGCCTGGCACCAGGGAGGAAAAAGTGGATGCCCTGTGGCCGAACCCACACATCCAATGCTGGCCCCGATCCCCAACTTGACTCTCCGTGGTTTCCTGCCTCTGCTTGTATGGGGCCAGCAGGAAGGGGGGGCCAGCATACCTGATTCCTCAGTCGGGGTAGGGGTTTGGTGGGCAGTGGAGGTAAGGCCGAGTGGATTCACTGGAGAGATGCCCCAGTGTCGGTGTCAGGCGGGGTAAAATCAAAGTCCACCAAAAAAAAAAGTCCCAGTTTTTTATATATTCTCTACTGATCCTTTGCTTAGAGTGACTATTGCAGACTAATTTGAATATCGCAGGGATCACTATGACTCCAGAAATGCAGGACATTAAAGAGGGAGTCCAGGCAAAAGTGTTACATTGCAGAATTAGAATAAGCATTCCCCCACTAAATCTCACACCAAAAATTAGGTTTCCACTTTACTTTATTTTAAAGTTATGAGCTGTTTTGTAACTCTAATTTAACTTCCTGTTCTAAAAAGCCAGTTTCAGTGAAGAGCCACTGATGATGTCATAACCTGAACTCACAGTTTAGTCCTCCCTGCCAGCAACCTTGTAGGACCTGTTTCTCCAATGTTTAAAGGTTGTAGAAAACAGTTTCTTTAAATTGTTTGTCACCACCACATGCCAAATTTATGCATCCATGACACATTACGAAATTGCATATCCCTGCCACCTACTGCAAGTAAGTGTCACCCGCATTTCAAAATTGTGTTTCTCTGACACATTCTAAAAAATATGACACTACCACATTATGAATTTTAGTGTCCCTGTCACATTCCAAAATATTGTGTCCCAGCTGCTTTCTAAGACTGTCATTGCTGCATTCCACAGTTGCAAATGTGAAACAACAAACAATGGCACCACAGGATTATGTGCAAAATCGGCTTTATTCAATGCAAATATCAATCACCCAACAGCTCAGGGTAGACCTCAATCAGTTTCACACCACTAGTGTGTCACAAGGAGGATCACAGTTGCAGCCTGGTTACATTTTGAAATCTCATACCTGCAGTATTATAAAAATTGCACACAACATTGTCAGCCTAAAGGCTTGTATTCCACTGTATTCCAACCCCCGTCACATTCTGAAGTACTGTACCTTGGATCTGTATGTAATGGAAACGGATGCACTGACCCATCCAGTGTCAGTTTTCCTTTTTCAGATGTTTACTACAATTGCAGTTTTATGTAACATGGGAGAAATTAGTCATATAAGGTAGCTCACAGGGAGGACAATGCTATGAGTTCAGTTATGCCATCATCAGTAGCTCTTCTCTGAAACTGTTTTTTTTTTTTTAACAGGCAGTGAATTTAGGGTTACAAAATGACTTGTAACTTTTAAACAACATAACTTAGGTATTTCGTTTTTGGTATGAGGCTGATTTGGGGATATGCTGATCCAAATTCGGAATTTACTGTTGAAGAAAATGTGGCTGGAGTTCCTCTTTAAAGTACTGGCTTATGCATATGACCTCTGTGTGATTTTATAGGACCATACTTCAGGACAACAAGTTAAAAAAGTGATAGACAAGTACTCCCTGACCTCCAGCTCCTGCATTAGTTTTCAGAAAAGCATGGCCATACAAATAGGAAAATCTTTAGGGGAGTCCCCTTGTTCACGCATAGCTGGTATAACACTGACATCAAACCCTATAAAAATCTTAGGAATAATATTTCACCATGGAGAAATGGGGCCCCTTACATTGTAGTTGTGCATACAAAAAGCTAAACAACAGGTGGCTCTTTGGAAAAAACAGGTCTCTTTCAAAAATGAAGAGTACATTTGATGAAATTGTTATTTTTGCCATGTTTCATCTTCCTCAGTTATATTTTCTCCTCCATTGTAATTCAAGGCAAAGATATATAATATATTTTTTCTGACCTCTGGGGTTCCAGATTAAAACCAATTAAATGGGAGGTGACATATAAGGCACCTGCTGTGTTGGGGGTTAACATGAGCAACCCAATAGTCTTTTTCTTTAGTATCTTTTTGGCTTTTAATTTTGCATGTATCTTGTGGAATGTTCAAGTTTTGTGGGCATCCTTTCTGGAAGATTGGTTGCTTCACTTCTTGTCAGGCTTGGAAAATAATGGGCTCAATTTTCAAAAGTCAGGACTGGTGCAGGGGGCTTGTAGCAAGGAGAAATGGCACGAAGGGCTTCTTGTGCTGCACCTTACCCCAGTCCCAATTCAGGAAGGAACTGTGTGCCACTGGTGGGGGCCACCAGTGCCAACTAGGCTTGCACCATCCTTGTGACAGCTTCACTGGTGCACCATGGTGGAAGGAGGCTAGTGCCATGGTGAGGCTGCAGCATTCCGTAAACTGGGAGTTTGAAAGCCCCACCATGGTCACAACTCACAACTGTGCTTAGGCCAGCCAAGAGCTGGTTTAACAGCCCTTGTGGCAAAAGTTGGATCTGTCAGGGGGTCATGTTGCAACCGGTGGGGAACACTTACCAGTGACCTGTGGGACAGCCCTATTGGGCACTGTGTGCATGGACAGCAGTGACAGAGCAAATGGTGGTACCAGGCAGGTGTATCCACAGCAGGTGCCTAGACCCAAAAATGGTGTACCATAGTCAGGCTTACTGTACAATGTGCACAGTAAGCCCAACTATGTGGTACCTCATTTGTGGGTCTGTGGGCATGGTGCAGGGACACCTGCCTGGTGCCACCATTTGTCCTAGCACTGCCATCCATGCACACAGCTACCATTAGGGCACTCCCACATGTCCCTGGTCAGTGTTCCCCACCAATTTCAGGGTTCCCCCTTCTACTGTGCTGCTGTGTCAATGCTGGCTTTGCACCAGGGGCATGATGGAACCCTTCAGCAGACCCCTCTGGTGCACCACTTCCGTGGTGCAGCACTCAGCCTGCAGCAAATCCGGGGACTTTGATGCAGGGACCCATGTTGTTCAAGAATCTGGTGTGGGGGGGGCGTGGCTATGCAGCTGACAAGATGGCAGCCTAAACCATTGGGAGAGACTTTTCCAAGGGCAAATCCAGCATAATCACAAATAAAAAGTGCCAAACTGCATTTTGAAAACCAACTGTGCGACAGAGCTAAAACCAGGGAAAAGAATCATACCTTCTGAGACAGAATTGGCGCAGGATCCATCAAGATAAGTTGAACTGATCCTCAGCTGGCTGACAGCATGGCAGCTCCAGCGTGGACACCAATGGATGAGGTGGAGGCTGGGAAAATGTTCAGTTTTGTGGTGCAAAAATGGAGGTCCTCATGCTGGCCTCCCAGCAAACAACTGCTTCCATACAACGTTTGGAGACTAGATTACTTCACATTGAGCAAACAGCAGTGGCATAGGACTCAGTGCTTGGGGAAATCTGAGCACTTAACAGGGAACACCATGGGGGGGCACGGTCTGGCCACTGGGAAGATGGCAGCCTAAAGTAAGAGCTCTTTCTGGAGCAGTGAACATCTGCCCTTCATCGCTATGATCCTGTGGAGTCCTAACACTAAACTGTGACTAAACTGAACGGGTGACACCATATCTTCTGGGCAGCATAGTTTTTAAGTGGGTTTTGGGCCATTTTGCAGTGATATTTATTGCAGTGCTTCTGAGCCCCTCCTGGCCTTGGTAGGCCATTCAGGCCCTGAACGGGGTTTTGGCTCTATCTACAACTCACCAACATATACGGTTGCGACCAGAGTACTTAGTCAAGGAATCAGATTGCTTGGGGTGAGGTTTTGTTCACCTTCCCGATAAAGATGTGCTCACAGACAAATAGCACAGTGCCAGATGCAACCTTTGCAACTCAAAACCAGCCAGTCGCAGTGGGGGATTCTCTGCAACATATAACAAAATTGCTGGAGGTCTTAATTTTCAGAGTGGATGATATAAGCATATCGCTCTCAAGCACAGTAAAAGATGTCAGACAACTACAAGACAAGGTGAATGTACTTGAACAGAAAGCTGAAACTTGTGAGGCCCATCAGTCGCAAATGTGGCAAAGGCTGCAGCAACATGAGGAATGCCTGGCAGCATTGTGGAGTAGGGGAGAGGATCACGAAAATAGAAACTGCCGCAACAACCTGCGGATCATTGGCCTACCTGAAGGGATAGAAGGACAAGCAATGGAGACATTTTTAAATCAAAAAAATGTCCCTTAATGTTGGGGGAGAGATGGCAATGTCCCATTGAAATTGAAAGTGCCCACAGGGTTTCTATTCATTCTAATAAGCAATCTGATTATCCTCACCCTACAGTGGCTTACTTGCTTCGCTATTCAACTAAGGAAAGAATCCTGAGGGCAGCAAGAGACATAGGGGAGTTGCAATGGCAGGGTACACCAATTCAGATATACAGAGACTTTACACAAGAGACTACTGCTAAGAGACATGCCTTTGGTCCTATCAAGTGTTGTTTATACCAACATGACTTTCGTTTTAAATTTAAGAATCTTACTAGACTCTGGGTCTCCAAAGAGGGTCATGAAATCACTGTAGATCACCCAGCTGAGTTGGAGCAGTGGCTTACTCCAACCTGGCCTGGCCTACACTTTCCAACTACCACTCCCAGGAGGCTTTGGGAACTGCCTCAGACTACACCTCCAGCTAGGAACATTTCTGCTGGTCGAGACACTCCAAGGGGCTCCCTTTCAGCTGGACACCTTTGGCAGTCCCCCATATCGAAATGGCAACATGCAAACTCAGATTTCTGCTGTTTTTCAAACAAGTCAGCACAATTCTCTGCCTCTGAGCCAGGGATTAGACATCTCTTTCTCCAAAGCCAGGCAGCGAGTGAGGATTCACCAAGCAAAGATCCACATGCAAAAATTTCTAGGTATGATCCACCTCTCATATTAGAACCTGAGGATTCTGGTGTTGCTGTCTGCTGTGAAATGGAGGCTGATCATCCAACTGAATGGGCTGACTTTCCTGATACAACATTGATGGAAGCGATAGATACTATCCCCTCCAGTGAAACCTGGAACTATTACTTATGCTACAGCTGCAGCAAAGACTTCTGTAGCTTCTGGAACTTCCCCTCAGGAACCACCCGAGCTGGTCGAGGGTCAAACTACCTGAACTGATCCATAATTGCTATGTGTTAAACTGTTTCTATTGAAACCAAGTCTGTTATGTTCTGCTGATTAATATTGTGACATGAGTCACTTTGAGGTGGACCTCCCTCCCCCCCGCTCTTGATCGGGTTGATTGAATATTTCAGTTCACAGTACTAGCCCAAAGAGCGCCCCACTAAATTAGAGGGCCAAAGGCATTGCAGCTGATTTGAGCACCTCTACCCCCCCCCATTTACAGCTTACTTTAAGGGGCAGAGTTGTACTTTTAAGTCATAGGGCCTGTAGCATGACAGTTGTTTTTTCTTCCTATCTAGGAGGTGGGTGTCCCCACTCTCCCAACCCACCCTTTCTATTCCAGCCCCTGCCAAGCCTGCAAGTGTAAACTATCTCGAATCTTAGCATTTACAGTATATTTAATGTTACTGCTTCACTTCTCACTGTCTAGTTGGTGGATTGGTGGATGGTCTCACCCCCCTTCCCTCCAATGAGTCTGTGTGACCGACCATGGATGGTCACGTGGCTTGGGTTGACTCTACCTGAGTGATCACCCACCTTATATAAACCCCATACTGAGTGCTGGAGCACGTATAGCTGAAGGTGATTTTACACCCTCTATTGCAGTGATGTCCGCTCTCATAGTAAGACGCAGTAGAAGTGCACATTTAGTGACACTATTTTAATTACTTATAGGTCAGTTGACCTGGGGTTTTCTTTATTATTTTCTTCTAACTAACTGTTGCTGTGTTTCTGATTACCTCTGCAGTCATTCAGTATATCAAGGATAAAGTTGCTGTTCGTATCCTGGCAATGCTTTCACCCCCACTTACTCTCTCACTTGGATGGGCTGTGCTGCTCTGTGCAGGGTATTGTATCATACCACTAATCTATAACAATTGCCTCCTTCCCCCTTCAGACAGTGCAGTAAGTACATTTTTTTCTCTCATTCAGCGAAGACATGGTGTTGAACCCCCCCCCCATCCCAGGCCCATAAATGGGTGTCCTGGAATGTCAAGGGGCTCAATCACCCAATTAAAAGAACAAAGGTTCTACAACATTTACAATCCCTGAAGGCAGATATAGCACTTCTTCAGGAAACACATCTCCTAGCTAAAGCAACTAACTGGATGAAGAAGGCCTGGGTGGGTGAGGTTGTGGCTAGCTCTTCCTCTACTAAGTCTAAAGGGGTTGCCATCCTTATTTGCCATGCCTCTGCATGGAAGTTAGAAGGCATCAAGAAGGTTGACCAAGGCAGATGGTTGCTAGCATGACTAGTCTCACCTGAGGAGCCCATGATCTAGGGCAACCTGTATGCCCCCAATGGCGAGCGAACAGATTTTTTCCCCAGCTCTAAGTCAGGCAACTATAGATCTACAATCAGGTGGCCCTCCCCTTCCCATCCTATTAGGAGGCAATTTTAACCTGGTTGATGATGTATTCCTAGTCAAATCAACCCCTATACAACAGGCCACCCCCAACGCTAGACAATCCCTCGCTGATTTGCAGGAGGAGTGGGCCCTAGTAGATGTTTGGCATAGAGAGCATCCCACAGAAAGAGATTATACATTCTATTCCACCCCCATCAAACGCACAGTCGCATAGACTTCTGGTAGGCCAACGATCTTGCTGTAAGGGCCATGTCAGGCATTGGGATTGGCTCAATAGTAATCTCAGACCACTCTCCAGTATGGCTGTCATACCTTCCCTCTAACCATCCCACCCATAGAGTTCATTGGCACTGCAACCCATTGCTTTTCAAAGACCCAGCCTTTGGCCAAATGCTTTCACAGGCAACGAAGGATTACTTCTCTTTAAACTCTGAGTGTGGAGTATCCCTGGGCATAGTTTGGGATGCCTTTAAGGCAGTACTGCGGGGTTGCATTATTGCCTTCTCAGTGGCCCCTGACAAAGCACGTAAGGCCAATTTAACAAGACTGCAGGCAGATCTAGCCAGTCTAGAACAAAGGTTCAAGTCTGCTTCACAGACTAATATAGACAATGCCTTGTATCAAAAAATTCTCAGTCTTAAATACCAGATTAATAGTATCCTTCACCAGAAAGCTGAGTGGCTCCTCTTGTGATCCAAACAGAATTTCTGGGCTAATGGAAAGAGGTCTGGAAAGCTTCTGGCTTTCTGCCTGTGCAAACAGCAGGCTGCCATGCGGATACACTCTCTATGCACCTCATCCAGATCAATCACATCTACCCCAAAAGATGTTAATCATACAATGTGATTATTTTATGAGTCCCTGTACCAATGCTGCTCCACTGTCAACTCCAAAGATTTGGCTCGGCGACTGTTAAAGTTCTGTCAGCAAGCCCAACTGCCATCCCTCTCACCTGAGCAAGTGGGTCAATCGGAGGTCCCCGTATCATGTGAGGAACTACGACTTGTACTTTCAAAAATGGCTCGTGGGAAGGCTCCCGGACCTGATGGCATGTCTGTGGAGCTATACCAGGATTTAGGTCCAGATATTTTTCCTCCACTCCAACTGGCCCTCCAAGACTTGCATAAGAAGAGTCTTCTCCCACCATTTATGAGGGATGCACTTATCACACTCCTCCCAAAAAAATCTACAGACCCGCTGGATTGTGCAAACTTCCTGCCAATATCTCTACTTTCGGTAGATACCAAGATACTGGCTAAGGTGTTAGCCATCAGATTGATGGTGGTGCTCCCATCAATTATCCATCCTGCGCAAGCAGGCTTCATGAGGGGAAAACCAGGGGTGAATAATACACGCCTTTTGCTTAATCTTAAATGGTTTGCTCATAAGGCCCCTTTCCCCATGGGTGCACTAGCAATTGACTTTGCTAAGGCATTCAACTCTATAGAATGGGGTTATATACATGAAATCCTAAAGATATATGGTTTGGGGCCTTTCTTCAAGCAGTGGATACGTACACTGTACTGTTCCCCCATAGCGTGTATCCTTATGAACAGTGATATCTCCCCCCTTCCCTCTCCATAGAGGGACTAGGCAGAGTTGCCCCCTCTCCCCACTTCTATTCCTGATCGCTCTGGAACCTCTCATCCAGGTTTTCACTGCCAACCCACTGATACAAGGGACAGAAGTGGCAGGGCAATCATAGGTTGCTATGGCAAAGGCGGATTACCTCCTTCTAACCTTGACCAATCCTCAGCAAGTAATTCCTAAGGTTCTTCAAGTATTGAGTGACTTTGCCATGCTTTCAGGCCTCAGGACAAATCAAAAAAGACTACTTTGGCACCCTTAAACTCTCATTGTATGAGGGATTATGTACTTGGCACCGAGCTATCATGGGCAGCTCAGAGCTTTAATTATTTAGGGATCCAAATTCCGTTTAAATGGTCAACATTTGAGACTGACAATTTCTCCCCACTGTATGTCCAGCAGATGATGAAAGTGGAGTGGTGGAGAAAGCTCAAGCTGTCACTCCCAGGGGCAGGGTGATTGCGATACGCATGTTACTCCTACCCGGGTTATGTTTCTCTTTAATAATTTACCTATACGTCTCTCCAAAACCTTTTCAATCACTAGAAAAATTGGCCTCTAACTTTATTTGGGACTATAAATCACAAAGATGGAGTAGATAAAAAAACAGGGCACACTGGTCTAAAGACAGCCTCAATGTGCCATGGTTCTTTGGATATCACTTAGCCTGTCTTGCAGCCCAAGCGACCAGATGGTTTGCAGCACAGAATTTGGCACCCCCCCCTTGGGTCCATTTGGAAATGGCACTAGCGGAATCCTCAACTCTTTACAGCCTTCTAACTCCTCACCCCAGAGTTGATCCCAACTCTCCCCCCCCCCAATCACAGATACCGCTCAGGCTTGGAAAATTCTATTCGCTAAGTCTCACATGTCAAAACAGGGCTGGGACCCTCTGATCCAATGTGCCCCACTACAGCATAACATACTCATCCAAATTGAAAGAGACGTGGTAAACTGGCCATCATGGTAGTGTTGTATTTTAACAATTTATGACCTTGTTATACATGATTCTAACCAAGTGGTCTCCTTTGCACAGTTGCAGTGCAAATTTGCACTACCAAACGAAGACTTTTGGCGCTACTTACAGATTCGCAGTGCTCTGCTACCCCTTCTTAGTTATAATACAGACACTGCTTGGTGGCAATGGATAAATAACCTCCACACCCTTAACACTTGGAAAGGCCTCATGAGTCACTTCCATAGTACCTGGAGAGACTCGCAAACGGATCCCATGCATGTAGACTGAAATGGAAAAAACTGCTAAGTGTACCAATCTCAGAAGAACAATGGCATTCCTACTGTAAGGGTATACATCAGGCCTATAGAAACACAAATAGCCATTTCATTCAGTTAAAAATCTTAATGTTTTGGTATCATACCCCGAAATCCTCCACAGTTGTGGGTTACTTGGCCATAGCCACTGTTGGTGCTGTTTGCAACCCAATGCTCATATTGAGCACATACTTTGGTTCTGCCCCTCATTTACTACTTTTTAGAATATGGTAGCTACTGATAAATCACGGGTTCTAAATATCTCAATTAACCTTGTTTCCCCCAAGGTATTACTGTATTAGGAGATACGTCCCCAGTTGAGACTCTCTCTAAACCCATACAATATTGAACTCTCTCCTCCATTCTGGAAGCCAAGCGTCTTCTCCTTATGCACTGGCGTCAACCCACAATACCTACCAGAACAATGTGGCATGCAGCTGTGGCTCACCTATCCCTTTTTGAAAGACTGTCCTCTTTGCAGGGAAAGGAAATGCGCATATACCACGCAAAGTGGGGGCTGTATCTTCAGTCTGACTTTCTTAAAATCCCAACTCATCCTAGCAACCCCCTACTACTGTACCCGAACTCTTAACTATTGGCAGGTAAATGTAACAGTATGGAGAATGTCCCTCACCTCCCTCACCCTTACTCTCCCCGTCCTCTCCAAATGGCAGTAGAAGCTAACTTAGGGGTGAGAGCATTGACCCTTATCTTTCTCCATCTATGCTGTTCTTTTGAATATTATTGCCAGAAAACTATGTGGTGTGTGTAAATAATGTTTAAGATATATGGTGTACATGCTACTGACATAGCAAAGTATATATACCCTTGTCCTAAGCATACTTTTGTATAAGTACAAGACTGCACAAACTATCTTTGTAAGGTAATAAGAAAATACTTAATAAAACCTTATATGAAATAAAAACAGGTAGCACCATGATCAAATCGGGCTCCTAATGCAGAAAGTTGACTACATTGAGAACTGAAGCAGGTGGAACAATCTACACCTCCTGGGTTTCTCTGAGGGTGCTGAGAAGCAGGACACAATTGCATTCCTGAATAAGGCACTATCAGAGATCCTTAGCACCACACCAGGGTTTTGCCTAGAAATAGAATGGACATTGGCACCTTTCCCTAAGGCCGTAGAAAAACCCCAGGCAATCATGATCAAGCTGCTGGACTACAAGATGTGGCAGGTTATCCTAACTAAATTGAGAGAGAGGGGTTGCCTTAACTAGATGGGGCACCCAATCTTGATCTATCAGGACTTTTTAAAGGAGCTCTCAGCTAAAAGGTGAGACTTCATGGCAGCCAGAAAAAATATGCAGGATCTCAGTCTACAATATTCATTGAGGTACCGTGCCATGATGCGGGTTATGGTGAACAGGACTGCATGCTATTTCAAGACCACGGGGGCCCTGGAAGAATTTATGAGCAGAGAGAGTCCACAGACAAGGTTCGCCACCAAGAAAGGGTCAGAGGGGAAAACGAGCCCTAGGAACACAGGCCATGGAAAGAGGAGCCCCAAACAAATGGTAGAGGTTATGGACACTTCAGAGCACCTCATTGGAGGCACCTGGGTACTACCGTGCCGGAACAGCAAGAAGTGGCATATGAATTTGACTCACCATAGGAGAGAGCCTCCTCAGGACCAACAAGAAACACTGGAGTTCAGAGAGGAATGAGAGGCACAGCTAGAAGAGTCAATGGCCCTGGTCTGCTACATGACGGACAATAGATATGTGACCCTGAGATTGCCTTCACCGGGACCCCCAGAGAGACAGAAGATTCAAGGGGAAAAAGTAGTGACTGCTGAGCATTGAGACCCAGAGATCCCAATGGAGCATGGAACATCACCAGAGATAGCTGAGCAGAGAGGGGAGAGCACCCAGGGAGATGAACAGGTGAGGGGAAACATGGAACTGCTAATGTACAACCCTACCCCGATTCTGGGCCTGAATCTAGAATGGAGCTACAGAAGGGTTCACAGACAGCATGAACCATGCAGTCTATGACTTTAATTTAGATAAGTAATGTTGTTTTGATTCTGGGGGGAGGCAGGAAGTGGGGCAGATGACAAGGCTGCAGGTGTTGGTGCAGAAGATGGTAGAGACCCTCTTCAGGGCCATGAATGCCCACCTGAGCTGCCGGTCTGGGTTGGGGCCTAAGTACGCTATAGTCCCTGCCTCTTGTTGAACAGGCCAGTGCACATGGTGAGGAATGGGGACGATACTTCTCACACCGGTGCACTGCTGAGGGATGACCTGCCACTAGGGGAATGAAGGTGGGATGGAGGGGAGACAGGGGAGTCAGGGTGTGATAGGGGAAAACAGAGCTTGTGGAGCCCAGTGGAAGTACGTGCTGCCATTCAGGAACTGGGCAACCTGATAAAGTAGGGTCCTATGGCCCTAAAGTTGTGTGTAATACCTGGGGAGACTGTAATTCTAGGAGTCCTGCCACAAACCACGTGAGCACACATGGGCTTGCCAAATGGCTTATGAATGGTCCTTACCGAGTGACTTCCTGGGTAATGGATGCACCTTGAGAAACCCCTGGACATTGGAACCCCCCCAATACCTGGGACTAGATGCCAGTTCTCAGCATTAGGCATTAAAGGGTAGCACCCCACAATATGAGTTGAAGGGTAGAGACTGGCACAAATGAAACATAGAAAGATAGAAGCATAGAAGTTGATGGCAGATTAGGACCGCAAGGCCCATCCAGTCTGCCCATTTCTTTTTCTACCTTATAAATGTGCCATCGGCCTTTGCTCTGTCCATGGCCTATCCATTCATACTCATCTGTATTGCTCCCTTATGCCTATCCCATGCCTGTTTGAAGCCCTGCACTGTATTCATATCCACCACTTCCTGAGGTAGACCATTCCATGCATCCACCACCCTTTCTGTGAAAAAGAACTTCCTCACATTACCCTTTAATCGCCCTCCCTCTAATCTCATGCTGTGTCCTCTTGTCCTGCTATTTTTCTTATATTGAAACATGTTAGACTCTTTCACCTTGTTAATGCCCTTAAGGTGTTTGAATGTTCTGATCATATCACCTCTCTCCCTCCTTTGCTCTAAGGTATACATATTGAGCTCCATTAATCTGTCCTCATATGTTTTCTGATGTAGTCCCTGCACCATTCTGGTTGCCCTTCTCTGGACTGCCTCAATTTGGTTAATGTCCTTGTGAAGGTGTGGCCTCCAGTACTGCATGCAGTACTCCAGATAAGACCTAACCAGTGTCTTGTAAAGAGGGATTATTACCTCCCTCTTCCGACTTGTGATACCCCTACTAATAGTTTACAGAACTCCCCCACCAAGAAGCTGCTGGCTAACACTAGAGCCCCAGAAGAGAGGCAGCTGGTGGTGCAAGGATCACACCTGATGTGCACTGGGCCTAGAGGATCACTCAGGAAGCTCTATACCCTACCACGCCATACAGCCCAAGCAAGGTCAGTAGTGAGGTTACCACACCCCACCACAATGTAGTACTTATGAATGGGAATTCCATGGGGAGGGTGTAAAGGCGTGCCCCACCCCCCCCATGGGATACCAGGTGGGTCTTGTGCTGCACTGATGGGCAGTCTATTACTTAAGCCTGGAACTCCCCAAGCAGCACGTATGTGAATTATGTAAATAGTTCTACAGGGTTTGTCATGCTTTGTTTCAGAAAATATAAGGTACTGTATGATAGGTAGCACATCAATTCAGCTAGTCAGTTTCAGCTAGGTAATTTTAGCAATGCAGTATCAGCAATTAGAAAAACAGCAACTGCAGCATTTCAGTGAGTGTAGAAATACAGCAACTGTGACCAGTCAGCAATCCTCCGAAGTCAATGAGCTACTCAGAGGATGTCATTTTTGAACTAGGGGTTTTGGGGGAGGCACAGCCTCCATGCAGTACCACTTACAGTAATTGCCTAGTTTTGTGTCCTGGAGGGATGAGGAAATAGGCTACACAGTATATTGGCATTGTGCCAACTTGTGGGTGCTCTCCGTGTGATGAATGATTTGCAGGATTTGTGATACCATGGCTCAGGTCACACATTATACTACAACTGGTACCCCTGATGGAGTTGCAGGTGCCTTGCTGGATGTTGGTGCACTGTGAAGAACTGTGCTGATCAGATAACATGTGCTATAATGTCACTTGCTGTAAATGCTGGTTGTCGAAAATAGCTTCACTATAAAAAACTCACTGAATGTGTAGTCATTACATTTACTTTGCTGAAATGACATGGAACTGTATGGTAATGTAAGAAGTTGGTTAAACCTGCAAAATGAAAATCTGGTACCCAGGAGAAGGGATGCAAGACAGCAGCCCAAAACCCAGATATGTGAGTCATGGCCGGAGAAAGGTCCAAAGGGTCCCTGCCTGAGTTTAAAAGAGAAGGGTAGATCACAAAGGCATGAAGTATGGGACAGCAACTTTTTCCTCTTACAGAGTTTATCACTATATCTGTTATATGCAGACCTCTCCAATACACAATATGGTTAGCTTAAATTGTATCTCATAGAATGTGAGAGGTTTCAACATGCTGATTAAGAGGAAAAAGGTGTTTTCCTATCTAAACAAACAAACTACACAGGTTGTCTTGCTAAAGGTGATGAAGTTGAATACAAGGGACTATGCACTCCTCAAAAGAGCCTGGGTGGGTCAGGTTGTTCATGCCTCAGCTCCCACCAGAAAGAGAGGGGTGGCTATTCTCTTCCATCGGAATCAGCACTGGTCCCCTGTTATGACAAACGTAGATCCCCAGGGCAGATGGGTATTTGCCAAGTTCCAGATTCCCATGGGGGCCCATTCTTACTGTTTTATTTTATTTTATTTTATTTAAACAGCAGTTTGGAAAACCTTTGAGCCATAGGCTCATTTACAAAGGTACCTTGTCACAAAGGTACCTTGTGACATACCTAATGAAGATGATCTGGCCTTCTTCCATCAGGTAACCCAGACTTTATTCAATCTGGATGGAAAGGCTACCCCAATGTTCATGAGAGGGGATTTCAACCTGAATTTGGACCCCCTGATGGATTAAAGCTTGGGAGTGGGGGATGCACATGGGAAGGGGCACATTGCTTTGCAGAACATGATGAGGAACCAGGGACTAGCGGACATATGGAGGACAATGCACCCTAGAACAAGAGACTATTCATTTTACTCTCATGTGCATGGAATGCACAGTTGAACAGACATGTGGCTCACCTCACCCCAGGTAACGCAAGCTGCCATAGCCTCCAAAATCCTCCTGATCATAATTTCAGACCACGGCCCAGTTACACTGTCTCTGCAGTGGAGCCCCCCTCTCCAACCTCCACTACATGGAGACTGGATCCACTGCCATTTATGGGAGCAAGCTTATTTGACTTGATGTTATTTAATTGGATTTTAGCAATTAGTATTTATTATATGTTTATTTCAGTATATTTTATCTGGAATTTTGTTAAAGCGCCTTGGCTCAAGAAAGGCGCGGTATAAATAAATATTATTATTATTATTAATGAGGGACCCGAGTTCATGGAGTGGGCTAAAACAGAGGCCAGGCAATTTTTCCAGGAGAATCCAATATGGGATATCACAGCTGGGAATACATGGGAGGCATTTAAGGCCACCCTGAGGTGCTGGATAATAGGGTATGCGGTGGCCAGATGATGACGACATGAGAAACTACCGAGGGATTTAGCAGGGAAACTAAAGGTAGTAGATGAAGAACACAAGAAGAACCCAAATCATGACCCACACTTCCCCCTAGTTAGGACAGCCCTGAACCTGCAGATGGAGATCAACTCCCTCTTAACTAGGACGGCGGAGGTATTCATACTTTGGCTGAAACAAAAATATTGGGAAGTTGGAGAGAAAGGGGGAAAGTCTTAGCATGCAGACCAAGCAAGCAGCAAATGGAGAGGAACATTGCAGGACTCAGAGATAGGGAAGGGGTTGTGCATACATCCAGCGAGAAAGTGAACAAAGTTATGGAGACCTTCTATGCCACTCTGTACTCCTCCTAGAGGGAAGGGAACCCCCAGGGATTTCAGGACTTCCTTAATGCAGCTACCCTTTTGATCCTCTCCCTGCAGCAATGACAAGGGTTAGAAAGCCAGCTAACCTTAGCGGAGGAGAAAGGAACGTTGCTCTCACTGAAGCCAGGGAAGGCTCCAGGGGGGATGGGTACACAGCAGAAATATGGCAAGCCTTATCAGATTACATAGCACTGGTTCTGCAACAGGTATATCGAGAGGCAGAGATGGTGGGTATTTTCTCCCCCACAATGAGAGAGGCAGTGATCATGGATCACGGTCCTGCCCAAGAAAGGGAAGGACTCCACAGCACCTGGGAGCTATTGCCCCATCTCATTGATAAATGTAGACAGCAACATTTTCACAAAGGCTATAGCCCACAGGCTTAGCCCACTCCTACCCCAGTTTATATACCCTTCCCAAGTGGGAATTGTACCCAGGAGGTACAGAGCAGACCACATTAGGATTCTGGCAAATCTGACCCACAGGGCCAAGGACATAGACACTCCAGCAGCAGCAGTGGCAATAGACTTCGAGAAGGCTTTTGACTCACTGGAGTGGGACTATCTCCAGGCAGTCCTTGAGCGCATTGGAATAGGCCCTAGGTTTAGATTCTGGAGAGGTGCGCTGTGCAATTTTCCCCCTGCCCGAATATTAACTAACTCCACTCTATCCTCTCCCTTTCAGCTTGGGAGGGGAACAAGATAGGGTTGCCCTCTCTCTCCCCTACTATTTGTCCTAGCATTGGAACCCCTGTCCTCCACCATCAGACACCACAAAGGAATCTCAGGCATCCAGGTAGGTGGGGAGGAATATTCCTGTCACATGTATGTGGATGACCTACTGATCACCACCTCAGACCTCCCCAAGGCACTTCCACTGCAGCTAGAGGTGTTACAGGATTTCCACACCCTCTTGGGGTTAAGGCTAAATCAGAGTAAAACTGAGGTCATTCCCCTCAATCCTCATTGCACCCAACAAGTACTCGGGACCACCAGCTTAGGGTGGGCAGGTGAAGGAATAACATATCTGGGGATCAAAATCCCAGCTACACTGCGCAAAACAAGGGATCTCAACCTTCACCCACTCTTGACGGAAATTACGGAGGACCTGAATGGGTGGGGCAGTCTCCACCTTACCTTGGTGGGGAAGAGCACAGCAGTGAAACTGATTATAGCACCAAAGATCTTCTACAAACTGGCACATACACCACTGGCTCCCCCACCCGCCCAGAAAATATATATAGGGTAATAGGGAAGTTTCTCTGGGAAGGCAAGCCCCCAAGGTATAGTCATAACAAACTTGAGGTCCCACTGGAGAAGAGGGGGATGGAATACTCCATGGATTGAAGAGTACAAATGGGCCTTCACAATGACACAAACACTTCAATGGTTTAAAGTAAAATTGACTGCGAAACCTCAGTGAGTGGATATAGAGGAGGTACAGTGCTGCACGCCCTGCTTGCTTTTGCTAGTCTATAACTCCCCCCACACAGATAGATATATAGATAGATAGATAGATAGATAGCTAGATAGATAGATAGATAGATAGATAGATAGATTCAATCAATCCAATCCATCTTTATTTTTATAGCGCCTTTCAAAACCAAGGCGCTGTACAAACCATAAATACAAAAAAATACCATAAAACTGATTTAAAGATATATAAAACCAAATCATTGTCATCCAGCTCTAATTTGGGAAGGCCAATGAAAACAAACAAGTTTTCAACAATGTTTTAAAACTACTAATGGTCAGGCATTTGCTTAACAGACGGGGTAGAGAATTCCACAGGGTCGGTGCTTCAAATGAAAAAGCACGGGCACCAGATATTTTAAGACGAACCTTGGGAATCTCTAGCAAGCCCTTGTCAGTGGAACAGAGCGGACGATTGGGGGAGTAGGGAGTCAGGAGATCTTTAAGGTAGTCGGGTCCCTGTTCATGTAGGGTTTTAAAGGTAAGCAAGCCTACCTTGTAGATAATCCACCACTGAACTGGCAGCCAGTGCAGTTCATGCAGGACAAGTGTAATATGACTGGACCTAGAAGTACCAGTCAACAATCTGGCCGAAGCATTCTACACCAGCTGCAAGTGGTGGATATCAACCCCTGACAGCTGTAGGTAGAGGGCATTGCAGTAGTCAAGATGGGTGGTAATGAAGGCGTGGACCAATATTGGAAGGTCACTGGGGGGAATTAGATGTTTCACCTGGGCAATATTCCTCAGATGGAAAAATGAGGATTTGACAATAGCCAACACCTGAGACTTCAGGTTCAAGACATTATCAAAAATAATGCCCAGGTTTCGCACCTGATCTGAGGTGACAAGCTGGGCACCATCAAGTCAAAGGCCAGACATTTGCCCAGCACCAACACCCACCGCAGTGGACACTGTTAAACCACTAACACCTCAGTCTTATCCGGATTCAGTTCCAGCCAATTAGAGCTCATCCAGTCTTTGATCTCGAAGAGGCAGCCGATTAGAACAGAGACTGCATCAACCTGTCCGGGTACAAAGGACATATACAGCTGAGTATCATGTGCATAGCAGTGAAAACTCAAGCTGTAATGCCTAATGATTTCTACCAAGGGCAGCATGTACACTGCAAACAACATGGATGTCAATATGGAGCCCTGAGGCACCCCACAAGGCAGGGGGAGGACATCAGAGGAATAAATTCCTGTGACCACCCTCTGAGACCTGCCTACCAGGAAAGATTGAAACCATTTAAAGACTGTACCTGACCATCCACAAAGAAGCCACAGGGTCTCCAAAAGCACCTCATAGTCAACAGTGTCAAAAGCTGATGAGAGATCGAGAAGGACCAAGATGGTACAAGCCTTTCGATCTCTCGCCATTAGGAGCTCATTTAATACCAGAACAAGGGCAGTCTCCATACTATGCCTCTTCCAAAAACCTGACTGAAGAGCCTCATAGACACCATGAGTTACAAAGTGATTGTCCAATTGCACTGCAACCACCTTCTCAATAAACTTCCCAACAAAGAGAAGGTTAGAGACAGGTCAGTAGTTAGCTGGATCGTCGGGAACTAAGGAAGATTTTTTAAGGAGTGGTCGAATGACCGCCTCCTTTAAGGGGTCTGGAAAGGCCCCCCCCAAAGATCTCCAGACAATTTCAGCTAGGATCAGGTAGATAACATCTGCACACCCCACCAGCAGGGAAGTAGGGCCTGGATCCAAACTACAGCAAGCTGGACGCAAGGTTTGAACAATCTTTACGATGTCCATGAATTCTGGTCAGCAAAACTCCATCCAGACAGACCTAGCGTTCAACAATTCCCATCAACCACTGCATCCCCTCATGGAGAGGGCTTAGCCAATTCCAGACCTGATGCTGGCAACTTTATCTGCGAAGAACCAACATGCTGTGCAGGGCACCATGCCCATTTTGCTTGCCTGCCCTGCACAATGCATGCAAATGGGGTCATAATGACATGCAAATGGCCCCATTCATGCTTGCATATATTATGGCTCCATTTGCATACAGCCAGCTGAATATCAGGAATTTGCACACAGTGTAACTCTGTTGCACTGGCGCAGTTCCCATTCCTGGTATTCAGCCCTGTCTGGGGGAGATGCCCCAGTGCTTCCTATTTGCACAGTGCGCATTACCTGATATATTCAGAGGAGATACACCATGGCTCATCTCTTTTGAATATATCTCTGTGTTGCACCAGTGCAACTCAGTTGCACTGCACCACCACTTGCACCATTGCCAGGTGCAATTCTGAATATTGAGGCCATGGTATTTTTCAAGAGAAAGGTCAATTTTGCAAAAAAAAGGTGTCACATTTGAAATGAGTTTTATGTGAAATAGGTTTGTTCAAATTGCCATCTTCTGTGTCTTAGAGCATAGGGTGTGGCAAGAGGAAATGCAAAATAGTGGGTTTGAATCTTTTCTCTTTTTTTGTATTTTCAAAAATGTGGTGCGTGTGTGATAAATAGCTTTGGAAACTTTCGCACATATGGTATTTTTCGAGAGAAAGGTCAATTTTGTGTAAAAAGGTTTCACATTTGAAATGAGTTTTACATGAAATAGGTTTAATCAAAGTGTTAACTTCTGTGGCTTAGAGGACGGAGTGTAGCAATGGGAAATGTAAGGTAGTGAGTTTGAATCTTGTTTTCTCTTTTTGTTTTTAGTATTTTTTCCAAAATATACATTGTATGTGCATACTGTGCAAATGTAATGGAATTGTACTGTTTGAAAAATATGACTTTTTCGCACACTGGGGATGGTTTTGTGATACTACAGTGTATTTACTGTGTGCTTTTTGGAGGAAAAAAAAAGAAGTCAAAAGTACAAATAAATGTACATCTCAAACATGATTTCTTGTGGTGTTGAGGGAAAGACGTATAACCATGATTAGAACTGTTGTGGCACCAAAAGTGGTGCACTCTTTTTTTGTTTTTATTTTTTTTTCTAATATGTGTCTCTATAAATGGCTTTTGTAGTGTTGGACATAAAATAAAAAAAATAAGTTATTTTGAAAGGTAGGACATTCTTGAAATATTTTGTGATAAGTGGGGTGGTGATGTGTGGAGAAATTTGTAGGAAAAGATTATTCTTGTGCACACAACAGAAAGGAACATATTTAATTATTTGGCTGCTGTGTCTGGTGGGGGGTGGGATGCTGGTCTCTTTTGAATTGTTATATGCTAATAGATATGCCACTGGAACATTTCAGATCATGCGTGTGCATTGTCATGACTTGTGATACTGCATCTTTATATTTATGGTATGGTATTGATTTAATTATTTTTACTACTTTCTATGTATCTTGTGGTTGAGGAGAGAGATCATTGTGGAAGTGCAAAAAAAAAAAAAAGAACCAAAAAAAAGATTAAAAGGTGCCATACAAGAATAGAGTTCAGACTGTCTGTAGGAGGGCTGAATATAGGGAGAGTTGTAAGGTGTCCAATAATACATATCATGTAATGAATAGCAAATCTGGTGAAAAGACACCTGCAGTGTCAAATGGCAGGAAAAAAGGTGCTAAAAAAACTATGTGCATAAAGGAAGCTGGGTGGTTTCACATGAGACATGTCATACTGCATGTCTTAATGCTTAGCAGTCTGGTAAGAGAACCATGACAAATTTGTCCCATAAAAATAAAAATGAAAAAAAAGAAAAGTGGTTCTGGCATTGCTAGTAGTGTTGCTGCCAAAGTGTGATATTTCCAGTCATTGGCTCACAAAGCTAAGATTGAGCATATCATATCTGCTATCATGAGATGGTTTGGAAAGAGAAAGAAAAGTAAACTGTCCTTGATGAAACTGCGATTTTGTGTGTGATGGTTTGTCAGCACCGCACTACATGTTCTGGCCTGGTTGTGGAGACTGATCATGGCTCCACTGGAGTCATTCAAAAAGGTTGTTTATGCCATTAAAATGAAATTGCAGAAAGTTGAATCTCTAAACAGAGATGATTTCTGTGAGATCAATGCACTCATCAGAAGTGTATTTCTGGGAAGAGGCCTATAATGCACTGTTGAGAAGAACAGTTGTTTCACTTGATGATTGTGGGAAGGCATGCAACATTTTGCCTTTGCAGAGTGTTACTGCCACAGATAAAGAAGAGGATGAGGACAATGATGATGATGCTGCAGCCAAGGAACACAGACCAAAATGTGTTCAGTGATTTTGTGATGAGCTCTGTAACATACAACAAGTATCTTTTGATGAGGTTAGTAACTTTGATAACCTGTTTGATATCACAAGGAGCTGTAAACAATATGAGATATTTGAGAAAATTGACTGTTGTGATATCTGTCCATATAGTGGGCTGATGGGACATTCTTTGGCCTGTTTGAAGAGTGATAGGTGTTACAGTGTTCTGCATCTTATGAGAATGATTGGTGTGTACAACTCAGGTATGCAAGCATTTGTTCGAAGGGTGTACTGCATTAGACATGCAGTAAACCTTTACACTGAGCTAAATCAATTGCTCAACAGAAGGTGATATGGAAGGTGCATCTGTGCTGATGAATAATAAGCAAACAGAAACACATTCTCATTTGATGTCTGATGGTAATTCAGATTCACTGGTGACTTGCATTCCTGTGGATGAGTCTGATGTGAATAGAAAGTTTGGCAATGAGACTGCCAAGTTCGAGCTGGCAAAAAGAGAAATATTTGATCAAACTTGTGTCTGTCACCAACGGTTGTTTTACAAGAAACATGTCATGCTAGTCGATCTGGACAAAATCAAAAGGCTTAATGATATGTGGTGTCATCTGTTGGCTTATTTGCTACTGTAGTCAGACTTTGATAAGCCTACAATGATAGTCATGTGTGTCTACAGCTGCAGCAAAATAAAAGCAAATGTTTTGCCAGCTAGGTCCATACTGAATAACACGGAACCAAACAGAACACCTCTAGAGATCTCAAAACTTAATTTGTTTGAACAAATTCTGATTCAAACAACAAAACCATTCCAGACAATTGTGCGCCTTAACACAAAGATGAAGAACATTCCTCAAAAAGAGCTTGTAAAATCTCTGAAGGGCACCATCATGTACCTTCCACTGCAGGAAAATGTTGATGCTATTTCACGTGACAGTGGTCTTGTTATTTTGGTGAATGGTGCCCCAACAAAGTCGAATGTAATTTAGCAAGATATTTTTTTTTTTTTGTGATTTCTATTTTTGGCACCGAGGGATCAGGGCATCTCTCAGTAGTACCCTCACAGCTGCAGCCTCTACTCCCATTTTAAAATCACCATACCCTGGTAGTAGAATTGCTGAGCACCCCCTCCCCAGACTCTTGAATCCATCCAGCCCCCCAGTTCACCCCCCACAGGGGGAAGGTCCACCTCACCTACCTGGCAATCTTTCTGAAATTAGAGGGACAGTGCTGGGGCAGGTCGAGGGGATCAGAAGAGCTGGTGGAAGGATGATCCAGTGTCAGGATGTGGGTGTTGACTCCTAGGGCCTCTGTTGCCTCCTTGAGTCCTCTGGAGTTTTCCTTTTTGCTAGTTCCCCCTGGAGCACGGATGAGCAATCACATCTGCATACCAATGCTGACATCCATTGCTGTTCCACCCCTGTTACAGCATCACTCCCTGCAGGGCGCTCAATCTCCATCGGGGGCCACTGAGCAGTGATGCAAGCCCTACTACCCACCCCAGGAAGGAAAGTAGTCCTCTAGATGCTCAATATCCTCCCTCCCCTTCTGACTTCTGATGTCCTGAGTCATTTCCTGAACCTGAGTCACTGGTGAGCTGAGCACATTGTCTGCAACAATAGCTCATACTCTACAACTAACTACATCTCTGCAAGGCATGACAGCCACAGATTGAGGACAGAGATGAAACTCTGCAAGTTAACTTAAGTTCTATGCTGTCTAGCATGAGGGGATGAAAGAATACCGGTTTTGAAGGCACTCTGAAGTGATGTACATGCTTTGAGAGTTTGGGCCAGATACTTGGTTTGTTACTCTTAGTTGTGCTGAGATTTTTGGGGAAGAATTGGCCAATTTGTTGAAGTGGCCAATGCGGATGTTGATGGCATTTCATCTGTGACACTTGTAGAGATGTGTTCACTCAATCCAGTGTCTGTTTCATGACATTTCCAGCACTGCTTCCATGAGTTGCTGTCATTTATCCTATCAAAGATGAACCCACCTCTTGGACTAGTTGACCTTTATTTCTGGAGACTGGAATATCAGGCTCATGAATCTCCACATATTCACATGCTATTTTGGATTTATAATGTACCATGCATTGGTGACAGCCCAGAAGCAGAAGTGTTAAAATATATCCTGCAGTATGTGAAATGTGAGATGCTAGACAAGTAAAATAACCCAACACTGTGAAAGCTGATGCAAAAGTTACAGCAACACTTGAGTGGTAAGTACTGTCACAAACCTGTGAAAAGTTGCTCTCAGTGGTACATAAGATGCTGGTTTAGGTTTCCAAGACGGGAATACAAACAGGGCCTGTGCAACGTATGACACATTCAGAACTGATGATTGTGTTGCTTACATTGAGTGACTTAACCTAGAGATAGTACAGATGTAGAAGGCTAGAGAGCAGCTGGAGAATGATACTCCAGAGAGTTCTCAAGACATTGCAAAACCTAAGGGAGAAGGAGTTTTGGAAGCTCCGCTTCCTTTGAATGATCCAGATGTCTTGATGTTTGAGGTAAAAAGTGCAATGCAGCATGGCCTTCAGTCCTACAGTAATCTAGCAGTCGTGGAAGCACAGCTGAACTGTCAGTAAAATGTTGTGTATTGTGGAGTCACTGATACGGTGAAGCATGGCATTCTGCATCAGCAGAAGCAATGTTCTTGTTCTTGTTCTGAACATCAACCACTTTTGATGTTTGCTAGTGGCCCTGCTGGGACTGGGAAATGTTTTTGATTGAGGCAGTCACAGCATGTATCAGGAAACATGCTGATGACAGTATGTCTGTCGCCATTACTGATCCCACCGGGCTTGCTGCATACAATATTGGTGGTGTCACTCTTCACCGATTGTTTATGTTGCCAGTGGAAGATGGTAGCAGTGGAGAGTGCAGGAAATTGTCACATAAGAAAGCTGTCAGTCTGAGACGTATGTTTCAAAAAATGCATCTTCTCATCATTGTTGAGATTAGCATGGTGTCAAATGTCATGATTGCTTACATTCATCTTCGTTTGCAGGAAATCTTCGGCACAGATGATGGCAACCCTTTTGGAGGTAAGACTGTTGTATTTGAAGACCTTATGCAGCTTGCCAAAGTGAATAGGGAGCATGTGTTCTCTATGTTATCTGCTCAGCAAGCAAAAAAGACAATTGGATGCAGTAGTGGAATCAACATGTGGGAGTTGTTCACCTTTGTTGAATTGTCTGAGAACATGAGACAGAGTGGCATTGTTGAGTATAAGCAGTTACTCGATGAGGCTTGAATTGGAAGCTTAAGCCCATCAAAAGTTTATTTGCTGAGAAGCTGCATGATTGATGCAGGTGAGGCTACTATCTCTGCTGCATGTGATGTGTTCAGCAGAAAGCATCATGACTCCCCAGATTGTTTGCTTAATGCCATGCCTAAAACAATGTGCTGAGTTCAATGGGATCATGTTGCAGAAAGGAGGACATGAGGTTCTGACTTTGCATTGTGTGGACCCATTGATGGTATTTGTCGAGACATGGCCTTGAACGTCTTACCGAACATCTTGCTGAGCTTACTACTGATGAGTCATGTACAGCTGGTCTGGACACTGTTCTGAATCTTTGTCACAATGCACATGTGATGCTGCGGAGGAATCTTGATGTTGGACATGGCCTAGTGAATGGCACCATGGGACATATTGCTAGCTTTCAGCATAATGTTAAAAAAAAACATTTGTGGAAGCTGTGCTTGCCAAATTTGACAATGTAGATATATAGGTAACCAGGAAACAGTTTCCTGTTTGTGTTTCATATGCTGTGTCCATACAAAAGAGTCAAGCCCTGAGCCTTGATGCAGCAACGGTGGACATAGGACACACTGTCCTCAAGGATGGCATGTGCTATGTGGCACTGTCACGTGTAAGCAGTCTAAATGGATTGTACTTCATGAACATAGCAACTGAAAAGTTGCGTGCTGATAAGAAGTGTATAATTGAGTACAGTCATTTGTGGACACTATTTCAGCCTAAGCTTCCTCTATTCCCTTTGCTTCTGTTTACTGAGAGACATCAGATGTCTGTGCAGTCACATTGTGCAGGAAAGAGGAAATGCAGTGCCAGAGGTGAGCATGTTGGTGTCAGAGATGGCAAATCTGTGACTGAAACTACAATGTGTGGTTTGCCACCAGGTAAGAGCATATGTTTTAAACATTGTGCCAAAGTCTGACAACTATGTTGGGATCAACTGTTATGCAAACTCTGCAATGCAGGCATTCTTGCATATGCCACACTTTATTCAGAGGGTATGTGCTTCTCAAAATACAGTTTTGTCTGAAGCACTGTGCGAAGTTGTGTCCCAGGTAGAAAAACATGATAATACATCTCTTTGACTCCTTTATGTTTTCCTGTTGGGAGCTATCCTGACCATGGGACATTTGCACAGAATAGACAAAAAGATGTAATGGAGTTCATGACGGCAATCATCAATACTCTGCAGGTTGATGGCATTCCAACATGACAGTGCATTTCTGTGAGTTTTGTGTCCACATACACCTGCATTTCATGTGGTCATTCTGATGTAGAGGTCAATGAAGGTATGCTGTGGATTTCTCTTTATGTTCTACGTGGTACTTCTGTCAAGTTCAGACAGCTGTTCAGTCATATGGAATGTGGCCATCTGTGTAGTATGTGTGGTGGGCTGTGTAGTCAGTCAATATGACTCAGAAATTGTTCTCAGTACCTTCTGCTTGTGCTGCAGTGATTTGATTCTACTGGAGCAAGAGTAGTTACATCAATCATGAACTTCATTGCAGGCAGAGTTGTGTTTGGGCAGCATGTATATGATACACATGCTGTCATTTTCTACCATGGAGTGTCTGTGTATTCTGGGCATTATATTACCTGGCTAAGATATGACACTGGTTGGGTGGACTGTAATGACTTTGCATGCACCTTCACAGAGAGGTTGTCTCGATACTTAAAGGATGCTTATGTTCTGGTACTGAAGAGTTACAATGAATAAGAGCTTCAAGAGGAGTACGTTTTGTCTTATGTGCTTCTAAGCAGATTGTCTTGTGCAGACAGCTCAGCTGGACTGTCAGATTTTGCTATTCATCATGTGATTTAAGGTGCTGTGAAAAACACAAATGTCTTACATATATTGCTTGATATCTCTCAGAGGAAAAAATATGCTTATGTATGTGTTACAACAATGACAAATCTGTGATTCACTGTGACCGATAAAGTTTAAGTGGGCCTGGAAAGTGGTGCAGACTGTGTAAGTGATCACTTAACATGCTATGCTGTGTTACCTCTTGTGACAACTTCTGATTTGCATGATGCCATGCATGTGGCATGCTACATGCTATGGGTCAAGTGTACAAAAGAACATATGATTTCTGTTCTGTGTGAACAGTGGCAATGTCTGCTACCATAGAACAATTGCTGCAGTGATGCTCTTTGTTCATTCTGGACAATAAAGTGCATCACTCCTAATTATATTGCCTGTATCGTGGTACTCGGTTCTGATATTTGCTTCATGCAATCTCTGGCATATTATGACTGGTTAGAATGTGGCTTGACATATTTATGCATGCTGTATATAGTTATTGAGATGTTAGAACTATTTATAAATATTGGTGTGACATGACAGATCACATCCTTACAAGTGTAAGATTGTCTTGTACATTGTGTTGTGTTCAACAATGGTTCAAGTTTTAGTTCAGTAAGTAAAGAGAGTTCTGGTAAAAAATTGCATGATGCTGTGAATTAATAATTATGTAAGCGTATGCTATAGATGTATATATGTTTTTAAAGTTGTTTTTGTGCACTGTTTAATTATTTTAACATAACTGGTGGCATATATGTCATCATTTCTACACTACATGTGAATTTATTGTTTTGAATAATACATTTTATGAAATATTTTGTTGACGTTTTTGCTTCTTGGTTATTATTATAGATATGTTATAATTTTACAGATCCATGTATTTCGTTGTACAGTTAATAAGACAGCATTACTGCTGTGAAAGGTCACAATACTTTTGATGTAGGTGGCAAAGATATTGTACATGCATGTTGCTGTTAAAAGCTGTTTTGAAAAAACCAATACACTATACTGTTTGCTTACTGTTTTCCAGTTAAGAGCCATTGCTATAGATATCTTTAATGTGTAGTCTGTGCATGCTCCTGTGATAGATCTTGTGTATACTGTATCAATATTCTGAGAAATTCCTGGGTATCCATGGTAAGGTTCTGTTAGCAACATACGTTGCAAACTGTGTAATAGCTTTCTACTCATATTTGCATGTGTTATTATACATATTTCTTCTGTATCAGCAGGTTACCCAGGTACTGTCTTTTATTTTTTTTAGTTCCTGCTTCCAACCATGACAACATGGTAGGTTTTATTTGCTCCATACAGACTTTGTATGGCAATGTTTTAAATGTTTGCAATATGCAGTGATACAATGGTATTGTGGGCTGGCACTGCCACAAATTATGGACCTATGCATGAATGTGCAGAGTGCGTGCATACCACGGATCTACAGTGTGCAGCAACTGTGCACCCATCACGCTGCCTGCACAGCATGTACCAAAGGGACATGCATCTTGTATGGACTTGATCCCCTGATTGCATGGATAGTAACATGCTGGGATGGGTAGGGGTGTGTGCTAGTGGCAGGGTGTGACTGACAGGGACATGCTAGTGCTATGTGCCATGCATTCACACTCAGAGTGCTGTGCAATGGGAGGCCTAGGAAGACACCAGTTATGCCAGGAGGGGCAACTTGCTGTAGTCAATGTACCTACCTTGCCCCACGACACTGGATGTCAGCACATCCCTTGCAGCAGTTCTCTATCTCCTACACATGTAGCATGGGATAGGTCCAAACCTATGGCCCCAATACACCCCACTCATGCACAGTGCGCATACCCCCCCAACCCCCAAACCCCCCATGCAGCAGCTCTTCCTAGAACAGTGTGGCACTGCCATTGCCATGCAGCCCACTGCCACACTCATGGCCTCCAATATCCCCAGGGATGTACAGAATACAGTATTCCTCTCCTCCCCTGACTCCACAAATAACCCCCCCACATACACACACAGAGGTACACATCATGCCCTGATTCCACATCCAAACCTGCAGTTGCAGCCGTGGTGGTCAATGGTCCCCGTCCCCCTGCTACACCAACAACAATTCCCCAATCCCCCCTGTATCTGCTCATTGAAAGTGTGGCTAGGAATGGCTAGTGGCAGAGCCTTGTACATACCTACTTGGCCACTGGCTGTTAAAATGATGCTGGGATCATAGCTCTGCAAATAGGCAGTGCAGTGCCAGGGTAAGTTGCATGACCATCAGTCAAGGAAGTGTGTGAAGGGCTGTGATGCTGGGCATTTCCAGCAGTGACAGATATAGGGAAGTACAAGGGATGGAGGCTAGTGTTCTTGCTGCCATGGGGGTCCACTGATCACTAATAATGGGGTGGTGCATTCAGCTTCAAAGCTGGGGGGGGATGAGGGTAGAGTGTGCAGTACTGATCATTGTCCCAAGAGCAGATGACCTGATGTGGAGGGAGGGCACACCACAGACAGGGACAGGGATGTGATAGTTGGGGGGGTGCTATTGTACTATGCAGAGGTCAAGGCTGACATATGTTGAGGGGGCTCTTGCAAAGCAGTGTCAGGACTAAGTCTGGCTTGTGTTTGAAGGGTGGAGTCCTGACTGAATCAGCTGTAGGGTAGCACTGTGTTCAGGTGTGGAGTGGCTCCAGACAGTTTGGTTTGGGGTGTAGTCTATTGGTTGGCAGACATGTTGCAGGGGCCGCAGTGCTTGTGGGCCTCACCTGGGGGACTGTGGTGAATGCAGCTGTGTGGGTCTAAGTGTCTGCTGGTGCTGTTCACACAGGCGGCTTCATGACCTTTTGCATAAGTGATCCACTCGGGACTCATGATGTGCTTCTGATTGGATGCCTGGCTGAGTCTGTTTTTTTGCCCCAGTCATCCTGCATAGAGTTACGTGATGGGGGGGATGGAGCCAAGGACAGGTGATGGTTGTTTGTGAATACTGGTATGTGCGCACCTTCGTACAAGTGCAGAACTATGTGGGCATGATATGTGGCTCAGATGCATATTTCTTGCCCATTCATAAATAGGGCCCTATGTCATTAGGCTTTAGAAGTTTGTATAGTGGTTGTTTTTTTGCCCACTCCATTAAATCTGGTCTGACTACAATTGGCTTTTTTTTTTCAAATATAAGGGTTTAAATCCAAACAAATTAACTGGTGTTGTGTGTTTTCTTTCATTGCATGTTAGAAAAGATAGATGTGTTCAGATTCCACTGACATTTTTAATATTTATTTTGTCAGTTTTAATTTTCTTATAGTGAAGTATTGGGAAAGTGTTGATTTTCCTAGCCAACAATGGTATCAAGGGCACAACATGGAGTGCAGGTACATGGAGTTGTTTCACCCCACCCAAAAAAAAAAATGTTTTGCTGAGTTATGGAGTAGCTGAATTAGTACATGGAAGTACTTCATGACACAAATATGTATGTGTTGTGGCACAGGTTGCATAATTTGAATATGTTATTTTGCTTTCACTTGACAAGTTAAAAAGAGGGAAATTCGTTGCAAAAAACTTTGTTAATGCATCAGTTAGGGTTGCTGCCTCAGTGACAAAAGCAAGAAAATGCATCATTAGGGTTTTCAACCTTACCTCCACATTCCTGTCCCCCTCCACCCCACAACACACACACACACACACACACACACACACACACACACACACACACACACACAGGTGCACAGGGGAAGGGGCAAGGCAACACAACCAATTGGAGACAGACATCATCAGGTAACAAAAAGAACATTCAACTCTCTGAACATACCACAAGACACATCCATCATCATGGTACACCACCTATATGAGTTCTGATGCCATCCTGGTGCCTTGGAGGTACACCTACATGCTGGGCAACCATGAGGGACAGACCACTCCATGCACTGCACCCTTGACATTCTTCATAGAGTTGTATTAGAGCACAGGGTCTGGAGGACCCTGCACTTCCATATCATGTAATATTAATCTGTAAGTGTTATCAGCAGGGTTTCAGAATACTGTTTGTTCATGGAAAAGAAATTAGCTTTGTTTTCAGTGCAGAGTCCATGTCATGCCATATTCCAAGACAAAGGTGATACTATATTTTATTCACAATGCTCACTGCACAAGACAGTTTGCTACCTCAGAATAGAGAAATGGTCATTTGATTGAGTCAAAAAAGTTTTAGAGAGAGACACTACAGTATCAATCCTAGCAGAGAAAAAACTCTTGTCACAGTGCTCAGAGGGTTGCATACTTCCAGACGATGGGAAACTTATGTAACCATTTGTCAATTTGTGTGTGTGCAGAGCAATGGTATCTAACACAATGTAGTAGTCCTGTACACAGGTGTATGCAACTGTTGGATCACTTTCCAATTGGAGTGGACACAACAGGAATAAAAACAAAAAAGTAGAACGAGATGCACTACATGGTGGAATATATGGTTCTAACATAGAAAAGGGGGAAAATGACTGGTGCTGCTGAGTATGGTTTACTATGTGTCTTTGAGAGATATGAAAATAATGTTACTGTATGTCAAAAGCAAAGGAGCCAAAGTGGCTGCAGTAACACAATGTCCAAGAAATGTGCATAAATGGGTCAGCTAAGTGCTCTGAGGCCTGTATTTCTGTGGACCTCGGGGGTCATTGTGTAAAGAAAATGTACTCTACCATGCAGTATCATGTCATATGCTACTGGTAGACTAGGTTGTAGACTGTATTTCACTCTCAATGGATTATAGCATAACAAAATAGTGCAATGACAAAGCATAAAAGGAAAAAAAAAAGCAGACACTCAATGAAGAACCGTAGAAAAGTAGTTTCACACTGGATGCACAGCAGAAGGAGTGAGTGCCAGATGTTCTCAGTGTTGAGTGAAATATGAAACACATATATGTGCAGACAAAGTTTTGGTTACTACACCACCAGTAGTTTACATAATGTTTACTAATGTTCGCCCATGTAGGTATTACTTTTTAAAATAGCATGCTGCATACTACAAATCACTGTACACCACTATAAGTCTAGTAAATAATTGATTGCGATATGTAGATGAACAATATTGTTTTTGAGTGGTGCAGGTTATTGCCTCTGAGTAGCACCTGGCTGTTGTGGGAATTCTTTTGTTAATCTGACTCTTCTGCATTATTTACTCGTGTGAAATACAATGTGCATACCATAAATGGCTCTACCATGCTAGTGCGACAAAAAGGATCGCAATCGGCATTACTGCAATGGGCTCCATGTTGACCGCAAGTTGCAGTCAGCATGGAACCGCACTGTTTGGATCCTATTTTTCATTGGGCTTCGTCCCCAACCCCACACCCCTGAGTTAACGGATCTTAACTCCAGGTCGGAGTTAGTTCGGGGAGCGGGTGCAGGTCAAGGGAAGTGGTTGCCCCCTTCCAGCAGCACTTCTATGGTGGCATGCTGCTGTTGTCGATATCAATGGATGTTGCCATAGTAATGTCACTGTTACGGTGGCATAACACCATGAATGACCACACAGACATCTATGGAGAACTTTGGGGATGCAGTGCATGGAGTGGTCCATCCCCCATGGTTACCTAGCATGTGGGTGTACCCCCAATACACTGGGATGCACCAGAAGTCATACAGTTGGCGGACTATGATGATGGATGTATCCTGTGGTATGTTCAGAGAGTTGTATGTTCTTTCTGTTACCTGATGATGACTGTCTCTAATTGTTTGTTTTGCCTTGCCTATTCTCCTGTTTGTAGTGTGTGTGTGTGTGTGTGTGTGTGTGTGTGTGTGTGTGTTTGTCTGTTGTGGGGTGGAGGGGGCTGGGAATGCGGAGTTAGGGTTGAAAACTCTAATGACACATTTCCCCAATTTTGTCACTGTGGCAGCAACCCTAACTGATGCATTAAAGAAGTGTTTTGCAATCAATATATATACTTATATATATATATATATATATATATAGTATACATAATGGGCAGGAGTGTGATATGGATAATATTGTCACTTCTGCAGGTAAAACTCTGGATACTACAGCATCAAAGCTCATGATGCAGGAGTGACAATATTATCCCTGGCACACAATCTGCCCATTACATATGATATTTATACAATGGGGATAAGAGCTTCCAAAGAATAGTTATGTTTTCCCGTTTGGTAACTGGATAAGGTTGTAGAAGTGACTTAGTCAGAGTTACACAATGTGGATGTAAAGGTTGTGACAATCAAACCCAGGTCTGGCGTGATGCACGTACAAAGCTCATTACTCTAACCTCTAGGCTATACTGAGAGCAGTCTTTGATTGTGTTCTGAGTGTGTTTAAGTGTTTCTGAATGGGCTGGGAGTGTTACACACAGTATGAGAACAGGTGAATGTGTTTGGTAATGCTAATTAAGTTAGTTTCGCAAGCAGTGAGGAACAGCAACTGTGAGGCACTGTGATTTAGATTGCAGATTTTCTTGAACCTAAAATGACATAGTAATGGACTAGGAGTTTTATAAACCCTGTGTGAAACAGTTAAATTTTCTTTGCAATGTTAAGTGAGTTACTTGCAAGTAGCAATGAGAAACAGAAAGTGTAAGGCACTGTTATTTAGAATGCAGGATTTTTTGAAAATGTAGTAATGCATTGGGAGTTTTACAACACTGTGGAAAACAGCTGAATGTTCTCTGAGTGTTAATGGACTTACTAGCAAGTAGTAGTGAGAAACAGATTTGTAAAGAAGTTCAATTTAGTATGCAGGCTGGAGTGAGTGAGTGAGTGGTGACATCAACAGAGTATGTATCTATGTCACATATTTTAACTCCGGTGATGTCATCGTCAGATTTCACACTCCAGTGGAAATAACCAAGTTTATCACACTGATATTGCTCTCACTGCATACATATTCTTTGCAAAAAACGTTGTTAATGCATCAGTTAGGGTGAATACCACAGCGACAAAAGCAGGGAAATGAAGCATTAGGGTTTACAACCCTAACACCCCACCCCCAAGTTCCCGCCTACCCTCCCACCCCATCCCACCCTCCACCCAACGGGCATTGGGGTGTGCGCTGTTAGACATCAGGCACCCATTCCATGTGTAAAACAAGCTTATATGCTACGGTATGGGACAATGGGGTGAGAGTTGAGGCCTGATGACCCCAGTGGCACTTGACACTGTTGTGTGTGGATGGTGGGGGATAGGGTGGTGAGGGTGGAATCTGGGGTGGCGTTGGGTTTAGAAAACCTAATGTCACATTTCCCTGCTTTTGTCACTGTGGTATTCACCCAACTGATGGTAACGAGTTTTGCAAAGACTTCCTTCTTTCAGATAGTATAATTGTATCCTCATTTTACTGTGGGAGCACAGGGTCCTTCAGATCCTGAACTCCCATCCCTCCATCCAGATAGTACAATAGTGCCAAAATGTCATGGTGGGAGCACAGGGTCCTTCAGATCCTGCACACCCATCCCTCCATTGAGATAGTACAACAGTATCCATATGTCACCATGAGAGCACAGGGTCCAAACCCTCCATTGAGATAGTACAACAGTATCCATATGTCAAGGTGGGTCCCATACCTCCATCCAGATAGTACAAAATAGTACAACAGTATCTATTTGTCACTTCAGACCCTGCGATCCCATCCCTCCATCGAGATAGTACAATACTGTCTATATGTCACAGTGAGAGCGCAGGGTCCTTTGGACACTGCACTCCCATCCCTCCATCCAAATAGCACAACAGTGTCCATATGTGATGGTGGGAGTGCAGGGTCCATCAGGCCCTGTGCTCTCATCCCTCCAGCCAGATAATACAACAGGGTCCATGTGTCATGGTGGGAGTGCAGGGCACTTTAGAGCCTGCACTCCTGTACCTCCACAGATGCACATATGTATCTACCTGTGGAAACACAGGGTTTTCAGGCCCTTTTGCTTCCACACATTAAGTTATGAGCAGGTGTACCGAAATTGCAACAAATAGTCATAACTGTGCCATCTCAGATAATTTTCACCTCAAATGTTCAACATAACCTTCTTAGCAACTTATCACATGTACCCAGTGCAACAAACTTTCAAATCCCTGTCAAAATGTAGTTCTGTGCAACTGTAACACCGTTTTTGTGCCACAGTTGTGGAAAAACATTTTCAGAAGGATTTGAAAAATGACAGCTGTACTGTTCATGAGGTGGTGTGGAAAAATGGCAATGTCAAAAACTGGATTGAAAACAGGAAAAACTGGCAATGTTACGAGTATGTATAGAAACTGCGTAAGCAGCAGGAAAATCCCAGCCTCTCCCTACAAAACAGGATACTAAATGAGAAAAAGACCGAGGTAGAAAGGTCAGTGGGGGATGCTGCAACAGAATGTAAAGCCATAAAAAAATGGAAAGCAATGAGTACCAATGCCCGTAGTCTGAGTAACAAGCTTCCTGAATTAGTGGCCTTGATGGAGGAGGAACATCTGGATATTGTGGCAGTCACAGAAACATGGTTCGCACAAAACCATGTCTGGGACGTAAACATACCAGGATACACTATCTACAGGAGGGACAGAGAGGGTAAAAGAGGAGGAGGAGTAGCTCTTTACATAAGGGAAGGAATCAAAGCAACAGAACAAAAGGAAAACAGGAGAGAAGAAGCACTGTGGGTAAATTTGGAGACTGGCAATGGCACCACAATCCGCACAGGGGTTGTATACAGACCCCCTTCTCAGGGGGAGGAAATGGACAAGGAAATGATAGAAAGTATACTTAGTATGGCAGAAAAAGGGGAGATATTGCTGATGGGCAATCTGAATATGCCAGATGTTAGCTGGAGTGCAGTTGCAGCAGCCACTTCGAAGAGTGGGGTTATTCTAGATGCCCTACAGGGGGCATGCCTTAGACAACTAGTATTGGAGCCCACTCGAGAGGGAGCAATCTTAGACCTGGTTCTCTCAAATGGAGATGAAGAGGATCACAGATGTAAAGTGGGTAGCCATCTAGGAACTAGCGACCATCGAACAGTATGGTTCACAATAAACACAGTAATAGAGTCAAGCCACACAAAGGCAAAGGTACTGGACTTTAGGAGGGCTGACTTTGCCAAAATGGGTGAGTGCCTAAGGAATGCACTAGCAAATGGGCAGGAATGAGGGTGGAAGAACAATGGGAATAATAAAACTGCCATCACAGAGGTAACAAGCCTTTGTGTAAGCAAATCAACAAAACTAAACGATGTAAGAAACCACTATGGTTCTCAAAGGAAGTGGCAGTGAAGGTTCAAGAGAAAGAAAGCTTTCAGAAGTACAAGGAATCACAGAAGGAGCAGGACAGAGACTGTATCAGTTAAAGCAAAAGGAAGCTGGGAAGGCAGTCAGAACAGCAAAGGCCCAAACTGAGAAAAAGATAGCCAACTCAGTTAAGAAGGGATAAAACCTTTACAGGTACATCAGGGAGGAAGGAAGACCAAAGGAGGGATAGTAAGCTTAATAAAGGGGGAGGGGCAGAGGGTGACTGTGAAAAGGCAGATATACTAAACAAATATTTTGCTCAGTATTTACAAAGGAAGAGAGGAGGTACCTAAAACAAACAGTAGAAACACTCTGGATACAGAAGTTGATACCAGCCCATTTACAGAAAAGGTTCTGAAAGAACTCTTAAAACTGAAGGTGGACAAAGCAATGGGGCCTGATGGGATTCATCCCAGAATTCTAAAAGAACTGAGGGTAGAATTAGTGACACCACTGACTACCCTGTTTAACAAATCATGGGAGGAAGTGGTGGTACCCGAGGACTGGAGGAGGGCAGATGTGATTCTCCTTCACAAAAGTGGGAGCAAGGCAGGAGCAGAAAACTACAGACCTGTTAGTTTAACCTCAGTGATAGGGAAAATGATGGAATCACTTCTGAAGAAAATAATTGTTGAGTATCTAGGGGCCAGAGGGGCACAGGACCCAAGGCAGCATGGATTCACAGCAGGAAGGTCATGCCAGACAAATCTGATAGATTTCTTTGACTGGGTGACCAAAGTAGTAGATCAGGGAGGGGCTGTGGACATGGCCTACCTAGACTTTAGCAAGGCATTTGACACAGTCCCACACAAAATATTAATATACAAGTTAGCTAGCCTGGGAGTGGGTCCCAAGATGACAGCCTGGGTAAAAATTTGGCTGGAGAATAGGACACAGAGAGTAATAGTAAATGGAGTCCACTCTGAAGAAAGGGGGGTTACTAGTGGGGTACCGCAGGGTTCAGTATTAGGACGGTCCTCTTCAATGTCTTTATAGCGACATTGCAGAGGACTGGAAGAAAAAGTATGTCTCTTTGCAGATGACACAAGATCTGCAACAGAGTTGATGCACAAGGTGGGGTGGAAAGGATGAAAAGGGACTTGGCAAGGTTAGAGGAATGGTCAAATGTATGGCAGCTTAGATTCAATGCTAAGAAGTGCAAGGTAATGCACTGGGAAACAAAACCCAGGGAAGAGTACACAATGGGGGTGAGATACTAACAACAACAAAAATGGAAAGGGACCTGGGGGTAGTCATATCAGATGACCTAAAGGTGTGCAAGCAATGTGAGAGGGCAGCAAGGAGGGCTGGGGGGATACTGGGATGCATAGGGAGAGGCATCACCAGTAGAAAACAGGAAGTTATTATCCCTCTGTACAGACAACTGGTCAGACCCCATCTGGAGTACTGTATGCAGTTCTGGAGACCCAGTCTTCGCAAAGACATAGACAGGATGGAAGCTGTCCAGAGGAGGCAACTAAAATGGTGCAGGGTCTGCACCAGAAGACATATGAAGAGACTTAAGGAGCTTAATATGTATAGCCTCGAGGAAAGGAGGAGAGAGGGGACATGATGAAACTTTCAAGTACCTCAAGGGAATCAACAAAGTCCAAGAGGGTAGCATCTTTCAAAAAGAGGTGTGCAAGAACAAGGGGCACAATTTGAAGATGGAGGGCAGCTCAGGAGTAATTTAAGAGTATTTTTTCACAGAGAGGTTGTGGATGCATGGAGCGGCCTTCGGAGGAAGTCGTGGAGTCAAAAACAGTGGTGGAATTCAAGCATGCATGGGACAGTCATAAGGCAATTCTAGGGGGTGGGGTAGGAAGAAGTAGGCTGCTGGTTAACTAGGATCTGCAGCTTATCCAGTAGGCAGGGAAATGGGCAGACTGGGTGGGCCAAGCAGTCCTTATCTGCCGTCAAATTCTATGTTTCTATGTTTCTATGTTACACGCTTGCAACATGGTAATTCTTTGGACTTTTTAAATAAAATTTTCAACATTGGCATTATGGGACCTCCCCTCATGAACAGTGCAACTGTGATTTTGTTAATCCATTCCAAAAGTTGATTTCACACAGTGACTGTGCCATTCTGTGCCACAGGTGTGAAAACACATTCCGGGCAGGATGTGCAAAATGACAGCTGTACTGTTCATAAGGAGGTGTGACAAAATGGAATGTTGAAAATCTGAAGTGAAAACATTAAAAATTGGTGACGTTATGAGCATGCGTAGAAACTGTTCAATGCACACTTGTAACACAGTCATTTTTGAGAATTTTTTCACCACATTTTCAACATGGTCTTTCTGGGTCCCCACCTCATGAACAGTGGCACTGTCATTTCATGAATCGGTCCTGAAAGGTGATTCCACACAGTGACCACGAAATCGCCTTTTGGGATTGAGAAATGAAATGACAGTGCCAGTGTTCATGATGTGGGGTTCCAAGAACCCCATGTTGAAAATTTGGTACAAAAATTCTTAAAATTGACTGAGATGTTGAACCCCCCCCCCATTGATTCCCATTATATGGCTTACCTTTATTCCTCAGATTGTAGTTCGACTTTAAAGAGTGCAAATGTGTCCTGGTCCAGAGCAGATTGCTGATCCCAACCTCCAAAGGGTAAGTATGGGTGAGGGGTGTGCAGGAGGTGGGTGTGCAGAGGGAGGGTGGGAAGGGGAGTGGGGAGACAACGATAGAGCTTTTTTCTTTTTTTTCATTTTTTTTTTTGAAAAGACTACGGGGCCGGGGATGATTTTCTGCATTTACAAGGGAAAAGTGTTATAAAGAATAAATATGGACACACTGGGCTGGGCTCCCAGTGTGCCAGATGAGTCTGGGGGCCTACATGTTGCTGACAGGGGTACTGGGCACCCCCATCGGCAGTGAAAGTGGGCAGAGGGAGGGTGGGATCATCTGACACTGAGAGTGGGCATCCCGGTGTCAGAAAGGGTTAAGTATGTATTGGCACATTGGGGTGAGCTCCCAATGTGCCATAAAACTAGGGGGATATACATCGACACGGGGATTGGGCACCCCAATGTCGGTGAATGGGGCAGACTAGTTCGATGCAGGGTCCTGCGTCGAAATGTTTTCAAATTTCGATTCAGGATTCTGCATTGAAGAAAAGACATCGGTGGACAGTTTTCTGTTTCCACAAGCTTTTAATTTTAAATAATGTCAGGCATACTGTGGTGGGCTCTCAGTGTGCCAAATATGTGTATGTGTGTGAGGGAGATATATACCGACATGGAGATTGGGCACACCATGTCAGCAGAAACAAGTGGGTCTTCCTTGACTCTGCAGCTGGCAGCACGAGTTCCAGCTGCGGTTGCAGAAGTCAAAAAAATACCACTTTTCTAATACAGAGAATGGTTAACAAGCCATTCTCTGTATAAGCTGGCACCCGAGAAATATACTTGTTTGGGTCCAACTTATAACCCCCAAAACACGTCAGAATACACTGGAAGAAGTCCTCTTTAGCTGTCTGTTTTCTGATGCTTGTTTTTGTGTTTTAAACATTCAGTAGTTCAACATTCTCGCTAAGCGGCAAATAAGATGACGGACACAACACAGCTCAATCAATTGAACCTCTGTGACCTGTGCGTACAATACCAGGCTTCCTTGGTATTGTGCGCACATTACTCCTATTGTGCACATAATCCCAGCTTTCTTTGCAAAAAAAAGCTGGTATTGTGCGCACAATACTGTATTGTGTGAAAAATATATTTTTCTTACCTGACATATAAATTTTCCCATAGGAAATAATGGGAAAATATAAAAAGTCATAACTTTTGAATGGATTAATATTTTTTCACCAAACCTTCAAAAAGCACATCTGTGACCCAAAGGCTTTCTTCTGAAAATTTCAGACCAAAACCTTAAGCTGTTTCTAAAATCCAGGATGACAAAGAAATGTTAAAAAATACAGATTTTTCTGTTTTGTCAACACTTTATATCTCAGAAACCATTTGACAGGTTCTCATGAGATATGGCAGGTCTAGAGACCTACTCCTAAAGATTATGCATGCCAAATGTCATGCAAATCCATTGAAGGGCTCTGAAGTTAATAAGACTCAAAATTTGGATTTTAACATAGATGTACCGTTTCACCTTAACTATACTGGTGCGAGTGCTCCAGTATAATATATATATATATATATATATATATAGTCTTTGCAAAACAACTATGTTAATGCATCGGATATGGTTGATATCAAACAGGAGAGAGAAGGGAAATATGACATTAGGGTTTCCAACCTTAACACCCCAACCCCACCCAGCACACACCAACAGGCATCAGGGATGTGCCTTGGGGTCATCAGCCATAACACATCCCTTTCCATAAGTAAATAAGCTGATATGGGTACATTATAAAATAATGGAGTGAGCATTAGAGCTGATGACCCCAAGGTTAAAAATTGCCTGAGTTTTGAATAAAAGTTGAAAGCCTCATTGAAATAAATTGAACTGCAATTACTTTTATTTCTCATATTGCAGTTGCCAGATCCATAAGCAAGATGTGTCTTTGATCGGAGACTGGATCTCGGACCTGGGACCTGTTCAGGTGAGTGAGGGTGTGTTGGGGTGTACTGGGGGATGTGGAGTGGTAGGTGCTGAGTGGGAGGTGGGATGGGGGTCAGATAGGCGAGGGACCATTTCATGTTTTAAAAAAAAAAACAACATTGAGGATGTTTTTCTTTATTTCAGGTTAGTGACAGCATCTGTAGGCGGGGGAGGGGGGGAGACCACAAGACACCAAGGCAGTATATTTAAAATGAAGGTAGAAAGTGATCTGACAGCATCTGTGGGTAGGGGGTTTCACTAGACACCAGGGCAGTATGCTGTGGAACTAATACATTCTGTGCTGAAAATATTTTGCAGATCCAGTGGTGGCAGCATATTTGCTCAACAAAATTTTTGCTGATGCCAGCTGTCCACATCAGGTGCTTTTTGTGGATACCCAATTCTTGTTTAAGCTTTGCCAGTAATTTACCATGATCCTACTCAATTTAACTTTAGGAGGGCTTCTAATTCCCAAGCCTGATTGACGTGTGCCTGTCCTCTCCATCTCAGGGTAGGATATAGTACAACAACAGTGCAAGTGGTGAACAGTACGGCATTAACAAATGCTTGTTTTTATTGCACTGTAAATTATCACCATAAATGTTTGCAGTGGTTGTTTTATCGATACCTGTACATATTTTTTGTTTAAAGTTGTAAACTGGGTAAGAATAACAAAAAAATAACATCACTCTTGCTTGGTCTACTGTAAGAGATTGCTTTCAGTTGACTTTGCCAGGACAATTAATTCTGGCAGACCTTATACCAGAAGCAACTGTAAAAATCTACATGAGGATGAATAGTTCTGGTGTGATCAAGTGCTTTTTTCATGCATCTGTCACCTAAGTTTTCCATCCAGTTCATGTCTGTTGGCTTTTAAGTTTGTGGCAGTCCCTTGTGCACCACCTTATCACATATGGCAACAGTGGACTCAGATATATGGGAAATAAAATCCCAGATTAGCACTTTATAAATTTGACTACCACCAAAGCACCCAATAAATTGATACAGATAAAAAGCTATTTTTTTTTGTTTCACTGCAACAGTATAACATGTTACATAAGGCTGATGATAACTTGTCACTAGATAATAAGGAGGCAGGCATGGAAAACAAGAAAAGATCTAGAGAGACAGTTGAGAAAGGGCCCTGGATGGAACAGACTAGAAAATTTAGAAGGGCTGCATAGCAATGGGATTTCAAATACATTTATGTAACCATTTTGAGCCTCTGGTGAATATAGTGGATATTAATACAAAGGTAGTAGAGTCCAATGAATAAAAGGACAATGCAGCCAGTGTTCAGCCTGACTCATAGAACAGCCATGAGCAGGCTTAGTTATCTGTAGCCAATGACCCATTAAACAACAAATCATGGATTAATGATAGAGTGCACTATGGTCCTCAACAGGATACTTGTACAGAATCAACCAAATCTAATATTGAGCACATTCTGAATAATCGTTCACCACAGTGAGAAATAATATCAGTTACTAGCTTCTTAGATGTGCAGTCAGAGGATTGCAATGTGGTTAACATGGAACCCAAGAATGGAAATTGTGGACAGCAATTAGAAATGGAGTTTGAGGGAAATCCTAAGGAGGAAAAGAATATTGTGAGTTGGGAATCTAACAACATAAAACAGTTAAGAAATACTGTGAGTGGGGAAGCTAACAACATAAATCAGGTATATGTTTCAGGGGATTCTATACTCAGATTTAGAGACAGATACACCTTTAGAGGTAATAGAGAGAAAATTACCACTAGTTATTACTCAGGAGCAAAAATAAGTGATACACAAAAACTGTTACCAAATATAATTAAGGAAAAAGATCATACTTCAGCAATTATATTACATTTGGGGACCAACCATATACAACATCAGAGTGTCAAAGAAATAATGGAAGAATTCAGGAATAAAAAACAGGAAGCACACAATCTAAATTGCAGGCTTTATTTCTCTGAAATTCTGCCTGTTTCTCATGAAAAAAAAAAAACAGCCAAAATTAAATCAATAAACACTTGGCTAAGACTTTGGACCTGACAGGAAGGTACTAAATGCACAACCCATTGGGAGGAATTCGATGACAACATGTGCTATTTCAGTAGTGATGGATTACATCTCAATAAAATTGGAAGCAGGGAATTAGGAATACAATTGATACAAATAGTTAATGAATGTTTATACTAAAGGATAATGGGAGAGGGGTGGCATTAGATGACTGCAAGTCTGCTGAAACAGTTCATCAAGTTAAAAAATCCTCTGGAGACATGAATATGGGTCTTAGAGTCTGGTCCCATAATGCTAGAAGCCTTAATATATCAGCAAAAAGTCAGAAATGGAAGTACTGTTGAATAAGGAAGATATAAACATATGTACAATAACCAAAACATGGTGGGACAGTCTGATTACTTGGACTAGAAATATAGAAGGATATACACTGTATGCTAGGGATTGACTAGACAGGAAAGGTGGGAGTATATCTATTTACATAAAAAGCAACATCAAAGTTTTAGTCACAGTATAGGTAGTATAAATCCTGGTATTGAGTTGCTAGATCGATAAAACTTTTGTTATTCAATCTTAGACCTTTACAGAAGAAATATAAAATCCATACAAAAAGGCATGTCCATTACAGATGTGTTAGGACAGTTAAGCAAGCAATAACATACAAAGAGGTGTGGGTTATCTTCTGATAAGAGCACACCCAGGTGTGTTATAAGGCATGAGTGCTTACCGATGTTATGCCTAGGTGTGCTCTTATAAGAAGATAACCCACACGGAGTGTGTTACTATGCTTATAAAATGGGCTCACTAGTAAAGAAGTTAATAAAAAAATGTATATGCAAAATGTACATTAAAATAGTATAAAAATATAAGTAGAAAATAATAAAAAAAGTAGTCCCTGCCCTGCCATTGTCTTTCAGAGGAGTAAAGTTAGTACATGTTGGTGCCGGTCTGTATCTAAACTCTCTAGGCACTATTCACATACAGATACTCAAACTCATGTTTGTTTTACATTTTGCAGCTGCCAGATACACACAGACAAATACTCGAACCCATGTTTTATTTTTTTTTCAGTTTTTTAGTTTGCTGAAACAGTTTCTGTTTGAGCCATTGGAAATGAACGTCTCCCATATTGCCTGATATATTTACTGTAATGTTTCTTGGCTTCTGTACCCTGCCTGCAAGATACTGAAAGTATTTTTTGGTATTCTTATTTAATTATTCTTTGTTTGTTTGCTGCTTTATGGCAAAATGGGTGGGTTGCCAGGAGTGAGCATGTCTTTCAGTGGCCACTGTAGAAACTCGTTTCCTGGTTGACCATCTGAAATTAGAAGTAGTATAAAAGGAAAGTTTATTTGTGTTTTGTGGTGATGTTTTATGCAATTTATGGGAGCCAGAATAATGCAGAAGTTGACAAAGTGGATTTTACAGCTCATTCAGTGACTCGGTAATGGAGGAGACCATTGGTGGTTGCGGAGTGGGATCTTAAGCCTGAGGTCATGATTTGTTGTCCTTTTTGCTGTCAGCAGAGGTTAGAGTTTGTGCTTCAGTGGTTTTGTTGGGTTTATTTATGTGGCAATGGTTATAGAGCAGGGGATTGGTTTGGGGGGAGGGCTTCAGTTTGGGCCATACAGGTGAATCGTCTTTTCTCCTCTGTGAGCTGTGCCAGCCTACATTTCTGTTTACAGTTGGCAAAGCTCATGGATTTGTATTTGTAAGGGGGCTCGGGAGTGAAGGGTCATGCCAGTTGGCTACACTATCTTCTGATAAGGACACAGCTCAGAAGGTATTGTAGCCAATCAGGTTAGGGGATTTTTACAGCCCAGTTTATAAAACACAATATTACAGTAATAGAATAAAGTATATATACAGTGGTGTTCCCCAGGATGAAACCCACTTTTAAAGCATTCTGCAGTATACTGCAGCAGACCTACTGAATAAAGCAAAATGTATTGTCAATGGCAGTTAGTCCCCTTTTGTCATGCAGGAAACTGTGACATTCACTTCATCCTGGCAGTGTCACATTTTCCTGAATGACAAAAGGGACCCATTGCCATTAAAATTAAATTGATTTATTCAGTAGGTCTGCTGCAGCATACTGAAGAGTGCAGCAAAATGCTGCAGAATTGGGTTTCATCCTGGGGGATGCCTATGTATGTATATGTGTGTATATATATATATTAGAGGCAAAAAACTCTGTTTAATGCATTAGTTAGGGTTGTTCCACAGTGACAAAAGTGAGGAAATTCGCTGTTAGGGTTGAAAACCCTAACTCCGAATTCACCCACCCAGCACCACACACACACACACACATTCAAGTATGGGGGAGGACCAAGTCAACACAACCAATGACAGACATCCAGCAGCAGGTGACATAAATAACAAACAATTGTCTAAATGTACTATGAGACATCCCCACCCACCTGACCAGGTACTGCATGCTCAGTGGAGATCAACAGCAAAACTGAGGCCATGTACACCAAACGTACACACATCCTGATTGCAGCTGCGCACAACATACCACACTTAGTAGTTGCATGGCCTTACCTACCGATGCCCACACCACACCACTTGTGGTGGGCCACCTGAGCAATAGAGTTAGCAAAACCAAGGAGTTGTACAGGTATAATATCTCTGATTATAACAAGGGTTTGAGAAATGCAGCTTTCTAATTGACTGTAAACATTGTAACAGCCTTATGTTTAGTTTTATGAACATACATGTAGAGCCTAACCATATGATGAACATGGTTTAATGTTGTTTAAAAAACAGTTTTATTATGATAGCAATAAGCCACTCCCAGGTATTATGTTAATGGTCAGTTTATCACTGTCTAGCGACATGTGGCACTCGGATATACCTCATTCAACATTAAACCCCTACAGGGTGATTAACAGACCATTTAACATAACTGTTGGTCATGCCTTATTGCTTAATTGTCTTTATGAGTAGATACTCTCCCTCTGCTAGGCACTGCAGCAGCTTTGCAACACAGTGTCCCACCCAGTTACACCATACACTGTCTAGTTGCTGGAGAATGGCTGTGAATATGAACTCATGAAGATGAACAGTGTAACTTGATCATTACAGTCATCAAAACCCTAGTGTGATTATAACTGACAGACTCAGTGATAGAGGATAACCCCTGCTGTCCTAGTACATTTACCCCATTATGAGTTAAATCAATACTAAAAGACCTTCTGTTTATATCTACACCATACCTACTTGATTCCTGTTGTAGCAGAATTAACATAGTTATCACTTTGATAGCATCAGTGACAGAAGTGTGGCAAACCCAAACAGTAGGCATACAGCCTGAGTATGAAACAACTGTTAAAAAAATCACACTGTGTCCATAAGTGGCATAGATCACTCATTGCAACAATAGCAAATGTATTACTATTTGAATAAGTTAGTCATCACAGATGCAATGAGATTGTCTTTATCAGGTACAACATACTCAGTAAGTGCCTACAGGAAAATCTATCCTATATACATGTCCGATACAGGTACATCATTGTTGGCTCAGTAGTGCTATGATATTTAGAAGTTGCTTGGCCTGATCCATGCAATTACAATCTTTCTTACAAAGAATACTTACTGCATCTTTAATATTGAAACACACTGAAGGTCTATGTATGTACATTAGCAGTACACCTTCATCAGTAAGAATGCATGTGATACTGGCAGTACCAATTTCACAGCGTTGAACAGGCAATGCTTTTCCATACGTTTACATCAGCCTCTCTATCTTGAGTAAACCATTGCAGTAAATGTACTACTATGTAAATCACCTACTAAATGTGTCACTACTTTTATCTTGAGCATGCTAGTGTCTTGTAGTTAATTTATGTGCTTCTCTTAATTAATGTATACTCAGTAGTGTTAAAACCTTTCTACAACTGTCATCATGCACCTTCAGCATTTATATTGAATAGCGGCACAGTACCAGTTGTGGTGTGGTGTGGGGCATTGGTAGGTAAGGCCAGGCAACTACTAAGTGTGGTACGTTGTGTGCAGCTGCAATCAGGGATGTGTACGTTTGGTGTACATGGCCTCAGTTTTGCTGTTGATCTCCACTGAGCATGCAGTATCTGGTCAAGTGGGTGGGGATGTCTCGTAGTACATTTAGACAATTGTTTGTTATTTCTGTCACCTGCTGCTGGATGTCTGTCATTGGTTGTGTTGACTTGGTCCTCCCCCATACTTGAATGTGTGTGTGTGTCTGTGTGTGTGTGGTGCTGGGGGGGGTGAATTCAGAGTTAGGGTTTTCAACCCTAACAGCGAATTTCCTCACTTTTGTCACTGTGGAACAACCCTAACTAATGCATTAAACGGAGTTTTTTGCCTCTAATTCCCTTTTTTTGAGAATGATATTGAGAAATAGTGAATGTAAGGGCCCTTGCATGCCACATGATGTCTTGTGGCATAGTAACAGGAGCAGCAATGCAAACAGAAATGCTAACAGTGGCCACATGGTAAACACAAGCACGAATGATAACAGAAAGGGTAATGCACAAGTGGCGAGACGGAACGGTGTGCCACGTGATGTCTGGTCACATGTAACATGGTGCCTGTAAATGGAAATGTCAATGGGCATGGTGACGCAAAGTGAAACAGAAAGAGAAACAGTGTGGTACACACAAATAAAAAAAAAGTAACAGAAAGCATAGCGCAAATGAAAATGCAAAGGATGCACGTACGTGGTGGGATTGAGGTGTGCATTGGGATCATCAGACCTAACTCTCACCCCATGACCTGTGTAAAGCAGCAGAAGTATAGGAGAATGGGGTGAGAGTTGGACTCATAATCCCAATGCACCCCAGTGCTGGTTGGGGGGGTGGGTGGGGTGCAAGGGGTTTTCAACCCTAACAGCGAATTTCCTCACTTTTGTCGCTGTGGAACAACCCTAACTAATGCATTAAACTGAGTTTTTGCCTCTAATTTCCTTCTTTTTGAGAATGATAACAAGAAATAGTGAATGTAATGCAGCAGTGGGGCCTTGGTGCCCTCTGGGCTGGCGCTCCCCACCACATATATCTGCGGTGGCTGGCGCGGAGCCTTTGGGCCCCGCTACTCTACATGATGTCTGTGGCATACTAACAGGGACAGCAATGCAAACAGAAATGCTAACAGTGGCACACATGGTAACACAAGCCACGAATGAGAACAGAAAGAGCGCACATGGTGGCGTGAGCGGAATGGTCTGCCACATGATGTGTTGTCACATAGTAACATGGTGCCTGCAAACAGAAATGTCAATGGGCATGGTGATGTAAAGTGAAACAGAAAGATAAACAGTACTGTAGACAGAAAATGGCAAAAAAAACAAGCATAAGCTCAAATAGAAAGCGCAAAGGATACGCACATGGTGGCGCAGATGTCATCGATAAGTGAAGCAGATGCGGAACCACAAGCGGAAAGGGCAACAGTAACAGTAATGTAAGCACACAGGCTGGTTTCCCCAAAACCTGCATTGAGAAAGACAGTGAGTACAAATAATGTATGCAAAATAATGAGTATCGAACGCAAGAAAATGAGATCTTGGAATACTAAATACATTATATTTCAGGAACTCTGACGTAGAAAAAAAATTTAAAAGTCATATTATTTACAACTGTCCTGGCTAATTTAGATCTTAGCCCCATTAGGGAGCTAAGAAGTTTTCTGACGAAAAGTCTGTATCTCGCACCGTTTCTGAGATACGGGCCCTGAAAGGCGCGGCAAATGCCGTAATGTTATCCTATGGGAAAAAAAAAAAAGTTCGGAGCGCCATAACTTTGCCTCCCTGTAATGTTTTTTCACCAAACCACTGAAAGGCACATCTGTGGGCTGTTGGCTGTCTTCCCTCCAAATTTCAGGAAACAAGACCAAACCATTATTTTGCAGCAGGGATCCAAAGGATTTCTGTTATGCGTTGGGCGCTGTAATGTTATCCTATGGGAAAAAATCTCAACTTTGGAGTGCTGTAACTTTGCCGCCGTGTGATATTTTTTCACCAAACTACTGAAAGACACATCTGTGGGCTGTTGGCTGTCTTCCCTTCAAATTTCAGGAAAAAAGACCAAACTCTTTTTTTTCAGCAGGGTGCCAAAGGATTTCTGTAATGCGTCGGGCGCCGTAATGTTATCTATGGGAAAACTGTCAACTTTGGAGTACTGTAACTTTGCCACCATGTAATATTTTTCAATACAACACTGAAAGGCACATCTGTGAGATGTCAGCTCCGTTCCCTTCAAATTTCAGCTCAAAACTCCCAACGGTTCTTTTGCAGCGCAGTGCCAAAGAATTGCTGTCATTTTCCCACAGACTAGAAAACTACTGTCGCAATTTGCGAAAGCTTTCGCAAAAAATTGCGACACTTTCATGAGCATGAAAGTAATTTGCAAAAGTACTTTTTCCATAAATTTGAAAAACATATTTCTGGGGTGTTTTACCACAAAATAAAGGCATGGCAAGCATCCTCAGGGCCCGACTAGGTGAATACAAAAAAAATTAGGTTGCTAGAGGGTGCCAAATTTAAATGCCAACCATTTTTCTGTTCACCAACTGAAAACAAAATGGCCGATTTGCAAAAGTAACAGGCCCATTTGTGAAAGTAAAAATGTATTTGCGAAAGTGTTGAACTTTTTGTTAACTTTTCCCATTGACTTATAATGGGAAACTGTTTTTTGAATAACTTTTGAACCGTTTAATATTTTTTCATGAAATCTTTGAAAGGCACATCGGGGACCCCGGCTGCACGTTCCCTGAGGATTTTGGGCTGGTCACACAAACCGTACGACCTGTAGGCGCCACCACAGAATTCCAGAAAAGCATAAACGCGCGCACAGATCACACTTAATAACTCCGCAGCTGTATATCCCACCAGTATAAAACTTGGCAGATCCTAAGGCCTATGGTTCTTGATCATAAATTCCAAATTTCAGGTAAATCCATCAAACGGTTGCAAAGTTATTAAGGTGCAAAGTTTTGGGGTTTAACATAGAAATGGCTCCTCAACCCTAACTATGGTAGCACTACCGTGCTACCATAATATATATATATATATATGTGTGTGTGTGTGTGTGTGTGTGTGTATATATATATATCTATATCTATATCTATATATATATATATATATATATATATATATATATATATATATTATATAGTATAGGGGCTTAGGGTTATGAAGCCACTTCTGTGTTCCACTCAAAATGTTATGCGTTATTAACTTTGGACCCATTCAACAGATTTGCATGAAATTTGGTATGTGCAGTGGAGCATGGTAGATCTCTTGATCTGCCAAATTTAATTTCAGTGGGACATATGGTCTTTGCGCACCAAAACACTGAAACATTCACTTTTTGCTTGTTATGTGGGCAGTTTTTTTGATTTTGTCCATGGTGCTGTGCAACCATTGTGTGGTGTGCCACTCTACAAGTTGGCTCATCTGAAAGAGCTTTGGTCAACGAACATGCCGCTTTTCATTTGGTGAAAAAATATTAATCCATTCAAAAGTTATAGCAGTTTTAAGTTCCCATTATAAATCAATAGGAAAATTGATATGGTTGTTTTGCAAACTAAGAATGGGGTTTTGGACATCTGGTCCCTCCTCATGATCAAAGGATTTGCAGCCTTGTGGTCAAAGAATCTTTGACCCCGAGAATTCTTTGATCGTGGCAGCCTCCATCTTATTTTAAGGTTCCAGTTGGAAAAACTCCAATATCTCGGCTCAGGAGTGACTCCTGAAGTAAAACTTGGATGAGTTTTGCTCAGGGGGCTTTGATCTATCGAGCCATGCCTTTGGTTTTGTTCAAAATGGTCAAAAAATAGAGTTGCACACATTTTTATTCTTTGATTGAGACTCGTTAACGATCTTTGATCGTGAGCCTGCAAATTCTTTGATCGCGAGATTCTTTGATCACGAGATTCTTTGATCGCGAGATTCTTTGATCGTGAGGGAGGGACAAGATGGCTGGTTGAACAAATCTAATTCCTCAGCTCAGGGGCTGGCTATTAACACAAATGAGGGTGGGTTTTGCTCAGGGGGCTTAGTTTTATTGAACCTTGCTGGTGGTTTCATGCATTCATGTCAAACATTTGAATTTCACCAATTTTTATTCTTTGATCATGAGCCTGCAAATTCTTTGATCGCGAGCCTACAAATTCTTTGATCGCGAGATTCTTTGATCATGATCTTAGATCGCGAGGGAGGTACTAGATGGCTAGATTGTAATGCAACAGAGAGGCCAATTTTAACAATTTTTAACTTTAAATATCTCAGAAACAGTTTGGTCTTTTTACTTGAAATTTTGAGGGTGTTGACGGCATTTCCTGTAGATGTGAATTATGGTGTTTACGTATTGGACAATACATTTTCTGCAGAGATATTGTGTAGCACAGTTTATGTTTGGCGGACAGCGTTTTCCATTCTCGTACTGGCTTGAAATTTATATGGTAGCTAGCCTTACTGCCATGGATCTACTTTTCTGTCATTAGGTAGCTAAAATCTTAACAGGTGTGGAAGTCTGCCACTCCAACAAAAGAAAATCTCAAACTTTCAAATGTTGTATCTCAGAAACGGTTTTGTCATTTATATTGAAATTTGGAGGGTCTTCAGGTGGCGTCCTGTTCATGTGAATTATAGTGTTTAGGTGTTGGAAAATGTATTTGCTGTGGACATATTGTGTGACACACTGTATGTTTTGCGTAAGCCGTTTAGTATTGTGTTACTGGGTTCACATTTATAGGGTGCCTAGCGTTACTGCCATGGAGGTAATTTCCAGTGATTACGTGCCTGACATGTAAACAGGTGTTGAATTATGCTTCTCTGATGACTGACACTTTGCTTTCTTTCAATGTGGTGGGAGCTTTCAGGCCCCATGCTACCACCCATATGCGCTCCCAGCAATACATATGATATTCAGTACTTGTAGTCTTATCTTACACAAAAATTTATAAGTTGTTGGGAGCACTGGGCCCAAAGGGCCCAGTGCTCCCACCAACTTGCATGACTTCACTTTTAATGAATTTGTAAGTTGGTGGGGCACAGGGCCCAAAGTGCCCATGCTCCCACCAACTTCCGCGACTTTTTACTTTTATATTCTTTCTCAAAAAGTAAGGAAATTCTATGCAAAAAGCTTCAATAATGCATCATTTATGGTTAAAAACACAAAGTAAGGAAATTAAACTTTTATTGTTGAACCCTCCCCCCCCCGTGGACCTGCCCAACATCCTGAAATTGACAGCTGATGGTGTGTGTCCTTGGGGTTGTGAGGCCGAAATCTCACCCCATTCATCTTTTCTGTGGCTTGTGAATATGATTACACATGGAATGGAGAGAGATTTAGGCCTCACAACTCAGGACACCCCAACTGTCAAATCTCAGGATGATGGGCAGTTCCAAGGGGGAGGTCAACCCTAAAAGTTCATTTCCTTACTTTTTGTGTTTAACCCTAAATGATGCATTAATGAAGTTTTTTGCATAGAATATATATATATATATATATATATATATATATATATACATATAAAATAATACACTCAGTTTGTTACACATAAGTAGAGACCCGTGAATTTCTTATTTCTTTTTATTTATTGACAATTTAGTTTTATTTCTTGTTATCACATTTACACTCATAAACTACTTCAAAATGACCTTATACACACTATAAATCACATTCCTAGTATACTACATTGTATTAAGCAACATTATGCTATGGTCTTGCAAGGTTTTGTGACTGAAACAATTCTGCTGTTGCTTCCTTGCAGACCATCTCTGTGGTAACAATGGAGCCTAAACAACAACTGCTGCAAGCATTGATTTAGATTGTGACTGCCAAAATGCAGTTTTTGTCACTTTATTCATGTGTTTTTTTTGTTTTATTCCTTTTATATGCTGAATTTCTTGCTATTTCTTGTTATACCTTAAATTTCTTGTTACCTTGAATTTATTGTTATTTCTTTTTATACCTTAATTTCTTGTTATTTCTTGCTATTTCTTATTTAAGAAAAACACGGGTCTCTACACATGAGTATGGAGACAGCAATTTATGACATAATAAGCTAACATTTAACAGAAAAGTGCATCAGTTAAATCTCCTGTGAATAGCTGAGATAGCCCTAAAGTATCCCACTACTTTATTTATAGTGAATTCATCCTCTGTGGTAAGCATGATATTTAACAGAACATCTTGCTCCCTGGTTCCCATTCCTGACCACATTGGTGCTAACCAAAAAGCTTGAGGTTTTTTATACCAATGACATGAAAAGACAACATGTGCTATGTCCTCTTTTTCTTGCCATGTACAGTTACATAAAATTGCTTTTGGGTCAAATAATTTCTTACGTCTAGCTTTAAGTACATTACTTTGAAATTGTTCCATACAGTATCTTGTATAAAGCCTTCTAAGGTTGGGATCAACAATTACATCCAAACAATACCTATAGGCAAATGAATTGTCATTTTTAAGCAATCCAGGGGGATAGCTTATGTTTTGCTATTACTTCACAGTCTTTCATTTTACTGCAATTTATCATTTTCTTACTACAGTAAGATTTGTACTTTAGGCTAATGGTGATACCTTTATCCCCATAGCTTTTTAAATACTGAAGGCCGTGATTTTGCAGGGCTGCATCAAAGTTTTTATACCAGGTTGAGCTTTTGCAGCCCAATGTGACCCATTTCTTTTTTCCTTTAGAAACTCCTTAGGAAGCCTAAGTGTATTCATTCTTGTAATGTTTATCCAATAGCTTATCAGCCTTGCTGTGGACTGGGCCTCTAGACATAGAAAGCCCAATGCTGCTCTAACCAATGGGGCAGGGGTCAAACCCCCAAAAACCAGCACTGTTTTCAGTAATTTATTTAAGGGAGGTTCTAATAAGTTAGTTCTGCTACTCCCCCATATTTTGCTCAAGTACAGAGCCTGTGATACATATTTGGCTTGGGCTGCCTTTATTAAAAGTAAGACTGAGTTACCCCCATATTGATTGTTAAATTTCAGAAGTGCATTCTGGGTTGCAATGGATACTCAGCATACAGGGAACTTTATATTAGAGCACCAAGCACTAATAATGGTTTAGATAATGGAGTTTGCCCTATGATGGGCAGACCAGGTTGTCCTAGTGCACCCCTTCCCTCCTGCATAGAATGGTTGTGCTCAGAAGGGGAGGGGGGAAGGACGGGGAGGGGCTAAGGACCAGGACAATGGACATGAAACAGGAAGGGGAGGGGCCAAGGGAGGTACATAAGGGACAGCACAAGGGGGCCTCAGCCACTTTTTGCTGGAGTTTTGATCTACATCAACTGCAGTACGTTGGATTGGCAAAAAATTTTTGGAGATTTTTTCACCAAGAGGGAGAGGTAAGAAACAAATAGTGATATTACAGGAAGAGATGTGAAGTAAAAAAAAAATATATATATATAAAAAGGGAGAGAAGAAGTGGACTATATAAAAAAAGGTTACAGTAGACTCGTGGGGGTTGGTTAGAAGGACTTTTTGATGAGTTTTCTGAGTTTGATGGGAATTATAGAGTGTTTTGCCCTAGTCAGAATTTGGTGGGCAGGGAGGCAGCATGAGCGGAGACCACGTGGCGCGGTGCCTTGCGCCGTTTTTGTAATAACTAAGTTGGAAGAAGAAAGCCCCCTTTTAATGTTGGCATTGATTTTGCTGCCTTTTTTGCCCAGTTGGGCTGGTTTGCATGATTATGTGGCCCATGGTGATGGTAGGAGCAAGGGGAAACGGGACCGTGTGGCGTGTTGAATTGTTGGTGTTGGTTTTGCTGCATTTTCCCAATTGGTCTGTTTGGTATGTTTATGTAGGCCTGAGAGAGCCCGTAGCAATGGTGGAAGCGAGTGGAAGCAGGACCGCGCGGCGTGACATCACATGTCATGTATGGGGGGTGTAAAAAACCCTTTGTAAGGTGCTGGTGGTGTTTAGTGGCCATGAGGGCTATAGAAAGCAGGGAAGGGATGGAAAAGACCTGGAAGAGGCACTGAGGCATGGGCCGCGTGGCAGGCCTTATGCGCCGCTTGTGTAATGGCTAAAAAAAAAAAAAGAAGAAGCAAAAGCCCTCTTTACTGGTGGTGGGGTTTTTCTGCTGCAATTTTCCAAGTTTGTGGGGCTAGTGGGATGAATAGTGGGCCTAGGAGGGCCCGTAGAGATGGGGAGAGTGAGCGGAAGCCAGGACCAAGTGGCATGACGTAACACACCGTGCAGGGGGTGGGGAAAACCCCTTTGTGGCATTCAGTTAAGACACTGGTAGTTTTTTGTGGATGGTGTGAGGAAGAAAGCCTGGGAAAAAGGCAAGGCCCGAAGAGGCACTGAAGCATGGATCGTGTAGCGAGCATCATACGCTGCATGAGGGGGTCTGCTGGAAGGGCACTGGCTTGAGCTCGCAGGCTAGGGGCATTGTGTGGCTGTTGCTCAATTTTCAGGACTCGCAGGTAAAAAACAAAGCTTGGCAGCTGGGAGGAGCGGGGGGGGTCTGCAATCCAGGACAATGCGGCCTGCAGCACATGCCACAGGGGAGGGAGAGTTGGGGACTGGCTACTATGCCCTGGTGGCATTCCTTGAGTTTTTTGGGGGCCCTGGATGGAGATAGGCCTGTATGAGGCCCCGAGGGAGTTACCGCATGGAGTGATGTCACACACCAAAGAAGGGGGGTTAGATAGCATTGTTGGGCTTGGGTGGGGTACTGAATCAGGGGGAAGCATGGGGTTTGGGCTTGGGAGGGGAATAAGCCCAGAGAAAGGGCTAGAAGACAAGAGGGAGGAGGTATAACAGGTGACCATGTGGCATGACGTTGCACACCGCCGGGGTGGCATTAAAGGAGTGCCCAGGTATCGGGCTGTCTGCATGTGTAAGGGGCCTTTCAAAAAAAAAAGAAACAAGTGCATAGGAGAGGCCAGGGGTGGAAGGGGAGAGATCATGACCCGGATCCTTGAGAGTGGGGTCCCACGCGGTGAGGGGGTCGCATTGGAAGCTTTGGCAATCACTCATGAGGGGTTACCTGTTGTTTGGTCCTTCCCCCTTCCTTTTTTTGGGCACCAGAAGAGAGCAAGGGTTGGGCAGAGGTCTGAATATAGGGGAAGGTACCCGATTATCGGACCACATGGTGTCTATTTTCTTAGGGGGGGTTGATTGTGGGGCAGCCTTGGTTCATTTGATGTGGGCATGTGGGTTAAGGGACAGGATATAGGTGTTGAAAACAGGTACAGATATACAAATTAACCTGTGTTTTATCTTCCTGTAGTTGTCTTCACAGAACAAAGAAAGAATGAAATGGCACCCAAGAAGAGCAGGCCATCAAAGGAGGATGCTCACAAGGCTATAATTGAATTGGCAGAAAAAGCAAACAGAATGTGGGAGCTGGTGGAGGGAGAGGAACCAGGGAGACCCAGGGAAGAAGAGAAAAGCGGGCCAGGGAAAGGGCAACAGGGGCAAATGACCAACCAAGGGGCCATGTAGTCCTGCTAGGGTAGCACTGGAAACAGTGGGGCCCACCAAGGTGGTTGATCCAGTACCTCTGTGGCCCATGGACCCGGCGATACCAGTACCCCCACTGGATCAAGGGGGGATCTCCCTGGCGGAACCCAGGCATGATGCCCAGAACGTGGTTTTCCCTCCACAGACCCCAGCAGTTCCCCCTCCTCTCAGCCGCAAGGAGAACCAAGGGAAAGTGTGGAAGACTCCAGGCAGCACGACCTGGACAAGGTTAAGGTAACACATCCAGTGCAGTGGGTGATAGTATAAAAGAATACATAGGGCAAATTGTGGCGGCACTTGGAATAGGAGGTTTGGTGCAGATGGAATCATCTCTGGCGGACATTAGGATGGAAAAAGAGGGTCTGGGAAAGAATGAAAAGGTAGTGGAGAGAGAAGAAAGAGGTACAAGGGAGATAGGGGCACCTGGGATGAGGATAGGCTAACATGTGCCACAGGCCACAAAAGAGAAAATATGGAAAGGGGAATATGTAGATATATTCACTTTGGTGAGTTGGGAGGCAGCAGACAAATATGAGGAAACTGAGGGCATAGGCAAGAGCAAGATGGCAGCTGCCATAGTCCTTTTAGGAACGAAAGAGGACAACAAGTTCACAAAAGGGAAGACGTGGGATGGATGGTTCCTAGGTTTTGCCACTTTCTCAGCCATCATTCTGGAGAAGAGGCTGGAGCTAGGCATCCCGCTCATTACTTATTCCTTGATAATACGGACAGCAAAAGCAAAAGGTGGGGTGGGGTGGTTATACTATGATGAATTCTTTCGGCAGAGAATGGCAACATTTGGGGACGTGAGATGGGACACCAAGCAGATAGATTTGTGGATGGAATATGTAACAGATCAGTCCACGCCCGAAGGTGAGTGGGCCAAAAAGGGGTTTACACCCCAGAGATGCTGCTGGGCTTACAATAGAGCTTTTTGCTCATGGCCTCAATGTCATTTCTGGCATGCTTGCTCAAGATGTGAAGGAGGACACCCGGCAAGCAAATGCAGAATGACATGGGCACAAGGGACACAAGGGCACGGGGGTCAAGGATCAGGTCAACAGTTTTTCAAGATGGCCAAGGTTTAAGGGCAAACATGGAGCAGGGAGGGCGGGAGGGGGAACGTGAATAGAGGGGGTCAGGGTCACTGAAAGAAATAAGGTAGGGCAAAATGAGGGGGAAGGGGCAGCTAGGAGTGGCAGGGGATGTGACAGGGAACAGTTTGGGATGGCCAGAACCCCCATCAACTATAAGGTATGGACAGCTTGCCTGGATAGTTATCCGGACATGAGTGTGTGGGACATGACTTTGAAAGGTTTTAACACAGGGTTTTCATTGCAGTGCAGGGGACCCAGGCAAGCGATGGAGGTGAGCAACCTTGGGTCAGTAAAAGGGAAAGAGGAAATGCTAAGACAGAAGGTAGAGAAAGAAAAAGCAGCAGGTAGGGTAGAGGGCCCATTTAATACTCCCCCATTGCCAAACATGAGGTTTTCACCATTGGGTTTGGTACCCAAAAAACAAGAGGGAGAGTACAGGGTGATCCACCACCTGTCCTACCCAGAAGGGGAGTCAGTGAACGATTTCATCAGTGAGGAGCATAGTAGGGTGACATATGCGACACTAGAGGATGCGGTCAGGATGATCCGGGGCCACAGAGGATGCATGGATGGCAAAAACGGACATTGAATCCGTTTTTAGATTGCTTCCAGTTAGGAGGGAAGACTGGGATCTATTGGGTTTTAAAAGTGGGGGACAGTATTATTTCGACAAGGCAATGCCAATGGGTTGTTCCACAGCAGTTGCTACATTTGAGGCTTTCAGCACCTGCTTACAGTGGATATTCCAAGAAAAACGGGTTATAGGACAGTCATCCATTATCTGGATGATTTTCTCTTTATTGGGAGGGAAAGAAGATAGACACAGAGGATGTTGGGTAAGTTTCTGGAATTGTGCCGGGAGCTAGGGGTCCCACTGGCACCAGAAAAGACAGAGGGGCCAAGCAGGGTTATGGAATTTTTAGGGCTCAAGATAGATGTTTCGAGCGAAATATTTCGATTACCGGACAAAAAAGTAAAGAAATTGAGGGAGCTAATCCAAGTACACACCAGAAGTAGAAGGGTACAACTAAAAATGGTGCAGCAGATACTGGGGCACCTGAACTTTGCATGCAGGGCCATCGGACCAGGGAGGGCATTCACAAAGAGGTTAGCTAGGAGTACAGCGGGGATCACCAGACCACATCATTGGGTGGACCCGACACAAGGGGTTAGAGAGGATTTTAGAATCTGGGAAGAATTTCTTAAAGAGTACAATGGGTGCTCATTCTGGCAGGAGGAGTGGCTATACAACACAGACCTCGACCTCTACACAGATGCGGCTCAGGGCCTAGGCATGGGGGAAACCTGAGGGGTAGATGGTTTGCAGAACCATGGCCTGCCAGTTGGGTAAAGGAGAGGAAAGTGAGAGATATAACATTACTGGAGATCATGCCCATAAGGGCGTGTACTTTGGTCTGGGGGGAGGAATTACGAGATCAGAAAGTGACTTTTTGGTGTAACAAGAGGGCAGTGGTGGATGTTCTGAACAACAGGGGAGCCAGGTCAGGCACAGTCATGCAGGTATTACGACTGTTAGTTTTAAGGGCTTTGCAGGTGAACATGTCATTTAGAGCTCAACACATAGAGGGGGTATGCAATACCCTGGCTGACAGCCATTCCCATCTGCAGCTGGACCATTTTCGGAGGCTGGCACTGGCAGCGGAAGAACAAAAAATACCCATACCAATGAACATCTGGGATGTTGGCAAGAAGGAGCAGAACTGCTGTTTCACAGTTCATGGGCATCTCAGACTCTGTGGGCCTACGATGGGGCCTGGCGAGTGTTTCAAACATTCAGGGCAGAGCACCAGATGGAGGTAAGTAGGCCGCTCACAGAGGAACAGCTGGGAATGTTCACCGTGGAGCAGTGACAAAAAGGCATAGCCCACACCACAATGGGAGTTTATCTGGCAGGAATTAGTGTTATCTGCAGTCTAAAGGGGTGGAAGGACCTGACAAAATCATTACTCATCAGAAGAATGATGCAAGGATGGGGCAGGTTGAAACAAGGACTAGCAGATAATAGAAGGCCGATAGGGGAGCAGTGGCTAATAAAGCTGAAGCATGTGCTCCCAGCAATATGCAGATCGAAGGCCGAGGCCCAGCTTTTTCACACAATCTATGTGGTAATGCTCGCTGGGGCCATGAGAGTGAGCAAAGTGGTAGGCCACAGGAGAGAGGGCAAGGAAGGGGGGGTTAGAATGGGAAGATGTAAACAGAGGATGGCAGTGATACAGATTAAGATTAGGAGGTCAAAAACAGACCAGAGAGGGCAGGGTTGCGTAGTGGCCCTGAAAGGGCAAACAGAGGGTGCAATATGCCCCGTACAGGCTCTGTGGGCTTTCGCAGCAGAGCATGGGAGCAGGACAGGAAAATTATTTGTGCATGGTGATGGGAAGAAGGTCACCGGCTACCAAGTCACGGCATTGCTCAAAAAGGGCATGCAATTCATGGGGGAAGAACCGGCTAATTATTCATCCCATTCTTTGCGGATTGGGGCTGCCTCGCAGTGTGCAGCAGCAGGAGAGACAGTGAATGGGATATTGGAAAAGGGACACTGGCGATTGGCCAGTTATAAGAGATACATTAGAGCACTGAAATAAAAAAAAATAAAAAAAAATGAGGCAGTGCTCCTGGCCTGGAACTACAGAAGTGAGGGGGGGGGCAAGAAAGGGTGGAGAGGGTATATAAAAAAAAAAGAAAAAGCGGGTATGATACTGAGAGCATGTGTAAAATAACGAATTTTGCTTGAACCCCATAGATAAAGGGAGGAGCATGGAAGTCTGGATCTGCGGCCATTCCTATATTTATTGGGCCATAAAAAGAGCAGAGAAGAAGGCTGGAGGAAGGCAGCTGTACCAAGATGCGAGACAGTGTAGGTTGGTTTGGCATGGCATATGGGGGATGAGATGGGCACAGCTGCTCCCCACCTTGCAGGAACTCAAGGGGTGGCGGCCCATTCCAGATCTAATTATTATACATTTAGAGGGCAACGACCTTGCAGGCAGGCCTTGGGTAGATACTTACTTACAAATAAAAAGGGATTTTGGGGCAATACGATGATGGTGGCCACAGGTAGGCCTCGCCTGGTCAGACATGATACCAAGGAGGGTGTGGAGGCAGAAGCACAGCCACAGAGCAGTAGAGAAGGCCAGGAGAAAGATGAATAGGAGGGTTGGGACATTGATAAGGCAGATGGGAGGACAGGTGATACTGAGGGGGGTAGAAGAATGGGTAGAGGATTTCTAGGTCTGATGGGGTACACCTGTCTAGACTATAGACAATATGTTCAATACAGAAACAATGGGCTTTATTGAAGCATAGGAAACAGCATGAAAGAAAAATAAAAAAAAAATGAAAAAGGGAAAAGAGAACGTGGAAAGAGGAATAAAAGGATCTTCCCTGAGGTAAGGGAGACCGGTACCCTAAGGATGGGGAAGCCAGCCATCCAACACAAGCTGGAGACTGGCTAGTGGGGAAAAAGGGGAGGAGGGGAGGGGGGAAGAAAAAAGGAATAACACAAGAAGAGGAGGAAGATGAAGGAGAAAGCGGTCTCGGTTTTCACTGTTACCTAACGAAAAAGAAGAAGAAGAAGGCACCCAAGTTTTCACCTGGGGGAAGGATAATCAGAGATTGATATATGAAGGAAAATAAACAAAATGTTGAAAATATGATAATAAAGAAATGGAAATGAAATATGAAATTATGAATATAAATAAATTAATTGCCAATCTGAACACAACAACAAACAACGTCTCTGTCTTTTGTGAGGGAAAAGGGAGGAATCCAGGACAATGGAGTTTGCCCTTTGATGGACAGACCATGTTGTCCTGGTGCGCCCCTTCCCTCCTGCATAGAATGGTTGTGCTCAGATGGGGAGAAGGGAAGGAAAGGAAGGGAGGGCTAAGGGCCAGGACAATGGACAGGTAACAGGAAGGGGAAGGGCAAAGAGAGGTACATAAGGGACAGCACAAGGGGGCCTAAGCCACTTTTGCTGGAGTTTTGATCCCTCCCACCCACCCTACTAAGCAAAGCAAGAGGGGAAGACAGTCAAGATGGACTATATGGTGGGTCTGTCAAGGTGGATGACAGACGCGTCCGTTGGACAGTTTGGACTGCCAGAGGTGGATGGCAGGTGATATTATGGTTATGGACTGCCAAAGGTGGATGGCAGGAGATGGGGGGGAAGGGGGGAGGAGGAGGAGGGGAGGGGGGAAGAAAAAAGGAATAACACAAGAAGAGGGGAAGATGAAGGAGAAAGCGGTCTCGGTTGTCACCGTTACCTAACGAAAAAGGAGAAGAAGAAGGCACCCAGGTTTTCACCTGGGGGAAGGATAATCAGAGATTGATATATAAAGGAAAATAAACAAAATGTTGAAAATATGATAATAAACAAATGGAAATGGAATATGGAATTATGAATATAAATAAATTAATTGCCAATCTGAGCACAACAACAAACAACGTATCTGTCTTTTGTGAGGGAAAAGGGGGGAATCTGGGACAATGATATACACTTGGAGGTAGCTCAGATGGTGGATACAAGTGATGTAGTGATTATGGGTGATTTTAATTATCCTGACATTAATTGTATCACACAGACAGCAAAACTAGGAATTGAAAGGCAATTTGTGGTCACAATACTGACAGCAGGTTTACAGCACATGGTGTATAAACCCACTAGAGGCAATAATATACTTGATTTGTTAATAACAAACATAGGAGAGTTGGTTAAAAATATTAGTGCTAGGGAGAATTTGGGTAATTGTGACCACAATATCTTTTTTTTTTTATTTTAGGTTTTGTTGACTGGGAAAGTGCACTGGACAAATCATACCTATTTTCAGGCATGACCCGGGGGAAGGGGATACAGATGAATGCCAACTGTCCTTGAACCAGATTAAGCTGTTGGTGGTAATTTTAGTGAATGAGGGAAATTTGGCCAGGACACAGGGGAAATTTCCCTACTCTCCTGTAGGTGGATGGGCTATCAGACTGCATGATGGTCACTTTGGGAGAGAAGTCGGAGGAGGAGGATGTGTGTCTGGTGGGAGGAAAGGCCTCACCTTCCACCATGCTACAGGCAGAGGCTTTTTCAGGCTGATGGTCTGGAAATGGATCTAGAAGAAGTTTTTCAGGGAAGTGTTTGTTTCTATAGAGGAGTTGGGACTTCACAGTGAGCATCATATTCCTGAAGTAACATCGGTCAACAATAGAACGAATGCTTTATGCACCGAGTCTCAAGTGGAATTTCAAGGGTTACAACCACAGAAACCTCTGCAAGAGTCAATCCCTCAGCCCACTGAATTATCAGCTGCTTCATCTGACAGACCGGTAGAGAAGCCTGACAGTACTGTCGGTGACGCAGCACAATGGGAGTGCTGGCAAACTGAGGGCCAGTCAACACGAACTTTTATATAAAAAAAATTCCCAAACAAATGATGAAGATATTCCTAAGTTGGCTGGCAGAAAAATCACAGATAATAGCTAGTTCCTAAAGCCTACTTTCTCCAGCAAAGGAACTGTATTAAAGGAAACTGTTTCTAACAACCTGATTAATCGGCATGAAGTTGGAGTAGCGCAATCATTAGATGTTAATGGTTCTTCTTTTGGTCCAAAGCTTCATTTAACTAAAGAAGTGGGGTTTGTGTTTAAGTTGCCAGTTTCCCACAAAAAGCCAATGGAAAAAGCAAACCCTGTGATTTTTCAAGGAGATGGAAAGCAGCAAGTCAGAGTTATGGAGTTTAGTTTTGATAGTTCTTCTAAAAAATTTACTACTGCTCTGGTGTGTAAAGTTCGGGGGAAACTGTGAAAATCTCCCTTTAGACTTCAAAGAAAAAACTGTAATTCAGTCTAAAGGAAAAGACTTGCTAAAAAATGACTCATGATGAAAACTGGTCGCCGTATAAAGCGCTTCTAGAGGCAGGTTTGGAGAAGACAATTACTGGTTCCTGGTCTCCTGACCCGCTATGGGATTCCTCTTTTGATCTACAGACTGCTACCCCAGATTGGGAGCCAAAGATTCCCATGTTAGCTTTGACTGACACTGATACTGTCACTAAGCAGCTCCTGGAAAATCCTGTAGTGAATGAAGTAGCATCTAGTATTTTAGTGGTCTCCAGTAAAATAAAGACTATTGATACTGTATAGGTCACAGAGAACCCCTGTAAACCTGAGGGCCCTAATGTTGGTAGTAACGGGCCTTTTACTGAAATTAAAAAACCTTTAATGTCTGAACTATTTTCCCATTCTAAAAGGGAAGCGGCTCCGAGGCAAAATGCTGTGCGCATTCATTACAAAGGGGCTTAGCTGAACATCCAGATTGGTATTATGTGGAGAAATGTTTAATAAAAGATTCTCTTCACTTTTCCCCATGAGACATATTTGCTTTCATAAATATCTCAGTGGAGGATAATTGCAATATAAGTTTCAGAACATCTTATGCTTTAGACCTATTTTGGGAGCATTATGGTCAGGTGAAGTTTTCCCCCACATGGACTCCCTTTTTGGTGATTCCACTTACAAAACCTTTGATTAAATATGTTACTGTGATGTTTAGGAATGAGGGAGTCCATGTAGAGGACATAACTTACTGTCTTGCACAAAAATGTGAAGTTCTTAGTTACCCCGAACCCATCCTCAACTCTGAACAATTTTGGATGGGGGGTTGGAAATATAAAGTTAAAATAAGGCAGTCAAATTCTGGTGTGGAGCACATTCCTAGTTCCCTACTGCTGGGGAGGGATAGGGGAGTATGTTTTTATGGGGGTCAACCCAGGGCTTGTTATAAATGTGGATCAAAAACCCATTTGTCTAGTGTTTGTGATCAATCTAGGTGTGATAATTGTGGGGAAACTGGACATGTGACAATGCAATGCGCAAACCACGCTAGATGTGACTTGTGTGAGGGGTATGGTCATGTTTTTTGCGAATACCCCTGGGTGGTGAAGAATAAAGCATCCTGCATTAGTCCTGACTTATTGATTCAGAAAACCCAAGAGGCTTCTTCAAACAAACCAGTAATTCCCCCTGAAAACCGTTCCCTTTTCCAGCAACAGGTGGTTATGAGTGGGCAGCAACCCTTGAAGACCCCCCTCAGCTTTGGGTCCTGATGATTTGATCTCTATAGCTAATGAATCTGGCTAAGACATCAAAGAGGATTTGGTTGAATGTCCCTTTAATCCTGGGCCTTTAGAGCCTGTAGGTTATAGAGATCCAGAGAGTTCAGACAAGACTCCTGTCGATAACATTGCCCTTTCTCCTTTACCCCCAAGGAGATCCTCTAGGAATATTAGAATTAAATCTTCCCCTTCTACTACAAACATTGAAATCCTTAATTCCTATGCTGCTTTATTTACAAAATGGGGAGACTCTGAAATGGATGTCATTGACTCAGATTCTCAAAACTCTGTACAAGGGACCACAAGGTTGTCAGCTGAGGAATATAAAGGGAAGAAAAAGAAAAAAAGGGAAAAAAAGTCTAACTAAATAAAGAATGGTGGCACAAAAATGGGGTTCTTTGAACACTCATAGTATATTAAATGCTATTAAAAGGCAAGCTCTGTTTCAGTTTTTGCATGATAATAACATTTCTGCCTGCTTTCTACAAGAAACTTGGATGTACTTCTTTGAGCAAATTTCTTCTTTTAAAAGGGATTGGCCATGGGGACCCCCTTATTGGTCCTTTGGTAGAGATTGTGCTGATGGAGTGGGTATTTTGTTCAATGCCCTTCATTTTTCACTTTATAAATTGATAGATCTAATTCCAGGAAGGGTGTTAATTTTGGATGGTAAATGGAATTTTATGGATTGTAGCATTGTAGATTTATCAATATTTATAACCCACAAACTAAGGCAGATCAAATTACTTGCATGAAAGCGGTTGAACCATATTTAGTCACATCATATAAGATTTTTTGGGGAGTCGATCTTAATTATAGCTTGCTGTCTAAAGGGCAAACCAATAAAAAATATATTGTGATTCACACTCTTTGGAATCTATCATTAAAGTGGCAGGCCTCATTAATTGTTTTCAACACCTGAAATCTGGGCCCAGTTGTACCTTTATAAAAGGTAAATTGCATTCCACAATTGATTATTTGTTTATATCTCCTCTAGTTCCTATTGGAAATGTTAAAATTATTCCTGTTGAGTTTTCTGACCATATGCTTTTACTGTATTCCTTTGGAGAGCTGACCCATGTACCAAAAAGAAGGCTGAGATGGAAGTTAAATACTTCTATCCTTAATAATAATTATGTTAGACATTCTAAATGCCTGATTATCAGTGGCCTTTTTTTATGCTGATTTAGGATTGTGGTAGATAGAGACTAAAATGGATTTGAGTAGCTGGTTTAGGAAATATGGTACTCTACAGAGGAATTCTAATTTTTTTCATATCTAAAACTCAGAAAGCATTTACAGCAATTCATTTATGTTGCAAATACCTCTAAGACAGACTATTCAGATCAAATTGAAATTGTTAAAGCCAAAATGAAACAAGTTCAATATGACAGAGCTAAAACTCTGCAGGCCTTACTTTCAAATTATACTCAAAAGTCTAAAGTGGGAGATCCTTTTGAAATCTGTAAAAACTTGAAGGAGTCTACTTCAATGGATTTTTTAGAATCAGATGGTAAACAGGTTGTTAAGGAGATGGATTTGTGCTCCATTATAGAGTTACACTATGAATACCTTTATCCTACATCTCCTATTTTGAAAGCTAATATTAGTAACTATTTAGATTCCTCTCCATCTCCCTCATTATCAAAAAAATCAATGAAGTTATTAGACCCCTTTTCTATGATTGAAATACAATTAATTATTAAGAACTTGAAGGATGGAGTTTCTCCAGGATTGGATGGTCTCCCTAATATAGAAACATAGAATCTGATGGCAGATAAGGACCGCTTGGCCCACCTAGTCTGCCCATTTCCCTACCTAATGGATAAGCTACAGATCTTAGTTAACCTACAGCCTACTTCCTCCTACCCCCCACTAGAATTGCTTTATGTCTGTCCCATGCATTCTTGAATTCCCCCACTGTTTTTGACTCTACAACCTCCTCAAGAAGGCTTTTCCATGTATCCACAACTCTCTCTGTGAAGAAATACTTCCTCACATTGCCTCTTAGCCATCCTCCCTATATCTTCAAATTGTGCCCCCTTGTTTTTGCACATCTCTTTTTCTGAAAGATGCTACCCTCTTGGACTTTGTTCATTCCCTTGAGGTATTTAAAAGTTTCTATCATGTCCCCCTCTCCCTCCTTTCCTCGAGGCTATACATCTTTAGTTCCTTTAGTCTTTCTTCATATGTCTTCTGATGCAGACCCTGCATCATTTTGGTTGCCCTCCACTGGACAGCCTCCACCCTGTCTGTCTTTGCAGAGATGGGGTCTCCAGAACTGTACACAGTACTCCAGATGTGGTCTTACCAACTGTCTGTACAGAGAGCCAACAACATCCTGTTTTCTACTGGTGATGCCTCTTCCTATGCATCCCAGTATCCCCCCAGCCCTCCTTACTGCCTTCTCACATTGCTGGCCCATCTTTTGGTCATGTGATATGACTACCCCAGGTCCCTTTCCATTTTTTTGTTGTCAGTATCTCACCCCCCCCCATTGTGTACTCTTCCCCTGGGTTTTTGTTTCCCAGGTGCATTACTTTACACTTCTTTGCATTGAATCTAAGCTGCCATACATGTTGTATAAAACCTTCAAAACTGAAATAACTTCTTGTTTATTCTTAGTTTTTCAATTTATGATAATGGGACATGTTATGCCTTCTTCCTTTATGGATGGCTTAATTATTCATATTTATAAATCAGGTGATAAAGAGGACATTAAAAACTGGATGCCCATTACAATATTAAATTCTGATTAATAGATTTTCACTATGCTATTGAATAATAGAATGAAAGTTTATGCGGAAAATGTAATTTCACCCTATCAATATTGTGGACTACAAAATAAGCAAATTCAATCTGCTCTTATGATTATTAGAGACATAATAGAGTATTTATCATTAGAAGGTAAGACTGGATATTTAATTTTTGCTGATTTAGAAAAAGCATTTCATAGAGCTGATCACATGTATTTATTTATGGTTCTATATTTTTTTGGGATTCCACTTTCATTTATTAAAATCATAAAGTCCCTATATACCTCTGCCAGAGTGTATCCTTTTATTAAAGGTATCCAAACTAAAGGTTTTATCTTGAAATCAGGAGTCCATTAGGGATGCCCATTAAGTCCACTTTTATACATTTTTTCATTGGAACCTCTAATTCGTTCTCTGTCACTGTCTTCTAAGTGGAGAGGGCTTAGAGGGCCTAATTTAAATTCTCAATTGCATATACAAGCTTATGCGGATGATGTTTGTGTATTTTTTAGTAATTATGAACAGCTTCAAGAATTCCTTGTGAAATCTGACTCATTCATTACGGTATCAAACGCTAAACTTAACATGATTAAAACAAGGGGCCTGCCTATAGGAGCAGGTAGTCATTCTGCTATCCATTACAAAGACATTTTGATATCCTCAGAACCGTTAAGTATATTAGGTATTTTGTTTGGTTCACAAAATCTTCCAGAAGTAAATTGGGATTCAGTATTAAAAAAAGCAGAGCTTAAAGTGTCTTGATGGAGGCAGTACAAATTATCTGAGTCTAAACGTATTCAAATTCTTAAATAGTTTATAGTTCCCAGCTTATAATATGTTGCTATGCTTTTCCCCCTGCCAATGCAGTATGAGATCAGACTATATAGCTGATTTTTTTTTTCAGATGCTATGGGGCAATATGCTGAATCCAGTAAAAAAATGTTTTACCTATTTGGAGACTAAAAAAGGAGGTGAGGGCATGATTGACCATATTGGTTTTTTTTAGTCTCTTTTTTTTACACAAACAATTAAAAGAAAGCTTTTGTATCCTGATAGTAGAGAAGGTATTTGGATGGAAATAGTATTAGGCCATTATTTTAAAGTTTGGCAAAATTTAGCTCCTAAACTTAACCCACATATTCATACCCCTGTATATTTCAGACCAGCAGTTCAAATATTATTTAAATGGCAGATATCCAAGCAACATATAGTTACAAATATGGTTTAATCTTTGTATAAGGTAATAATGTGTCACATCTACCCTTTAGAACCAAGTTTCCAGAACTGCCATTTTGCTCAGAATACTTGCATACTGGATCAATTGAATAATCCTAGAATACCGACTTACATGTGGGAAATGCAGTGGTTAATAATGTATGGTAGATTGAATGTGAGGGGAACTGCTAAATATAAAGCAAAATATGAAAGGAATTGTCCTTACCTGGACTGTGTCAATCAAGAAGAAACAATGGAGCATTTATTTACATTGTTCATATGTGAAACAAATGTGGGGTTATGTTGCTAAGAAATGGAATTTTCCTTGGTTGAAGAATTTAAATTACGACACTTTGGTTCTAGGTATTTTTCCTTAGAGTTTAGTAGCTTTTAATAATAGTACTTTAGCGCTTTTTTTTTTGATGTTTACAATTTTATTTATGGCAGGTTAGGTGTCAATGGGTAATATATCAAACAAGAGTGTCATATGAGGGTTACTGTCAATTAGTAGTTAAAGAACTACAGAAGTGTATTTAAAAGATGTCCAATTATATAATTCACTTAAAGTCATGAAATGGTGGAAAGGATTTTCTCATATTAAGTATAAATGATGATGTTAATTTAAATTACAAATTGTAACTTTAAAGACAGATGAAGTGTTCATTGGTTATGGAAGTGTTTTGTACAGTTTTGTTGTTTCTGTTTACCTTTATGTTGAGTTGTGATTTATGTTTATTTCTCAATAAAAACTCCCCTACTCTTTTCAATAAGTGCCATGGGATCTTTAACATTCACCTGAACTACCAGCAATCCAGGCAGATGGGACCTCGGTTTAACTTCTCTTCCAAAAGAGAGCACCTCAGAAGTGCAGCACCCCCCTCATGCTGCACTACAATGTTAGTATTGGGATATTAACCCAAGTGCCAGCTGTGGAAACTGAGCCCACAGCCCTCTGATCTCTTGGCCTCAGAGGTGAGTGTGCTACCTACTGAGCCACTGACACTATATACCATTGAGTTTATCCTTAGGACAGCAGCACAGAAAACTTGGGGATCAACAATAATAAGTTATAATAAAGCAAACTTTCTAAAAATAAAAAAAAAATGAGCTATCAAATTGGAACTGGGAAACTTCTTTCAAATGCAGGAATGTTGAAGAAATGTGGACTATACTCAAGAATAAATTACTGCAGGTAGAGGATAGGTTTGTTCCTAATAAAAATATGTATAACAATAGACAAAGTTACATATGTGTGGTACCAATAGGATCATAAAACAACTATATAGCATAAAAAGTAGGCATTTGATTTGATGAAGAGAAACCAAACCAAGGATTCAATTGCAGCCTATAAAAGTGAATTAAAACTGTTAAAAAAAGATAATCAGACTAGAAAGAAACAAGTTAGAATTTAACATCTTACATAGAAACAATAATGGAAAAAGCTTCTGTGCTTATGTAAGCAATCAAAGAAACAATAATGTACAAGTTGGTCCAATAATACACCATGGACAGGGAATTGAAACCCGCCTAGCTACAGCAAGTTCTTTCAACACTTATTTTTGCTCAGTATTTCGTCAAAGTAAAGCTGATGATAACAGGGTTTCTGGTAAAGAATATTCAGATCTGTCTATCAAAATTAGCCCTATGGACATACAGAATTTATTGGAAAAACGTAAAGCAAATAAATCCTCAGGGCCTGATTTTTTTTGCACACTAAACTGTTGAGAGAGGTGTGAAATTGCATAGCAGCACCTTTGGCATTTTTGTTTAATGCATCCTTTTCCTCAGGAGTAGTGCCAATTGATTGGACAACAGCTACAGTTATGCCACTGGTTTAGAAGGGAGATAGAGTGGTACTATTTAATTATAGACCAATCAGTTTACCACTGGTTCTTTGTAAAATTGTGGAAAGTTTCTTGAAATCAAAATTAGAGGAGAATCTAAATATTATTCATTATAAGGTCATCAAGCAGCATGGCTTCCGACAGAATAGAGCATGCATGACTAATCAATTATGCTTTTATGAAAAGGTAAACAAAAGCATAAATAACAACATACCTGTTGATGTTCTCTATTTAGAGTTCCAGAAAGCTTTTGATAAAGTCCCTCATATTCTATTAATAAAAAAGTTGATTACAGTTGGAATAGATACAAGGCTAGTCAGATTGAATTAGGATCTGGTTGAGCAGGAGAAAACAAAGGGTCAGGGTGAGGGTTACTATTCAGGAGACAGTGAGGTGACCAGTGGAGTTCCACAGTGCTCAATCCTGGGACCTGTATTGTTTACACTGTTCAAGTAGCGATTTACACCAGCATATTAAGAGCTGGATGGTGAAATTCACTGATGACATTAAGTTGGGAGGGCCAGTTGACACACCTGATAATATTATGAAATGGACTAGTGATTTGGGAAAAGTGGAAAGATGGACAGTATATGATGGTATGTTATTCAGTGTAGAAAAATGTTCAGTTCTGCTTATAGAAAGCATAATAAAAAAACAGAATTACCACCTGAATGTGACTATTTTAAAAAGGATTGAAACTGACAAGGACTTTGGTACAGTATATTTGTTGACCAAAATTTTAGTTTTGGTGTGCACTGTACTAAATTAATACAGATAATGAACTTTTGATTAATAATGTTAAAAGAGCTTTTTTTAAATCTATCTGCAGACTGTATACTACCATTGTAAAAATCATTTATCAGACCACATCTTAATTATGGTTCCCCATTGTGGAGTCCATATTTAAGGAGGGAGGTGGAATGAGTTGAGAAGGTCCAGCGTAGAGTAACCAAAATGTCTGGGGAGGTTGAAGGGACTTCAATATGATACAAGGTTAAAACGATTGGGACTGTACAGTCTGGAACAGAGAAGAACCAGGGTAGACCTGTTAATGATGTATAAAATCATGAAGGAAGCAGAATTATGTGAAGAACTAGGGGCTGAGATCCTGGTTAAGCCTCAGGGTTTGAAAGCTCATAAACTCTAGATAAAGTTAGATAATGTGGTCAAGAACGGGAGATCTAATTTTTTCTTACAATGTACTGGTAGGTGGTGGACTTGATTACTAAAGAACATTGTGGAAAGTGACAGTTTAAATTTATTCAAGGGAAGACTTATTTATTTATTGAAATTTTTCACCAGGAAGGTACACTGAACAACAAGTTGCCTGTCTACTGGTGCGATCTGGGTGGGGGTAAAATTGTTTGAAGAATTAGACATACAGTTTAACATTTAACATATCTGAGAAACAAAACATTCAATTACATTTGTAACAAGACATGCAGTTAGAAAATATCATAAATAATCATACAATCGCATTTGTGACATAACATACAGTTAAATATATCATACCTGTGGAATATGCATTTAATTACAAGCGGCATATCTGAGGAACATAGTACAGAAATGCAATGTAGCCTTGGAGCCAACTTCTTTTAGGAATGGCTCACGGTTAAGAGGCAGACTATTTAGCAATTATTGAATGAATGAGGTCCAGTGGGGGGACATCGAGGAGGATATGGGTAGACAGGGGAAACTAGCTGGGGGAAGGAGAGGATAAAGATGGGGGAATATTACTAAAGAAAAGTGAACAAAAAAAATCAGTTGTGAGGGACAAGTTAACATATGGCTAGTGCAATCTGGGAGCACCTCAGACAGAACAAAAAGTGCAAATTATTAGCTCAACTGAACTAATTCCTTTGATTAAGTGCAGGGGGTAGAAAGGGGTCAGGAGAGAGGTGGGGGTAAGGGACAGGGGAGGGAAGGATAAGTCATACCTGGAACTGGCCCCTTCAGAGTGTGGAGATCGCTGCCAGTGGCAGAATGAGGTGAGAACTTAGAATAAGGGGCAGCAGTAGGCAAGGTCAAGTTGGATAGAGATAGTAGAGGGGATGGTATAGGGTAGGAGAAGGAGGTGTGGGAGAAACTTGCCTAAGACTAGGCCTCTTCAGGATGCTGAGAACTCTGCTATAGAGCAGAGTCAGGTGAGGATGAGTTAGGTAGAGAGAATGGAGGGGAAAGGGGAGGGAAGGAAGAGTCATTTCCCAGTGCTGGACCCCTCCAGGATGCTGAAAACCCAGACCTAGGTGACAACAAGTTGGGAAGAGAGAAAAAAAGGATGAAGGGAAAGGAGGGAAGAGGGAAAGAAGATACTTGCCTAAGCCTAGGCCACTCCAGGACACTGAGAACCCTGCTAGAGCACAGAATCAGGTGAGGACTAGTTGGGTAGAAAGGATAAAGGGGGAGGGGGAGTGAAGGAAGTGTAATTTCCTAATGCTGGGCCCCTCCAGGATGCAGAGAACCCTGCCAGGGGATAGAATTAGGTGAGGACAAGTTGGGCAGAGAGAATAGGAGAGATAGAAGAGGAAAGGAAAAATGAAGGAAGGAGGGAAGAAACTTACCTGAGAATAGGCATTGCCAGGGTGCTAAGGATCCCAACAGAGGGCATATTTAGGAGAGGACAATTTGGGAAGAAAGGAAAGAGGGGTTGGGGAAGGGAAGGAGGAGGCTTGCCCAGTGCTAGACCCCTCCAGGATGTTGAGAACCCTGCCAGAGGTCAAAATTAAGCAGGGACAAGTTGGTAATGGAAAAGAAGTTAGGGATAGGAGTGAGGGAGGGAGTAAGCAGTGATGGGAGAGGAGAGTATGCTGAGAAGCTGGTTCAGGGGGAAGAAGGTTTAATAGGGGATGTGGGACATGGAGAGGAGCAGAGGTATAGAAAGATGGTTAAGGAGGGTTAAAGCAGGAGCAGTTAGATGAGCAAAAGTTATGTAAGACAGAGGCAAAGGAGTAGGAGGAGGAGGAGGAGGAGGAGGAATGCTGTATTTTTGGGGGTTCCAGATTTGTGGGAAACAGATAAAGCCTGACTGACCGATGCGAGTGGTTCAACAGGGGTCCAACAAAGTGTGAGTGTCAGAGGATCTGAGGGATTAGGAGGGGGAAGGGGGAAGAGAGTGAACATGAGAGGTAGGAGGGAAGTTCTCCTAACCAAATTTAGAAGTGAGTTTGGCACAATGAGTGAGGTGCCTGTTGGCAAGCGAAGGAAGGGACAAGGCATGGTAGAGGTCACAGTGATGAGTGCATGATGGAGCATCAAGGGCAAATTGACAAAAGGAATTAAAGAGAGTGTCCAATCTGGTTAGGGAGGATTTGGGAGCAACACCATAGACTACATCACAGTAGTTGAAAATGGGGAGGATCATCTTCTGGACTTGCTCACACCACGCTGTAGAAGGGATGCAACTATGGTTCCTGAATGAGGCACCAAGTTTGGGGCATAGTTTTTTCAGGATGGTGTCAATGTGGCCAGAGAAGCTGAGGTGTTGGTCCAACCAAACCCCAAGGTATCTGAATTAGGATGTGTCCTCTAGGATTGTCCCATCAAGGGTATGGAAAGACGGTAAAGAGTGGAGCCTAGAGAGTCTCTGCCAAGTGCCAAAAGCTATGGAGACAGTATTTTTGGCATTTAGGAATAGTTGATATGAGGTAAATCATAGCTGACCCTAGTGAAAGTCATGCTGAAGGGTGGCTGCTACATCGGAGGGCCATTTGCCAGAGGAGAACAGAATGGTGTCATCAGCATACATATGGATAGAGGAGGATAGGGAGCATACTAAGAGCAAGTCATTTAGGAAGATGGTGGAGAGAATGGGTCCAAGCAGCAAGCCCTGTGGGACTCCCGTGGAAATAGGGAGGAGGGAGAGATTGTATCCTGGATCTTGACTGATTGTGTTCTGCCTGAGAGGTAAGCTCTAAAAAAGTTTGGGGCAGAAGTAGACAACTCAGCAGCCATAAGGGAGTAAAGAAGTAGGGCATGGGAGACTGTCTCGAAAGCCTTGGGGAAGTCGAAAAAGGTGGCAGAGGTAATGAGGCCATTATCCATCTCGGTGAGGATGGAGTCAGTGAGCCTGAGTAGGGAGGTGTTAATGGAGTGGTTCTTCCAAAAAACAGATCAGAACAGGATGAAAAAGGAAGAGTCATCGAGGAAGGTGGTTAGTTGAGAGAGGACCAGGTGTTCTTGGAGTTTAGTAAGGGCAGAGAGGAGGAAGATTGGGTGAAAATTGGCAGGGAAAGAGGGGTCACTGCCCTTTGGGACAGGGAGGACCACCACATATTTCTAGGATGAAGGGACAGATGAAGATGAGAAGGAAAGATTTAGGATTAAGGACAGAGGGTAAGCTATAGCAGAAGCTGAGAGGTAGAGGAGTTTAGGGTCATGGTCATCCAGCAATGAGCCTTTGGAAGGATTAAGAGAGAGACAGGCCATTAGTATTTCTTCTGGGGAGACAGCAGAAGAGGAGAAGGAAGGGTGGATGTGTATAGGTTGAGTGCTGGGTGTGGGAGGATGAGGAGGAGGGAGGTTGGGGAAGGACTTTATAAGTGCTGTGGTACAGGAGGTATAATAGGAGTTAAACTCTTGAGCCACTGTGCATGGTTTGGAGACCAATGAGTTGTTTATTTTAAGCACAGAGGGAGGCTGATGTGAAGTGAATGGAGAATAGGGCGTGGACCACTTTCTAGAATTTGGAGGGGGGAATTGATGTTTGTGAGAAAAGATTACTTAAAATATTCAGACTTGGCAAGTCTGGTAGCTTTTTGTGCAGACATTGCTTAACATGCAATACCTGGCATAGTCTGGGGGAAGCTGGGAGACCTTATGTTTCCTCCAAGCTTTGTCTCGCTCCCTGAGACAGGTCAGTAACTCAGGGGGAGACCCAGGAATGATGGTTGCCTTGAACTCTGGTGCATTTGAATGAAGCATAGGAGTTCCATGTAGTTAGAAATTTATTTTTAAAATAAGTGAGGGTTTGGTCAATGGAAGGGGCAAAGGCAATAGGGGACCAATCGGAGATGGCCAGTTCATTAAGAAGGGTATTAAGGTTTAAGGAGCTGTAGGAGTGGAGTTGCAGAATTCTGTGTGGCTGTTTTGGTCTATGGACTTTCCTGACTACGAAGATTGGGTGATGATCACTGACAGCATCCAGGAGGATGCCTGATTTAATGACTCAGTGGGGGTGAGAGGTGAGAGAGCCCAGTCTATCAGGGTTAAGGATTTTATGATTTATGTGGGTGGGTTCCAGGATGAATTAGACGAGATTGAGGGCTGTGATCTCATCATGTGTCTTGGCAGATGCTGGTGATAGCCAGTTTAGGTTTGCATCATCCTGGATGTATAGCTTGCCTTTACGTGAGAGGGAGGTTATGGAGGTAATGAGATCCAAAGTATCAGATGCCTTGGAAACAGATTGACAGTAGATGCCAGCTATGAAGATAGAGGAGAAAAAAAGGCTAGGTAACATTACTACAAGTGCTTCATAAGCAGAGGGTAATGAGGATGATAGAATGGTTGTGAACTGAAGTGAGGACATGATATACATGGCTATTCTGCCACCCCTGCCAGTCCTATGCTGCCTGATTATGGAATAACCTAGGATATTAATGGCAAGAGCAGGTATTTTAGCATTTAACTAAGTTTCCATTAAAATTAGAATATCAGGTGCGAGGGAGATTACCATAGGATGTAAAAGGTCAATTTTTTATATGAGACTGCGGATATTTAAATGGAGGATTTTCAGGCTCTTGGGGAGAGCAGAAAGGTTGGAGGAAGTTGATATATTAGTGGAAGTATTACAACTGCCAGAGGTGGGTGTAGTGGGGCCAGGACTGGGATGAATATTCCTGATGCAAGTAAGAGGTGTGCTATTATGAGGGAAAGGGGTTTAAGGCATTTGTGATGGGCCAAGGATTTTGAAAGTGTTTGGGGGGGTGGAGGCTAGGTGAGGTGAAAATAGGGTGGTGAAGGAAAGCTAGGTGGCTAGGGCCTAAGAATAGAGTAGCAAGAGGGAGGTGAGGAAGTGAGACCAGAGTATTTGAGGGGGTGTAGGAGTCATGGTAAAGATAAAGGTAGGGGCTAGAAGAGTGGAGGGGAAGGTGAGAACAGTTTATTGGACTGAGGAGAATGTGGAGCTGAGGTGGATAAAACTGATAGAAGAATTAGAAGGGGGAGAGGTGGTGAAGGAATGGTGGGCATATTGTATGGATTGAGGGAGCAAGAATAGATCAAGGTATACTAATCAGCAGTAGGGAGTAGATCAGTGGCACTGACAGAAGTAAAGTGACTGTGAGTAGCAGTGGACAGTAACAGTTGCAAGCAGCAGCAAGTTAATTGAGTTGTTGCCCTCTAGTGGCTTTGCAGTATAATTTGCAAATGGGAAGTAAACATTGCCTCTGCTCAGGCAGGGTTACAGGGTGGAAAGGAACATACAAACTATACCTCTATCACTATTTGGCTTGATACTCTTCTTTGGGATGGAGGGACTAGTTACTCTTCTTTGGGATGGAGGGACTAGTTGGACCCGCTAATGCAGGTTGATGGAATTAATGGTCATTATTGTCTTCTCCCATCCGTAACCCAGTATAATATTTAAACATATGTGACGTCACTGAATCAAAGTAATCAGCACCGACTTCCAGTATGTCTTGAATGAAGGAGGATGACTCAGGATAGTATAACATTGTTTTGTAGAACAGCTCCTATGGAAATGTAATGTTAACTCTGTTATGCATGTCAAAGTTCATGACTGCATATGTTAATGTTACAAACAAAGCTTGAGCATTGCTTTCATTTTTCAAAGGGACAGTTAACTGAAAGCAATCTCTTTCAGTCAGCTGAGCAAGGGTAACATTATTTTCCCAATCTAAATATTTCACTTTCATATTATTTTTAAGTATTAAATCTGGTCAGCAAATATAGCAAAAATAAAATGAAAGTGAAATATATTAGTTCTACAGTATTTAAAATGAAGGGGGACAGCAATCTGCAGGTGGGAAAAATAAATAAATCAGGTGATAAAGATCAGAGGGTGAGGGGTGCCATTAGACATCAAGGAAATATTGTTCTAATAAGGAGAAAAATAGACATCGGATGGTGGGGGTGCAACTAGACACCAAGAAAATGAAGGGGTAGGAGTATTGGAGGGTGGAGAGGTGTTACTGGATGCCAGGGAAAAAACATTACAGTACTGGGGATGGCAATTGGAAACATAAGGAAGGATTCTCAAGTCATGGAAAAGTATCCCTTTTCATGATTCGTGATATGAAAAAGGATTCTTGTTTTATATCACGAGGTCAAGAAAAAGGATTAATAAAAGTGAAAAAAAAAATTTCTATGGGATATCTGCAACTGTGAAGTGCAGATTACACCAAAGGGGGTCCCGATCAGCCAGCTAGCTGTGTTGGTCTCTCGCCAGGATGTCATTTTTGAGGCTTTTGAAAAAAATGTTTAGAAAAAACAGAAACAAGATGGCAGCAAACGAAAAAGGACTTTTTCCATATGAAACGGGATTTCTTTTTCATTTCATACAGTTATCCCCGGTGTCCTGGCAAAATTTCTCCCATTCACTAAAAATACCACCAACAGCTTAATCTGGTTCAGTTTCAGTTGCTTACCATCTGTATCCCCCAGTCGCCCCTGAAAAAGGGACTTCAAGGCCCAGTGGGCTTACCGGGTCAACAAAATTCAATAAATATATAAATAAATATAAATAAATCAATAAAATCTTGTAGTGCTTACTGAGCATTCTCAGAAATTATATTTTTTAATTTTAAAAATGCAATAGCTTAAAATGGCTATTTTTTTTTCACCAGACTAGCAAAAGGCGCGTCTGTGGGCTAATCTCTTTCTGCCCTATACATTTCAGGCCAAGATTCCAAACAGTCTGGGCTGTAGGCAAGTTCAAAGAAAAATCACAGCAAAGTCAAAGAGAGAAAAAAAAATGTTCACCTCTCTGTAACTCAGAAAGCACACATCCAACCAGAAAATAACTTATCAGATCCAGAGATCTGCTCTGTGTGATGCTGCATGCACATTTGCATGCAAATCCATTGAAGGGGTGAAAAGCTATTAAAGTGCAAAATTTTGTGTTTAACAATGAAGTGCCTACTCATCTCCAACTATTGGGGTACGACTGCACCCCTATTAGATAGATAGACAGACAGATAATATAAGTGCAGTTTTGTTCATAAACCTCTTACAATTCACCAGCTGTGGTATTAAAATCTCCCAATAATGGAATCATATTGTTTGGATACTAGATAGTTATTTGCTGCATTGGCAGCATTAGCCACATGCAACCCATGCAACTGCATGGGGTCCTGAGGCAGCAAGGGGGCCACTGCAGTCATCACCCATTTACTCACATTGACAGGGTCACTTTGGTTGCATTGGCTCGCTGTTTGCTACCTCATTTCCTTCGAAGTAACAGAACTTTGGAGATGCTCTCTGGTCACTGGGCACCCTGCAGTGCTTTAGTGAGTACCCTAGCAGGCATGGTTAATGAGTCCATTTGCATTTCCTGGCTGAATATTGTAAATCTGCACACTGCACAAGTGATTTTACATCATGCACTTCTGTATGCTCTGCACTGGGCTCTGGGTACCTGCCATGCCACACATCTCCCACTGCGCAATTGCACAAGTTAGGGATATTAGGCTGCACATGAGTGATCGCATACTATGGCGCATCTTTGAATATACCATTGTTTTGTGCAAGTGCAGTTGAGTTGTGTGGCACAAGCACTTGAGCAATGCAGCCTGCCACTTTTGAATATGTGGCCCCTGATGTCCAAGGTACCTGTTTCTGCCCTAAGTATTGTACTAGCTACATAATTTGGAAGTCCTAGAATCAATTTCAGCTATAGATTTTTTTATTGTTTCAAGTTCCTTCATCCCTTCCTTTATGCCCCAGATCTCATAAGCATGCAAAGTTTGAGCATTTACTTTAACTTCAGAACAGTATTTTTGGGCTACAAAGGAGTGACCTCCAAAAGTACATGCAAATCTGCTTAATAATACGATTTTTTCTTAGGTGTGATTTTGGTGGAGTTTATATGATTTTTCCAGCTGAGATTTCTGTTAAATAAAACAAGATAGCAGTACCCATTAACTTCTTCCAAATGAAGGTTATCTATTTTCCAGTGCTTGGATATATTCCTTTTATTAAGTGATCCAAAAACAACTATTTTAGTGTTTTGTGGATTAATCTCAAGATCTACATTCTTTAATGCATTTATTATAGTTTTTACACCTCTCCTGAGGCCAATTAGAATTTCTGAAAGAACTATGGCATCATCTACGTATAAGAGTATTTTTACTGGGATTTCATTAATAATTGGAGGAAATGTACAGTATCTGTCAGCATGAGATCCTCTACTATTGTTTTGATATACATGTTAAATCAAGTTATGGCTAAGATGCATCCTTGCTTTACACCAAAGCCAGCTGAAGCTGGGGATGTTAATGCTCCATCTTTCCCAAAACAGACCAGATACTGAATATTGATATGCATGTTTTTTTGGGGGGAAATTTGTTTTATTTTTTTTCCTCCTCTCACCTCCTCACTCCTTCGGGCTCTGACAAGTCCTTCTTCGATCCCCGTTAGCCCTGTCTGAGCTCTCAGATCCACATGTTTTTAATTAAAGTAAATAACTTCTTATTAATATTTTTTATTTCAAAATAGTTCATAATTTTTCTCTGTTTATGCTGTCAAATGCAGCTCTAATGTCCACAAATGCAGCATACATTTTTTCTGGATTTCACTAACACATATCATTCAAAAATATATTTCAAGGTAAATCAGATATCTGGCCTAAGTGGAGTGACCCTGTCTAAAACTGGCTTGGTAAATAGATAAAATGTTATTTTCATCCACCTAAATTTGTAACCTACTCAGCAGGAGTCTAGAAAAATCTTAAGATTTATACATGAAAGTTAAATTGGCCTATAATTCAAGGGATTATTCTTTGGACCCTTTTTATGTATAGGCACTATTATCATGGTGAGACAGATTTCAAGAATGAGTTCTTCATTTGCTAGAAAGTTGTAACATGGCATTAGAAGTTCAGCCTACCAAGATATGTCTGCTTGGAAAATTTCAGCAGGGATATTATCAACCCCATGAGATTTTTTTTGTGCTTGTATAGCACTACTGACTCCCTGTATTTAGAAATCGATCCAATCTATATTTATATTACAAGATTCAGTAGTTTTCTTATTAAAATTCATTTTTGCATAGTCTGTATCACTATTGACTATTTTAAAGATCTTGCTAAATGACTCTGCCATTCAAAACAAGATATTAGGGCTTCCACATTATTTTTTTATTTGTTTTCACCACGTGTAATTAGATTCCAGAACAGTTTATCATCTTTATTTATTATTGCATTCTGTAAGGCTTCCCATAAAAAAGTTTTATATGCTGCTTTTCTTTTGTATAACAATATTTTATATTCTTTTCTTAAGCTGACAAATGTCAGTCTATCCTGAACTGTTGATAACTTTTTCATTCTCCTTCCTTGTTTGTTCACCAGTATTCTCATCTTGTTACATTCCCCATTGAACTATTTGGCCTTATCTGTAAATTTTTTTTGTTTTTTTTTGTGATTTCCCCATATAAGTTTGTTTATTATATCTTTTTCCAAACTAAAGATTTCATTTACTGCATTGAAACCATTAAAGATTTTGGTAAGTTCTTCTACCTTCATCACCAGGGAGTTTTCTATATGATTTATTATGAATTCTTTTTTTCTTATTAATTTCTTCAGAGTTCAGTACCCTGTCCACAATTTCTTCCATGTGTGGATTCCATCTTATCCATTTTGGATTTATCATTAGCATATTAGTATCTGCATCAAGCCTAGTTTTTATTTTTTCTGAGTCAATGTACCTCTTTTGTTTTAGTTCAAGCATGTCGGGCATGTGAACACTGTCCTATATCTGTAAAACTTCTATATTTCTTATTTTATGAAATGAATAAATATCAGTTATTAATAGATTTAGTAGAATATCCCTTTCTTATTGGGAAAAGTCCAATTGCCTATATAGTCTCCAGGAAATTGGCTGTTAATTATTCTACAATGTTGTTTTTTAAGAATTTTTAATAAATATAAACCATGTTAATTAGTAGTTCTATCTAGTAATGCTCTGAGTGGGATATCCAGGGCCTCATCTAGATTCCAGAAGTTTCCTTTTTCTTCTACAATTCCCCTACTCTCACATTAAAATCACCTCCAATCAAGGTTGAGACCCCTGGGTAATGTAGTTTAATCAAGGTACATAGTCTAATAAAATCTGTCAATATTCCATATACAGACAAGTTCCTGGAGCTTGGGTTTATATATACACATTGATTAGCAACCAACATATTGCATTACCATTCATTATCTCAAGGCATAAAAATGATCTGAATTATTCGATAAAAATGTATTTAACATTCAGTGTCAGCGAAATGTCAATTAATGTACAGATACCTCCTGATGCCCTTCCATACTTGCCATTTTTCTGTACACATATGTTCCAAGCCTGATAACCCTCTAACATACAACTGTCTGAATCAGTAATCCAGGTTTCTTGTGACAGGATTATTGGGAATTGCTTCAGGAAATCAAGACAGCCATTGTCTCTAAGTTTTTATAGATACTCCAGCAATGTTCCAACTAATTAATCTTAGTGGAGTGCCTTTACGTATTAATTGTGTCGCCTTCTGTCAATCTGACTTGTGCAACTGAGGGTAGTGTGTGAGTTTTCCACCCTATCTTTGGATAATTTGATAACAGATTCACTGAGGCTTTCTACAATTTCTTCAGTTGACTCTTGTAGTACTACTCTACTATTAATTCTTGGACCTTTCTGCTTCTGGCTTCGAATATATTTTCCTCATATCCAGGATGTTATCATCATTGGATGCCATTACACATATTGTTTCCGGGGGGGGGGGGCAACTATTTAGTTATTCTGCTTTTTTTTTTATTTATTATCTCCTTCTTTTTCTGCTTTTTATATGCTTCCTGCCTAGTTTGTTCTTTAATGGAAATTTCAGAATGCATTCCAATTAGTTCAATTTTAAATTCATATTTCAGGATTTCTTGCCTTTGAGTATTAGATTTGGTAGCAAGGCAGCCCCAGCCTTTTTCTGCATTTGTTCTATAGCTGTAGACCAATTCAGTGTCTGTCCAGGTAAGTCTGTAAGCTAAAATCCCTTTACATATGTTGTAAAAACAATTTTCAAGGCATCTCTAGTTTCATTTTTGGTTTTGGGTATGCCCTTAAAAAAATAGTTGGTGCTTTCCAAACATTCTCCATTTTTTCCATTAAGTTATTTTCTGCATTTTCTTTCTGTCTTTTGTGTGTATGTGTTCCTTATATGTGCACAGCACAATCTTCTGATTGTAATTATATGTGCTGCACCAGGTTGTGCATTGAAGAAAGAGTAAGATGCTTCTGGATGACCCAGGTTCCAGTTGCCTTGGTGGCCCAGCTGGTAGTGCAACTGGAACAGTATTCTATGTGGCTTGAGTTCAAGTCCCAGCTGAGGTACTTATTTTTTTCTCTCTTTTATTTGTTTGTACTCTGGATCATTGTATTCTTCCTATGTGAGCCTACATTAATGATCTCTATAGATTCCTCATATTCTGCTTCTAATTCTTTTTCATTCCCATTGTCACCTGATAGTATTGAATAATCACTGTCTAACATTGATTCATCTTCTTGCAATATCAAACTAGTATTTATGTGTGGCCTCTTCTGATTCCTGCTTCTTATTAATTGTCTTTTCACCACAAAACATAATTATCGTCCACACCAAATCTGTGTAATGTTTCTGTGGGTTTCACAAATTCCATTATTCTTTTCTGATTTTTTTGAACTACTTTATGTAATGTTACTGTCCTTTTTTCCTTTTCTTACACCACGTGTTCCAACCTCCTCTCTTCCATCAATATTGCTCTCCTTTCTGTGTTGTTTTCTTTGAGGCTTTCATCTATTTGCTAATGTTTTAAGGCCTCATCTAATCTAGTACATAGTGGAATATATTATTGACTGTATTTTATAAGTTCCCTTCTTATATCTGGTCCACTTAAAGTAAAACATGTAATTCCAGATGACTCCCCACATTTGTACCTAGAGATAGAGCCAGGTTCTACAGATTTTTTGGGTTCTGGTTCGGTTCTGGTTCTAAAGTGGGGGGTTCTGGTTCAGTTCAGTTCTGCTTCAAAATAACATGTTTGGATTCTGGTTCTGAATCAAGTTAAGTGTTTCTAAATTCACTTTGTATTGCCAAATAATAAATATATATATATATTCATGGCAAAAAATGCATTCAATGCATCAGTTAGGGTTAAAGCAACAAAAGTGAGGAAATGAGATGTTAGAGTCGAACCCCTCACCTCCCCAAACCACACACACACCCATCCTCCACAGACTGACAGATGCTGGGGTGTGCCATGGGGTCATGTGGCCCAACTCTCACCCCATTCCATGTGTAAACAGGTTGACATGCTACAGCAAAGGAGAATATGGTGAAAGTTAGGCACCATGACCCCATGGCACACCCCAAAGTCTGTCAATCTGTGGTATGGTGTGGGGGGGTTAGGAGCTCAACCCTAATCTCTCATTTCCTCACTTTTGTTGCTTTAACCCTAACTCCTGCATTAAACACATTTTTTTGCCATAAATATCCTTACTTTTTGAAAATGTGTAATATAAGTAGTAAATTGCATATGTTGGTCTGAGCACGGGTCCCCACCAAGCTGTACATTTATGCATAACAATATATATCTGTGGGAGCATGGGCCCTCGGGGGTCCTGCACTCCCACTTACACATAGCTACAGAGCCATACAGCAGCCCTATAAGGCAAGGAACCCTTGTAACACTAATTTGTCAATATCTCGGGAACTGTAGCAGCTAGAAAAAAATGTCAAGTGTCATTGTAATTGTGACAATGAGCACTGTTCACAATGTAAATCAAATGAATCTGCATCTCACAACATTTCTGAGATATAGCCACCGAAAAATGCAATAGGTGGCACAATGTAATCCTATTGGGAAAATCTGAACTTCGTGATGGCATATCTGTAGAAATGCTTAATTCCCCAACACCTAAACAGCATAATTCACACCTGTAGGGCATCCCTTCAATACCCTGAAAATTTCAAGTAAAACGATCAAACCGTTCATTGGCAATGCAATGGTAATTTTTTTTAAATCATAGTCCACAAGGTAGCAAAATCCTTGACCGAGAGCTCGCGGACTAGGATCGTTAGCGAGTCATGGTCAAAGAATTTAAAAATTTAAAAAGCTATTTTTTGACCAAAATGAGCCAAACCAAAGGCATGGTTTTGTAGAGGGGGTCACCATGAACAAAACCCATGCCTCATTTGGCCCTCAAGTCACCTGTGGTGAAAGCTACAACATTTTGTTTTGGAGAACAACCGAAAAACAAGATGGCAGCTTGCAGACAAGGAATTTTCTGGTGGACCAGGATCCTAGTCCCCAAGCTAAAAAATCCTTGACCGTGAGCCCAATCTTTGTCTGAAAAATAACCATATAAATCTTGGAGTGAATTGAGCATGCTCAGAACCTGAAGATTAAAAATTTAATAACTTTGGAAAGTATTAATATTTTTTTACCAAACCAATGCTGGATTGTTTCTTGAGTCAACCTGTTTCTATATTCCAAATTTCAAACCAAAAGACCACATGGTGTGGTCGCAGCACCATGGGCAAAAAAACATGTCAAAAGTGGCGAAAAATGTGTTTTTTAGCATTTTGCTGTGCAGAAATCATACGTTCGACTAAAACGCCACTTGGTCAATCAAGAGATATACCATACCAGACCATGCATTCCAAATATTGTGCAAATCCATTGAATGGTTGTAAAGTTATTAAAGCACAAAAACTGAGGATTAACATTAAAGTGCCTACTCAACCCTAACTATAGGGGAACAACTGCATTCCTATCATATACATATATATATATATGTATATATATCTACACATTGGTAACTTTATTCAAATCAACATTACTTTGAGTAAAAGAAATTAAAACACAGGCAAATACAAGTTTGATTGTTAAGTATAAATGTTCAAGAATTTAACAAATACAATTCAAGTAAGTACGTTAACTGATAGGTGAGATCTTTGGTCATCTAGAACTTGCTTGCAGAATGAGAACACTTTTACTGCTAATGCTGCTAGCTGGCAAGTATAGGTACTTCTGTGCAAGCTTTGCTAGTTTGGGGAACAGGTGTCTTCCTGCCTAATCCCAGAATTCAAGGCAGTTGTCAGTATAACTGGCATGTTCTAAATATGTTTTTAGTTCACTGGATGACAATTATCTGGTTGCTGTTGAAAAAGGAACATCAGTTTTTGGCCTTTTTGCTGGTGGCTCATCATCACTGAATTTTATTTCGATATTGACAATCATTATTGCCTTCAATAAAGAAATCATTTCACAATCTGTAGGCAATACTTCACACAGCTGTAGAAGTATAGTACAGCATAGATAGACTATTGCCTGCATGTGGGTTCTCTCCATCTCACATGGTCTGGGTTCAGATTCAGTTTGGTTGCATCTGTTTTTTTTAATTTTAGGGTTCTAATTTGGTTTGAATCCAGCAAAAATCAAATAGTTCCGGTTCAGTTAGGGTTCTGTTCTCAGAAGAACCCTGGCTCTACCTATAGGCCATCCTGATGTCATTCTGCCTTAGCTTGGTACATAGTACACCTTTACAAAGATTGTATACTACAATTCTAAGGGTTTCCCTTGATTCATTCCTAATATTATGAATCCCCTTAAAAATAATGTTGGCAATCTAATTTCCTTCAGCATTTCCTTTCCCTCTGCTGTCTTTTTCTTCCATGCTTGTCTCCAGCACTCTTTCCTCTTGATATATTTTTAAAACTTCCTCCTCTATCCCTAAATGTGAATCCTCTTTTTGGTTTTCTGTTTGCAATTCCCTCTGACTAATCCTGTCCACATTCCTTCTAGCCACTATCTCTTTCTGCTGTCCTATTTTAGTCTTTATTCCATAGTTACATGTGCACAGATTTGTTACCACTACTTCATATTTCCTGCCTGTAATTGATATTTTCCTCTTATTTAAAGAGCAGCTGACACCTTAGGGAAAACTTTGGGAAACATAATAGTTGAACAAAATACAGCTTCTATTTCATATATTTTCTATAGATTTCTCCTCTCTGTTATTTATTACTGAAGAACTGCAAAAAAACAATCTTTATCCCTTGAAGTTCATCTACCTCTATAGCTTACTCTCTCCCTGAAAGCATAATGCTCTGTTGTGACATCACAGTTTGTTGCAATTGGAATAACTGTGACGCCACAAGCTGAGTATTATGACATCAGGTTGGGAAGAAGCAATAGGAGCTGATGAACCCTCAAGGAACAACTCTCCAGTTTTCATGCATATTATCTCAGGAATAAATAATGGGGCTAAGCAATACAGAGCTAATTAGAAACATAAGCTGCTTTGTGTTGAAATATACTGTTTTCCAAAGTTCTTCTTGAGGTGTCAGTGGCTCTTTAATAGTTCAACCAATTTTGCAATCTTCCCTTCTTACTGTAGTGCATTTCTTTCTTTTAGTTTCTTAATCTGGGTGATATTTAACTTTTTATTCTTATCTGTATCTTTGTTTAGTGCATACTGCTTCCCATTTACTATTGCTGTTTGTAATTGACTCCCTTCTGCAATTATTGGTAATAATGAAACCATCTGACCTAATAAATTATTATGCTACTTCATTCCCAATTGTAACCCTTTCAACCCCACAATTAGCATATCAAAATCCAACTCCCCTACGCCTGTATTCTCTGCATGGGCTTCATTATTATGCATCCTTTCATGATCATGTTTATTTTCCTCCTCCTCTTCCCAAATATGACGTAGATCAAGTGATGCTTTGGAAGGGATTCTAAACTGAAATGAGCTAGAGTGAAACATAGACACATAGACATTGTCAGCAGATAAGGACCGCTAGGCCCATCCAGTCTGCCTGTAGGCCCCATACATGTATGCATCCACTCACCTTAATTGGTCAATGGCTTTTCATCACTCCCTTCCTCCTCAAGGTTCCCCTGTGCTTGTCCCAGGCATGTTTAAACCCCTCCACTGTGCTTGCTCCTACCACCTCTTGTGGCAGACTAGTCCAAGCATTCACCACCCTCTCTGTGTAGAAAAACATCCTCACATTACCTCTTAATCTCCCCCCCAACTTCATATCATCCCCCTCATTCTGGTATCTTTTCTACATTGGAAAAGATATTCCACCTGTACCTTGTTTATACCCTTGAGGTACTTAAAAGTTTCTATAATGTCACCGCTTTCTCTCCTCTCCTCCAGTGAGTACATATTGAAGTCTCTTAGTCTCTCCTCATATGTTTTGTGGTGCAAACCATGCACCATCTTTGTCACCCTCTCTGGACAGCCTCCACCTTGTTTATGTCCTTACACATGTGTGGTCTCCAGTACTGCACACAGTACTCCAGGTGAGGCCTTACCAGCGTTTTATACAATGGCATCACTATTTCCCACCTCCTACTAGTAATATCTCTTCCTATGCACCCCAGCATGCCACTGGCCCTCCTTGAAGCCTTTGCCCAATGCTTTGATACCATAAGGTCATCAGATATGATAACCCCAAGGTCCCTGTCCTCTTTGGTGATGGATGGTCATCACCTCCCCCCTATCCTGTAGCTCTCCCAAGGGTTCCCCCTACCCAGGTGCATTATCTTGCACTTTTTCACATTGAATCTCAGTTGCCACACCTCTGACCATTTTTCAAGCCGGTTCCATGTAATAAGTGTGAATTTGGAATGCTGAATGCCCTTATCGCAACTCCACATCGCCGAAATTGAATTTTGGCAATGTGGAATCCCAGCGCCAGTGAAAGCGGTACAAAACAAATAATTTAGGGGGGTGGGGGGCACAGTCCCCAGCATAAATGCAGAAAAACTAAGATTCTCAACTCCAGGAGGGTGCATGATGGGGGGGTGCATATCGCATACAAAATAAAAAAACACTATCTCGGACCTGCCACAACAAAATCTACTGGCGCCCAGTCCTAAACTCTGCATCCCCATCACCCCAGGCCAGCACTCACCCCACCACTCCACAATGCCAGCTCACTGGCAACCCATGGCACCAACCCTCACAAACCCTCCCGGCCCTCATTCAGCGGGCTCAACCCCCCCCACACATGTATATACATGCAAAATCCTGTTGCCTTTTCATGACCCTCCCTATCTGATCTCCAACCCCACACACTTGCCATCAGGGCAGTAGCTGCAAGTGGGTCGCCATTTCGGCAGGCGCCCATATGCTATTTGCCCACATCACAGGATACCTTCAAGCTTCTCCAGGTCTCTCATCATTTTCTGCACCCCTTCTGGAGTATCCACCCAGTTGCAGATCTTGGTGTCATCTGCAAATGGGCAGATATTTCCTTCCAGCTCCTCAGCAATGTCACTAATGAAGACATTGAACAGGACTGGTCCCAATACTGAGCCTTGTGGCACTCTGCTGGTCACCCCTCTCTCCCTGGATTGGATCCCATTTACCACCACCCTCTGCCTTCTGTCCATCAGCCAGTTTTTAACCCTATGCCCTATGCCCAGACTACTCATCTTGTTAACCAGCCTTCTGTGTGGGACAGTATTGAAGGCTTTGCTGAAATCTAGGTAGGTGACGTCTATGTCCCTTTCCTGATTCACTTCCTTAGTCACCCAATCAAAAAAGTCTGTCAGATTCATTTGACAAGACCTTCTTGATGTGAATCTGTGCTGCCTCAGATCCTGGGCACCGATGGATTCCAGGTGTGTCACTATCCTTTCTTTCAGCAGTGTCGCCATGATCTTCCCCATCACTGAGGTGACGCTGACTGGCCTGTTGTTCTCTGCTTCCACCCTACTGCCACTTTTCTGCAGTGGGACTACATGCACCCTCCTGCAGTCCTCTGGAACCATGCCTGTGTTGAGTGACTCTGTGAAGAGGGTGGCCAGATGCGCTGCTAGTTCCTTCTGCAGCTCCCTTAATATGGAGAGTTGAAAGACAAACTTATTAAAACAGCATATGAATGATGGATTCCCCCCTTCCATGTGTCTTCATCACCCATTCCCATTTTCTTTTGTAAATCTGAATTCTTTTCTCCATCGTATATTTTCCCCCATCTTTTCCTATTAGGCCAGGTTCTTCTATTTTTCTGTCTGTAGCCTTAACTTTTAGACTCTCTTTGTGAAATAATGCCTTCTTTAATTACTCTTACCCCTTCACTTTCCATTTCTGCAATTTCCACTAATAATGGATGTTCCAGGCTTGTAATGACCTCCCTGACCTAATTGGGGATGATGAACAATTAGGGATTAAGGGCCCTTTTATTCTTACACATTTCTCACCACGAATCAAACTCCTATCTGATTACCCTATGTGACAAAGTAATTTAGTTGTTTTTTTTATCTTTCTCAAACAATCAATTTTATAATTTTATACTTTTTACTTTGCATTCTAATATTTGGTGTTTGGGGAAATTCATGCATTATGTTTTTCCTTTTTCCAGGTATCTTATCAGTTAACAAAGTGACTTTATAAATTGCAGTAGTGATATCAGAGAAAGCTAAAAGAAATTTGAAAACATACAAATGGATAAATACACTCTGTACCACCACTAATTGTCCTTTTTCAAAACTGTCCTATATACAAGGAATAAATAATTTCAAAAATATAAATTAGTTCCTTAAAAATCCTGAAAGGAAACTATGAAAAGTCTGTTGCAGTCTCACCCCTGTCTGGGCAGCTTTTATGATGATTAAGTCCTTTGCTTTTAAAAGTTCATCTGCTAACCATTATTTCATCAGCTGCACCATAAGCGTACCACCATGCTATAGACACTGATATCTGTTTTCCCTCAAGCACTTGTTTACAGACCAGAATCCAGCATAAAATACTTCCAAGTTTAATGTTCTCCACTGTAACAATAGAGTGATTTTAGATTTCCAGTGTATTATTAGTAAATTAGCTGAGTCTGTCTATTTTGAGTAAGGCCTGCTGCTGAAATGGTATGTACTGAATTAAGGGGAATCTGGGTACAGCAGTAGCTTAGTTTGGAAAAAGCAGTAGCAGGGTCTGAAAAAGTACTTAGTGGGAAATTGGAATAATTCTATTGGAGATATACTTTGGGGAAACTTTGAAGGACAGGATATATGGAAATATTGGGGATATGCTTTTGGGAAACTTTGAAGGAAAGGATAGAAACATAGACTTTGATGGCAGATAAGGACCGCTTGGCCCACCTAGTCTGCTTATTTCCTTACCTACTGGATAAGCTGCAGATCCTAGTTTTGTTTTTTCTTTTTTTATTCTCTATTTTCTCCTTGGCAGGGCCACTGTCATTCTTCAGCCCTAGTCATGGCTCTCGGGACTTCCACCGTCATCCATTGCTGCGTAATCCCCCAGTTACCCCCGGCTTACCCCCCGGAGGGTGAGGCCGTGGCAACGGTCCCCAATCCATGCCGTAGGACTAGTGACTGGTTGGGGGATGTGGCAATGAAAGCTAATCAAAGCCCAGAGGAGGGATTCACTTAGACAGTGGCCTCCACCCACCTACTCCTTTTTCCAGTTTTCTTGGAGGCAGGGACGTTCAATGACACCAGCATCCGTCCCCCCCTCCCATGAGATGAGCGCCGGTGGCAAGAGTATCTCCCGGCCTCAGCCAGGAGTCCTCAGTGCACTGGGCACTCCCCCCCCCAGAGAAGGGAGCCGTCCATGGGACGCTCCATCCTTCTCACCTTGGCCAGACCTCCGATGATTCGGGTCCATTCCTGAACCTGGGTCACCAGTGTCGCAAGCGGAAATCCAACCGCTGTGCCGGCGGGCCTGCGTCTGCAGATCCTAGTTAACCAACAGCCTATTTCTTCCTACCCCCACAAGTATTGCCTTATGTCTGTCCCATGCATTCTTGAACTGTCCCACAGTTTTAGACCTCACAACCTCCTCAGGAAGACTGTTCCATGCATCCACCACCCTCTCTGTGAGAAATACTTCCTCACATTGCCCCTGAGCCATCCCACCTCTATCTTCAAATTGTCTCTCCTTGTTCTTGCCCATCTCTTTTTCTAAAAGATGTTACCTTTTTGAACTTTGTTGATTCCACTCAGGAACTTAAAAGTTTCTATCACGTCTCCCTCCTTTCCTCAAGGGTATACATATTAAGCTCCTTTAGTATCTCCCCATATGGCTTCTCTTGCAGACCCTGTACAATTTTAGTTGCCCTCCTCTGGATTGCCTCCATCCTGTCTATGTCCTTGTGGAGATGGGGTCTCCAGAACTGGACACAGTACTCCAGATGGGGTCTCACCAACTCTCTGTACAGAGGGATAACAACTTCCTGTTTTTTGTGGGTGATGCCTCTCCTTATACATCCCAGTATCCCCGAGCCCTCCCTACTGCCTTCTCACATTGCTTGCCAACCTTAAGGTCATCTGATATGATTACCCCCAGGTCCCTTTCCATTTTTGTTGTTGTTACTACCCCCCCCCATTGTGTACTCTTCCCCTGGGTTTTTGTTTCCCAGGTGCATTATTTTGCACTTCTTTGCATTGAATCCAAGCTGCCATACTTCTGACCATTCTTCCAACCTTGCCAAGTCCCTTCTCATCCTTTCCACGCCTCTTTGTGTATCAACCCTGTTGCAGATCTTTGTGTCATCTGCAAAGATGCATACTTTTCCTCCCAGTCCCTCTGCAATGTCAGATATAAAGACATTAAAAAAGACTGGACCCAGTACTGAACCCTGTGGTACCCCACTAGTAACCCCCTTTCTTCAGAGTGGACTCTGTTTACTATTACCTTCTGTGTCCTGTTGTCCAGCCAATGTTTTACCCAGGCTACCACCCTGGGGCCCACTCCCAGGCTGGCTAATTTGTTTATTAATCTTTTGTGTAGGACTGTGTCAGATGCCTTGCTAAAGTCTAGGTAGACCAAGTCCACAGCCCCTCCCTGGTCTACTACTTTGGTCACCCAGTCAAAGAAATCAATTAGATTTGTCTGACATGACCTTCCCACTGTGAACCCATGCTGCCTTGGGTCCGGTGCCCCACTGGCCTCTAGGTACTCAACAATTCTTTCCTTCAGAAGTGATTCCATCACTTTCCCTACCTCAGAGGTCAAACTGACAGGTCTGTAGTTTCCTGCCTCTGTCTTGCTCCCACTTTTGTGATGGGGAATCACATCTGCCCTCCTCCAGTTCTCAGGTACCACACCATCCTCCCATGATTGTTTAAAAAGGGTAGTAAGTGGTGTCACTAGTTTTCCCCTTAATTCTTTTAGAATTCTGGGGTGAATGGCATGCATATTTCAGAGCAGGAACGCATGCACTGCAGTAGATTGTCTATCTTAAAAAATTACTAGAAATGTTTTTTTGGGGGCCAAAAGCAGTCCTTGTCTGGCAGAAATTTGAGTTTTATTTAGGTGATCTGGTTGATTCTGCCATATTTTGAAGGTTAAAAGTGATAAAAAATGCATCTGATTAATTCTGCCATTTTTACACTGTTTCAACTGTAATGACTTTCAATTTCATCATGCACTATAGTGCAACAGAGCAGCGTTCATTCCAGTAAAGAAAATACTGGCAAAGCTTTTTACAAAAGGATGCTAGATGTGTAATGTTAAAGTGACATTAGTTACTTTTGTGTTAAAAAATCCACTGGGTGTAGAGTGAGGAGATTGACCGAATCAGTGGCTTCAGAAGTGTAGTTGCAAGCCTAACTGTTGCTGTAGCAACACTTGCTCACACTTGAATCTACTCATATCTACAGATAGTTCTGGTAGTCTAGTGGCCCCCCAGTCCCTGATTCCCCCATGTGTATGCAACATGATAATCCCTGGTGGTCTAGTGGTGGTCTAGTGGTTGCCCCTCCCACCTGAGTCCCCGATTCCCTGATAAATGACAATATGACCTCCCTGGTGGTCTAGTGGAAGCCCCCTCCCACCCATTGCCATGATCGTGGGGACATCCCGTACTGCTATGCCTGGTGATCCAGTGGCACCCCCACCACCCACCCACAGAACCCCTTGCCCACCCTGCTCCCCCTTGTCATGCGTGCAGCTGCATCTGCCTACACACACACGCTTGGCCTGCCGAATGACAGGTACAGTATGGGCTGAAGGCACATTGGTCCCAGTGTGGACCAATGGGCTTGCAGGCATACTGTACTAGATAGTTCCAGATCTGTGAATGACTCCATTCACATATTTGGGACCATCTAGTACAGTATGCCCTGCAAGCCCATGGTCCTCATTGAGATGAATGGGCTTACAGCCCATACTGTACCTGTCATTTATAGGTGGCCAGGCAGTGTGCAGGTGATGCAGCTGCCTGCCGATAACGCAGGGGGATGCAGGGTGGGCAAGGGTTCTGTGTGGGTGGGTGGGGTGGGGTGCCACTGGATCACCAGGCATAGAAATATGGGATGTTACCATGGTCACAGCACTGGGTGGGGGGGGGCAGTTTTCACTAGACCACCAGGGTGGTCATATTGTCATTTATCGGGGAATAGGGGACTCAGGTGGCAGGGGACCACTAGGTCACCAGGGATGATCATGTTGCATATACATCAGGGCATTGGGGACTGGGGGAGCCACTAGACTACCAGGGATATCTTTAGCAACGTATTCTGTGCATTCATGGCTACGGGCGGGGGGGTCCACTAGACCACCAGGGATGTGAGTGCTTGTGGATAGTGTTCTGGGCTGGCTGGTGGCCACCCATGGCTGGGCTGCTGTGTAGCACCCTGAAATACAGCAGCCCACCAGTGGGTGGGTAGGAGTAGCTCCTACTCTGCAGGGGCTCAACTTTGAGCCCCCCTATGAGGTGCAGTGCAGGGGTGCACAAGCATATGCACCGCACATCCCGGGCAGAATATAGGGATGTGCCACATATGCATGGGCATGCCCCCTGCGTCTGCACCACATACATTATCATTGCACCCCAGCACACTGGGATTTGTACTGTGCCAGGCAGCCTTCCCAATATCCCACCTAGGTGCAATGCGGTGTTGCGCCAGCACAACACCATTGCACCAGGTGCAATAACTTTGAATATCAGGGACTTTGTCTACTTGAGTGTTCAGCTTATCTACTTTTACTTTTTATGTCATCTGGCATTGGAAAGATTCTCAGCAATAGCAAGCTAGTGGAATGCTGTTCATTCCATTTAAATCTGTGATTTTTGTAAAATAGGTACTTTAAACCAATGAGAATTGTTTCTGTTTTTTTTATGTATGATCTGAGTGTTAATAGAATTATCTGGAAAATTGGTATAAATCTCTGAGGAAGGACTTGGTCGGGCCAAAAGCTTAGTTACATTGTTTTCTTTTTGTAACATCTATGTTGGTCAAATAATAGGTATCAAACCATTTGCTTCTGGATCTATTCATACAAAACAAGAATTTGGACTTAGTTTTCTTTCCGATTCTTTCTTCATATGAAGGGATCCTTTTTCATATTTTTTTTTTGTTCAAACAGAAAGGATTCCTTTATACTTAAAAGAATTGAAAAAAACCTAAGTCAAAATTCTTTTTTCATATGAAGAGATCCTTTTTCATTTGGCAGAATTCCTTTTTCATATGGTTATACATAAAAAGAAAATCGAGTCACAAAAAGGATTTTAAAATGAAACAAAAAAGACATTTTGGTGTCATTATTCCAAGTACAAGTGCAGCATCCACCTAACGGGTTCCTGATTAGCATGATGCATGTGTTGGTGTGTGTGCAGGATATAATTTTTGTGGGTTCTGGAAAATGTTTATTTTTTTAAACTGAAACAAGATGCAAGATGTCTAGCATGTGCTCATTTATAGCTCAGCTGGCAGCTGGCTGTGGAGATGAGAGGAGGGCTGTGCTGGTCGCTGACTGGGACTCAGGATGGGGAAGTGGGGTGGTGGGTGATTACCTGACAGGGTGGGGGGGTCCATTTGACCACCATGGATGAGAGTGAGTTTTTACGGCATAGGGATCAGGGATGGGGAGGAACCATTAGACTACCAGGGATGTATTGCCATGATGTATTGGTAGCATGTGACAGGAATGTGAGGCAGTTGTCCTCTGCTAAGTGTTTCAACTGGTGCTGTGGCACATATCTCTACCTAAAGCTTAAGGCAGCAGTGCTTCATAAAAAAAGTCGGTACCACATTGATGTCTTCCTTCTGATCTGTTGAGCATGTAGCTGTTTAAAATTCTGTTGTGTAGTGCAGCGTTTGGCTAAAAAAAGCCCAGTTTCTTTTTTTGGTTTTGTTTACATTTGAATGTCTACCATGTTATTCCCCTGACCTGTGATGCCTACTGCACACACACAATGACATTCTGCTTTGTTTACAACTGGTTAGGCTTCCTGTGTGGTGTGTGCTCCCTTCTGTGCTGCTGGAAAGTTTTCTATCAATTCCCACAAGAAAGCATACTAAAGTCAGTGGTGAATGGGTTAATTTACAAAGGAATGTAGCTAACAGTGGAAGGTAACTTGAGACAAGAGCAGATGCAATGCTGAGAGACAAGTTAAATTCTTCCAGAGATGCAAGGCTGAGAGATTAGCTTAATTCTCTCAGGTCATGCCTAAAAAAAAGCAATCTCTGCCTAGTGTTCCTACCTGGTTAATAAAAACTAAATAAATGTCATTACGCTACAGTGGCATTTTAATAAGGTCTGTGGCTCCTACCTTTTGCCAGCACTTTTTCATCACATTAATTCAAGAAACATTAGTTAAATGAGTTCCTGTACAGAACCTTTGTACTGCTGTTTGCTACCAGTATGTGCTCACAAAAGCAAAACATTTTTATTTTGCAACATACCTCAAGAACACGGATAGGGTACAAGCAGGAAGAATACTCCAGATACTGGAAGAACTCATAGACAATGCTCTTGTTTTTAGTAAAATTACCAGTAACACACTGAGCTGAAACTGCACTTCCTCAAGTTTGCGAAGGAGCACTGCAAGCACAAAACAGAACTACAACACAGAGGAAAAGTGATAACTAGGGGACAGGCAGCTGAAAATAAGGAGGGAGCCATATACCACTCATCCAGTTTATTACTATTTACTATTACTAATATATTTTTTTAATGTGGCAGTATTGCAAACATGAAGAAAGTGGCATGGGTTCTAATCCAACCACATGATTGCTGCACAATGTGTCAACAAGCTTTGAATGTGGTAGTACTACAGTACAAACATGCAGAAAGTGGCATAGGTTCTAATCCCACCACATGACTACTGCACAATGTGTCAACAAGTTTTACAGGATTTTTCGACAAGGTAAACAATATATGTACTTAGAAAGACATAGGAAATGCAAACAAATAAAAAAGAAGCACAGCAAGAAAGAGTAAGAAAATGAACACTGTTATGCAAAGTACCAGATAGTTATGCTTGCTATATGAATGTGGGATGAACAAGGTGAAATTGGTATTTCTATTCAGTTGAATGTCTACAATTCAGAAACATTCAACACTTCTCATTAGTGAGATTATTGGTCCTTGAACTTTAGAGAGTAAAATACACACATCACAAAATGTTTTATTCTGTTTGCACCGAAAAACCAGCATAGGTACAGTAGTCACTTTATAACAGTAGCAACAAGTCAAGGACACATACTGCTTATCAGACTAGAAGTCTCCATGGAAGATTTGTTTTACCAGAATTGTCATGAAAAAAAACAACAAAACTGGTAAAATAATAAACCTAGTTGACCAGGGAGGGGCTGTGGACATGGCCTACCTAGACTTTAGCAAGGCATTTGACACAGTCCCATATGAAAGATTAATAAACAAGTTAAAACAAGTTAACCAACCTGGGAGTGGGTCCCAGGGTGGTAGCCTGGGTAAAAAACTGGCCAGACAACAGAACATAGAGGGTAGTAAATGGAGTCCACTCAGAAGAAAGGGGGGTTACTAGCGGGGTACCATGGGTTCAGTACTGGGGCAGTTCCTCTTTAATGTCTTTATAGGTGACATTGCAGAGGGGCCAGAAGGAAAAGTATGCCTCTTTGCGGAAGACATAAAGATCTGAAAGAGATCTGATACACAAGGGGGTGGAAAGGATGAGAAGGGACTTGACAAAGTTGGAGGAATGGTCAAAGTTATGGCAGCTTAGATTCAATGCAAAGAAGTGCAAAGCAATGCACCTGGGAAACAAAAACCCAGGGGAAGAGTATACAGTGTGGGGGGTACTAACAACAACAAAAATGGAAAGGAACCTGGGGGTAATCATATCAGGTTACCTAAAGATTGGCAAGCAATGTGAGAAGGCAGTAAGGAGGGCTGGGCAGATACTGGGATGCACAGGGAGCGGCATCACCAGTAGAAAACAGGAAGTTGTTATCCCTCTGTACAGACAGTTGGTGAGACCCCATCTGGAGTACAGTACTGCATGCAGTTCTGAAGACCCCATCTCCACAAGGACATAGATAGGATGGAGGCAGTCCAGAGGAGGGCCACTAAAATGGGGCAGGGTCTCCATCAGAAGTCATATGAAGAGAGACTAAAAGAACTTAATATGTTTACCCTCAAGGAAAGGAAGGAGAGGGGAGATGAAATAAAAACTTTCAAGTACCTCAAGGGAATCAACATAGAAATATAGAATCTGATGGCAGATAAGAACTGCTTGGCCCACCCAGTCTACCCATTTCCCTACCTAATGGATAAGTTGCAGATCCTAGTTAACCAACAGCCTACTTTCTCCTACCCAGACCCCCTAGAATTGCCTTATGTCTGTCCCATGCATTCTTGAATTTCCCCATTGTTTTTGACTCCACCACCTCCTCAGGAAGGCTGTTCCATGCATCTACAACCCTCTCATGAAAAAATACTTCCTCACATTACCTCTGAGCTGTTCCCCCCTCTAGCTCCAAATTGTGCTCCCTTGTTCTTGCACACCTCTTTTTCTGAAAGATGCTACCCTCTTGAACCTTGTTGAGTCCTTTGAGGCACTTGAAAGTTTCTATCATGTCCCCCCCTCCCTCCTTTCCTCAAGGGTATACATATTAAGCTCCTTAAGTCTCTCTTCATATATTTTCTGGTGCAGACCCTGCACCATTTTAGTTGCCCTCCTCTGGACTGCCTCCATCCTGTCTATGTCCTTGCAGAGATTGGGTCTCCAGAACTGCACACAGTACTCCAGATGGGTCTCACCAGCTGTCTGTACAGTGGGATAACAACTTCCTGTTTTCTACTGGCGATGCCTCTTCCTATGCATTCCAGTATTCCCCCAGCCCTCCTTACTGCCCTCTCAGATTGCTTGCCCACCTTTAGGTCATCTGATATGACTACCCCCAAATCCCTGTACATTTTTGCTGTTGTTAGTATCTCATCCCCTCATTGTGTACTCTTCCCCTGGGTTTTTGTTTCCCAGGTGCATTACTTTGCACTTCTTAGCATTGAATCTAAGCTGCCATACATTTGACCATTCCTCCAACCTTGCCAAATCCCATCTCATCCTTTCTACCCCACCTTGTGTATCAACCCTGTTGCAGATCTTTGTGTCACCTGCAAAGAGACATACTTTTCCTTCCAGTCCCTCTGCAATGTCACTTATAAAGACATTGAAGAGGATCAGTCCTAGTACCGAACCCAGCGGTACCCCACTAGTAACCCCCCTTTTTTCAGAGTGGACTCCGCTTACTATTACCCTCTGTGTCATGTTCTCCAGCCAGTTTTCTACCCAGGCTACCATCTTGGGACCCACTTCAAGGCTGGCTAACTTGTATATTAATCTTTTATGTAGGACTGTGCCAAATGCCTTGCTAAAGTCTAGGTAGGCCATGTCCAAAACCCCTCCCTGATCTACTACGTTGGTCACCCAGTCAAATAAATCTATTAGATTTGTCTGACATGACCTTCCCACTGTGAATCCATATGCTGTCTTGAGCCCTGTGGCCCTCTGGCCTCTAGGTACTCAACAATTCTTTCCTTCAGAAGTGATTCCATCATTTTCCCTATCACTGAGGTCAAACTAACAGGTCTATAGCTTCCTGCCTCTGCCCTGCTCCCACTTTTGTGAAGTGGAATAACATCTGCCCTCCTCTAGTCCTCAGGTACCACCCCATCCTCCCATGATTTATTAAAGAGGGTAGTCAGTGGTGTCACTAGTTCTACCCTTAGTTCTTTTAGTATTCTGGGATGAATCCCATCAGGTCCCACTGCTTTGTCCACCTTCACTTTTAAGAGTTCTTTCAGAACTCTTTCTTCTGTAAATGGGCTGATATCAACCCCCTATCCAGAGTGTTTCTGTTGTTTGCTTTAGGTACCTCCCTCTCTTCATTTGTGAATACTGAGCAAAATATTTGTTTTAGTAGTTCTGCCTTTTCACAGTCACCCTCTGCCCACCCCCCCTTTATTATGCCTCACTATCCCTCCCTTGGTCTTCCTTCACTCCCTGATGTACCTATAAAAGGTTTTATCCCCCTTCTTAACTGAGTTGGTTATCTTTTCCTCGGTTTGGGCCTTTACTGTTCTGACTGCCTTCCCCACTTCCTTCTGCTTTAACTGATATAGTTCTCTGTCCTGCTCCTTCTGTGATTCCTTGTAATTCCTGAATGCTGTCTTTTTCTCCCTAACCTTCACTGCCACCTCCTTTGAGAACCATAGTGGTTTTTTACATAGTTTTGTTTTGTTTATTTGCTTCACACAAAGGCTTGTTGCCTCAGTGATGGCAGTTTTGATTATTCCCCATTCTTCTTCCACCCCTCCTTCCTGCCCGTTTGCTAGTTCATTCCTTAGACATTCACCCATTTTGGCAAAGTCAGCCCTCCTAAAGTCCAGGAGCTTTGTCTTTGTATGGCTTGACTCTACTGTTATGATTATCGTGAACCATACTGTTCAATGGTCACTAGTTTCCAGATGGCTACCCACTTCTAAATCTGTGATCCTCTCTCCATCTCCATTTGAGAGTACCAGGTCTAAGATTGCTCCCTCCTGAGTGGGTTCCAATACTAGTTGTCTAAGGCATGCCCCCTGCAAGGCATCTAGAATGACCCCGCTCTTTCATGTGGCTGCAGCAAATGCACTCCAGTTAACATCTGGCATATTCAGATCCCCCATCAACAATGTCTCCCCTTTGTCTGCCATTCTAAGGATACCTTCTATCATTTTCTTGTCCATTTTCTCCCCCTGAGATGGGGGTCTGTATACAACCCCTGTGCGGATTGTGGTGCCATTGCCTGTCTCCAAGTTGATCCACAGTGCTTCCTCTCCTCCTCCTTTACCCTTTTGTTCTGTTGCTTTTATTCCTTCCTTTATGTAGAGAGCTACTCCTTCTCCTCGTTTACCCTCCCTGTCCCTCCTGTAGATACTGTACCCTGGTATGTTTACATCTCAGTCATGGTTCTGTGTGTACCATGTTTCTGTGTCTGCCACGATATCCAGATGTTCCTCTTACATCAAAGCCACTAGTTCAGGAAGCTTATTACCCAGACTACTGGCATTGGTACTCATTACTCTCCATTTTTTTATGGCTTTACCTCTTGTAGCCCCATCCCTGCCCTTACTGACTTTGCTTTCTCCATTTACCCCAGTCCTGCTGCCTACTGACCTTTCTACATAGGTCTTTACCTCATTTAGTACCCCGTTTTGTAGGGGGAGGCTGGGAACTCCCTGCTGCTTATCAGTGCCACCCCCCTCTTGGCTAGTTTAAAAACTTGCCAATGAAGCATTTAAACTAAGTCCAAGAGGGTAGTATCTTTCAGAAAAGGGGAATGCAAGAACAAGGGGGCACAATTTGAAGATAGAGGGGGGACGGCTCAGGGGCAATGTGAGAGAAGTATTTTTTCATGGAGAAGATGGTGGACACATGAAGCAACCTTTCTGATGGGGTCATGGAGTCAAAAACAGTGGGGGAATCCAAGAGTACATGGGACAGACATAAGGCAGTTCTAGAGGGGGATAGGAGAAAGTAGGCTGTTGGTTAACTAGGATCTGCAGCTTATCCAATAGGTAAGGAAATGGGCACACTAGGTGGGCCAAGCGGTCTTCATCTGCTGTCAAAGTCTATGTTTCTGTGTTTCTAAGCATAAACTGAATCTTTACGACCTGAAATGGCAGGCTGTTCAAAGTTAACCTAAGACCATTGCATCTAATGTTACAGGAAGTATTTCATTTCACAATGGGGAGTCTTACCATAAGTAACACTTAACAGGCATTTAATTATAAAGTATGACCATGTAAAAATGATTTAAACAAGCACTACCGCTATATAGTAGCCAACAGCTGTTATCTTTTTACAGCTGCATGGGCAGAGCTCCGCAGACATTTTGCAATCACTGTAGGAGAAAAATGGTCTGTGAATGGAATGCGACCCCGTGTTCTCCTATAGTGATGCACCAACATCTGTACAGTGCTGACTTCATTGACGCTGTTGTCTGCCAAAGGAACTCCACTCTGCAGAACACTCACCCTTACCCCCACGAGCACACTACTTTAGTTCCGCACTTCCATCAGAACTGTGCACACATGACTATCAGACATGCACAGTTCCACTGCCACTGCCATCTTGCAAATGGCAAACCACCAGCACTCGACGGCTGTGCCATCTGCTCCGAAATTGCCACCACCACTCCAAAAGCCACCACCACTCCAAAAGCCACCACTGCTCCGATAGCCGTTCCCCGCCACTCCGATACCCATGCTCCACCACCACCACAGGTAAAAGCTCTGCTCAGCTGTATCAGCTCTGCCCAGAGGTTTTTTTTATATGAAGACAACAGTCTCATACTGGGGGAGGATGGAGGGACCACTAGACTACAAGGGACATTTTTTTTATATGGGGATGGCCATCTGTGATCAGAGGGGGAGGGAGGGACCAGTAGAGTACCTGGGAAATATTATATTATACGGTCATGGTGATTGGACATCAGGGGAAGGACCATTAGACTACCAGGGAATATAGTTTTCCATTGAATACAATGGTATTAGCTCAAAATAAGATAATGTTTTGCAAGAAAGGATCCTTTATCATGCTTTGCTATTGACTACCATGGGACTAGCATGATTTAGAATCCTGTTTCACAAAAAAGGATCCTATATCAGGCTTTCCCATTGACTACAATGGGATTAGCATGATTTAGAATCTTGTTTCATGAAAAAGGATCATTTGTCATAATCTACTATTGACCACCATCGTATTACCTGTTTCTTTGTCACTCCACAGTTTCTAAATGATTTCTGATTTTTGTCTGAAGTTTTCATGGTAGAAAGGGCTTGCCCCACAGATGTGAATTTTGTTGGTTTGATCAAAAAATATGACATTTTTCTGGAGTTGTGGAGGGTTTAAATGTTGGTTCTTTTCCCACAGGATAACATTGTACTGTAAGGTTTACATGGTCATTTCTTCATCACTCTGCTGTGAAGAAACGGTTTGCAATTCTACTCTGAAACTTTCAGGGTAAAAAGGAATTGCCTCACTAATGAACCCTTTCCTGCTTTCATGAAAAAATATTACTTTGCTCTGGAGTTATTTGGGATTCAGTTTTGCTTTTTTCCCCATAGGATAACATTGTAATGTGAGGTGTATACAGTTGTTCCTCTGCCACATGGATGGATGACAACGTGTGCGCCAACACACAAATAAGAATACCATTTTGGAGCATTGGAAGTGCAGATCTTATGGATGTATGGCCCTGCAGGTCCAGGAGGGCCCTGTGCTCCCACACACAAATACAGTATGCCTAGCATTATGGAGTGATGGGAGCACAGAGGGCCCTGTGATCCCATAGGGAAATAAGGATACAGATACAATCTCTCAAAAATGTTGGATGCATGGGAATGCAGGGCCCTAAGTTATATGATCTCAAAAACTATGTTTTGTTTTATGTCGTCATTGGTGTCTAGTGTTACCCCCACCCTGCAATGTCCATCATAGTGTGTAAATAATTAAATGGTCCCTCAATGTGTTTGAATTTTTTTTAATAATCTGTAAAAAACAAAAAAGGCTGCTGATGATCGCACCTCCAGCCCCACCTGACCTCGCACCCCCTTGACTCCCCACACACCCTCACTCACTTGAAGTGGCCCCACAGTGAAGATCCGCTATCTGAGCAAAGACCCATGTTGCTGCTGGAACCAGAGACTGCTGTCTGAGAAGTAAGGTAGCTGCCATCAGAAATCCCTTTGAAATGCATTGAACTGCAGGCTACCTTATTTCTCATACAGCAGACACCAGTTCCAGTAGCAAGACACATCTTTGAACGGAAAGTGGATCTTCGCCTAAACCTGCTCCAGTGAGAGTGGGATGGTGTGTGGGTTCTAGGAGGTGCTGGGCAGGAGTGCACAGTGGGTCAGGTGGGGCTGTGGGTGTAATCATCTATGGCCTTTTCTTTTTACAGGTTACAAAAAATTCAAACACATTGAGGGACCTTTTAATCATTTACAGACTAAGATGGACATGGAAGGGTTGGGGATACCACTGGACACCTATGAAGATGGAAAACAAATATATGGAAATCGGAGGATGGGTGGGTGTCACTAGACATCAGGGTTATAAATGTAACAGTAACAGGGACTGGGGCATAATCGGAAGGTGGGGTACTTCTGGACACCAATGAAATGCAGGGAAATATATTGGGAAATGGATAAAAAAAATCATTTTCCATGGCAGTAAATCTTTTTTCATAATTTATTTTTGTTCACTTGAAAAATGATATATTGTCTAGCAAAAGAATTTCGGACTTGGTTTGTTTGTAATCCTTTTTCACAAGAAAGGATCCTTTATTGTGAATCCTTTCTCATTCTCAGGAAAAAGGATCCTACCTCACTATATAACATTTGCACATCCAACAAGACTACCTCAAATTGTTGTTACCTGACTTTTTTTGTAAACTATGTCTTATATGTTTATGTATAAATTACTTGTACAATCTTCTATCTTTCACTTATCCCACTCCCTCTCCCCCAGGTCATACCGTGAGACAAGCAACTTGTTGTTCAGTGTACCCTATCTGGTGAAACTTTTCAATAAATAAATAAGAAAGGGATTTTGGAGTTTGTTTGTTGTTTCATCCTTTTTCACAAATCCTTTTTCATATTCATAATATTGTGAAAAAGGATTTTGGACTTTGTTTTTCCTCTAAATCCTTTTTCGAGACACAAAATCCTTTTTAGCGAGAATGAAAAAGGATTCACGAAAGAGAATGTTAGTGAGTCTCAAAAGAGGATTTAAATAATGTAAAAACAACATCCCGGGGCATTTTAGTAGTAAAGAACTAAAGAATCCACCTAATGAAGTCCTGATGAGCAAGATACATGTTTTGGTGTCTCTGGTAGGCATCATTTTGGTTTTGCAATTTTTATGTTTGAAAAACAGAAAACAAGATGGCGGCTCACGAAAAAGGAATTTTTACTGATGAAAAAGAATAGGCCCCTCGTGATCAAATTCCTTTTTTTGTTCCAGGAAGCTTTCCAAAAGACTGTACTGAGCATCCTCAGAACCCACAACTTTAAAATTCAATTACTTTTGAAAGGATTAATATTTTTTCACCAAATCAGCAAAGGCACTTCTGTGGTGCAAGCCCTTCTTACATAGAAAATGTCAGACCAACAATCCAAACTGTCTGGGTGCAGCATGATAACAAAAAACAGCAATTCTTAACATTCTTTCACTAAATGCAGCTCGGAATCCTCACATCCGATTGAAACAGAACTTGGCACGTCCAGAGATATACCCTCACGAGACTGGCTATGTAAACTTTTGTGCAAATCCGTTGAACATCTGCAAAGTTATTAAAGTGCAACATTTGAGGTTTAACATAGAAACCACTGCTTAACCCCACATACAGTGGAGTCAGCCATGATGAACACGGTAACATGCAGTAATGACATGTCACAAAATCCTGCATGACAAAAGGGCTTAATTGCCATTGACTTACAATGGTCCCTGCAATAAATTGCAGCATTCTATGATATTCAGGAGACCCTGATTGGGCAAGTGACCAGGTCTCTGCCTTTGGTGGCTGCTGGGGAAGCCAGCCAGCAGTGCACCATTCCTTGCCTGAATCCAAGCACCACTGCTGCCGGAGCCCCTGATCAGGCAAGTGACCAGATCTCTGCCTTCAGTGGCTGTTGGGGAAGCAAACCAGCCGTGCGCCATTCCCTGCACAAATCCAAGCACCTCTGCTGCCAGTAAGCTCACCTTCCTGCCCAGGGACTACCTTTGGGGCTCTGATTGGCCGACGACTCGATCTGTGGCTTGATTAGCTGCTGTCTTCATGGCTCGCTCTGGGATTGGACTGCATTTTAAAATTTCTGTCTAAGCACTGTGTGTGCTGCTTTATATTTTCTCCCACCCACCTGGCCTGACCCTGGCCTCTATTAAATGCTCTTCCTACAGAGCAAACTCCTCCCCCTGTCAGGCATTGGCCCATTCTCTTGAAGTCCTCCTTAAAGATGTACCTATATTGCACTTGCTTCAGCTGTACTTTCTTAACCCCTCCTGCATCTTCTGTACCTCATTCTTTTTGTTGCTAATCCCTGGCCAGTCTTTGCAGTTTTAGCAATCTAAAAACAGCTCCTCCTTTGTTCTAGCTCCTTGTTCACTGGTAGCCTTCTCTGGTCTGTGCCACCAGTCGCAACAACTACAATGGTTCCTATGGCTGTTCTCCTTTTTTTCCTGCTGTTCCGTTCTGGCAATTCAAACTTCCTCATCAGTCACAGTTGCCCCACTGCACTTGGAACAATTAGATCTCTCAGATCAACCTCAATTCTTGTTCATATATAACAGGACCTGGCTTCATATGTTGGGCACAGATTCTTCTACATTCCGCAAGCCTTTCCCTCATCCCTTGCCTAGCATTTGTATTAGAACAGCTCTCCTCTTGCCAGTTAAAACAGCCATCATTGCTCTGCTTATCAACAGTTTTTTCTGATGCCCCCAGCCCAGCTTCCAAAAAGTTTCTCATTACAAGCGCTTTAATACTCGTTTACTTAGAATGATTATAAGCTGCCTCAGGAAATTATTATTTCTCTTTTTACTCTGCTCAGGGAATGTAGAATTAAATCCTGTCCAACCCTCTACTCTGAGCACCCCCTCAGACTTCACTCACTATAAAGGCATCAGTTTCTTACACATGAATGTCCGTAGTTTTCTTAAAAAGGTAGATCTGCTTCAAATTTGGGCACTGCATACTTTGCTAGATATCCTTATGATCTTGGAGACCTGGCTTATATTAGCAATTCCAGATAAATCAGTCAATATTCCCAGATATAGTATCTTTCAGTGTGACAGACCTGCGGGGAGTCACATTTTACATTTCCCATATCAGAGACTGAGTAGCACTTTCCATTAAAAATTATTTTTTCAAAAGTGAAAAATATTAAACCATTCTGATTATAAACTGGTAAATTAGAATAGCTTTCCAAGAAGCACTTACACTGCTTTTTAGATATTTTGTGCAAATGAAAGATGTTTTACTGCAAATCAAATTAGATTATGGGGAACAGTTTCTAAATTTAGCAGTCTGTCTTTATAATGGACATAATATTAAAAGTAATGGGATGAGTCCCAGACTGTTTTTAATATGCAGATTTGGAACTAGCATACGGTTATCTATTATTAATAGACCAATCTTTTGATATTTCATTATAATCTCATAACTCCTTTGGCTAGGTTCAGGACCGCATACAAGCATTATGTTTGCAGATCATACTAGATCTGCAGCTTCATTCAAAACACAATGACATGAGATAGATCAGCACTGATTTCCTAGGTGAGGCTCCAAGTGCATTTCTCTACTCAGCATGCAGTCATCTGACAGGCATAGTTCCTACTGCTCCACAGAACAGTCTACCAACAACTATTGTGGACAATGAAACTTTACAGATCTGTATCTGAGTTGCTGGAGAAGGGAAAACAATGTCCCCTCACAAATAAGAATATTTTTTCTTGACACAAAAATCTTTTTTTCATATCTGTGGAGGGATTGTGGGATAACAGATGGACCAGACACAGAACTTAAGGCTCAACACACAGTCTCTGGGTGATGTTTATTTAACACACAGGTTATAACCCTAAACATTGGCATATCCCTTCTTCAATACATCTGTTTGCAGCAACACACAATGCATGTCCTTCCTCTACACTTAGTCAGCACCTACTGACCCACTGATCTAACGTTTCTGCAGAAATGAACTATCCCTATATGTTGATCTTGTGTGTTTGGGTCACAGACAGCACAAAAAAGAAAAACCCAAAAACAAGCTAAAGACAAAGATCCTTAGTGAAGAAGCGCTGAAGCAAGGGTTACACCAAAGGGCATTGGCAATAAAGCCAAGTTTCAAAGAAGCACATCACACATGCACCCATAATACAATGGGATCTATATGCAAATCACCATAACATTTTAGGCTTGTTCAGCTTAAAGCAGGAAATCATGGTGCCAAAGGGCCTCTCAAACAATCTGTAATTTACATGCATTTTAAATAACACAACTAACTTATTTTTTATAATACAGTTCCCAAATAACTTTTTACCTTTATCAAAAACACCTAGTGCTGTGGTATTTTCAACATTTACAGGTTTCATACACATAAGGCATATACATCAAGGTATTTTATGGCCAAGTGCAATTGCATACTAAATCCAACAATGAGGAACATAGCCTGTTGTTTTACATCAGCTCAGAGTTCACCACAATAATCTCTCTGTATAAGGACCTGAGAGAGAAAAGAAAAATTAAAGAGGACACTATAGCATAGTCAAGAAAGGGGAGGAGGCACCCACAGGTGTCCAATCTTATGGACTAGAAATTGTAAAGGATAGCTTAGGCTAAGAAATAAAAAAACTGTTGCAACAGATTTAAGAAAAGGTCGGTCCTCAAGAGTGGCATGATCTCCTTGTCACAATATCATGAGTCATGAAAAAAGATTTATAATCTTAAAAAACAACATGTCAAGGGCATTTCTCCAACAGTTAAGTGCAGAATCTAGCTAAGGTGGGTCCACATAAGCAAGCAACATGTGTTGGTCCCTCTCTAGAATGTCATTTTTGTGGTTTTTGGTTTTTCAATTTTGAATTTCTAGGGAAAAAGAGAAAACAAGATTGTGGCAAATGAAAGAACTCATGAAAAAGGGTTCTCTTATGAAAACCTCATACAGCTGTTTTCAACTGCTTACTGAACATACTCAGAGTCTTAATTTTTAAAATGTAGTAACTTTGAAACAGATTAATATTTGGCACTTCTGTTGGCCAAGCCATTTCAATCCTGAAAATTTCAAAGCAAAATTCCAAACCATCTGGGCTCTATGCAATGACAAAGAAACATAAAAAAACCAGCTACTGTCTGCATTTTTTTCACTATCCACATCTCAGAATCCACACATATGATCAGAATGAAATGTGGCACATAAAGAGATCTACCTCACAAGACCACACATGCAAACTGTGTGCACATCCATTGAATGATTGTGAAGTTATTGAAGTGCAAAAACTGGGGTTTAACTTTAAAGTGTCTACTCAACTCTAACTATATTGGTGCAGAATGTACAGTACAGTATATAGATAGTTAATACTCCCCGAAAAGCAGCATTTCACTATAATTTTCTTCCTAAAGGAGGAGGTGAATATACAAAAAAGCTTCTGTATATAGCCTCCATAAAAATGATAAATCACATTCTACCCTGATATCACAAAGGAAAAATTTGGGCTCTCAGCTCTATACAGTATATCCTATATTGGCAGACTTCATTATTTTCATTTGCACACAGCTCTCTATCACAAACACAATAGTGGAGTTCATTGAGTGGTGTGCACAGTGCTTTCAACTCAGACCTAGAGTAGGTATACCACGGTGCCTGGTTTTCATATAGTAGAGGAGCCTTTTCAGCCACAGTTTAGGAAGCCATGTTGTCTTTTCCAGTTGTGTACAGCGCTACCCAGCAGTGCCAATCACACTGTTTGATATATTAGAGTTTGTTGTGTGATGTCATTGGACTACATTGAGTTCTTATTGTATTCTGCAAGATATGACAGCAGAAACATTGATAAGAATGCTTTTCATGGTTGGTGGCTCTGCATAATACCCATCAAAGTAGTTGTCTTCATTCCATGTGAAATTATTTTTCTATGTGAGTTATCTCTTTCTCATGTGGGTTGAGTTGTTTACATAGATTGATATAATTCTGGTGAGTGATGTGTTAGCAGTGGTGTCCCACAGGGATCTGTGCTTGGGCTGGTATTGTTTGGGTTATACATCAGTGACAGGGGTGCAGGCATTCAGAATGTTATAGCGAAGTTCACTGATGACACCAAAGTAGGAGGTGAAGTGGACTTATAGGAAAAATATCTTGCCTTGTGTCAAGACCTAAAACAAACTGATGAGTAGGCAAAAACAAGAAAAATTAAATTTAACTCATTAAATGCACAGTACTACATTTCAGTCACAAAAACACCAAATTCACTTACCACCTAGATGGGGAAGTATTGAAATTATCAACTAGAGAACAGGATCTAGGAATATTGATAAACAATGAACTATCATCAATGGAGCACTGTAGATATGCAAGACAAGATGCAGATGGACTAGTTTATTGAATAAAAAGATCATTTATCACCAGAAATAGTCAATGTACAATGATGTTGTACAAGACTTTTGTTATTTCACACTTGGATTTCGGTTCCCCACTATGGAACCCATACCTGAGGCAAGATGTAAACCTCTTGGAAAGAACTCAGAGAAGACTTACTAAACTAACAAATGTCCTGGATTCCTTGAGTTATGAAGACAGACTCCACTCATTACAATTCTTTACATTAGAAACCAGAAGAAAAATAGGGACTCCACTACTGTTACTTAATATAATTCAAAACCATTAATTTATGGGCTTATGTGGTCTGTAATTTAATCCTAGGATAACTCAATTGAGATCTCACAACAGGCAACTAATTGTACCTAGCGTAAATACCACTAAGAGACAAAACTTTAATATAGTCAGAACTGCTAGACTGTGGAACTCCCTATCCAGTAAACTGGTTAATTCAACATCCTTTGAGGCCATCAATATGGGTTAGACATATATCTTTTGGGAAATAAAGAATACCCCCACTTACAGTGGGAAACAATTAAATGGGCCAATGGCCTACTTTGTCTAATTTATCCAAGTAGTCCAAGAAATTAAACTCTTGGTAATCTCTGTAATGAGCAATCATGTAGAGTGTCTTCCCTTTCCTCCTTTAGGTGAAATTCAGCTAAGCCCACTGATAGTGTCTTTCAAAACTAGTCTGAAGGGTGCATGGCCTTTTTCATGATACACCTCCAAAGTTGTTTGGTTGTGCAAGGTATTTAGCTCTGAGAATTTCAAACATTCCAGTTTCATGAAAAGGGCTTTCAAATCATCATTTTGGTCTGATGCTCCATTGATGGTATTACTATTAAAAATATGTTTCCTCCTGAATACTACTCCTGTATTATTGAGGTAGAAATGTATGGGCATTCCAAAGTGCTGTTCCTAATCTAGAGTCAAACTGTCGGTACACATTTCACCAAAATGATGGTACTAGAGTGGTGTATTGACCACTTTGGAGGTTCAGACATACTATCACCAATAATTTCTCCCAAAAAGATTGTAGGTTGCAAGTATCTTTTAATTTGGCACCTGGAAGTGCTGAGCATCATAGTTTTGTGCCACCAAAGCTTAATCCACAAGACACACTAGGTGTCAATAAAAGGCCAAAACTAAAGAGTAAAACATGTAATGGTGAATATTTGACTGAAGTAATATAAGTATTTGGGAATTTGTATTGCCCAACATTTGAAATTTGATTTCTGTATAAAGAATATGACAACAAAGCTAAATAATCACTTAGGAGCATTACAGTATACTGCATTTTGCACTCTAAAGAAATGATTAAGACAAATAGCAAATCCTATGCTTTTACCAGTTATAGACTATAGTTGCCCATTTTATGGTCATGCAAATAAAATCAAATTAAAAAGAGTAGACACGGGGGCATGGCCAGACAGCGACCAAGATGGCGACATAAGTTAGAAGCTCCAGAGTCCAGAGCTTGGAACCTGACTTATACCTCACAGGAAAGCGCAATTGGAGGGAACAAACCACATCAAGATCATTCAGAAGTGTCTGCCTCTCTTAAATTATTAAAATTAAGAGTCTACGATGTAAGACAATGAAGATATTGTTCATTACAGCCAGTCGCCCTATCACTCCTAGGCCACATGGGGCATGCTGCTAAAAAAGATGAAGAACCGTCAATCAGGGAAATGTTCACCTCGATTATACACAGTATAGATACCCTCACCCTAGTCTCAAATATGTTGGCTAACTCTATCCAGCAACTGGATGCTAGGCTTGACAGGGCAGAACAGAAAGTAATTTTCCAGGATGACATCCCATAAGGGCACTGTGCGACGATGAGGAAACAAGCTGCACAAATCTGACAGTTATAAGAAAAAATAGATGACTTAGAAAATAGGAGCTGTCATAACAACTTGCGGCTCCTGGGGTTCCCTGAAGGCTGTGAAGGGGGAAAACTTCACTTTTTCTCCAGCAGGCTCTTCCTGAGATACTGAAGCTTCCCCCTTCATCCAGAATTACGATCAAATGAGCACACCATTCACTTTAGTCAAAACCTACCCAGAGCGACTGACCCAGGCCAATAATTGCCCGCATTCTAAACTTTGCAGAGAAAGAGGCTATTCAGGCCAGGGCTAGAGAACTGGGAGTATGTTTTGGCATGATCATAAAATAATGATCTTTCAGGACTACTCCGGCAATCTGGCTGCTAAAAGAAAGGCCTTCTCGGAAGTACGCTGCAGTTTACATGCCCTGAATATCTCTTTCCTTCTGTGATACCCGGCCATACTAAAAATTACAGCTAATAGAACTGTGCACCAATTTGCCACTCCAGAGGCAGCTATGGCCTTCACCTCCACAACCTGGCCAACTGAAACCGACCATACCCAACTATCAACCTCTCAAAATGGGCCTGATCAATGACCTCAGTCGTGAGGGGATCCGTCAGAAATCCATCCGGAGAATCGGCCCAAGCTGCCTAACAAACCAATTGAGGCCCATGTTCAGAAGTGAGGAAAAGGCCTCCAAAATCTCCTCATTCGAAACAAGAGCACCCCCCAAGATCGGAGGTGCCCCCGTAGCACAGCTGGGCAAAACAATGTGGACACTGAGGTAGAGAAAATAGTCTATGTGAGCCCCAACTTTTCAAGGAATCAGTTTTCTCCCCTGGGTGACCCACCTGATGGTCACAGTTGGGAGGACATGGACACACTCCAGGTACTCTCCAAATATGGAGAACCAGACAGAGTACTCTACTCATGGGCCTCGATTCTGGATGCTACTCAACCACTCCCATCTCACAAGGAGGCTCCCCCTTCCTCGGCATGCTGGAAAACGGATTGTAGCATGCCAGACAAGCCACTCCTCACTCAAACAGACTGCCCGGGCTGACTGAATCTTCACCATATTAGATAAGTATCAAGGTCTTGTGTCTGGGGTATAGATGATATTGGGGGGGTGGACATAACAGGGATCTAATTGAACCAGAACCTTTAACTGGTGAGGTATGTCCTTGAACTAGACCCTCCTGTTGAGCTCGATGGCTAGTCAGGATAGGTGTAGAAACCCTCCCTTTCTTGTGAGACACCATGCCTTGGAGAGATATACAATGTTTCTGCTGTTGTGTACACAGTTAATTCTTTAAAGGTTCAAATCTGATTGTTGCTAGTTCCCATGGTTGGGCAAGCTTCCCTTGACCCAATGGCGTTTTCCCTTCATGGCCCCCTTCCCACATGGGAGAGGAGATAAACTCACAGCTTAGCCAATTTTCATTGGCTTACTTCCTCCTTTCTACTTTTTATTAAATGCTACCTTTGTAAGACTTCCCAGTTTTCTCTGGCTACCAGTTTAAGGGTTCCAATTTCCCTGGTTGGCTTTCTGTTTGAGGACCTATTTCTAAGGGGCTCTGGACAGTGACAAAGCAATAAACTCCTGAGTTGTTTGTGTGAGTTAATACACCTTCCAACTAGCAGACTGAAATAAGGGTAAATCTGCCCTGCTAGTTGACATTCTTGCCCATGCCTCGCGGATGTATCTGGGCATACCATTGGCTGGGGACCCAGCCGGTTAAGTCCTCGTGCACTCTCTTTTATTTTTTGGTTTAAAAAGACAGGGTAATTTTCTTTTTGTTTATAAATAATTGTCTTTCTGAATACAGCTTTAATGTACAGGTGCAATTAAGGTTCTCTTATGGTATTAGGTCCTTAGAAATATTTGTTAGAAGTGCAGGGTACAGTAGTGACTAACTTGCTTTAAACTGACTTAAGAATACTCCTCATACACTTTAGGAGGATCAACCTGGTAGGGGTATAGGCACCTCTTGCTCATCTAAACATCTCCACATAGCATTTCTGAGCCCCTTCCTGCCTTGCAGGAGCTTAATATCCCCTAGCAAAGATTTCTATACCAGGACAATATGTCCGAATTAGCCTTCCATACATGGAATGTTAGAGGATTAAATTCCCCAATAAAGCACAAAAAGGTCCTGACCCATCTTAAATAGCTACACTTGAAGGTAGCATTTCTTCAAGAGACTAAGCTTTCAGGGGAGGACCACCAATACAGTAGATGATCGAAGACTGGGTAGGCCAGCAAGTACACTCCAATGCCACATCTAGAAAATGGGGGGTTATTATTCTCCCCCACAAATCTTTTGCCTGGTCTCTTACCCATACTCTCTCCAGCTCTGATGGCAGATGGGTAATTGCAACATTTGATACCCTATCTGGGATCATTACCCTTTGCAACTTATATGCCCCCAACGAGGACTGTCCCCAGTTTTTTCATAACCTTGCAGAGGTGTTAGTGCAGTTTACCCCCCAAACTCCCCCCTCCTTATAGGAGGTGACTTTAATATAATACTAGTTACAGCTCTAGATCGGAATGACATGGGGTAGGAGTCTCATCTGAGGAGTGGGAAGGCAGTGCATCAGCTGATTGCAGACCAAGGTCTGATAGACATTTGGAGATTATTTCACCCTAGGACCAGGGATTACACTTTCCACTCAGAACTGAATGGCTCACTTAGTAGACCGGACTTCAGACTCGGCTCCCCTGCTACAATGCCAAAAATTCTGGATGTAAATATCCTTCCAAGGATCATCTCAGATCATGCCACAGTTTCCCTCCTTATCCAGTGGGACCCTATGACTCCCCCATCCTAGCATTGGAGACTGGACCCCCTCTTAATGAGAGACCCAGACTTCATCCCCTCGGCTCATAACAAAGCATCCCTCTTTCTAGCTGAAAATCCCATCTCAGACACATCAGCAAGCACTACTTTGGAGGTGTTTAAAGCCACAATGCAAGGCAGTATTATGGGGTTCGCAGCAGCCAAACGGAGGGAGAGTGGACAACATCTGGTTACACTGGAACAAAAATTAGAAGAGGCGGAAACTGCCTTCAAAATGATGCCATCTCCTTCCCCTAAATCTGCTATAGGATGAACCATTCTGGGCCTAAGATTTGAAATCAACCAGCTCCTTAATAGGAAAGCAGAAGTAGCAATCCTGTGCCTTAGACATACTTTCTAGGAAGGAGGTGATAAGGCAGGCAAGGTACTAGCATACCCACTACGGAAGATGCAAAGCAGCAGACACATCTCTGGCCTGAAAGACAGCCATGGGATGCTGACTACTACCCCTGAGAAGATCAATGAGATCATGACTGCCTTCTATAGAACTCTTTATACCTCCATACATCAGGAGTCAACTAGAGACACTCAGGTATTTCTGGAGACATTCTCTCTACCCAAAATAAATCCACAACAGGCCTTAGAGTTGGATCTCCCCATTTCCAGTGAAGAGGTGAGCCTAGCCATCCGAGGTCTGAAAATGGGGAAAACACCTGGCAATGATGGTTATACAGCTGATTTTCATCAAGCCTTAGCCCCAGTGGTTACACCGATACTCTCGGAAGTTTTTCAAGAGATAGAGCTAAAAGGCACTCTCCCCCCAATGAAGGAAGCTACAATTGTAGTTATCCCCAAAAAAGGTAAGGACCCTACAAATCCAGGAAACTATCATCCCATATCTCTCATTAATCTGGACGACAAATTGCACGCAAAAATTCTGGTGACTAGGTTAAGCCGCCTACTCCCACAGCTCATACACCCATCACAAGTCAGATTTATCCCAGGCCATCACAGCTCAGACCACCTGAGGACCCTTATGAGTCTCCTACACTTGTCTCAAACCCTCTTCACACCTGTTGCTGCTATTGCAGTAGACTTTGAGAAGGTATTTGAATCCATTGAATGGTCCTACTTGTACCAAATTCTTACATTCCTGGGATTGAGCACCAACTTCCTCTCTCGGATACAAGCCATTTACACCTCCCCTACTGCTATGGTTAGTACAAACTCTATTCCCCCCCCTTTCCTACTGGAAAGAGGGACAAAACAGGGTTGCCCCCTTTCCCCCCTTCTCTTTGATCTGGCTATAGAGCTACTGGTCAGCACCATGATTAGTCATCCGGATATTAAGGGAATAACAGTTGGGTCCTCCACATACACCACTCTCATGTATGCTGATGACCTCCTTCTTCCCTTATTGGATGCCCAAGCCTCCATACCCCCCCCCTTAACTCACCTGCTGACTCTTTTTTCTAAGTACTCCGGCCTCAAACTAAATCAAAATAAAACTGAAATACTCCCCCTGAATAAACACTGTGAGCAGCAACTGGCAGTTGCAGCAAACCTATTCTGGGCCCCTAAAGGAATCACTTTTTTGGATATTCTTCTCACTCTGACTCTCAACACTCTCTGGCAGGCAAACATACAACCTTTCCTCGCTTCCATCAAGACAGAATTTGATAGGTGAAGACTTATCAAACTCACTCTGGCAGGGAAAATTGCTGCCATAAAAATGGTCATAGCCCCCAAGCTTTTCTACTTATTAATGCATATTTCCATTCCCTTACCTAAACAGTGGTGTAAACCCATAGACAAGCTTTTTGGTGACTTCCTTTGGGAGGGCACCGAGCCTAGATTTAGTCGCTTCAAGCTCAGGGCCCACTGGAAACAGGGAGGTTGGAACCTCCCCTGGATTGAAGGGTACTGACGAGCCTTTCTTCTTGCCCAGACTGTTAAATGGATGTCTTCTCCCTCACCTCTTGCCCCACAGTGGATTTAAATTGAACTTGATATTATGGGGACCATACACCCATCCTCACTTCTCTATTCTAGTAAACGCCCCAAGACAGACCTTTCCTGCAGACCTCGACAGATCCTCACCTCCCCGATGGTAGAAAAGTCCATCACGAACTGGAATACCACTCATGCTAGGATAAAAAGGAACCCTCTCCCATTTGCTCTTATTCCCATTTGGCAAAACCCCTCAATTACTATAGGGGGTCAATGGCTTTGCTGGTGAGGCTGGGCAGATAAGGGCATTCACAGGCTTGGAGATATTCTTGACCATAAATCTATGACCCTTCTCACATTTCAATCAGTCCAGCAGATATGGGAACTTCCCTGATCAGAGTTCTAGAGATATCTCCAACTCAGGGATGCACTCTGGCTACTCCTGACCCCCCCCCCCCAACACAGTGCAAACCTTCAGACTTACAAACTTGGTTACAACATCCTCAGAGCCTTGCAGGATGTATTTATGACACACTCAGGGAGGCCCTCCCCTCTCAATCTGAGGAAGCAAAGCGTAAGTGGGAGCGAATGCAAAATCACCCTATCCCTAATAGGGCCTGGGAACAAGCATAAAAAGACACTCATATCTGGCTGAAGGATGCCAGGTTCAGGTTGATTCAGAATAAGATCACTCACTCTTGGTGCAATACTCTAGCAGTCATAGCCAATGCTAAACTACTGGAGTCCAACAACTGCTGGAGGTGTCAAGGAACAGGAGGGGATTTGATGCATATTCTGTGGTCATGTCCATGGATTCAGACACTCTGGACTGAAATACAGGAGCTAGCTTCCAAAGTTCTACACCAGCAGATACCCCTTAGCCCCCTTTTTTATCTCCTTGGAATTCAAGGGGACATTCCACAGTTAACTTTTCTGGAGCTCTGATGGCTTGCCCTACTAACGCGCCAAACCAAGAGTGCTCTACTATGTAACTGGATATCTTCCTTAGTCCCTTCGCCATTACAAATCCTGGCCTCACTTTCAGCTCTTGCCAAGATAGATAGGCTATCTCATACACAAAATTACCAACTTTCCAAATTCAGACTATGCTGGGCCCTTTATCTGAGCTACATTAACCCACAGGCAGGCATACTGTGAATATTCCTGGTTGATATGCTATGTGCAGAAGGCATATACTCTCTTCAACGGTGTGTAAATAGAAGTCTCTATAAACCATTCAATGTCAGTTATACTCCCAGGAGTGACATGACGTCCTAAGAGTCATATAATGCCTCTCTGTCTTGAATTTCATATAGTATTTCTGATATACAATAGAGTATAGACCCCATCTTGATATAGCTAAGCAAGGTGGATCTATGTATAAACTGTATAAACCTTATACATTGGTCTAAGTTTTAGCTGCAGTTATGTATGTTATGCATTACTCTAAATAAAAATTAGAGTTTTAGATTCTTTGGGAATATCTGCTTTTGTTCCAGACATACCTTGGATCTTGCTGAACATATACACACACAGAACTCGGCTCCTCCCCCGAAGTCTTGATGAGGGATTGGTCTGAATTACTGAGAGGTCCCATTCAGTGTGTCTATGTTCCGCAGTGACTAATGGAGGGAGCTTCTGTCTGGTGAGTACATTTATAAAGTTATAGTCTCTTTAAGACACAGATTATTATCAGCATAGCTTGTACCCTAACCTTAGCACTGCTGGAGCGGATATATGTTTAACACTGCTCAGATTTCTTCTGAACGATAGTTTGTTTAAAGCGGATCTTTGCACATGTATTCAATATGCTTATCCAACAATCTGGGCCATAAGCTTTATGCTTAGGCATTTCTTTTTTCTGAAAACAATAAAAAATCTTACAACAAAAAGAGTAGACACTGTTTATAATAGGATACAAAGATTTGCTTTATTATGTGATTATAATACACATTGATGTAGTCTGTTTAATGACATGGATTGGCTTCTTCTAGAAAAAAAAGGTGATTGCTACTATGGGTGAATGACATAATAAGTTATTGAAACAAAGCAGTCCACAGTATCTTAGAAACATAGAAACATAGAAATTGTCAGCAGATAAGGACCACTAGGCCCATCCAGTCTTCCCATAGGCCCTATACATTGTATGTGACCACTGACCCTATGTGAGCAATGGATTTTCATCATTCCCTCCCCTCTCAAGCTTCCCTTGTGCCTGTCCCAGGCATGCTTAAACCCCACCACTGTGCTTGCTCCCACTACCAGCTGTGGCAGAATATTCCAAACATTGACTACCCTTTCTGTGTAGAAAAACTACCTCACATTACCTCTTAAACTACCCCCTTCTAATTTCATATTGTGCCCCCTTGTTCTAGTACTTTTTCTACATTGGAAAGGGTCCCCCACCTGCACCTTGTTTATGTTCTTGAGGTACTTGAAAGTTTCAATCATGTTCCCCCGCTGTCTCCTCTTCTGCAGTGAGTACATATTGAGGTCCCTAAGTCTCTCCTCATATGTTTTGTGGTGCAAGCCCTGCACCATCTTTGTTGCCTTTCTCTGGATAGTATCGACCTTATCTATGTCCTTGCACAGGTGTGGTCTCCAGAACTGCATGCAGTATTCCAGGTGAGGCTTTACCAATGTTTTATATAATGGCATCACCAACTCTCGCCTCCTGCTAGTGATACCCCTGCCTATGCACCCCAGCGTGCCACTGGCCCTCCCTGCCACTTTTGTGCACTGCTTTGATACCTTAAAGTCATCAGAGAAGATAACCCTTTGGTCCCTTTCTTCCTTGGTGACAGTCAGCCCCCCCCCCAACCTGTAGCTCTCCCCAGGGTTCCCTCTACCGAGGTGCATTATTTTGCACTTCTTTGAATTGAACCTCAGTTGCCACATTTCTGACCATCTTTCAAGCTTCTCCAGATCCCTCTTCATTTTCTGCACCCCTTCTGGAGTATCCAACCTGTTGCAGATCTTGGTGTCATCTGCAAACAGGAAGACCTTTCCTTCCAGCCCCTTTGCAATGTCAATAATGAAGACATTGAACAGAACTGTTCCTAGTACTGATCCCTGTGGTACCCCACTGGTCAACCCCTCTCCCCAGGTTGTACCCCATGTTCCACCACCCTATGTCTCCTGTCTGTTAACCAGTTCCTAACCCAGCTCACCATCTTGTCTCCCATACCTAGACTACCCATCTTGTTAATCAGCCTTCTATGTGGGACGGTGTCAAAGGCTTTGCTGAAATCTAAGCAGGTGACATCTACCACCTCTCCCTGATTTATTTCCCTAGTCACCCAATGAAAAAATCTATTAGATTCATTTGACATGACTTTCCTGCTGCGAATCCATGTTGCCTCAGATCCTGAACACTGCTGGATTCCAGATGTGCCACTATCCTTTCTTTCAGCGGTGTCTCAATGATCTTTCCCACCACTGAGGTGAGGCTGACTGGCCTGTAGTTCCCCACCTTCTCCCTACTGCTGCTTTTGTTCAGTGGGCTACATGTGCCCTCCTCCAGTCCTCTGGAATGACACTCGTGTTGACTGACTCTGTGAATAGAGCTACCAGAGGCGCTGCTAGTTCCCTTCACAGCTCCTTTAATATCCTCAGGTGGATGCCGTCTGGCCCCATGGCCTTATCCACCTTCAGCTTTGTGAGTTCTTCCAGAACTTTAGCCACTGTGAATGGCCAGGTGTCCACTTCTCCCCCCAAATTGCCTCTGCAACCCAGCTGTGGTCTTGACTCTCCCCCTCCTTAGTGAATACTGAGCAGAAGTATTTGATCAGCATTTCTGCCTTGTCTAGGTCCCCTTCTTGCAATCTCCCTTCTCCCCTTTGATCCCCCCTTGTTTTTCTTCTATCACTGATGTACCTTTAGAATGTCTTGTCCCTTATTTTTACAGACCGCACTAAACCCTCCTCTGTCTGTGCCTTGACTTTCCTAACAGCCTTCCCTGCCTCTCTGAGACATTCAAGGTACACCTCCTTGTCCTCCTCCTCCCCCCCTTTGGGTCCCCATGTACTTCCTGAAACTTGCTCTTTTAGCCTTTACTTTGTCTCCTGCCTCTTTAGAAAACCATAGTGGTTTCTTTCTCCTTTTCCCTTTGGCCTCTATCCTAATGCACTGCTTAGTTACCTCCAGAATGGCTCCTTCCTCCACCCCCTCCATTATATCTACCTTCTCCAGGGCTTCTTTTAAATATCTATCCATTTCATTGAAATCTTCCCTTCTGAAATCTAATACGTTTGCACTTGTGTGGCTTAACTGAGTCCCTGCCTCCATGTCAAACTATACCATGTGGTGGTTGCTGGATTCCAGCTGCCCATCCACCTCGATTCTTGTGACTCTGTTCCCATTGGTCTATAGCAGGTCTAGAATTGATTTGTCCCTGGTTGGCTCATGCATAAGCTATCTGAGTCCAGCTCCCTGCAGGGATTGCAGGATGACCATGTTTCTGGCTGAAGCAGCTGCCTGAGTGGTTCAATCCATGTCCAGCATATTGAAATCTCCCATCAACAGGATTTCATCTTTAGTTGCCATGTCATGAATTTCCTCCACTAGTACCATGTCCACTTCCTCCCACTGTGCCAGAGGTCTGTAGATCACACCTGTACATATTGCTGTGCCATTTCCTGGTTCAAGGGTGACCCACATTGCCTCAGCCTCCCCCTGCCTTCCCTGTACTTCTGTAGCCTTTATGCCTTCTCTGATGTACAGGGCCACCCCCCCCCACCCTTTTTACCTTCCCTGTGCCTTCTGAACACTGTGTAGCCTGGTACATTGAAGTCCCAGCTGTGAGTAGCAGAATACCATGTCTCTGTTATTGCTTCTATGTCAAGGTCTGCATCCGTCATCAAGGATTCCAGGTCAGGAACCTTATTTCCCAGACTGTGGGCATTTTTGAATATGACCTTTCATGTTTTACTCCCTGCCTTCCCTCTGTTCCTGTTTTCTCTACTTTGCCTCTTCCCTCTGCCCCGGTATTCATGCTCATGCACTCTTGCCCCCCATTATTCCCCCTTATAAAGTTTCCCCTCCCTGTCCCTCACTGCTCGCTTGCATTGTTCCTGTTGTCAATTTGTACTTTTGCATGTTCTCAGGGGGGGTGTTCCTAAGCCACATGTCTCTCCTGGCTCTCCCACCTTGGCCAGTTTAAATTCTCTCTGCTGAAGCATTTGAACTCCTCACTAAGGAATGATGTCCCCTTTTCAGACAGATGCAGGCCATCCTCCTGAAACATGCTCGTATCTGCCCAGGTTGGGTCCCAGTCCTCTATGAATCCAGATTCTTCCCTTCCACATCAATCCTTCAACTAGGAGTTGAAGGTTTGAATGTGGAGTGCTCTGTCTTCCCTCATGCCTTAAACAGGCAGCACCTCTAAGAATGATACAAAATGTGCTACATGTTTCAGCTCCTCTCCCCACTTACTGAAATCCTCCTGGACTCTAGCTAACTATACCCTTCTCCTCACCAAGTCATTGGTCCCCAGGTGGACAATGACATCCAGCTCCTCCCTCCAGGCTATTGCCCTAGTGATCCTATGGGTTTGCTTCCCATCCCTCCATGCAGCACTTCCTGGAAGGCACTTGAACTCCCACTTCCCCTGCTAGTTGTCCCTAATTTCATACCCCATACAATAGAGTCCCCCCCCAGGAGAAGCTTCTCCCTCCTCTGGGGTCCCTTGCCCCACTTTTCTGAGACTCCAGATTGGAGGTCCTGACCATCCTCCCTAGTCCCAGCTGTGGGTGCCTGTGTGGGGCAGTCCTGTTCCTCCAAAACAGTGTAGGAGTCATTAAGCTGGACTGGTTGGGGAATGTGTCTCTGACCACTCCCCACTCTCCCTGAGCCCACTGTAGTCCAGTCATTCTTCTTTCTGGGCAAACTTTGAGGTTGATGTTGTGGATCCAGTGGACTCTGGGTGGGGGTGGATGCCACCTGTAACCTGGCCACCTCTGCATGGAGACAGGCAACCTCCTCCCTCAGCCCAGAGAGGTGTCAGCAGATAGGGCAGCATCACAGCCTCTAGAACATCTGCCTGAGTACTACTGCTCCACAGCCACTGCACTGTACCACTTCTGTCATGTCTGATGTGACCTGGCCTGCAGTATAACCTAGGTATGCCCTCTAGATGAAACCCTATGCTCCTCCCTTTCCTCAGTGTGGAACTTCCTGTGTGGTGCAGGAAGGTGTAACACTATGGGCCCACATCCTATAAAAGGAGGACTAGCCCAGGGGTGGGTGGGATTACCTTCTGGCTGAGTCCAGAAACAATCAGCCGAGGACCCCTTTGCCCTATGTTCACAGAGGACAAGCCCCAATGAAAAAAGGAAAAAAAAAAGGAAAAACAAACAAAAAATGCCAGATCCCCCCAGATCAGTTGAAATATGAGACCTGCCCTAAAGGTAACAGATTCAAACAAGTACAAACAGTTCCCAGCTTACCAGCAACTAAATTCTTCACTCATGCCCCTCCACAAACTTAGCAGCAACAGAAAGGTAACTCTACCTGAGCCAGACTAAGTCTGCTTCTGCACTACTGCCATGTAAGAGAACGCACTGGTATTTAAACCACAATCAGCTGTAAACTGATCCTAGCTGAGAGGAGAGAACAGGACCTTCCGGAAAGCTGCTACCATTGCCTGCTGAAAAAATAAATGAATCTCCAGCTCACATTATGAATCACATACACAAAAAATAAACTGTATTAAACAAACTCGGCACTACTACCCTAAAGGTAACAAACGCAAACAAGTACAAGCAGTTCCAAGCTTACCAGCAACTAAATTCTTCACTCCTGCACCTCCACAAACTTAGCAGCAACAGAAAGGTAACTCTACCTGAGCCAAACTAAGTCTTCTTCTGCTTCTGCACTGCTCTTGTATCTTGTAAATAAATAGATTAGAAATAACCATAAGTATACACTTCAGAAGAATGGGGCAAGACAATTTCAAATATCAAAGGCAAAGACACTGTATGGTGAAATGACAATGGCTTACACCATATCAGACATAGGGAATTATGTAGTCAAAAATCTTAAATCTGCCAGCTATGCTTTGTATGTCTCCCAGTACCTTTAGCACTGCAATGAAGTGCACATTAACACATATTATTAGTGCAATTGTTTTATATTAGTGCTTTGTCCTGTGACTAGATTGTTCTGAGTAAATGGTAATGTTTATGTATTGGTGATGTCCTAATGTAATTAGTAGGGCTGTATGAAATGTTGAATTCCTCATGGAATGGAATTCCACAGAATGTTAGAAAATTCCCGATTTCTATAATTTGCAGAATTTTGACCTTCTGCATGCAAAATATTTTTTGTGGAATAATAATTCAAAGTTAACATAAACTGAGGATTCTTTTTCCACAATCTGTGGAAAATTATTCCATGATTTACATGATCCACATAAATGTATGTGACAGTTTGCACAAAAATGCTTTTTGAAATTCTGAGGAATACAAAAATAAATTCTATAAAGCATTTCAGAAGCAGAATTGCCATTCTGCAGCAATTCTGATGGCAGAATTTTGCATTCAGCACAGGCCTAGTAATCATTTTTTATGTTAGTATATACTCATGAGTACATTTTATGTATATGTAATATAAAAATACCAATTTCTAATGTAACATGAAACTTATGTAATCATACAGGATCACCTTGTAAATAGGGCTTGTAGCCCTAATGGTATACTTCCTGTAGAACAGTAAACATTTCACTAAATAAGGTTGCCAATAAAAGACAACCTGAATTGTCTGATGGCAGCCTGGAGAAAATTAAGGAAGCTTAAGAGACTGGGGGTGAGGTAGGAGGAGGAGAGGTATGGAGAAAAGGATCAGACAGGACTAGGAAAGGGGAAGAGCCTAGTTATGTCAGGATGAAGGACAGCTGGAAAAAGGGGAGGGGGTCAGGTGAGGTCAACATGGACAGGTGCAAGGGGATGATGTGTACACCTGGGGGGGCATAGGATTGGCCCAGGGGTGTGGCTCAGAGGGGTCTTTGCAAGGGGTGCTTAAGCGGTTTATATGCCCAGGTTGAGGGTTGCTCACCCTCTTTCTGCTGGGATTTTTCATTTTGGAGTGGATCTCAGCACAGTGTTGGCAAGTCTCACTGATTGTTACACCACAAGGTAAGGCAGTGCAACTCTGGGGCCTGAGCATCCAGGCCTTGAGGGTTTCTTTGCTTGCTCAATGGAAACTGTCAGGAAAGGAAAGGGCAAATATATTGTTGGTAGGTAGGTCTGTTGTCTGCTTTGTAATCTATGTTTAGTTTAATTTAAGGTCATATACTATATAAGAAAATGTGCTGTATTTGTTTGAGGGAGAGGCTGGGGGCCTACTGAACACATGGTGGCCGCATGGCAAACTGGGCCTAGCCATAGGCTTCAGGGGCCGAAGGTAAGACAAAAGAGGAGCAACCCTGCTCTAGATGGGGTTTTTTGTCTGCCTGAGAATTGAGTGTTTTAAAAATATATATATATATATATATATATATATATATATAAAGGCTATAGCTGGCCGGAATATAGCAAAGCTTTTCGTCAAAGGATGGCATCAAGGGGGGATCTGAGATGGCATTGTACACATTCCAAACTATGGGTCAGGACTTTGTCCAGCCAGTTGGGTGTGGTGTGGGAAGGAACAAAAAGGTAGTTTGGCAGGGGGTTGCCAAGTCTTGCTGGGTGTACAATAGGGATGCATGCACCTGGGCAAATTGTAAGTTCAAGTATGCCTACTTGAAGTTTGGGGGTCTGCACCCGGTGCTAAAATGCAGCAAACACAGTGATTGGTTTTGGGGGTCTGGCAGACAGGATCAGCCCTTTCAGGGAGTGAGGGGTGGAAGAGGGGGTAACAGCAGCAATTTTGGGGGCAGGGGTCAGGGAACAGGGAACAGGTGCAGATACAATTCCAACTATGGTTGGAATTGATACATGAGGGCAGCTGGGTTGCGATGGGGTTTTTCACTGATAAAGACTCCATATAAATGGAATATAGTGGAGGCATGGATGGTGGGGTACCCCCATGGCTGAGGTAGGGTTTCTCCAGGGGGTCTTCTTTAGAATTTAAAGGAGACAGGAGGGGAGCTAGGACTATGGACCTATCTTCTCTTAAAAGGAAGGAGGACATAGTGCGATGGAAAATCAGTAAAAAGAAGGACACCGGCAGAATAGAGGGACCTTTTCAAGACACCGCTCTGCACTTATTTTCATATCTCCCCTTTTGGAGTTGTTCCCAAAAAACAGCCGGGAGAGTACCAGCTGATTCACCACCTGTCAAGTCCAGAAGGCACATCGGTAAATGATGGCATCCCTGATGATCACAGTGCAATGTCCTATGCATTGCTTGACTCAGCAGTGCTGCTCAATAGGGTGGTACAGGGAGCATGGTTGGCAAAAATAGATATAGAATCTGCATTCTGCCAACTGCCAGTTCAACCAGAGGACTGGGACCTGCTGAGGTCCCAATTTGATATTGGGTTTTATATTGATAAGGCCATAACCATGGGGTGCTTGGTAGCCTGCTCAACTTTTGAGGCATTTAGCATATGGGTATAGTGGGTGTTTAGGCACAGGTATGGGCACAGCCGGGTAGTACATTACCTGGACAACTTCTTGCTGATCGGGGAATCTAAGATGGAGGTGCAGGGGATGTTGAGGGACTTCCAAGCCTTGTACAAAGCAATCAGTATTGCACTGGAGGATGATAAGACAGAGGGGCTGGCCAGAGTGATGGAGTTTTTGGGAATTGAGGTGGATACCATTGGGGAGTGTTTCTGCCTGTCTCAAGCCAAGGTGCAGAAACTGAAGGAGCTCCTCAGTCAGGTATTGGGAAGGAGAAGGGTACCATTGGTGGTGGTGCAACAGCTGCTGGGCAAACTCCACTTTGCCTGTAAGGCAATGGACCCCACAGAGTGTTCACGCAGCAGGTAGGGTGGGCCACACTTAAGGCAAAGCTGCTACATCACTGGGTGGATATCATGAAAGGGGTGTGGGAGAACCTTTTGGTGTGGAATGACTTTTGGGAGGATTACAATGGGGTTACTTTCTGGCAGGGGAATTGGGTAGACAGAGAGGCCCTGTAGTTGTACACAGACGAGTCAGGTGCTTTGGGTTTTTGGGCATATTATGAGGGTAGATGGATGGCCAAAACCTGGCCAGATAGCTGGAAGGTCAGTGGTTTGCAGAAGGACATTACTTTGCTTGAGAATTTCCCTATTTGGGTAGCGTTGGTGGTATGGGGGAGATATGAGAAACCAAAAAGTGGTGTGCTGGTGTGACAATAAAGGTGTGGAGGAAGTAATCAACAGGAAGACAGGATCCACTGAGATGATGACTAGGGTTGCCAGACAGCTGGTAATGCTAGGACTGCACTTAAACCTGATATGTAGAGCTAGGCACGTGGAAGGGTTAAAAATGAGGTAGCTGACAGCCTTTCACATTTACAGTTGGGCAGGTTCAGGAGGCCGGCCACTCAGGCAGAAATGGTGAAAACACTGGTACCAGGCCATCTGTGGGGAATTGGGTGACAAGATCCTGAATGTTGTACTGGAGCTCCTGGTCAACCAACACTCTGAAGGCCTATGAAGGTGCATGGGAAGCCTTCCAAGGGTTTCGGTTGTAGCAGGGAATGGTGGTAAGTTTACCAGTCAGGAAGGAACAGGTAATAAGATTATGGTGGACAGTTGGTAAAGAGGAGTGACTCACTCAACCATGGCAGTACAGTTAGCTGACATAGGTTGGGCCTGTGGGACCAGGGGTTGGCTGGAGCCCAATGACACTAAAAGGGTATGATGCATGCTTCTAGGCTGGCAAAAAAGATAGGGTCCCGAAACGGACATGTGCAGACCCATAACACCCGACATCCTAGTGGCGGTCATTGGAGACACTGGGAGTCATATGTGACTCGGCATCAGAGGCCTGCCTCTTTCAGGTGATTTTTACATTGCTGTATCGAGGAGCTTTAGGGTAGGTGAGGTGATGGCTAAAAACAAGGGTGACATCAAAGGGGGGTTACAGAAGGAGGACATTCAGTTCAACAAGGAGGGCCTACACATTAGGTTGCAGTGATCCAAAATGGACCAGATGGGATGGGACTCTTGAGTGCAGATTCAGCAAGGGGAGGGGGCAGGTGTATGCAGTTAAAACCATGGAGAGGTGCAGGAGCATATGGCCTTCGGGCATGGGCTCCTTGTTTCAACATGGCACCGGGAGAGTGGTAACATGCTACAGGGTGGGGGGAGTACTGAAAAGGGCATTAGCTTTTAAGGGACATGACCTGGCACAGTTCACCATGCACTCTTTCAGGACTAGGGCGGCTTCGGCCCTAGCCCAGGAAGGGGGATCGGCAGAGGATACAAAAGAGTTTCAGTAGGTAAGTCAGAATTTATTGATCAGTCACAAAGATCTTTACAATCATATACAAAGACAAGGTTAAAATACAACATAAAAAACATAAATAATTATACATTCCATTGATACATTAACAGATAAAGTGCATACAAATAAGTCAGTATTATATTTTAATTTTTAGCCTGTATCCTGCTAATGACAAATAGATACCGAGCCTCTTTCTTAATGATCAGTTCGTCTTGCGTGGTAAATGCAATGCTCAAGAGGTTCTGCTGGTTTGTTGTCTGAATAGTTTTCCATAGCGGATGTAATCACTTTTTCCTTAGTAATTGATACCAAGTACAGTTGAACATATCATGTTCCAAATTTTCCACACCTGGATTGTTACAAGTGCAACACTGTGCTTGAGCAATGTAATCTCAACTGTATCTGGCATTTAAGACTTTGCAGGGGGAACATTTCCAGTCGGTACTTAATATAAAGTTTCCTAAGATCAGGATCTGTTAGAGCATCTAGATATGGTCTATAGTAGTATGCCACATCATTTAATTGCAACCATGGTACAGTGGACAACCTTATAATGGCTTGTAAGTCTTGTTGGGCATAGTATTCCAGTAATCTTTGAATTACCAATGTTTGGTATCTTAAACTAATAGTTATTCCTTTAGTGTATAGGTTTTCTAGAAAAAAATTATTTTAAAATACTTTGGACTGTGTTAAGCCAATGTGATTAAACCAGATTCAGATTGCACCAATCATACTTTTCCCCTTAAGCACATTTGAGGTAACCTGTCATTATTTAGATGCAAAAGTTTGATCCATTAATTAACTTTCCTTCTCATAAAGAGTGCATTTAAGCTTGATAGTCCTAATTCAGCTCTAATAACTGCTATGGGTGTGGAGCTACTTAGCCCTAGACTTGCCTTAAGAAGTTTATTGAGTGGACTTTTTACTGTATTAAATTCCTTAATGTCCCAGATTTCTGCTCCATGTAATACCTGTGCATAATATTTGGCCCTCACAGCATTGATAAGTGGTTTCATGATATTACTGCTGTATTTCCTGTTAAACATCTGGAGTGAAGTTGCAGTCTGCTTAGCCTTAGTTATCGTTCTTCTTTGATGCTGGCTCCAACTACCATTATTAGATATTTGTAGGCCCAAATATAAGTAATTTGGGACAATATTCAATCTAGTTCCTCCAGCTATCCAGACCTTATTATTGTGAAGTTGGCCACAAATCATTGTTTGTGCTTTTATTTCATTAACATTTAGACTGTATTTGCTAGCATATGTTTGCAATATTTTTAGCTTGGCCATTAAGCCGGCCTGTGTAAGTGACATGAGTACCAAATTATCAGCATAGGCCAGTATCCCACAGTTTTTTGTTAATATCTTAGGAGAATCTGTGCATGAATTATTTAGCTGATTTAACAGTTTATCAATGTTTATACAGAATAACTGAGGGACAAGGACACAGCCCTGCCTTACCCCTCTATTTGTTGAAAACTTGCCTGAATAGTGCCCTTGGTTACCCTGTCTGATTTGAGCCCATGTATTGGTATAAAGCTATCTGACAATGGCTATTAACTCTGCTGATATACCCTTTTCTTTCATTATTTCCCAAAGGGAACAGCGTGAAATAGTAACAAAGGCTGAACTGAAATCCACATACCTGTATATCACGTAGAGTTTTTACTTACGTAGTCCAACGTATTTTTCTTACAGATGTCTTAGTATATAATAGTTATCTACTGTGCTATATCCAGCACAGAAACCTGCTCAGAATTCTGACAGCCCCCCTAAGGTTGTTAGTTCTTTCAGTAGTCTATCTAGGATAATCTTTGCAAAGATTTTCCCCATGATGTCTAAAAGGGAAATTGATCAGTACATTTTAGGATAATTTTTGTCACCTTTCTTGAATATCGAGATTGTTATTAATCCCTTCCAGAAGGATGGGAAGTTAAGATCTTCACAACTGTGATTAAAGTAATATGCTACAACAGGTACACATTAAGAGGGCAAAGTCAAATAAACTTCAGCTGCTATCTGATCTGGTCCAGCAGCTTTCTTTTTTTTAAAAGTATGAATGGAAAAATATACTTTGCTAGAACTTATTGGCTCAAAAAGTCTCATATCTGCTGTTTCCTTATTGTTAAACTCAGTAATATTGGGATAATAGAATATAGTAGTATAATATGCTATCCAAACATCGCTGGCAATATAATTATCTATTCCATACTTATGATTATTGGTTCCTTTAGCAACCATTAGCCAGTATGATTGTAAGTCATTATTGTCTATTATTGTCAACATTTTGCTCCATTGTTTCTTTTGATGTTCCGTCTGCTTGTTTTTCAGTAGAGTCTTATACTTAAGTCTTTTCTGATTTAATTCCTTACATGTTTTAATTTTCTTGTAATTCCTATAGGACCTAATTGCCTTGTTAAGTTATTTTTTCCCTTTTTGGCAATCTATGTCAAACCAGGTTTCAACCGTCTTTTTAGGGTGCCTATCTGTAGATAGTAATTTTCTAATTTCATTTAAAACGTCATATATTTTAGTATTAAACTGTACTTTTCTAGAAATTAAGTGCAATAATTAATTATTCAAGATTCTCATTGCCTGTTTAACAACAGTATGGTTCAAACGTTTTCTGTTGACTATGTTACCATTCCTGATATCTATCTGAGGTTTGCTTTGCATTGTGATTCCACATCTATGCAACTTTATGCTAGCTTGAAGAGGGGAGTGGTCACTATCAGCCCTTTTATCTATGAGACATGTGTTCCACACATCCATATTATATTCCAAAATAAAAAATCCAGCACAGTAGGTCCATATGATCCAAGATGTGTATAGTCACCAAGTTCATCTCCCTTAATTCTACCATTTATGGGGGCAAGAAAGTGTATCTTAACAATATTTATTAATTTAGCTCCCACTTTTTTGACTTGTTTATCTTTAATCATTCTCTTATATTCATCTACATTAGGATGACAGCAGTTATGAAATGAGCTGTCCAAATAACCGTCATATTCCCACAATCTGGTGTTAAAATCACCACTGAGAAATACATTTTCAGAAGCCGTTGCTGCCCATCCCTTATGTATTTGGTCTTTCAAATTTTCTCACAATTTCTCTGTATAGTATTTTGTATTTGCAGGTGGTATATTTGCGTTAATTAGACATAGTTCTAATTTATCGATTTTTAGAATAAGGAAGATGAAATTGGTATTTACAGACAGCAAATCAGCTTTGATGTTGTTAGCAAGTTTTACTCAGACCACAAGGCCCCCTATTAATCTTCTCATTCTGGCAGCTCTTCTACCTGGACTATGAAAGCATGTGTAGCCATTCAAAGACACATCTGATTCCTCAGTATGCTAAGTCTCTTGTAATATAATAACAGAGAATTTCTTTATATAATCCATCCATTCCTTCTCTGCAAATTTTGACTTTAGGTCTGCTATATTCCATGAAACAAATAGCACCTTTCCCTCTTTTTTACTTGTTACAGGTAGATTAATTAGTCAATTGTCATCTGACATTAGTGCGTCATACTTATTTGAAATAGGGATGCTGTAAACCTCTTCAAAAACAATGTTTCTATTCAGGAGTCCTGCTCTATTCAACTTACAGGTAGATTCAGCATCATTTGGTGATCTTGCTTGTTTTGGTATTTCTGTGACTACATATAATCCTAATGTATCTAGTAATCTGATATTTTCCATGATTTCATTGTATAAACTTAAATAAAACAGTTGAGTAGATGGTGATCTGACTGTATAAGCACTATATCAGATCCTGAAATGACTGTTTGTGTTTTTCTTCTATCAGCAGGTGCAAAGAGGAGATGGATTATGTGGATCCTGAGACATACCTATATTTACTGGGTGGAGAAACACACGACAACCAGCCAGGAGGAAAGGGAATTTGCCAGAAGACTCAGAAGCCTGCAGATATGCTGGAAAGGGGTCCAGGGGATGCGCTGGGATCAATTGCTTCCTGTGCTGGAGGAGCTTAAATTGCTTTGGGGCAGGCTGGTTAGATTGGCTATTCACCTTGGGGGCAAACACTTGGGAAAAACACCATGGGGGGCTTTGTTGAGAGCTGTCAGGGCTGACTTACAGACTATAAAATGTTGGTGGCCCATAGTAGAGATTGTGTGACCTGACATAATATCGAGAAGGGCATGGCATCAGGCAATCAACACTGGGGTGATTGAGAGAATCAGAAAATGGCTGAACAGGAGGATGGTAGCATTTGTGAAAGAGCTGGGGAGAGCTTGCATTTTGAACCATGGCATTAATTTCAATAAACCACATCTTTATAGGGAGAACAAAGTGCATGTTTCTGATAGAGGTTTGGCAGTATTTTTATCGACGTTGTGGAAACTGGCTGTGGTTAGGATGTAAGAAGGACCAGGACCCTGCAAGGGGGGGTAAGGCCCACCATCCAATGCAAGCTGGAGGTGGGGGCTAGTGGAAAGGGAATTAAGGGGTAGGAGGGAGGGGCCTAGAGGGGAAAAAGGGGGAACAGGCAGGGCCAGGGGGGAGGGCTTAGGATGCACAGGCTAGGGGTAGGCACCTGGACATGATTAGAGGGGGGGTGTAGATAGTAGGGCTAGGGGTTGGATCACTGGCATTTGGACCTAGCTAAATTACAGGTAGGAAAGATTGGTTGTTGGTGGAGGGGGGCTGGATGACGTATCCAGACCCTGAGAGAAGAAAGAACAAAAGGGTGAATTCAATGCAATATTGAATTGTGAATAATGTGGACAAGGAAATAAACTGTTATGCTTGAAATATGATTTATAGTATACATATGTACAGAATGTTACTATAGTGGTGTAAATAAAATCAGATTACCTTCATGCACCCATATATGGTCTGGACATTGAATCATTTCAGAAGTGGTGATCAGAAGACAATATTACACTCATGATGATATGCTCTGCTGATGGCTCATATCCAGCATAATAGATACAACTGAAACACAAAGAAAACACACAAAGGAGATTTGTAGAGACATGTTATTCAGAGCTGAGTTTATGCAAACAGAATCAAATGAAAGATGGTGATACCTTTTATTTGACTAATAGAAAATTATACAAGCTTTCAAAGTCACTTAAGCCTCTTTGGAAAGCACCTTACCAAACAAGGAGGCCTATGTAGCTTCAAAACTTGTATAATGTATTTCTGTTAGTTAGGTAATGAGTATTGCCACTGTTTTTCTATTAGATAACACACACAAACAGAGCAGCTAATTCCAAGCAAGTGCTTTCTTTTTTTTTTTTTGCAGAACACATAAGCACCTTATTCCCATTTGTTTCTTGTCCCACTGACACTTATTCAAAAAGAAGAGCTCTACTGAGAACATAGCTTCACAAAAAAAGCCCCTCCAAGAGATATGCATTTGAACTAATAAAGTAGAAAACTATTTATCAAGCAGAAAATGATTGGAGGTACTGCACGGAGTCAGTTTATTAATGTTTTCCAGATATTAAAGATTGCTAAATTAGCTTTTGACATACTTGGGCTCTTGATGTTGTATTTTACAGGCTGGAAATTAAGAGCACGTTTCCACAAATCCACCACATTCTCAATAATAAATCTAAAACAACCTGTCCAAAACAAGATTCTATGCTACAGCAGTTATCCAATTACTTTTTTTTTTGATGCATCTTGGATTTAACAATTAGTGTCACAAATGAATATTATTTAAAGTCATTGTGGAGTCAGGTGTTTAATAATATGGTTACTGAATTGGGAATGAAGGTGACTGATTTATAAGGTGAGTCTTGTTCTGCTCTGTAGTATGATTTAAGATATTGCTTCTGGGATAAAATATCTGAGCAGAGCGTGTTTTTTTCTCAGGGCCAATGCCTCAAATGTTTAGGGTTTGCTGATACCATGACAAGAATGGACACCATTCTTGGGCTAAGGCATGTTCAAAGTCAGGAGATCAGTATTGTTTAAGACTGTTATATTTGTTGAAAGTGCTCTTCCTAATTCTCAAATATTCATCAAATAGCTTTCTTCTGCAGCCTGTAAAGTTACACATTTATTGGAAGCATATTTAAATATATCAAGTGGTTCATTTTTTTGTAAGATGTTTTTATTAAAGAAAATCAACAAGTGTACAGTAACAGTTAATTTGATACATCTCTTACAATGGTCCTTTGCAGTGGGTTAATAGAAACAACACCATTACATTATCAGAGAATGCAGATAATGTGTTTTGCATATAGGGAGAGAAGTGCAGAGGAAGTTACAAATTAGTAAACAGTTCATGTGTTGACAACTTTACATATGAGACTCAGACCAAAAGAAACAAAATCCACCTATAGTTTGATTATAGGTCTGGCAGAAGGAAATAACTGTGAACAATAAGTTTTAATTAATCATCTGGACCCATGGAAAACAGAGACAATTTCTATGTCTTTTTTACGTATTGGTTTTGTTTCTATATACATGTTTGGATATTTAATTACCTTTTTTACTCCATGCCTCAGAAACTATAGTCACTAGGGACAGACTGTTCTGTGAACTTTGCTGTCTTCATATTTTTTTTTGTACTGCAATATCCAGTTTTGTTGCATCCTCTTGTGTCTTTCCATGTAGAGGTCATCAAAAAACAAACATCTCACATCTGGCCAGTAGATAGGAAACTGTGTTTAACTAACAGTTGCAGTTTGTGAACCATCTAGTGCATCTGGAAGTATCTGCCCATGTCCATGGTTGCAACTGTAATCTACTTAGACCTGAGGAAGGAATTTGATATAGCCCCACATAGACTACTAATAGACATGTTGCAGCAGATGGGGATGGACAGGTAGAAGGGTAATGTTACAAGTGGGATCCTACAGGGATCATTTATGGGTCTAACTCTGTTTAACATTTATATAGGTCACATGCATAAAACCACTGATATATGGGTAGCTAAATTTGAAGATTACTCTAAAATAAGAGCTACAGTTGAAACCCCCAGTGCAATCCGACAAACTTCAATTTAAACTAAAGACTGGCAACATGGGTGAATCATTCTAAGATGAGTATTAATGTGGCCATATTTGTAGTGATATACATTGGAAATAAGAACATTAGAGGAAAATATTTCTTCAAAACTAAAATAAGTACTTAAGATCAGCAACAACTGAAAGAGATCTTAGAGTAGACATCATTGGTAACCTAAAAATGACCGAACACTGTGGTCTGACAGTAAGACAATGTAACAAATTAATAGGATGCATCAGACAAAGCTTTGTAAATGGAGAGCAAAGGGTGCTCATGCAGTTTTATAGGGCTGTCATAGGACCCCATTTGGAATATTGCATTCAATTCTGATCACTAAACCAAGGAGGAGATATAACAATGGCAGAAGGAATGCAGAGAAGGGTAAAAAATTGTGGGGAGTCATTAAGAGGCCAGAATTAGGAAGCTCGGTTAAATTTCACTTGAAAGGAGGCAACTCAGGGGCAATATGACCATTGTATGGAAAGCAATCCATAACACCAACCTGATGGACTGCTTGAATTTAAAGCTGAGAACATCTACTCAAAACACCAGAAGTCATAAGCACCAAAGGTTGGGGATCTTGATCAAAACTGAGCAAGAGAAGGCATTCCTTAGCCAAAGAGTGGTCTTTACATGGAATAACTTGCCTGAGTCAGTAGCTGAAAGCCCAACAGTATCAACTTTTAGATTTAAATTACATATATTTTTAAACACTGTGGGAATTCAAGGGTACAACCACTGGCAGTGGTGGATGGGCTTGTAGGGCTTATTTTGGCCTGTTTCTGTTTATTATTTTATGTTGCTATGAAATCTGTTTTCGTGGTTCAAGATATTTCTAGGGTCTAAGCAGTAACCACAGCATAAGCTGTTGATAAGGTTGCCTAGCAAACTGACAGCAAGGCAGAACCAGAGTGATGATAAGGAATCTCCCAGAAATATTCCTCACTAAATTTTGATGCTTGGGATCACACCCTGGCCTATGAAGTTATTTAGCCACATGTTGGTTTGCCACATTTTCATGGTGCCCTTGAGGTTTTTCGGGGAGCATTGTACTGATATGTAGGAATTTGAGGGTCGAAAAATGTACCTTGCATAAAGCATATCATATCCTTAAACAAAGTGATATTTCAGCATTTTCTACAAAAAATAACCAGTACGCAACATGTGCCATATACTTTTTTATCTTAGTTATTTTTAATTTAGGAGAATATATATCAGATCACACTAACAGTGGACACATTTTTAAAACATTTCAAAAAGCTCAATGCATCTTCATTTAACAGATGCAATTATACATTGTGCAGTTTAAACGGAAAGCTATAGTAGTTCCCTGAGTTTAAATTGAGCCATGCCAACAAAAGATTTCAGCAATAGTTGATGAATATGAAGTTACAGCATGACTGTTTTCATTGCTATTAATGCTGCTTGTGAAATGTTTCTGCCTGTTTAAATTTCATTAGTTTTATGGCTGTGTTTATCACAGTAACCTATATGCTGTAAAGAAATATTGCAAAGCTAATGCAATGTGATGGTAGTGGAGGATTGCAGAGTGCAAAAGAAAATTAGTGCAGTGTTCTCTTCCTAATAAATTTAAGATTTAACAATCGCAGGGCCGCAGACTGACATATCAGTGCAAAATTCCTATACATTCTAATTCTGTCAGCAGCCTAAGGGTAAATATGGGGTTTAACATCATTTAGTAACTTGGAGTGAGTGCAAGCAGTAATACATAGTCACCATTTTTTCAAGTAGTGATTTTATCTAGAATTCCCCATGACTAAATAGTGAATAGTATGTCAGTCTGATACTGTTACAAATGACTGCATTTTGCTGAGGATGAAAAAGTATTTCCTAAGTAGAAAAGAAATAGAAGTCTTTCATTACATACATTTTGGTGAACAGATTTTTTTTAGAATAGTCAACAAAACGTATTGCTCTGAGGAAATGAGTTTTTAGTCTAGAGAGACTGCATGTTGTGAGCAAAATGGTTTCCCCTCACACAGATCAATTTCACTGACAATATCCTTTTTTCTGAATAGCTGCCAGGAGGATTGTAACACTTTTCCAAAACTGAATTTTATGAGATACATCAAATGATTAAATACAGTTCATAACTACAATAATTTCTTCTATTGTGTTTTAGTTAAAATAGAGGTAGCATTCTGCTAATTTGGAGGCAACTGAAGATCCCCAAACAGATGCATTTACTCTACATTATTTTAATCATAATGGCCATATGCACAAAAAATGTTCAAGTGGCACATTGACGAGCATGCAGCTCTGCACCGGTGGGGGTTCCATGCACTGGCCGTATGCACCAATGCCAGCCTCCACGTGGCCCCCTTATGCAGCCCCACCCCCAAGCATGCAGGATCCCTGGGGTGGCCAGGTGCACAGTGGAAGACCTGGGCAGGCATCCAATATGCTGGCCATCCAGGTCCCCACCGTCGATCACTTGCGCCTACGAGTCACCATGTCTTCAGTCAGCAGGCAGTGCGCTGACCACACCAGAGGGGGCCTGTGCCCCATTTACCACCACCCACATGACAAGATGTGCCCTGACATCAAGGGCATCCCTAGCAGTGGTCTGTGAATCTCATCTGTCACCTCCGCACCCAGTAGCTGCAACTTGGGGGAAGTGTAGTGGGGCTACAACTGCCCAGACTTGGTGCAGCTTCCAGCCCCCATGCACGGCACTCTGCACATTTGTATATCTTTTGGAGTGCCAGCATGCCCCCTGCACTACCCTCCGGCCTTCCCACACATGGAGCTCCATGATCAGCTGTTGCTAGCCTTGCTTGTAGAGCAGAAAGCAGCTAACTAAAAGAAGCTACATTTTCTTGTTAATTTAAAACTTATATCTCAGCAGGAGTCAGTGTCTGTTAAGATTAAGTAGACAGATAACTTTATTAGAAGTAGAAGGGGTCTTATTTAGGATTAAAAAAAAAGAAAGTAAGCCTATTTTCTTACTAATTGCCCTCCATCCCACCCCTTCACCCACCCACCCAAAGCCAGTTCTACTTTTATAGCCACTGGATTTGACTGTCAACAGGAACTTCCTGTTTGGCAGTAGGAAGGAAGGATCATAGAGAAACATTGGTTTTGTCAACCCTAAAGGAAAAAAGTAGCTCACTATCACCCCCAGCTGCTGGTGGTCTGATATTGAGCAAGGAAGAAGGAGGCTACTGAAGAAGATAGAAAGTTGCTGTCCCAGAACAGGAAGGGTGAGAGTTGTAAGGAGAGGAGAGAGTAATCATCCAGAGAAACAGTAGAGGGGACACAAAATAAGACATGATAGGGTGGTGCAGTGCAATGGCTGTGGAGCGGCAGTGTTCCGGCAGACATTCTGGAGGCTGCGATGCTGCCCTATTTGCAGGCACCTCTCTGGTCTGAGAGACAAGGTTGCCCATCTTCAGGCTGACCCGGCTAGGATTTGTGAAACCTCCTCCCCCATCCAGGGACCACCAGGGACAATGCCACTACCTCAGAGGTTGCCAAGAAAGAGGAGAGGCTGGAACAAGGTGGGCTCAGGGAGGGAGATGGTGGTGGAACAGAGTTGCATCCCTCCAGCTGTACCTCTCCACAATTCATTCACTCTTCTGGTGGATAGTGGTTCCTCTATGGAGGCACCTGCAGTGGAGACCAAGGAGGATGCTGGGAACCTTCACAAAGGAGACCCCACAGGAGGTGGCATGGGACCCCACAGGAAGAAACAATTTCTGGTGGGGACTCAATAAATTAGGGGTAGAAATGGGAGGAATGGGAGGGAGGTAAGGTGCCTTCCTGGTGCCACGGCTTGGAGGGACAGGAAGTGAATCCTCAGGATCGTGGGAGGAGCTGCATGAGGAAGGGAGCTGGATGTCATTGTCCACCTAGGAACAAATGACCTGGCTAGGAATGGGATCAGAGCAGTGCAAGAGGAGTTTGTAGAGTTGGGAACAGGCCTTAGACAAGTAGCGCATACGGTAACCTTCTCAGAGGTGCTGCCTGTCTATGGCAAGGGAGATGCTAGGGCACTCCTCACCAGGGAATTCAATGAGTGGTTGAAAAACTGGTGTTTTGACTTCATTGGGGACTGGGGAGCCACCTGGAGGGATGCAGACCTATATTGGTGCGATGGTCTGCATCTGTCCGGGGGGGAACCAGGATCCTAGGTGAGAGGTTTAAATGCTTCATTGGCAAGCATTTAAACTAGCCAAGGGGGGAGGCACTGAAAAGGAGCAGGGAAATCCTAGCCTCCCCCCACAAAACATGGTGATTGGTGAGGTAAACACCAAGGTACAGAAGTTATTAGGGAGCAGAGCGGATTTAAATGTAAAAAAGGCAAAGGCAGTAGGACAGAAATGGGCTAAAAGGGTAAGGCTATCAAAAAGTGGAGGGTGATGAGTACCAATGCCCATAGTCTGTGTAACAAGCTCCCTGAACTAGTGGCTTGATGGAAGAGGGTTGCCTGGATATTGGGGCAGTCACAGAAACATGGTACACAGAGAACCATGACTGGGATGTCAACATACCAGGATACACAATCTACAGGAGGGACGGAGGGGGGTAAAAGAGGAGGAGGAGTAGCTCTCTATGTAAAGGAAGGGATCAAGGCAACAGATCTAAAGAGTAAACAGGGAGCAGATGAGGCACTTTGGGTCACCCTGGAGACAGGAAATGGCACCACAATCTGCATGGGGGTTGTATACAGACCCCATTTCAGGGGGAAGGAATGGACAAGAAAATGATAGAAGGCTTTCTTAGAATGGCAGAAAAAGGGGAGATATTGTTGATGGGGGACCTGAATATGCCAGATGTTAACTGGAGCACCTTTTCTGCAGGCACATCCAAGAGCAGGGTCATTCTTGATGCCCTACAAGGGGCATGCCTCAGACAGCTAGTACTGGAACCCACTCGAGAGGAAGCAATCTTAGACCTGGTACTCTCAAATGGGGATGGAGAAAGAATCTCAGATTTAGAAATGGGTAGCCATCTGGGAACAAGTGACCACCAAACAGTGTGGTTCACAATAAACACAGCCATACAATCAAGCTATACAAAAGCAAGAGTACTGAACTTTAGAAGGGCTGACTTTGGGAAAATGAGAGAGTGCCACAGAAAAGCACTAGCAAACAGGCAAGAAGGAGGGGTGGAGGAACAATGGGGAGTGATCAAAACAGCCATCACAGAGGCAACAAGCCTTTGTGTAAAGCAAATCAATAAAACACAACGAAGGAAAAAAACGCTATGGTTCTCAAAAGAGGTGGCAGAGAAGGTTAAGGAGAAAAGGACAGCATTCAGGAAATATAAGAAACAGAGAAGGAGCAGGACAGAGAACTTTATCAGTTAAAGCAGAAAGAGGCTGGGAAGGCAGCCAGAATAGCAAAGGCCCAAACCGAGGAAAGGACAGCCAATTCTGTTAAGAAGGGGGATAAGACCTTTTATAGGTACATTAGGGAGTGAAGAAAGACCAAAGGAGAGATACTAAGGCTTAATAAAGGGGAGGGAATGTGGGTAGAGGGTGACAGTGAAAAGGCAGGGATACTGAATGAATATTTCTGCTCAGTATTCACAAAGGAAGAGGAGGGGGAGTTACCTAAACCAAACAAGAGAAACACTCTGAAGATGGGGGTCAATACCAGTCCATTTACAGAAGAAAGGGTTCTGAAAGAACTGATAAAATTGAAGGTGGACAAAGCAATGGAGCCTGATGGGATTCACCCAAGAATTCTAAAAGAACTAAGGGTAGAACTAGTGACACCACTGACTACACTCTTTAACAAATCATGGGAGGATGGGCTGGTACCAGAGAACTGGAGGAGGGCAGATGTGATTCCTCTTCACAAAAGTGGGAGCAGGACAGAGGCAGGAAACTACAGACCAGTTAGTTTGACCTCAGTGGTAGGGAAAATGATGGAATCACTTCTGAAGGAAAGAATTGTTGAGTACCTAGAGGCCAGTGGGGCACAGGACCCAAGGCAGCATGGATTCATGATGGGAAGGTCATGTCAGATGACTCTAATAGATTTCTTTGACTGGGTGACCAAAGTAGTAGACCAGGGAGGGGCTGTGGACATGGCCTACCTAGATTTTAGCAAGGCATTTGATACAGTCCCACACAAAAGATTAATACACATGATAGCCAGCCTTGGAGTGGGTCCCAAGGTGGTAGCCTGGATAAAAAAATTGGCTAGACAACAGGATGCAAAGGGTAGTAGTAAATGGAGTACACAGTGAAGAAATGAGGGTTACCAGCGGAGTACCGCAGGGTTCAGTACTGGGACAGGTCCTTTTTAATGTCTTTATAAGTGACATTGCAGAGGAACTGGAAGGAAAAGTATGTCTCTTTGCAGATGACACAAAGATCTGCAACAGGGTTGATACACAAAGATGGAGTAGAAAGGATGAGAAGGGACTTGGCAAGGTTGGAGGAATGGTCAAATGTATGGCAGTTCAGATTCAATGCAAAGAAGTGCAAGGTAATGCACATGAGAAACAAAAACCCAGGAGAAGCGTACACAATGGGGGGTGAGATACTGACCACAGTAAAAATAGAAAGGGACCTGGGGGTAATTATATCAGATGACCTAAAGGTGGGCAAGCAATGTGAGAAGGCAGTAAGGAAGGCTAGAGGGATACTGGGATGCATAGGAAGAGGCATCAATAGTAGAAAACAGGAAGTTGTTATCCCTCTGTACAGACAGTTGGTGAGACCCCATCTGGAGTACTGTGTGCAGTTCTGGAGACCCCATCTCTGCAAAGACATAGACAGAGTGGAGGCTGTCCAGAGGAGGCAACCAAAATGGTGCAGGGTCTGCACCAGAAGACATACGAAGAAAGACTAAAGGAGCTTAATATGTATACCCTTGAGGAAAGAAGGGAGAGAGGGGACATGATAGAAACTTTCAAGTACCTCAATGGAATCAACAAAGTCCAAGAGGGTAGCATTTTTCAGAAAAAGAAATGTGCAAGAACAAGGGGGCACAATTTGAAGATAGAGGGGGGATGGCTCAGAGGAATGTGAGGAAATATTTTTTCACAGAGAGGGTTGTGGATGCATGGAACAGCCTCCCTGAGGAGGTCGTGGAGTCAAGAACAGTGGGGAATTCAAGAATGCATGGGACAGGCATAAGGCAGTCCTAGTGGGGGTTGGAGAAGTAAGCTGTTGGTTAACTAGGATCTGTAGCTTATCTGTTAGGTAGGAAAATGGGTAGACTAGGTGGGCCAAGCGGTCCTTATCTGCCAACAAATTCTATGTTTTTAAAAAAAAGCTGGGGATAGGTTATGTGGGGGGCATAAATGTTCCATGGCTGCTGTGGTGGGGGTGCAGTGGAAACTGTGGGTGTGGAGAGGGCTACACACCAGAGTTACATGGCACATACCAAGTCTGCACATTTGTGAATAGGTCCTTTTGTTAGTAAAATTAGACCATACAAAATTCTTGTGGAATATTACACTCATATGGCACCATACTTAAATGGTAGTCAACAAAAAACACATGAAAACAAATTCTGGCCAGAGTGGATACTGCTGCAGCCGAGGTAGCAACTATGTACTGATAGTTAATAGACAGATAGGCAGACATAGATTACATAATGCCACAGACAAAGCATGAAAAACATAAGATGTTAGCCACTGGTATAAAAGCCCTGGGGCACTAAATGCACTGTGGTGTACTGTGTCGGTTATGTATTACCAAAGTTAGGAACCTGTGTTTGTAAACTTGAACACAGGCTCATAACTTTGTTATGTTGTAATATTTTTGCTGAAAATTGTCAACATTGCCTTCTTATGGCCCCACTCCATGAAGAAGTGCAGAGAACAAGTCCCACTCCTGTCTGAAAGGTGACTTCTTGCAGGGATTGCAAAATCACCTTTCAGGATGCAGAAATACATTTTGGGCAGGATTTGGAGAATGACAGCTGTTACATTCATCAGGTGCAGTAAAGAAATGATTATGTTGTAAATGTAGGGTAACATATTGAAAAATACCAAAGTAACGAGCCTGCATTCACAAAATGTAACTTAGGCTCATAAATGTGTTATTTTTAAATATTTTAAACCAGATTTTCAACATAGCCTTGTTATGTCCTTGCCTCATGAAGAAGGACAGAGAAAATGTTCAATTCCTGGCAAAAAGGTGATTTTGCACAGGGACTGATATCTGATGGCGGAGGTACTGGCTGCACCTCTGTCAGTTTTATTTAACAGCTCACTAGAAACAGGAGTGGTTTTGGAAAATTGGAGGAGGGCAGATGTAGCCCCACTTCACAAAAGTGGTAGCAGCTGGCAATTATAGGCCAGTCAACATGGTATTTGTGGTGGAAAAGTTAATGGAATCACTTCTGAAGGAAAGGATTGTGGAATATTTTGAATCCAGTGGGTTACAAGACCCAAGGCAACATGGGGTGACATAGGGGGGTACATGTCAAAATTATCTGATAGATTGACTGGGTGATGAATGAATTAGGTCCGGGGGAGCAGTGGATGTAATCTACCTAGATCTGAGTAAGGCTTATGACACTGTTCCACATATGAGACTAGTAAGCAAGCTGGACAGCTTAAGAGTCAGTCCAAAGGTGGTAAATTGGATAAGAAAGTGGTTAGGGTGGACCCTTAGGGGGTGGGAATGATGAGTAGGTAGAAGTTTATTGTTTGACAAGAAGTATTGTCATTACAAAAAATATATAATAAAAGCGACCATCCATCACATATAAATACATACATAATTAAAATCTATATTTAGAGCCCATGTTTAAAAACCATATCTAAATTCACATATTGCACTATATAATGGGAGAATTTAATTTCCCTGTTACGTCATATTTTCTGTAAATGTAACTTACTTAATTCAATAATTCTACAAGATATTGAGACCCTGTCCAAATGGAACTTATTTGTTTTTAATAGGTAGGTATATCGATAAGTTGATTCCATACCAAGATTCATTAGCAATTCCGACGGAAAGAAATTTCTATGTGATTTATACAGAGGACACAGTATTAATATATGTTTAGGTGTGTCTTCATCCAAACCACAGGCACACAATTTAGCAGTTGCCATACCAAATTTTTGTTTTAGACTGTTGCTTTCCACATAACCAAACCTAAATGTGGTGAAAGCTTTTCTATTGCCTCGGTTACCTATTATCCTTAAATATCGGTGTAACCTAAATTATCTCACAGAATTTATGGCCAACCATGAACTTAATTTACAATGTTTAACTATTTCCATTTCCTTTTGGATATGGATATCCCTTATTCTAGTTTTAATAATCTAATTAATCTCTTCTAAAGGAGTTCTTGTACTTTCTAAAATAAGTTCTAGTAACCCATAAGGTAATATTAATTTTTCAAGTATTTGTATGCTTGGATATATGAAGCCTTCCCTTCTTTAATTTAACATTTCCTCAATACACATTCTTGGTAATCTGTTTTGCTGCATGTTGTATGCTTTAATCCAGTAAATCATCAATCTTTGCTCTATGTTGCAAATTATTGGTAATTGCCCTAGTTCCAGTCTAGACAAACTGGAGGATGCTCCACGTGGTAGGCCTAATAGCCTTTTATGAAATGTATTCATTATTGTTTCTAATCCAGCCCCATTCCCCAACCCCAAATCTCTGCCTCATAGAGTATTTGTGATTGCACTTTCGCATTTAATACCTTAAGTAGTCCTAAAACTGATCTTCCCCCATATTTGTAATTAAATCTTTCTAGTGCTGGTATTACCCCTTTTATTTAATTTTTTTGTTGCTCCAGATGTATGGTCCTTCCATTTAAGATTATATTGAATATAATACCCAGATAACTGAACTTTGATACATATTCTATATTGTGGCCCTTACATTTCAGAGAGCACATCCTGCCAGTTCTGATTAAATTATTATTAAATATCATGTATTTAGTTTTGCTATAATTTATCTCCAATAAAAGCTTTCCACATTCATATTGAAATTTATCTAAGCTTTTTTTTACTCCTAAATAACTAGTTGAAATTAAAACAACATTGTCTGCATATGCCAGGTAGGGTCACCTCCTGCTCGCTACCCTAGGCATATGCAGCTCCGAATCCTCCAATCCCTCAAGAGCCTTATTCAGAAAAAGATTAAATAAAATAGGGAATAATACACACCCCTTTCTAAGACCAACATTGGTTGGGAATGTGGCTGTACAATCTCCCTCCATATTATATCTAATAATTGTGAGATTACTCTCACATAGAATTTTAATTAAATTTAGTAAAGATGTTTCTAGAACATAGATGCTAATTACTTCCCAGAGTTTGTCCCTATTTACTGTATCAAAAGCAGCCTTTAGCTCTACAAATACACAAAATAGTTTTTGTTTTTTGATTATTGTGTATTTATTTATTAAATGTGTTGATATGAAGCGCTGATCCAGCGTTGAGTCATTAGGTATAAAACCTGCTTGTGCTTTGTTAATTATCTTTACTTTTTTTCACCAATCCATAATCCTATTAGTTATAATTTTTGTGAACAATTTTTGAACATTGTCCAATAAATTGATTGGCCTATAATTGTTTGGTCTGATTGACTTCCTTTTTTTAAATGGGGACTATAATATTCTTCCTCCAAGTCTGACATACTTTCCCTATTTGTATTATAATATTATATAAGTCCACTAATGCTGGGGCCCATAATATTCGATAATCGAGAATGATATCCATTGGTATCCCATCATGGCATGGTGATTTGTGTTTTTTTTGCCTGTTGCAATATTATTATTACCTCTTCTTCTGTGATCTTATTTGTATAAGGGGACCAATCATTTTTTTTGTAATTATATGATTTAATTTCTGGTCATAGAATAGAGTCCCAAAGTGATTTTCTCATGTTAGTGGGTCTATATAACTTTCAATATTCTCATAAACCTCATCCCATCCTTTACAAACTAGTTGCCGGCATTTTTTGTTATTGTTCTCTTATATAAACTTTTTAAGCTCGTCCCACATCTTTATTGTATACCTCTTCCTTTTTTCTTCCACTAATCTTTTATATCCTCTCCTCTATTTATTCAATCATGTTTAATTTTCTCTTGTTGGTCTATTGTGAGTGAATCTGGCAAACCTGTTAAGTTCTTTTTTCTTCCTTTTACATGCCTTCAAACCATTTACTCCCTTTTTTCTCTGCTTATTGCCACTTTTGATAATATTGAAGCTATATTTCTCATTATTTCAGATAATTTCAGGACATAATCCTCTTCCATTATCTGTTGTCCTAAATTAATAATTTATTCCCTAAAACCATGATCATACAATAATTGTTTAGATTTGAAATTCCCTATTATTTCTCATTTGATGCCTGTTATAATGCTTATGATTTCTACTTTCTTTTTATATTGTTGTTTGGCTTGGGCCATAGGTCTAGTTTTATTTCTAAAGGATTTATGTTCACTATCCATTTTATTAACTATTCTGAAACCAAACAATTGTGTTATTAGCTTGATTGATATCCAGCAAAAATCTACTGTTGAGACCCCTCTGGTTCTAATATAGGTATAGTCCCCTTTAGCATCATCTCTTGTTTACCTGTTAATCAAGACACATTCTATATTTTCCAGATCTTCCACCAATTTTATCCCTCTCTCATATTTCTTACTATTCCTTCATCTCCTTACTGGAGTCAGGGTGGGAGGATTCAGAGCCGCACATGCCACAGCCAAGTCTTCTCATAACTCAAGGTTGTGTCCCACCCTGGAATTAAAATCACCCAGAAGGATAAATCCACAATTTGGATCCTCTGTAAGACATGTTTCTACAAATTTATCTAATTTCCCTACATCTTCATCATCCACATAATTAGGTTTTTTTTGAGAAAGATATACATTTATAATAACCATTTTTTTATTAACTTCTATTTGAACTGGCAGGAAGTGTTCTGAGTCCAAGGGCAGTTCTGTATGCTCTACTTTGTCTGATATTTTGCACCATGTCACAAGCCCCCGATGGTCTGCTATACTTCTAAAAACTATTTGCTACCTTCTGAAATCCCTTAAAACCATTTAATTTTAATTCTTTACTACTCCAGGTTTCCTGCAAACAAATGTAATTGTATTGTACTAAATAATCAATAAAAGTGTGATTGGTCAATGTATCCTTAATCCAGTTTCAGACAGAAGCCCATCTTCTTGAAGTTGTTGTAACAGGATGTGCTTTGAAACAACTGAGAGCTGCATGAGAGATACTATATTGGACTAGAAATCTGTAACAAATCTCACTCTTGCTTACATCTGAGGGAGGTGTTCCTTACTTTACATTCTTACATTGGTATTGCTTTATGTTTAATTATTTTAGTTTTCAAATCAGTAAGGGGGTTTGCAAAACTGCTTATCTTGTGAGTAACTTCAGAAGGGTTGAAATAGCTGCATATTTGATTTTCATTTGTGGGTAACTGGACTGTCTACTAGTATTCTGTGACAGTTTGCATCAAAATATTTTTAAATAATTTACTGGTGGTGGTGGCTGTTTATTTATAATAGCAAAGTCTGCAGTTTGTTATTTGAATCCAGACAGAGCCTCAGGTGGAGGAAATTGTCTTCACAAAGTGTTGCACTGAGTCAGAGAGGCCTGCATCATAGCCAATTGTTCTGAGTGGAACCTTCCAGTATTGATCAAATTACTATACTGTAAACTACTGGCATGATCCAGTTTCAAGGATTGAAATAGCTGCATATTTGATTTTCCTTTGTGGGTAACTGGACTGTCTACTAATATTCTGTGACAGTTTGCATCAAAATATTTTTAAATAATTGTTTACCATGTCTTTCTTTGTGCACAACTGACTTGTTTTGGGGCTGATTGCTTTCAGAGCACATATCACTGGGCTGGGGAAGTTTACCTGTGTTTGACTCAGTTTGTTTTTCTGTTTGTTTAGCAGGGTATTTTTTTTGTTAAATTGTTATGTAGGTCATCTTGCTGATGGGCAGATCAACACTCATCCTAGTGGTGGGTCAGAGGTATTAGCTGATTGTTTTGAGAGGGCACATTTGGCCCCAAATCCCCACCCATCACCCCACCCACCCCTGGTAACATTTCCTTTATATTCGGGGTTCTGATATCATTTCCTTAAAGGAGCAAGGTGCATACTACTGTCATATCCTTTCCAGCATACTGCACTGACAATATAAGCATACACATTATATAAAACACATACATACATACAAAACAATAACTGAGGGACTGACAAAAAAAATCTTACACAGGATAAATAGGAAGGTAGCCAGGCATGTGTGGAGTAGTGCAATGTACTGGCTGTGGGACAGTAGTCTTCTGGGAGTCTTTCTGGAGGCTGAGATGCTGCCCTATTTGTAGGCAACTCTCTGCCCTGAGGGAGGAGGATGTCCATCTTCAGGCAACACTGGACAGTAGTAAGGGAACCTCCCCCACCCAGGAAGCATCAGAGCCACCACCACTACCTCAGAGACTGCCAAGAAAATACAGCAGTTGGACCACAGTGGGCTCAGGAAGGGTGAGGGTGGTGGAACATAGGTTCACCCAGTCAGTTGTACCACTCCACAATCCATACACTATTCTGATGGAACATAGTTCCCCTATGGATGCACCCATGGAGGAGACTAAGGAGGTTGTGGACAACTGTCACAAGAGAGCCCCACAGGAAGGAGACAGAGGACACCACAGGAAAAGGAAGCAGCTCCTGGTGGAGGACTCAATTATTAGGGGGATGGAACTGGGGTATCAGGGAAAACTGATGTAAGGTGCCTGCCTGGCACCATGGCTTGGAGGGACAGGAAGCACATCATCAGGATCACAAGAACATCTGCACGGGAGACTGAGCTGGATGTCATTGTCCACCTAGGGATGAATGACTTGGCTCAACAAGAGATTACAGCAGTGCAGAAGGAGTTTGTAAAATTGAGGAGGGGGCCCCAGGCAAGTAGCACACACAGTATCCTTCTCAGAGGTGCTGCCTGTCTATGGCAAAGGTACTTCACACCATGCAGTTCAATGAATGGTTGAAAAAATGGTGCAGAACACAGGGGTTTGGCTTCACTGGGGACTAGGGTTCCACCTGGAGGGATACCAGCCTATGCTGGCAGGATGGTCTGCATCTGTCCAGGAAGGGAACAAGTTTACTGGGTGATCGGTTTAAATGTTTCATTTGTAGGCTTTTAAGCTAGTCAAAGGTGGAGGCACTGATAAGCAGCAGGGGATTCTCAGCCTCCCCCAACAAAACCAGGTAGTAAATGAGGTAAATACCAAGGTAAAAATGTCAGTAGGGAGCAGGACAGGGGTAAACAGAGAAAGCAAAGTCAATGAGGACAGGGATGGTGCTACAAGAGGTAAAACCATCAAAAAATGAAGAGCAATGAGTACCAATGCCCGTAGTCTGGGTAACATGCTTCCTGAATTAGAGGCCTTGGTGAAGGAGGAACATCTGGATATTGTGGCAGTCACAGAAATATGGTACACACTGAACCATGACTTGGACATAAACGTACCAGGATACACCATCTACAGGAGGGATGGGGTAAAAGAGGAGGTGGAAAAGCTCTCTACATAAGGGATGGCATCAAAGTAACAGAACAAAAGGGTAAACAGGGAGGAGAGGAAGCACTGTGGGTCAATTTGGAGACAGGAAATGGCACCACAATCTGCACAGGGGTTGTATACAGACACCCATCTCAGGGGGAGGAAATGGACAAGGAAATGATAGAAAGTATCCTTAGAATGGCAGAAAAAAGAGAGATATTGCTGATGGGGGATCTGAATATGCCAGCAGATGTTAACTGGAGTGCATTTGCAGCAGCCACTTCTAAAAGTGGGGTCATTTTAGATGCCCTACAGGGGGCATGTCTTAGACAACTAGTATCTGAACTCACTTGAGAGGGAGCAGTCTTAGACCTTGTACTTTCAAAATGGAGATGGCGAGAGGATCACAGATTTAGAAGTGGGCAGCCATCTGGGAACTAGTGACCATTGAACAGTATGGTTCACGGTCAACACAGCAGTAGAGTCAAGCCATACAAAGGCAAAGGTACTGGACTTCAGGAGGGCATATTTTGACAAAATGGGTGAGTGCCTAAGGAATGCACTAGCATGGAATAACAATGGGGAATAATCAAAACTGCCATCACAGAGGCAACAAGCCTTTGTGTGAAGCAAATAAACAAAATGAAACAATGTAAGAAACCACTATGGTTCTCAAGGGAGGTGGCAGGGAAGGTTAGGGAGAAAAAGAGAGCATTCAGGAAGTACAGGGAATTACAGAAGGAGCAGGACAGAGAATCGTATCAGTTAACGCAAAAGGAAGCAGGAAAGGCAGTCAGAACAGCAAAGGCCCAAACCAAGGAAAAGATAGCCAACTCAGTTAAGAAGGGGATAAAACATTTTATAAGTACATCAGGGAGTGAAGGAAGACCAAGGGAGGGATAGTGAGGCTTAATAAAGGGGAAAGGGGGTGGGCAGAGGGTGACTGTGAAAAGGCAGAGATACTAAACAAATACTTTTGCTCAGTATTCACAAATGAAGAGGGGGAGGTACCTAAACCAAACAATAGAAACACGCTGGATATGGCAGTTGATACCAGCCCTTTCACTGAAGAAAAGGTTCTGAAGGAACTCTTAAAACTGAAGGTGGACAAAGCAATGGGGCCTGATCGGATTCATCCCAGAATTATAAAAGAACTAAGGGTAAAACTAGTGGCACCACTGGCTACCCTCTTTAATAAATCATGAGAGGATGGGGTGGTATCTGAAGACTGGAGAAGGGCAGATGTTATTCCACTTCACAAAAGTGGGAGCAGGGCTGAAGCAGGAAACTACAGACCTGTTAGTTTAACCTCAATGATTGGGAAAATGATGGAATCACTTCTGAAGGAAAGTATTGTTGAGTACCTAGAGGCCAGAGGAGTGCAGGATCCAAGGTATCATGGATTCACAGTGGGACGGTCAAGTCAGATGAATTTAATAGATTTCTTTGACTGGATAACCTAAGTAGTAGATCAGGGAGGGGCTGTAGACATGGCCTACCTAGACTTTAGCAAGGCATTTGACACAGACCCTCACAAAAGATTAATATACAAGTTGGCCAGCCTGGAAGTGGGTCCCAAGATGGTAGCCTGGGTAAAAAATTGGCTGGAGAACAGGACACAGAAGGTAATAGTAAACAGAGTCCACTCTGAAGAAAGGGGTGTTACTAGTGGGGTACCGCAGGTTCAGTACTAGGACCTGTCCTCTTTAATGTCTTTATAAGTGACATTGCAGAGGGACTGGAAGGAAAAGTATGTCTCTTTGCAGATGACACAAAGATCTGCAACAGAGTTGATACACAAGGTGGAGTGGAAAGGATGAGAAGGGATTTGAAAAGGTTGGAGGAATGGTCAAATGTATGGCAGCTTAGATTCAATGCTAAGAAGTGCAAAGTAATGCACCTGGGAAACAAAAACACAGGGGAAGAGTACACAATGAGAAGTGAGATACTAACAACAACAAAAATGGAAAGGGACATGGGGGTAGTCATATCAGATGATCTAAAGATGAGCAAGCAATGTGAGAGGCCAGTAAGTAGAGCTGGTGGGATACTGGGATGCATAGGGAGAGGCATCACCAGTAAAAAACAGGAAGCTGTTATCCCTCTCTACAGACAGCTGGTGAGACCCCATCTGGAGTATTGTGTGCAGTTCTGGAGACCCAGTCTCCACAAAGACATAGACTGGATGGAGGCAGTCCAGAGGAGGGCAACTAAAATGGTGCAGGGTCTGCACCAGAAGACATATTAAGAGAGACTTAAGGATCTTAATATGTACAGCCTTGAGGAGAGGAGGGAGAGGGGGACATGATTGAAATTTTCAAATACTTCAAGGGAATCATCAAAGTCCAAGAGGGTAGCATCTTTCAGAACAAGAGGTGTGCAAGAACAAGGGGGCATAATTTGAAGCTAGAGGAGGGATGGCTCAAAGGTAATGTGAGGAAGTATTTTTTTCACAGAGAGGGTTGTGGATGCATGGAACAGCCTTCCTGAGGAGGTTGTGGAGTCAAAAACAGTGGTGGAACTCAAGAATGCATGGGACAGACATAAGGCAATTCTAGGGGGTGGAGGTTGGAACCAGTAGGCTGTTGTTTAGCAAAGATCTGCAGCTTATCCATTAGGTAGAGACATGGGCAGACTGGATGGGCCAAGCGGTCCTTATTTGCTGTCAAATTCTATGTTTCTATGTTTATGTTTCTAACCCTGCAATATTCCAGGATATCCTATTGTATTTGTTCTTTGTGTCTTTATTCTTTTCAGCCCTGCTTTGATATAAATTTTGTAAATCTTCCAGATTCTCTAATGTCTGAAATCTGTTTGCTGTTTTGATTAAATTTAACCAATGTACTTTGTTTTGTCCTGCATGTGTACTCTCTACTTCATCTGTCTCTCCGTGTAGGTATATTTCAACCTTATCTAACAAATCAGATTTTGCCAAAATATGTTTATAATCCATTTTATTTTTCACCCAAATTGCTATTTGTCCATTATTTTCCTATCTTTTTATTTTCTTTATCCTTTCAGTTAAACTATTGTCCTTAATCAGGTTTTGTAACATTTCTGTAACCTTAACTCTGATGTTTCAGTTCATTTCTAATAAAAAATCATTCAAACCATACAATGAGATTACATATTCATGCTCTACAAGTGCTAGGTCTGCTTTTATTCTATAGAACTTTGGGAAGATCAAATTTATTCTCACAACACTGTCTATTTCGATTCCCAGTTCGTTCAGCTTTTCTTTCTGATTCTTGTAAGTTTCATAAGTTTCTCAAGCTTCATAGACTTGCGTCCTTAGTGCTTGCCTGACTTCTTTAAATTAGCTTAACGTTTTTTAAATAAAATCTATCCAGACCAATTTTGAATGAGTCCATAGTTTTACTCAATACCACTTCACGTGGTAATTTTTTCCAGAGTTGAATCCCCTTCTGGCTAAACTAATTTTTCCTTTTTAGGGTGTTTCACTTTTCTTGTTCTAATTTCATCATATGGCCTCTAGGTTCAAATAGATAGATTTTTCTTATTTTGAGTCCCAAGTTCTCCCTTAATTGTTTATCCTGAAAAGCCCTAAAATTCATGCACATATCTCCTCTTAGTCTTCTGTATTGTAAGGAAAACATCCCGAGTTTATGCAATCTCTCCTGGTATGGTAATTTCTTGTATCCTGTAATTCTTTTTGTTGCTCTTCTTTGCACCCCTTCCAACCTTCTAACATCAGCTTTATTGTATGGGGACCATACCTGTGCACAATACTCAAGGTGTGGCCTCACCAATGCCTGATAAAGGGGTAAAATTACTCTGCTGTCTCTGCTGCCTATGTGCCTAAAAATACAATTTAATGCCTGGTTTGCCTTTGTGACAACCAAGCTCCAAGTGTGTACTAAATTTTAAGTCATTTGTCACCCTCACCCCAGATATCTTTCCGTCACTGTTTCATGAAGTAAACTACCACCCAGAATGTAGTTATAGTTGATATTACTTTTCCCTAGATGCATCACCACACATTTATCTAAGTTCAATTCCAGTTCGTATTGTCCTGTCCACTGCACTATCATATCTAGGCTTTTTTGCACATTTTGAATTTGTTTGCAGTGCTTACAGTACCTCCAGTCCTGCAGTCGTCTGCAAATTTGCTTATCCACATATTTGGGAATCTGCATGTAATAGAGGATACAGCTATATTTAATAATCATGGGCCCAACACTGATCCCTGTGGGACTCTGCTTGTGACCTGCTCCCAATCTGACAATACCCCTCTGATAACAACCCTCTGCCTCCTATTTCTCAGCCACACCTCTACCCAATTTACTATGTTTGTAGGTAAATTCATACCAAGCAGTACCTCAATTAATTCTATATGTGGTAGTTTATCAAATGCCTTTGAAAAGTCCAGTAACACAACATCAGCTGCATTCCCCATGTCCAAGGCTTTATTCACTTTTTCAAAAAAGGCTAACAGATTAGTCTGACATGATCTTGTTTTTGTAAATCCATGTTGGGTTTCGTCCATTAGTCCATGCAATGTCAAATGGGCTGAAATATTTTCTTTTAGAATACCTTCAAATATTTTACCCACTATGGAAGTCAGGCTAATTGGTTTAAAATTTGCAGGATTTGTGGTAGGACCCTTTTTTAATAAGGGTACCACTAATGCATCTCTCCAACTCTGTACCACTACAGCCTGATCCAAGGATTTTTGAAATATGTAAGTTAGGCTGGGATAGACTGACTGATAATTCACTAAGAACTCTGGGGTTTACACCATCTGGCCCTGGGGATTTGTTGACATTAACTTCCCTTAGTGTTTTTAATACTTCATCAGGATCAATCAAGATTTGCCCTGCCTGTGAACACTGCTTGGTCCTGTTGTCTATAGAAGTAATTATATCAAATACGGAGCTAAAATATGAGTTTTGCATATCTGCCAATAATTTATTATCAGTTACAGGTACTCCCAGTGTATCAATATAGGGACCAATGTTATTTTGCACCTTCCTTTTTCTATTAATGTATGTAAAGAATGCTTTATGATTATCCTTTACCCTTACAGCCAAAGACAATTCATACTCGGCCTTAGCTTTTCTTATTTCTTTTTTAAGCTGTTTAACCGCTTCCCTATACACCAACCACCCATTTTGGTTATGTTGCTTATCTACTTGCTTAAAGATATTGTTCTTATTTTTAATCATTTTTTTGATTTTGGCATTGAACCATCCTTTATTACTTTTCTTTCTTTCATCTTTATACCTACTGGGTATGTACTTATGCACTTCACTCATAATTTTATTATGCAGTTTTCTCCACCTATTTTCAACTGACTGGTTGGAGAGCTCTGCCTCCCAATCCCAAGCAGCCATTTTAGCTTTCAATCCTGTACATTTTGCTTTATTGAAATTTAATTTGTATGTTATAGCTGTGTTACTTTTTATACTAGAGTCTCCTGCCAATTAAAAAACACTGAGTAATGATCATTGTTTCCCAGTGGGCTTCCTATTGTTATATTATTTATTTTATTCCCCATATTGGTCAGAACCAGATCTAGAATGTTCTCACCTCTTGTTGATAATAGTACTTTCTGTTCTACTCCAATTTGCTCCATTGTTTCCAAGAATGTCACTTCCACATTTGTTTCTCCGCTTAATTTTAACCAACCCATGTTTGGTAAATTGAAGTCACCCATTAGCAGAATATCATCTGTTTGATCCAACTTGGAAATGTATTCAAGGAGACAATCATTATCCTGTTTAGCAATAGACGGCCTATAAATCATCCCCAATCTTGTTTTAGATTTGAATTTATGAATTATGTTTACCCATATCATTTCCAGATTTTCTAAGTGAACTATTTCTTGTTCACTTTTGATAGAGTCTCTAATATATATAGCACCCCCCCCCTTTTTTGAGTTCTATATCTAGCATATAGTTGATATCCTATAATATTTTTTTCCCAACTATCAGATTTGTCCCACCAGGTTTCTGTCACTAATGCTACATCAATATTATTAGCTATTAACATAGTCTGGAATTCATCACTTTTAGTTGTTAAGCTCCTTGCATTTAATAAAACCACATTCCAATTGTCAGACTTATTATCAAATAGGCCATACTCTTTCACGCCCCTTATGGCTGTAGATTCCTGCTCTCCTCCCTCCAGTTTAAATGAAACTGTATCACCTCATTTAGCTTTGTCCCCAGGATTCTAGTATCCACTCTGTTTAAATGCAGCCCATCATATTTATACATTGCTCTATTTTGAAATGTTCTTGTGTTACCCATAAATCCAATATTTTTGTTTGCACAAAAGGAGCATAGCCATTTGTATACTAGATTAATTTCTGGATTTTTATACCCATATGGACCATGCACTGGTAAAATCCCTGAAACTATAAGTTCTCTACCCTTTACTTGAATTCTTTATACTATGTTCTTAAAAGCTTCCTGTATGGTTTCTATTTTGGTTTCACCTATATCATTTATCCCTACATGTAGTATAACCAAAGGTTCATGTGTATTTTCCGTTAAAACATCCAGCAGTTTTTCCAGATCCATTATTTTTACACCAGGTAAAGTGCTAACCGTTGTATACATTTTCCTATTTCTGCACAAATTTTCATCACTCCCCCTTGTGGTAGAATCCCCAATTACCAAATGATCTTTCCTTTTTTGTTCTCTTAACCTTGACCCTTCATCAGTTGCTAAATGTGATGTCTCACTTAAATTACTAACTGTTTGGTGTGTATCCTTAAGAACTATCACCTGATTGAAGGACCCATTATTAGTCACCCCTCCTATTGATTTACCAATGTCTATTACTTCCCCAGGTGTTTTATCCAATGTTTCAAATCTATTACTTAAGTGCAGATGCTCACCCTGATGTATATTCCCCTTTATATTTTTAGATGTCCTGTTTTTTACTTTCATTAATAGGCTGTTTTTCTTTTGACCAATTGCTTCTTGTTTTCTACCTACTAATAAACTACCTGGAGTACTAGTCATAATATTCTCTGTTTGTGCCATGAGACTGTCAGATACTGTATCAATAAACTCCACCAATTCACTTATCTCTTTTTTTACTTCCAGCCTCTCTAACAATATTTTAATCTCTTCCTGTAGGGTTACTACCAATAGACAGTTGTCACATCTAAAACCTTGCACCTTAACCCCTTCAGTATACATTTTGCATTGTGTACATTGTTTTTGTACTTTTCTTGTTTTGCCTCTTCCTTGTGACATTTTAAATGTTTTGATGTGTTAATCACTTATGTAGTTTGTCTTAGAATGCCTCCTTTTTGTATCTCCTGATTACTGCTTGCAAGGACTCTAACTCCTGTTCCTAGCATCTGAAGTAAACACAGCAGACATGCACAGATGTGCATGTCTCTATGCGCGTCTCTGACTGCGAAACCTCTTTTAATACATAAAATTGGTCCGATAGCAAAAGGACCAGTTTTGCCTCTATTATTGGTCTGATTACACTGAACCTTGCCATTAAGTTGGCACAACTTTTACTAATCTGTAAAACTGAGCCCATAAATTGCTTCAGATTGTTATTAAGTTTAGATTCAGTTTCTTCTGATATTTCCGGGACATTAAACAGTGGTAGGGCAAAATCGGTCTCCAGAGTCCTGTCTAAAAGATCTCTCCAATAATTTTGCCTTTCTTTTTCTTTTTGTGTTTCCCTCTCATTCTTAAATATAATTTTTCTTGATTCTTTTTCTGTATTCTGAAAGTTTTCCTTTTCTGTATTTTCTGAGTCCTTTACTGGAATCACATTCATAGGTGTCATAGGTTAGTACGGGGCCAAGAGGACATTTACACATCCATAACGGCCTGACATAATTTTAACTATAGCCTGTAATACCCTGAGCTATCAGATGATTACCCAATATGGCCTTGAATTCTGACATAGTCCGACTAGCCACCACCTCTATCGGAAGGCCATTCCATATTTTGGTGACCCTAGTACTAAACCAATACTTCCCAATTTTTGTGCGATAGATCAGAGTCTTTAATTGAAGAGGGTGTGTCCTAGTCTCATAAGCCTGGACCCATAACTCCAAACCCAGCTGGGTCCATAAATCAACATCTAGGAGTGATTTGTAGACCATGCACATGTCTCCCCTAAGTCTACAGAATTCCAATGTATAAAGATCCAATTCCTGCAGCCTCTGGTGGTAACTATGCTCTTCCAAACTTAATACCAGCTTGGTTGCTCATCTCTGTACATGCTCCAGAGCATTGATTTCTGTTTTTCCCCCAGTGACCAAAACTGGGCACAATACACCAGGTGTGGGTGCACCAATGCTTTACACAGGGGCATCAGCACTTGTCTGTCTCTACTCTTAATGTGCTTATTTATACAATACAGCAGCCCACTGGTTTTCTTTATATTCTGTTTGCAATGAGGCTTGAAGCTAAGATCATTAGTAACATAAATACCCAGGTCTTTTTCATCCATCACTGCTTGGAGCGCCACTCCATTTAGGCTATGTTTACAAAGACTGTTATCCTTCCCCAAGTGCATAACCCTACATTTATCAGTGTTAAAAGTGGATTACATCAATACTGCCTACTGAGCAAGCTCATTTAGGACTTGTTTATTTAGCTGTTTAACCAGGTATAGCACACTAAGCCGAAAGCTTTTTTACAGGAGCGACCTGGGAGCACGAGGAGGTTAAGTGACTTGCTCAGGGTCACACAGTATGCAAGTGGAAGCTGCGGGATTCAAGCCCAGGTCTGGTCTGCTGGATGTCACCAAATTTGCAGCTCAGAGCCTTAGACCACTGCGCTATACTGCCTCCCTTGTACTTGTTGTAGGGTGTCCAAATCTTCCTTAGAATTTACTATGAAGCCTATCCTGGTGCCATTATCAAACTTGGAAAGCCATGCTGGAGTTGATGTTTGCATGGATGAAATGTACAGATTAAACAGGCATGGGCCCAATACTGAATCCTGGGGAACCTCACTAGACATCTGTGCCCATTCTGACAGGGAACCCCCTTACAGACACCCTCTGGCTTCTATCCACCAGCCAGTTTTTGATCCAGTGGGTAATATTTGCTTGTATGCCATGCCAGATTAAGGCCTCGATAAGGAGGCCATGAGACACCTTATCAAAGGCTTTTGAGTAGTCCAAGAATATAATAATTCACCTGTTCATTTATCTTTTTCTCTTTGTTTTTGACTCTATTAGTCTTCTTTCTGGGCTTCTATTATTTATTTGCTTTTTAGATCTCCCTTTTTTGTTTATTTGAGTATCTGCCATAGATATATTTTGAATGCACTTTTTCCCACTTAAATCTTTACTTGTCTGAGTTTCTGGCTTTCCCACTACTCACTCTTTCTTTGTTAAATCAGTTATAGTTTCCCTATTTTATTTTTCCCCTTCCGCTTCCTTACTCATGTCTTTTTCATTATTGTTATGTATTATTTCATAACCTCTTTTCTTGTTCCTATTAACTTGTTTTATTCCTTTCTCCCACTCTTCTGTATTCCCTAATTTTAATTCCTTAATTATACAATTATTCAAATCATAATTGATGGGCAACATTACCAGTTCAGACTCTTGTTCACTGACATTTTCATATTCAGTCATCCTAGGATCTATTGAACTTGACAATGTGATTGTCTTCTCATATGTGTATTCTTCCTTTTGAGTCTCGTATGGAAATAAACTCTCTCTCTCTCTTTCTGAGTTAAAATCTGATTAACCTTAATTTCTACATTACTCTTTGTCATCATTTCATATATCCAATCAATTTTCTTTTTTGTTTTCTATACAAATTCCCTTTATGAATGAGAGACTCTGAGAATTCTGTATCAACTGTTCATAAATCATTGCGTTTGCTGATGCTGGATCTCTTAATGCATCTACATATCCTTTTGTAATTGTTTCTAGTGAAGGAGTACTGAATTCTATTGGTCTCATGGAACAGGTGACTTTGCTCGATGCCCATGAGACTTCTGAGGGTTTGTTAATTGATTCCCTTAATCTGTATACATTACTTTCACCAGTAACTTGACATAGAGGTGAGCTACATTTGTTCAACAAGTCCAACTTTAATTTATTGAATTCTCTAATTTCTCTTTTCAATTATGTAATTGGTTTGTATTGTTTCTTTTATATTCTCCACTTCTACTCACCTCCTTGTTCACTAATTCTATTGACCTTGGATCCTGACTAAGTATGCCATGTGAACTGCTTTGATCCTTTATAGGTGTAATAATTGTGTTAATTAACGTACTGTGCATTGAATCCCCTGATAAGGCAAGTTGTTCCTTCCTTTTCCAAAGGTCCCAGATTGATGATTGTTTCATTTTTAATTAGTCACATGACTTGATTAATTTTCCTTAAGGGTAATAGTTAATAATTCTTTTTCTTCTGAGTTATATTTTGCGTCTTTCTATGCTCCCTCAACCCCCTCCAATCCCTCAACTCCTCCATTTCCCTCCTTAGGTGCTATCTTATTTTGTTCCCTTTGTGATCATCCTAAAACTTCTTGAGTCAATTGGGTGGATTTATCTTTTACCCCATCAGAACCCAATTCACTTTTGTTAAGTATGTCTCATTGTTGTCTATGTTTTTCTCCTTTCATTTTCTTCAAGTTGGATACTTCTTTTTTATTATTTTTTCCCTTTCTAGTCATAACAGGCATAGTTAATCTGTTATTATTTTTAAACAAATAGGTGTACAAAAAGAGAAAACAAATATTAATAGACTTTTAATAGAAAATGTTCAATCAAGGAGATTCAATGTCTGCTCTTTTTAATCACAGACTCTAGCTCTGTGATGGTTCTACACTAAAGGTCGCAGGCAGATCATGTAACAAGCAATAAAACAAGCAGATAAGTAAATAAGCAGGTAAAAAAACAACTTCAAAACATATATCAATATTAGCGCAAATTAATTCACTGATACCAATTCAATACCATTTAAGTCCTTAAATCCCAGAATATCACACTTAATATTGCTCTATCTTCTTTCATTTGTATACCTTTGATTCCCTCATTAGAGTTCAAGCTTTTCTCTGCTTTACCACAACTGGATCTCCCGTTGAATGTACAACTAAAGTTCTAATGGAAAAAAGTTTTACTGTAGCTTCCTTTGGCTTCTTTTCTTTTCTTTTCCCCCTTCCTTTTCTTCCTTCTCTCAGTCTCAGTTTTTTCAGTACCACAGTACCAAATACTTTCCAGTAGCTTTAGTCTTCTCACTCTTTTCACTCTTGTTGTAAAAACAAGGGTATCTTCTGCACTCTATTAACAATTGAAATAAAGCTTTCTTTTCTCCAGCTTCCCACCTTCTCCTTTAGCCTTGATATCCACTTGTTTATCACTGAATAAAAATAAAGATGTTAACCAGTAATCTGAATACCTTATCAGTACAGCAATAATATAATATCAATACAATACCAATACAGTATTAGTACGATATTGGACAGAGTACTTGTTTCCTTCTAATGTATCTCTTGATTTCCCTTTTAACAAATACAAATAAACTCTACCACTTGTGTTAACTCTATTAGCTCTCTTAACACTATTAACTCTGTTATCTTACTATAATATGTGTATAATATGTATGTAATCTAGGCTATAAGATAGGATATAAACAAAAAGAAGGGAGCAACAAATAGGAGATAAACAAAAAGAAGGGAGCAACAGCAAGTTACAATTGCTTACTTACTTTTCAGCCATTGTTTATTGCACAGTATTCTAAAAAAGTATTCAGAGGGAGCAAGCATTGTTTCTCAAAAGAAGGGATACCGCACAAGTTTTTGTGTAGGCTGGGGGCATCCAGTATAATAAATGTGCCAAACTCTATCCACTTTGATCTAAATTCATGCAATATATCCCCACATCCACTCACAATATTGCTATTATTGTGAATCCCCTCTACAAAAAAAAACACCTTAGTGCCACAACTCCATCTCAGGGGAAAAAATCGGGAAGCTATCAAGAAGCTATCAAAAAGCCGCACTTCAGTTTATCAAATAAAGTGCCGGTGCCATCTCACTTTCCATTCCTTCCCTAGATGCTCTTCCAAGTGTGTGGCTCTGAAGCACCAGGATTCTGCGAGGGTCTGAGCTTTATGCACTGGGCATGTGCATTAAGTACTGCTTGAGTCCATGGCCAATCAAACTGGAGAGTCACTTCCTGGAAAATAGAAAATGAGTCCTTCTATTGGTCTTTAAATTTAAACAAGTTTAAATAACCTTTCTTTTAAGAATACAGTTTTAAATATACTTATTGTGATCAGAGGTCTTGTCTAAAATACTGTTTTGAGCTCAGACCATAACCAGGAAGTTAGGAAGCGAAGGGAAACAGTGCAAACTATGTGAAAATCAGTCTCTAGAAAATGCAATAAACAAGAGCTTTCATCTACAAATTTCATATACAATCCTTACCAAAATGCAGACAAAATATTAGCACTGTAGAATAAGTTAAACTGGATTGATGAATGAGTAAGTAAAAAGATAAAAAGATTTAAAAAAATGCAATACAAATACAGGAAGAGGTTTTTTTTTTTAAATGAGGGTCTTTCATGGTCTAATCCCTGTACTGTACTATCTATCTTACTATCTTGTATCTTACTGTCTTAGAGTACAAGACACAGGACTCAAGCACTTAAAAATGTTTCTGATGTTTGCCCAGTTTGCCAATTTTGAAACAACAACACCCACCGCTTCACTATTCAGGTGCTTGGGTTAACTCGGGATTAGTCTTGATAAATCTTAATGAATCCTGAATGCCTTTGAAAGTGATAAAAGATAAAAAGGACAATCTCTTGCCTCTCATGGTGTGCCTGGAGCACAATTACAGGCCAATAGACCCCCACAGGCTTTACTGAGACATCTCCCCCACCAAGGCGGCTCAGCCCACCACTGCGACTCCTCCTTTAGTGGACAGTGCTCAGAGGCCTGTAGATCCAGATGCCACACACCAAAACTCTGCTCACTTTTTATATTTCTCCTTTTTTTCACTTTTGGACACCAAAGTTGTACTGGAAAGGTTGGCAATATCCTTCTCTAGTTAGGCAACTGTGGCATACCTGTTATAGAGGATAAATCAGCTTTTGCCAACTCCTGCTGCAACAGCTCCTCCACAGTGGCTCAGCATGTGTCTTTCAATGACTGGATATACCTGATAAGTAGAGACATGAGAAAATCTAGAGGAATGTTCAAGAGTATGGCCATTGGGTTAACATGTGAAAAAGTGCAAAATAAGGCACTTCAGACATAGAAACCCAGGGGTGGAGTACAAAATGGGTGGAGTGGTATTGATGACTACCAAACAGGAAAGAGACTTAGAGGTAATCATATCTGATGACCTAAAGGTGGCCAGGTAGTGTGATAAGGCAGTCAGGAGGGCTAGTGGGATGCTGGGGTGCATAGGGAGGGTATCACCAGCACAAAGAGGGAGTTGTGTTGCCTCTGTATGGATCACTGGTAAGACCCCACTAGAGAGTAATTTGTCCAGTTCTGGAGACCACATCTTCAGAAGAACATAGACAAAACAGAGGCAGTTCACATAAGGGCAACTGAAATGGTGCAGGGTCTGCACCAAACGCCCTATGAGGAAAGACTACAGGACATCAGTATGTGCACACTAGAAGGGGAGGATTATGATGGAGACCATTAAATAACTTGTGGGGGGTAAATACACCAGCCAAAAATCAAATAAAACAAGAAACACCAGCCATGTGTGGCATCACTCCAGACATGTGCCTTACTCAATGGGCATGAAGGTTATATTGATCATATGCAGATCCTCTCCCCTGAGGAAGCTCTATGGGTGAAATGTTGGATGCTATGAGGGTCTGCTTTGAAAAATAAAAAGAGATGGAAAATTTCACGACTTTCTTGGAATGTGGCTGGTTTCTATTATAAATTATTGTATTGTGTTTCACCTATACTAGCCCCAAACAGATCTTTGAACACAGAACAATACTGTGGAAAAGGGACACCCCCAACATCAAGCCTTGCCTTGAATTGACAACTCTAATAGTTTATTTCCAAGCTTTTGGGGTATGAGTTTTGTGCAGTAGCGACCCAAATGAGCATTGACATAGTTATGTTAAATGTCTGCTAGGTCCTCGCTCGTGGCAGTTTTCTGAGGGGGTTACCTATCATGAGATGACTGCTTTAGTGAGCAAGGCACTTGCCATGCCATTGCTTTATAAATTTCTTTGAGACATAGTAGGAAGGCAGACGAAGCTAAAAAGTATTTATTGAGAGAGAGAGAGACTTCTCGGATTATTTGGGTTACTTTGATATGTCAGCTCCTTGGGATTTCATATTATGTTGTATCAAGCTAGATAAATTATGTCTCATTCAATATAAGATTTTGCATAATGCTTATTTTACCCCTCAGAAATTGCATAAGTCTGGTCGGTTACCTAGTCCTGTCAGTAATAGATACAAGTTATCTATGGGCACCCTTAGGCATTTGCTCTGGGATTGTCCACCAATTCATAATTTTGGGGTGCAAATTCAATCTCACATAGATCCACTCCTGGGCTTATAAGCGGCATTCACATGTGAAATCTGTCTTTTAGGTCCCGATATTGACCAACTATTGGGTTTCCAAAGATAACACATAACATTAATAGCTGCAGTGGCAAAACTGATTATTCTACGCCACTGGGTAGGTGACGACCCCCACCCCTCCCATTTACCAGGAATTGCATAATGAGATGCTAACTATTCTCCGAATGGAGAAGTCTATAGCTAGTATATGGCATGTCCTTCCTACCATTGGAAACAGATGGGGAGAAGTTACTCACACCTCTCTTGATTGCCTAAGATGCAGTAGGTATTATGAATTTTTCATTTATGTACAGGATCTTGCTCTGGAATATTTATGCATTTATGTATATTTAAGCTTCCAGTTCTCCTTTTTAGTATTACAGTCACTATTTGTTCTTTTTACCATTGAGATTAAGATACATGAAGGTACTGATCTTAAGTATACTACATCACATATGTTATTTTTGAGTTGTTTATGATAGTTTTATTTTTCCACCCTGGTTGTTTATGATTATTGTCTATGCCCTTTATTCTTGTTATTATTTTTACCTTGCAGTATTGTCCTGTTACTTGATGTATGTTTGTCCTACTTCATATTTCTTGAATAGCTGCTGCTGTGTAATTTTCAGAGCAGTTGGCCATACTTGCTCAAGTCTTGTCCCATCCACCACCCCGTTTTAGTCCCATTTCCTGCCCTGACCCCTCCTTTGTTCCCTGATTACCCATTAATCTCCTGTGCTCCTTTGTATTACAGGCAGCTTGCTCTCATCTGTGAGCACAATGCTTAGACCTGCAACCTAACCTCACACCGGAGCAGTGGCACCTGCAAATCCTGAAACAGGTATGGAACAGCATGTGGGGAGCAGTACTGTCCTCTGCCACTACTGCAGCAGCTGCCCCTCCACCCCGGGTGATTCTTTCCTTTATAGGCAACCCAATACCATGTGACTGCATCACATGACTACTCTAACACCCCTAGTTTTCAGCTGCAGGCTCTAAGCCTGGGCCACTAGAGGATGCTATTGCACCCTCAATAAGTGGAAGCATTAAACTGTAACCATTGAGTATTGCAGGCCACCTAGCCTAGACACCCCCATCACCTGGGCTTCTGCTCTCCCAACCTTCCTTCCTTTTTCACTTTTCCACCCCATTGCTGGTTTTGAACTGCAGCTCTTGGCTCCATTACCAGCCAAAGGCAACAACTCTATCTGCAAGGCCACTGCCAGACAGTAAGCACCTTCACATTGCTGCTGTTATTCTGAAGAGCACAGTGGACAGCAGTGGCACTACAGTAAATAGTACTGTTACCTACTAGTGTCCAATCACAACCAATCTTCCTACATTGCCATTGGTTTATTGTAGGGACAAACCACTAGGGGCACACTCTCGTTACTGCTCCTGCTTATCAATCCTGCACTACTGATTTGACATTATAAGCCAAGTGTGCATGTAGGAGACAAAGAACCTCTGTGCGCAAGCACTGAGGCAATGGTTACCCCAAAGGGTATTTGGCTGGGAAGCCAAGTTTCAAAGAAATACAAAATCACACTTGCCCTCACAATGCAAAGCATCATAGGCTGCATATGCAAATCACCACAGAATATTATGCTGGTTCAGCTTTAAGCAGAAATGCATGGTGCCGAAAGGCCTCTCACACAGTTTGCAAAGGGTGCCAACAGAAGACATAGACACATGTTTCATCCTACCAGGACTCATCAGCATGCCTCATCTGTTTGACACTCCAAGGGAATTAACCAGCTACCCTAAGATGGTCTATCTGGGTTATGTTGTGGTGAACCCAATTAAAACAAAAAATAATTTAAAAGACAAAGAACCTCTGTGTGCAAGCACTGAGGCAATGGTTACCCCAAAGGGAATTTGGCTGGGAAGCCAAGTTTCAAAGAAATACAAAATCACATATGCCCCTACAATGCAAAGCATCATAGGCTACATATGCAAATCACCACAGAATATTAATCTGGTTCAACTTTAAGCAGAAATGCATGGTGCCGGAAGGCCTCTCACACAGTTTGCAATGTGTTTGTAGTCCATTACAAATCTGTGCTCTCCCTCTAGTCAGTAGGTGAATCACCTCAGCTGAGACCACAGTAAAGTGCATTTATAATCTCCAGAAATATCTTCAGCCTGATGATTTTTTTTGCTCACACACTGTTTCTTCTCCCTCTCTCCCAATCTTACTTTCCTACTTCTTCACTGTCACTGCAACTTCCTCCCCTTGCCCCTCACACTCTAATGATAACCCTCTCCTCAATTTTCTTCTAATATCTAATGTTACTGTCTCTCCCCTCATCTGTTCCAACCTCTTCCCACCCACCCACCTCCCTACACCCACAATGTATCTGTCTAACCTCCTGTTTGTCCTTCTAGTATCCTTTTACCTGCTTCCTAATAACCCATTCCTGACTGCCTCCCTCCCAACCCACCTCCACTCTTTCTATCCAACCCTCTCCCCTCCCATCCTGTCTCCACCCCCACCCTCTCACCTCCTGTCTCCCACCTCTTCCTCACTCCCCTTGGTGCTCAGGTGCCTCTCTCCTCCCATCTGTCTTCTCCTGGCTCCAACTTTTGCACTTCAGACTCTCCTTTCATCCACACCCTTCTACCCCTCCCTTTATATCTCCCTGCCACCTTCAGTGACTCATATTCTCAACCAAGCACCTGCTTCCCCTCCTACTCCTTATGGCCAGTGATGTTTAGCTCAACCTTGGTTCGAGTCCATGCCCTTCCCTCCAATCTTCCCAAAGGGCTCCGAGTGGCCTATATCAACATCCACAGTCTCCTTCCCAAACATAATCTACTTCTACCTCTCATCACTTCCTTCCAAACAGATGTCCACATTGTTTCAGAATCCTGGCTGTCCCCCAAAATTCCTGACTCAGCCATCTCAATCCCATGTTTCAGTCTTACCCATTAAGACCACCTCAAAAAGGGTGGAGGCATTGCTATCTACCTCTCCTCCTCTATTCAGTTCTCCACTGTTCTTTTAGTATCCACTCCTGCAGCCTAGGAACTCCTCATACTCTAACTCTTCCTCCGTTACTCTCTCCCAATCTATGTGGTAGGTGTCTACTGTTGCTCAGGCCTATTTCCTACTCTGATCACTGAGCTCCTGACTACTATAACTGCTCTCACTTCTTCTGGGGATTTTCTCATTCTGGGAGCTTCGATATTAATTGGCTTTCCCCACCCAACTCAAAATTCTGCCAAAATATAAAGTCACTGCATCTTACCTAACTTATCTCCATCCGATCTGACTTAACCTGAAACATCAAAACCATGCTCTTCTGGATTGGGTCCTCACCAACCACCCACATCGCATCAATGAAGTTGGTACTCTACCCGATGCACTCAATGACCACCACATGGTATGCTGCATGCATAAATTTCACTGCCCCAAAGCACCCCCTAAAACTATTCAAATCAATTCCCTCCAGTCATTATACCTATCCTCCCTCCATGCTGACTTTCAGTCTACTGACTGGTCCCCAGTTTCCAATGCCACTGACAGCAACACAGCCCTTGATTACTTTCACACCAAATTTATACAGTTATGGGATCAGCATGCCCCCTATGCAAAACCAGGGTCAGAGGCTCCCACCTCCTCTGGATCTCAGCAGAACTTCTGGCCTGCCAACATGCTTGGGACCTGGCATGGAAATCCTATAAAGTCTTAGGTTCCCCTGCAGACCTGCACAGGTATTGATCCCTGAGAAACTCTTGCACCAGGGCTACTAGGTTAGCCAAAGCTAAGATTTTCTCCTTACCTTCCCAGAGGAATTTAAGTCACCCATCAAAGTTCTGGAAAGTTATTTCCCCCCAAGTCCACCCCCCATAATACATTTAATGGCCTCCTCAGCCTCTAACACTCCATCTGTAACCGCTGCTTTCAACACTTATTTCATCACCTGTGCATCTACTCTCCTGTCCTCCCTTCCATCTTTGACCTCCCTCCATCCCTCATCCCACCTCCCACCTCCCCCGCCACTTCTCCTCCTTTTTTTACCTGTTTCCCGATCCTCTGCTCTGAAAGCCCTTCTAGCCCTCAACCCCATCCAAAACAGCATCTCCAATGGGCTTGACCCTAAGCTCCTGCACCACTCTGCCCCTGCCATTGCCCCATCTCTTACCTCCTTACTAAGTCTCTCCTTCTCACTGGCCTCTGTTCCTAAATCTTGGAAACATGCTACTGTCATTCCCCTCCACAATGGTGGTGATTTCTCATCTCTGGGGAACTTCCACCCTATATCCCTCCTCCCTACCATCTCCAAACTCCAAGAACACATAGTTCTTTCCTAGCTCTCTTCCTTCCTTGACTCTTCATCTTTTTCATCCCTTTGCAGTCTGGCTTTTGAAAACTCCACTCCACCACCTCCTCCTCCTTCCTCCTCCAACTAACAGAGTCCTTACACACAGCTATGGACCAGGGTCTTCTCATCGCCACCATTTTCATCGATCTAGTAAAAGCATTCAACACAGTTTCTTGTTCACTCCTACTTCACAAACTCAGTTAACCTGGTCTTGCTTCCCCTGCCACTCAATGGTTCAGCTTCTACCTCACAGGGAGATCTCAATTTCTGAGGCTTGGAGGTGCCATATCTTCCCCTTCCCATTATCACTGGTGTCCCTTAAGGTTCTGTACTTGGACCACTCTTATTTTCCATATTTCTAAATGAATTTCCATCTACCTGTTCATCTGCATCCATATACATGTACACAGATGACACAGCCCTATTTGTCTTTTGTTTATTGCCATCCGAGTTGGTGTCTAAGCTCCAACCTGATTTTTACTAAGTCCAGCTATATTTTTAGTCTAATCAGTTATCTCTAAAAGTCAAAAAGATGGTCTCTATGTCCTTTGGCATAAGACCAAGGCTTTCCAAATTCACAGCCCTCCCTTCCTTCCACACCCTAGATGGAGTCGCTATAGACAATGTACCTACCTTCAAATACCTAGGTGTCTGGCTTGACCATCACCTCCATTTCTCCCAGCACACAGACACCATTCACAAAAAGTTCCATCCTAAACTTGGTGCCCTCTATTTGCACAAAAGCTGCATCCCACTCCCTATCAGCCATGACATCCTTCCCAAGATGATTCTCCCCATCTTTGATTATGGTGACTGAGTCTATGGTGCTGCCCCAAAGTCCTCCCTGGCTAGACTGGATCCTCTTTTCCACTCCTTCTGTCACTTTGCTCTTAACTGACCTACCTGCATGTGCCACTATGCTCCCTACTCTTCTCTTTCCCTCTCTTCCTTGGAGAATTACCATCTGTCCCACTGTGCCTCATTTGCCTGCAACTTCTGGCTATCCTGTCTACCCCCTATCTTGTCTCCTTCTCTTCTGCCACCTATTCCTCCTACTCCCTCCATAACTCTGGGTTTCACTCCCTCAAGCTCCCTCTCTGTAAAACTCTAGCTGGCCAATCAGCCTTCTGGTTGCACTTTCCTAAACTCTGGAATTTTCTCCCCTTAAACATTCACTTTACTCCCTCTAAACCCTCCCTTATTTCTCATCTCCAGTCCAACATCTCCCCCTCCTGTCACTGTCATTAACTTGCCTGCAAAATTGCTGTAACTGCTGTTATTGTATATTGCACATATTGTTTATACCTTTACCGCTGGCACTGTACGTTGCACTTATTGTGCTTAGAGATGCATCAAAATTAAATTCTGCTCAAGAAGTGAACGCGAAGTGGCCACTTAGCATTGTCACTCCACTACATGGAGTGGCCAATAGAAAAGGCTCTCTTCACCTTGTAATTATTCCTTCACGTTGTCATTCCACCTTAACGTGAAGTAATGCAGAGTGCCAACAATATTGGCAGCCTCCTAGTGCCCCCCACACACACAGTTACCAGAATGAATGTGCATCTCCAAAATGCTACTGTCTTGTGTCCAGAAAACTCTCCAGTGCTGACAAAATGAAATGAAAGCACAACAAGAAATATAAAGTCTCCCAGAATTAATAGCACACTCAGTCATGCATGCAGTGGTCACACACAATCACCAGAATTTATTTGCATCCCCAAAATTCTACTGTTTTGTGTCCAGAAAATTCCCCAGTGCTGACAAAGACAAATGAGAGGGTAACAAAACATGCAAAGTCTCCCAGAATTAATGGCACACTCAGTCATGCACACAGTAGTCACACACAGTCACTAGAATTAATTTGCATCCCCAAAATGCTACTGTCTGGTGTCCAGAAAATTCCCCAGCGCTGGCAAAGTGAAATGAGATGGTAACAAACATGCAAAGTCTCCCAGAATTAATGGCACACTCAGTCATGCATGCAGTGGTCACACACACTAACCAGAATTAATTTGCATCACCAAAATGCTACTGTCTTGTGTCCAGAAAATTCCCCAGTGATAGTGAAGTGAAATGAGAGGGTAACAAAAAATGCAAAGTCACCCACAATTAATGGTGCACTCTGTCATGCAAGCAGTGGCCACACACAGTCACCAGAATTCATTTGTATTCCCAAAATGCTACTGTTTTGTGTCCAAAAAATTCCTCAGTGCTGGCAAAGTGAAATGAGAGGGTAACCAAAAATTCAAAATCTCCCAGAATTAATGGCACACTCAGTCATGCCCGCAGTGGTCACACACAGTCACCAGAATTAATTTGCATCCCCAAAATGCTACTGTCTTGTGTCCAGAAATTTCCCAGTGCTGGCACATGAAATGAGAAGGTAACAAAAAAATGCAGTGTCTCCCAGAATTAATGGCACACTCTGTCATGCGAGCAGAGGCCACACACAGTCACCAGATTAATGTGCATCCCCAAAATGCTACTGTCTTGTGTCCAGAAAATTCTCCAGTGCTAGTGAAGTGAAATGAGAGAGTAACAAAAAATGCAAAGTCTCCCAGAATTAATGGTGCACTCCATCATGCAAGCAGTGGCCACACACAGTCACCAGAATTAATTTGCATTGCTAAAATCTACTGTCTTGTGTCCAGTAAATTCCCCAGTTCTGACAAAGTGAAATGAGAGTGTAACAAGAAATGCAAAGTCTCCCAGAATTAATGGTGCACTCTGTCATGCGAGCAGTGGCCACACAATCACCAGAATTAATGTGCATCCCCAAAATGCTGCTGTCTTGTGTCTAGAAAATTCCCCAGTGCTGACAAAGTGAAATGAGACCGTAACAAGAAATGCAAAATCTCCCAGAATTAATGGTATACTACAAATGCACAGACAGATTAAGATTGTGCTGTGCATTCAAGAGATGCAGAGTCAGACGCAAAGGCACAACAACACCTCACCAGTGCCCACAAGTTACAAATCCAAATCTGGAAAAGAATACCTTTTGCCGGTTGGGGGGGTAGTGCACGGCAGTAACAGTCCACAAAATGTAAAGATACCACAAAGCAGTATAAAAAAATTCATGCAGGTGTGATGGAGAGCAGGTTCACATTGCTGCAATTACTCTGGCACAATAAAAGTTGTCTGATTTAATGATATGCATTGCACACACACTCACACACACATACTACAAGTATTGTGTAGCAAATTGAAAACTTTTAACAATATAGCCAACTGTTTTAAACAAACCGAAATTATACACTGCTGCACCACTACAATCAGCAAAAAAAGCCAAGAATTACTGAAAATATTGCTGTGTGTACATTAACAGTTATACAAGAAAAATATAACCAAAACATAAAGACTGCCTTTTTCTCCCAGTTAATCTACTTACACCACATATATGCCCCTCCCCCAAAGCACACTTCACAGTACACAGACTGACTGTTCTAAATTAACATTCAAAATCTACACACAAACAATAAACACACAATGATATGAGCACATGAGGGTTTCCTACAATCAATGCACTAAATTTTGAGCAAAAAAAAGGCTCAAAAAGGCTTTTTTGACAGCTTTTAGAGGATTTGAATCGCTGAGCTCTGAAAGGTAACTGTCTCCATATTCCAGTACACACATACTACACAGAACTGAGGCAGTGCAGAACAATCTAGAGCATGTGACCTGCAATCCCATGAAGCACTGCAAGTTCACCTTGGAGCTCAATAACAAGGTGGAGTGATGTGAAGTACATTGATTTCAATGTACTTCACCTTGAAATTAGTGGAGAAGTGGTTTGGGGAAGATGGAATAATGTGAAGTCATTGGTTTCAATGGACTTTGCATTCCCATTATAACGCAAAGTACTCCACTTCGCGGATTCCACGTTACTCCTTGAATCACTCTGTGGAGCGAATTTTGGCCACTTCATCCACCTCTAATTGTGTTACCTCCATGTACATTGTATTTGTACACTGGCACCTACCTGCCGTCACTGTGTATTGCACATATTGTATCTGCTAGTAGCTTGGCAGAAGACACCAAGAGGAAGGACTGCTGTGTGACTGGACTTCTCTACTGGGACTATATTGCCCTCCTTCCCTTCCCTCCACTCTCCCACCCAAGGCTAGTTCTACTTTTATAGGCACAGGATTTGACTGACAACAGGAACTTCCTGTTTGGGAGCAGGAAGTGAGTGATCACAGATCCACCAAAGACCCACCATCCTAGAAGGGCAAGAGTAGCTCTCTGGCCCCCTCTAGCTGCTAGAAGTCTACCTCTGAGCAAGTAAGGGGTCTACTGAGAAATATAGGATATTCTTGTCTCAGAACAGGACAATCAAGAGTTTAAAGGGCACATAGGCAGAAAGTAAATAGAGAGAGAAGAGAAAAAAAACAGAGGAAAGAGTAAAGATTGCAAAGACTTAAGGGGCCAGAAATAAGACATGATGGGAGTGGTGGAGTGCAGTGGCTGTGGAGCAGCAATCTTCCGGGAGACGTTCTGGAGGATGCGGTGTTGTCCCATCTGCAGGCACCTCTCTGGGCTGAGGGAGGAGGTTGCTCATCTCCAGGCTGAGTTGGCCAGGATTTGTGGGACCTCCTCTTCCATCCAGGGACCACCAGTGCCACTGCTGTTGCCTCAGAGGTTGCCAAGACAGAGGAGCAGTTGGACCACAGTGGGCTCAGGGAGGGTGAGGGTAGTGGAACAGAGGCACATCCCTCCAGTTGTACCTCTACACAGTTCTTATGCCATTCTGGCAAAGTGTGGTTCCTCTATGGAGGCATCCACAGTGGAGACCAAGGCAGATGCTGGAAACCGCCACAAAGGAGACCCACAGGAGTGTAGCAGGGGACCTCACAGGGGAAGAAAACAACTCCTGGTGGGGGACACCATTGTTAAGAAGGTAGAACTGGGGGAGGAAGGGGAAAGGGAGGTAAGGTGCCTGCCTGGTGACATGGCTTGGAGGGACAGGGAGTGAATCCTCAGGATTGCCAGAGCAGCTGCACAGGGGAGGGAGCTTGATGTCATTGTACACCTAGAGACAAATGACCTGGCTAAGAAAGGGATTAGAGAAGTGCAGGAAGAGTTTGTGGAATTGGGGAGGGGCCTTAGACAAAGAAGCATGAACGGTAACCTTCTTGGAGGTGCTGCCCATCTATGGCATAGGAGAGACTAGGGTGTTCTGCACCATGGGATTCAATCAGTGGTTGAAAACTGGTGTGGAGCTCAGGGTTTGGCTTCATTGGGGACTGGGGGTCCACCTGGAGTGATGCAAGCCTTTGCTGGCATGATGGGCTGCATCTGTCCAGGAGGGGAACCAGGATCCTAGGTGATAGGTCTAAATGCTTCATTGGCAAGCATTTAAACTAGCCAAGGGGAGAGGCACTGGAAAGGAGCAGGGAAATCCTAGCCTCTCCAAAAAAATCACTGTAGTAAGTGTGGTAAACACCAACATAGAGGTGTTGATAGGGACAAGGACAGGGGTAAATGGGGAAAGTGACAAAGGCAAGAAGGACAGGGATGGGGCAAAAAGGAGTAAGGCCATCAGAAAATGGAGGGTAATGAGTACCAATGCCCATAGTCTGGGCAACAAGCTCCCTGAGCTGGTGGACTTGATGGAAGAGGGATGCCTGGATATCATAGCAGTCACAGAAACATGGTACACAGAGAACCGTGACTGGGATGTTAACGTACCAGGGTACATAACCTACAACAGAGACAGGCAGGGGAGAAGGGGGGGAGTAGCACTCTATGTAAAGGAAGGGATAAAAACAACTGAACAAAAGAGTAAACAGGGAGGAGAGGAGGCCCTGTTGTGTACAGACCCCGATGTCAGGTGGAGGGAATGGACAAGAATATGAAAGAAGGCATTCTTAGGATTGCAGAGAAAGAGGAAATACTGTTGATGGGAGATCTGACAATGCCAGATGTTAACTGGAGCACATTTGCTGCAGCCACATCCAAGAGCAGGGCCATTCTCAATGCCCTACAGGTGGCAGGCCTCAGACAGCTAGTTTCAGAACCCACTCATGAGGGAGCAATCTTAGACCTCGTACTCTCAAATGGGGGCAGTGAGAGGATCTCAGATCTAGAAGTGGGTTGCCATCTGGGAACAAGTGACCATCAAACAGTGTGGTTCACGTTAAACTCAGCCACAGCGTCAAGCCATACAAAAGTGAGGGTACTGGACTTCAGGAGGGCTGACTTTGGCAAGATGGGAGAGTGCCTCAGAAAAGCACTAGAAAACAGGCTTGAAGGAGGGGTGAAGCAACAATGGGGAATCATCAAAACTGCCATCACAGAGGCAACAAGCCTTTGTGTGAAGCAAATAAACAAATCAAAACAAAAGAAAAAGCCACTATGGTTCTCAAAAGAGGTGGCTGGGAAAGTCAGGGAGATAGCATTCTGGAAGTATAAGGAAACACAGAAGGAGCAGGACAGAGAGCTGTACCAGTTAAGGCAGAAGGAAGCAGGGAGGGAAGTCAGAATAGCAAAAGCCCAAACTGAGGAAAATATAGCCAACTCGGTTAAGAAGGGGGATAAAACCTTTTATAGGTACATCAGCGAGCGTAGAAAGACAAATGGAGGGATAGTGAGGCTGAATAGAATGAACGGTGGGTGGCCAGAGTGGGACAGTGAAAAAGCAGGGATACTGAATGAATATTTCTGCTCAGTATTCACAAAAGAGGAGGGGGAAGTGCCTAATCCAATTAACAGAAGCACTCTTGATAGGGGGGGTCAATCCCAGTCCTTTCACAGAAGAAAGGGTTCTGCAAGAACTCCTAAAACTGAAGCTGGACAAAGCAATGTGGCCTGATGGAATTCACCCTAGAATTCTAAAAGAATTAAGGGGGAAACTAGTGAAACCACTGACTACTCTTTTTAATAAATCATGGGAGGATGGTGTGGTACCCGAGGACTGGAGGAAGGCAAATGTGATTCCTCTTCACAAAAGTGGGACCAAGACAGAGGCAGGAAACTACAGACCTGTCAGTTTGACCTCTGTGGTAGGGAAAGTGATGGAGTCACTTCTGAAGGAAAGAATTGTTGAGTACCTAGAGGTCAGTGGGGCACAGGACCCAAGGCAGCATGGGTTCACAGCGGGAGGGTCATGTCAGACAAATCTAATAGATTTCTTTGACTGGGTGACCAAAGTAGTAGACCAGGGAAGGGATGTGGACATGGCCTACCTAGACTTTAGCAAGGCATTTGACACAGTCCCACACAAAAGATTAATAGTCAAATTAACCAGCCTGGGAGTGGGTCCCAGGGTGGTAGCCTGGATAAAACATTGGCTGGACAACAGGACACAGAAGGTAATTGTAAATGGAGTCCACTCTGAAGAAAGAGGGGTTATTAGTGGGATACCGCAGGGTTCAGTGCTGGGTCCAGTCCTTTTTAATGTCTTTATAAGTGACATTGCAGAGGGACTGGAAGGAAAGTATGCCTCTGCAGATGACACAAAGATCTGCAACAGGGCTGATATACAAGGAGGCATGGAAAGGATGAGAAGGGACTTGGCAAGGTTGGAGGAATGGTCTGACGTATGGCAGCTAGGATTCAATGCAAAGAAGTGCAAAATAATGTACCTGGGAAACAAGAACCCAGGGGAAGAATACACAATGGGGGGGAGGTAGTAACAACAACAAAAAAGGAAAGGGACCTCGGGATAATCACATCAGATGACCTTAAGGTTAGCAAGCAATGTGAAAAGGCAGTAGGAAGGGCTGGGGGTATACTGGGATGCATAGGGAGAGGCATCACCAGCAGAAAACAGAAAGTTGTTATCCCGCTGTACAGACAGTTGGTGAGACCCCATCTGGAGTACTGCGTCCAGTTCTGGAGACCCCATTTCTGCAAGGACATAGACAGGATAGAGGCAGTCCAGAGGAGGGCAACTAAAATGGTGCAGGGTCTGCAAGAGAAGCCATTTGAGGAGAGACTTAAGGAGCTTAATATGTTCACCCTTGAGGAAAGAAGGGAGGGGGGGACATGGTAGAAACTTTTAAGTACCTCAGTGGAATCAACAAAGTCCAAGAGGGTAGCATCTTTCAGAAAAAGAGACGTGCAAGAACAAGGAGACACAATTTGAAGATAGAGGTGGGGTGGTTCAGGGGCAATGTGAGGAAGTATTTTTTCACAGAGAGGATAGTGGATGCATGGAACAGCTTTCCTGAGGAGGTTGTGGGGTCTAAAATGGTGGGAGAATTCAAGAATGCATGAGACAGACATAAGGCAATTCTTGTGGGGGTAGGAAGAAATAGGCTGTTGGTTAACTGGGATCTGCGACCTATCCAGTAGGTAGGGAAATGGGCAGACTAGATGGGCCAAGCGGTCCTTATCTGCCGTCAAAGTCTATGTTTCTATGTTACCCTTTTTTGTTTGGCTTACAAATAGAATTGTAGACCTGGCAAGAGTTAGGATGGGGGGGAGGAGACTCATAGTGCACATCATATGGGGTACCTAGAAAAGTAGACTTGACATGTATGCAAATGTAATATATGGAGATACATAAATAATAAAATAGTATCCCATACAAATAAATCCCGGTAATACACCAGTAGCCAAAGTGATAATACTATCGTTGGCAAGTGATAATACTATCGTTCGAGCTCTGAATGATAGTATTATCACCAAACCTCAAGAGCACAACCCCAAGATCTTCCAATAGCATACACTAGTTCCTGACATCCCCAAGGCAACCTCCTAGCCCTGCGTGCTGACGTTCCTAAAACCGCACCTCCTGATTGGAACTGGTTCCTCTGTGGGTGGGCAGAACAATTCAAAAAACATGGCGGCCGTGTCTAGCTAAGTGAGAGAATATTGTCCTTTCACTTTACGGGCATCATTTTTTTTTATTCCCCACCACATTCTGATTAAAGAAGCAAGGTAAGATGTTGATGTTTCAAGTAAAACAGACACAGACCGAGTTTGTGGGTGGATGGGTGAGCAGAGCCAGACCGGGGACGGAAAGTACACAGACACAGAGTGAGTGAGCGAATCCTCACTGCAGCAGTAGCATGGCCTCACAGCACCACATTCACAGAACTGCTGCAAACAAAACTGGGCTCCATATATTACAAAAAATTAAAAATAGGTGAGGGTCTATCACTCGGGAGTAATACCATCTCGAGGTTCTGGGGATAGAGAACCTCTCGAGCTTGGCCTCGAGCTCTCTTGTCCCAGAGCCTTGAGATGGTATTACCCCTTGTACAGACCTCACCTCTATATTATTCTTATTTGTAATTTTTTTATTTTAAGGGGGGGGGGGCATGCTTCTTTCTGACTGGTTATTACCTGTGCATGAAATGCATGAAATCTGTTCCATGCACAGGTAATAATGAGTACCTAATAGCTGAACCGCATTTCTAAGAAGTCAGTGTGCCATTGGAATGTTCATTTTTCAAATACTGCCATTTTTTAATCCTCACTAAAGCCGGACTCCTGGTGGATCAATGATACTGTGGTGGACCTCACTGTTAATGGTTTTGCCTTTTAGCCCCCCTCAAAAAACAACTGTTTATAGAAAGTAAGTCCTGCTGTATCACTTTACTGTTTGCTTGTAGACAATGTTTTTATTTTCAGATTTTCAGATGGAAGCTGATCACACTGTGGCTCCTGAAGCATGTCTCCTCCCCTCCATCCTTGATGTTCTGTGTCAATACTGAACAGGAGCCCTACACATGAGAACATTTTTATTTAAAAAAAAATAGAGATAAAACCATTACGGTGCCACTTCATCAGTATGCCAGCTCCCACTGTCTGAGGTGTCAACCGTGCTCCCTAGTCACCACAGTTTCAAGTGTAAAATCCATGCTAACTGGCTTTTTCTCCAGGCAAGTTATGGTCTGGAGGACTGAAGAGTAATTCCTCTTTTAGTGCTTCCATTCGCCAGGTCACAGGGAAAGGAGGGGACGCTCTCTCCAGCATATCTGGTCACAGTTTAAATTCCTTCAAAAGTAACTAACAGAACAAAACTATGTTAATGCCCATTTCTCCTGTCATTTTTTTAGCTGCTTCTTCTTCTTCCAGCCCACTCATTGCTACCATCGGTCAAGTCATGGCTCAACTGAAAAAACATAAATACATCACTTTCTCCTTGTTCTCTCTTACTTGCCCTGATAATCCCAGACAAAATTTACACAGCATACTAATAAAAGGGGTGCCCTGAGCATCCCAGACAAATTTATACAAAATAATTAAAAAACTTCACACTAATAGGGGTGGGGGGCAACATATTGATAGTGAAACCATTATCAGTGATAACACTACAGGACAATTATGTCATAAGCTAGTAGGCAGAAGGACTATTTTATAATAAATTCCCATATACAGATCTTTTTTTCTTCATAAAAACATGATTTTTTCTGACTGTAGCAAGTAAAAAAATGTAGGCCATTTTATAAGCACAATAAGACACTCCAGTGTGTGCATGGAACTAATTTTACTGCATGGCCAGGGACTGAAGGCACGAGTCTGCTGGCCCAGCAGTAAAATCTGTTCCATGCACACCCTGTTGTGTCTTCTTGCTTACTTGATGGTAGCAGGAACTATCTTTCTGGGGGGAACATTTTTTGCACTGACACTTGGGGTTTTGGTCAAATCTCCGTAAATAACTTTCTCTGTATGAAGTCTCATAATGAACTGAAGTCTGACTTCTTTTCTACAGAACCTACAGGGAGACTACTGCATTAACTGCTTTTTTTATTTTCACTGTAGATGAGAGACAAGAAAGAATAATCTTACTTTCTTCCTCATGTAAACATTTTGTGCAGCGTCTCCAGCACCTTAGATGTATAGTGCAGTATATGAGCTCCAACAGAATGCATTTCCTATGAAGTACATTCTTATACTGTTGTATCTGTGCACAGCTGTTTAGTTCACAAACAGGACAAGCGGTGGCAGTGTTTGGTTTAACACCTGAAGGATTTGTCGTATTTATCAGTTATAAATCATGTGAAGGGAGTGGAGCCTGAATTAAAAGCTCTTCTTTTGTTTGCCTGCAGCCTCTTCTTTCCAAAGAGTCTGAAATGTTTGATTAGAGGGAAGCCCTAGTTCACAGAACATCACGGAACAGAGTGATGGTAACAGTGCTGCACTCCTCCACCTTCTTCTCCAAGTAGGGCCCTTTGCTTTTACCTGGGTAGTTAAACGGGTACTACTGTTCGTAAGCTGCTCTCAGTATGGAAACAAGACAGCAGAGTCCTGCCAGCTTAATGCTCTGCTAATATTGTGTATTCAGACTAGGTAGGATACAGTTTGGTTCTTTGGATTCTCTGACAAATTGCCTGTGATGCCATTGACTTTCCAATTTTCTTTTATTGTTCACATAATTTAACTAAACTAACCATAGTTCAAGAAAAAATGTTTAATTCTGTGCAGGAACAGGGGTTGGCCTTTCTGGACCACTGTCTGTCTTCACTCATCGCAGGATCTCCAATATTTTACCTTAATTTTTATCATCCATTTTTGATCCAGGATGTAGTTTAGTGCATTTCTTATTTCAGAGTTAGAAACTGCACTTCTTTCAGGCTACACAGAGCCCTTCATCATGCAATGGCAAAATCTTAACAAAAAATTAAATACATTGGTTAAAACTGATAAATAAATTTTACACATGGGTGTGATATTTTCATTGATAGTAGGCTCCTCTCCATGGATGGAATTTGCCAACAGAAGGCCTATAAATCATTAAATGTTTATATTGAAAGAACCTCCCTTAAGACAGACTCTGTGTGTATGTGTGTGTTTTAACCATGTTAATGAATAAGGCACACTAAAAATATATGTATATCAAATGGGTTCCACCACGCCATGGCAACACAGAATTCGATGACCATCAGTACAGCAATGGCACAACACCACCAATTGGTGTTGTGCCATCGCTGGAGAAAACTGTGTTTTCTGTGGAGGGCTTTGCCCCTCCCCCCCACAGGGAGCTCTGCCCCCGCACCCCCTGCACTTAGTATTACGAACTCTGAGCCAGAGTTGGTTCAGGGAGGGAGCAAGCAGCAGCATCGGGAACCTAGAGGACCATCACAGCGAACTGCCAAAAATGTCGCAGTGATGGTATTCGCTGTATTCCCATCGCTGTTGCAACATGATAACAAATATAAGAGATAATGTATATAAATATATGCACAGGAAATTCACATACACCTGAAACAACAGGAAGGCTGTTGTCAGTTGAAATTTTTTTGTAATGGGTCATGAAACTAAAGTCTACATTCAGTGCATTATTTTTAGTGTCAAGAAGAAAAAATACACCTGGGCTGATAAGCCCACCTTTCTTGTGTATTTCTGAAGGGTTCTTTGAGAAGCAGGACAGAGAAGTCAGAGATGGAGTGATCAGATTGAGAGAAATGTTGTCCCATTGGTTGTTCAGTCTTTTTCTCCTTTATATCTTGTCTGTGTGAGTACATTTGGGTTTGAAGGGATTGCCCTGTTTCTCCTTCATAGCCTGCATGTGGAAACTTCTAGTACTGGATTTAATAGACAACATTATGTGTGACTGTAGCATAATAACTGACAAATTATGTAGCATGAGTGACATGCATTTAACTGTCTCACTGTCCTTATATTTTAGTTACAAAGTCTGTGGATGAGTTTGTAATGCTGATGCATGATAAAGTATGAAGGTACTAAATATATTATCTTCCTAGTCATGTATTGTTCCACACATCACATCTTGTCTTGCCAGGCAGAAAATGTTCTAACAAGCATATGAGCACAACAAAAACAAATGTACTTCATAAATCAAAAGCAGCAACTGGCTACTCTTAGAATTATTAATATTTTCATTCTACTGCTGGAGGGTGTATTGGCTCTTTAATTATGGAATGTTCCTGATGACAGCTTACACCAATAATGTTAAATTCAAATGACAATACTTGGCATCTTGAAATTGAGCTTCATAGCTAGTATTGGCTGTCTCTCTATCTCACTTGCTGTCATGAAAAATATCCTACTGTATCTTTCTCCTTTACTCTGAAGTATTACTATAGTACATATTGAAAATAGTTTCCCTAGCACTGAAAAAGACAAATTGATGCAGGAAGATGCTGAATAATTTAAACTGTATAAATTGTAGTAGCCTGTGGTGGTCAGGTCTATGAATAATATTCTTGTGCATAGTATGATGTCTTTTTAGCATGTATGTGTCTCAATGATTTACTAGGAGGTGTGAAGGTACTGACAAACTACAAATAGAATCCTCTCTTAATTGTTATTGGTCTTTCTGTGTGTCAGAACCTTTATAACATCGTTAGGGAAACAGTGCAATAATTTCCTGAGTTAAACATTCAATGGTTATTTTAATGCCAACAATCTCTAAAACTCTGATAATTCACCCATGCAGTAGCTGTTACATTTACTTTAGAGCTGCTATTGTAGACAATCTACTATGTAAAGTGATTGCACATGTGATAAACTATAAACTTAGATGCCTTAAAACAAATATTATAAAAAGTATGATCTATAAAGAATAGACTACCGTATATAACAGATTATATACAAATGCCAAGTCAACTATTTAAAGTGGTGTTTCAGTTTCCTGGAAAACAAGAACATTTGGCATTTACAGTGTTCAAATCAAATAGCATTTTAACAATTTTTAAATGTCAGGACATTCCATTTTTTATTATAATGTACATTTGCATTTTTTATTACAAAGTACATTTGCATGGAGGCTTGTTACCATCTGCGTTCTTTTGCTTTTCCTTCCTTCCTTGAAGTTATTTTATTCTGCATGTGACATCAGGATAATTTCTGTGACAGCATGCTGTGATGTTATATGCAGAGGATGGTTATTTCATGCCAGGAATAAGCAATGTAAACTCATAAAGCCTAAGTGGAAAAAATCCTGGGCAGTAAATATGCCATCAACACTACAAAAATTAAGGTCATGGAATTCAGACATATCAACAATGATCACCAGAAATCAGGCCCTACTAGATATGTTGCAGAGCTTCCTAAGGTGCAGCTGGTCAAACAAGCCAAAAGGCAGGTTGCTATTCTCAACGTGGTGCTCACCAACTCAGAAATGTAAGTGGAGGGTGGGTTGGGGAATCACTGGGGTCTACTGACCATAACTCCATATGATTTGAACAGGCCCTTGGTACCAAAATGCCCTTTTCAAAATCTGAGATCTGGATTTCAGTAGAGCAAACTTTAACTACATGGGATAATTAATCCAGGACAGGTTGGCTGGAGTGGACAGAATAAGGGAGTGAAGTTAGGAATACATTAAAAGGGTAATTCTTGAGGCAACAATGTTATGCTTGAGGATGATACCAAGAGAAACAGGTACAGGAGACCAACCTGATTCTGTAAGAAAGTCAGGGAGGCTTTGAGGGTCAAAAACAAGGCCTTCATAAGGTACAAGAAGAGGCAGTGGGATGAAGAATGGAGGAAGTACCAAGTAAAAACAAAGGGGCCAGGAGGGCAGTCAGAGATGCAATAGCAGACACAGAGATGTATATTGCAAAGGGGGGGGTCAAAGGTGGGGAAAACAGTTTTTTTAGATATAGGAGGGAAAAAAGAAAGATGGGAAGAGGAATTGTTAAGCTGACAAGGGGAAGGGTAACAGAGGAGGGCAAGCAGAAGGCAGCTGTTCTTAAAAACTACTTCTGCTCAGTATTCACAAAGGAGGATAGTGGGCCTTTGCAGGAAAGTGGCATAAAGGTTGCCACAAAAAGAATCCTATAAATGAGGCAAAATGTATTTACAAGTGAAAGGATCAGAAAAGAACTTACAGCCCTGGGGCTAGATGGGATACATCCAAGGGTGTTCAGGGAACTGACATTGTAAATAGCTGAACCCCTTGTAGGGCTATTTATTCAATAGCTCAACTGAGTCAGGGGTGGTTCTAAAAGACTGGAAGTTAGCAGTTGTTGTTCTGCTGGGTGGGGAGAAGGAGCAACTGGGTAACTACAGAGTTGTCATTCTTACCTCCTTTGTGGACAAACTAGAGAAGCTATTAGTCACACAGAACCTAGTCAACTACCTGGAGAGAAATGGGCTCCACAATAGCAAACAGCACAGGTTTATGGCAGGGTGGTCTTTTCAGATCATTGTGATAATATTCTTTGACTGGATAATTAGGGCAGGGGATAAGGGACAAGCAGTGGATTTCCTCTACTTCAACTTCAGCAAGCATTTGACTCGTTGCCACACAGGAAGCTGTTGAAGATGCTAGAGGATCTAGGTGTAGCAAATGACAAAGTTAGATGGGTGGGAAGTTGGATACTGATACTGTAAATGGAGTCAAATTCAGGAAGAGGGAGTTGATTAGTGGAGTGTTACAGGGATCAGCCCTTGGTCCAGCCTTTTCAATATATTTACCAGAGACATGGAAGAAGGAAATCAGGGCAAGATATGTCTCTTCACAGATGGCACTAAGCACCTGTTGTAGACTAAACAGTAAGGAGGGGATTAGGGAGTTTTAGAGGGACCTGCAAAGGTTGGAAAGATTGTCTAAGGTTTGGCAGTTGAAATTCTATCCACAAAGTGAAAGATGATGCACATTGGGAAGAAGAACCCCAGGACAAAGTACTGGATTGGAGAGGTTGAGTTGGGTACTGCTACAGTGGAAAAGGACCTAAGTGTCATTATAAGTGACTCCCTTAAAAAATCTAGTCAATGTAACAAGGCCTACAGTATGTCAACCATAATGCTGAGGTGTATTGGGAGGAGTTTGACAGAAGGAAGAGGTATTACTACCTCTCAGTTCATCACTTATGAGGCCACACCTGAGGTATTGTGCCCACTTCTGCAGTCCTCAACTAAGGAATGACAAACACAGGCTGAAGATGGTGCAGCATAGGGTAACCAACATTTTTCAGGGCCAGCAGGGTAGGTCATAAGATACTTGACTTAAGGCACTGGACATTTACTTACTGGAGACCAGAAGAGAGGGGCAATGCGATAGAGACTTTTAAGTTCCTGAAACAAGGTCAACTCTAAGGAGCTATCCAACAGGGACAGTGGCTCTAGAATACTGGGACATGAATGGAAGCTGCTAGTGGGGTGAGATCCAAATATGAGGAAGTTTTATTTAACAAAGAGTGGTTGAGCTATGGAGTGGTCTGCTGGCTGAGGTGGTGGGCACCAAAACCATTAATTGTTTCATGCATGGCTGGGACAGAGTTAAGGGGTTAGTAGTTACTCATGGGGTGGCACTAAGACAGGGAACATGTGGGTGAGTGGTGTTCACATAATCCTGTATAGACAACAGATCTCATGGTATAATCTGGTATTATTAGCAGACTGGATGGACCAATGGTCTTTTTCTGCCTTTACTATCTTTCTATGAATTTCAACCCTACCTTGATGTGAATTTCATGAAACTGAGTTCTGCTGATGCCAACTGTAATTTTTGTTAGAAATTAGAACATTGTCAACTTCTGAAATAAGATTATTGCTATATTCTTGAATTTAAAAAATGTCTGATATAGTTTTTTTTTAAATTATTTTATTCTTTTGCCCATCACTTGGACATGCTTGATCATTTTGGCCCAAAACATTCAGGGTGTCCTAATTTTTCAGTTTTTATTTGACAGTTCCCAGTGCATCATTCGCTCTAGAAGTCATGTGCTCTGACATCACAGTAGATATCAGAGTACTAATGGTACTGAAAGGCACCAAGTACCAAAAGTACTGAGAGGCACCAAAGCACTGTATAATACCCTTATTCTACCAAGGCCAGCAATCAGAGGGCAAGAGGGACTGCTAGGCACCAGGGACTTATTTTATTCTACCAGAGCTGGTGATCAGAGAGTTGGGGGACCACTAGACACCAGTGAATTATTCTATACTCTCTGAACCATTAATCAGAGGGTAGTGGGACCATTAGGTACCAGGGACTTATTTCATTCACATGAAGCTGACAATCCAAGCAGGGGGACTACTAGGCACCAGGGACTCATTTTATTTACACAAGGCTGGTGATCAGAGGGTGGGGGTACCTCTAGGCATAAGGAAACTATTTCATTTACATGAAGCTGGCAATCAGATGGTGGGGGAGACAACTAGGCACCAGGGATGTCTTTATTTTAACAGGAACATGGATCAGATTAGGTGTGGCTGGCCACAGGAGGGGCACAAATTTGCCACAGCTTTCCATTCAACTGAGACCCTAATGGGCATGTATATGGCCCTTTAGCACTTTGCATACTCAATGGGCTCATTTGCATGGTGCTAGATGAATATCATGCTGGGGACTCCCAGTGCTATCGGGTTTGAGGGTGCTATTCCCTGCACTGCTGGGATCCATGTCAGGACAGTGCTACTCAGCTTAGTACTGTGCTGACATGAGTCTTTATTTAATTGGATAGCACCGGTGTGCTACCCTACTGAATATAGCATGAGCAAGCACAGCACAAATATTTGCACTGCACGTTGCCCATTTTTCAATATCTGATCCCTGGTGTCATAAAACATAGGATGTGAGAATGACTTTCATGACATCAGAATGGGCAACCTATGACACAACAGATAGTTGTGGTGGGGCACAATTATTTTATGCCAGGAACTGGCTAGAGGTGCTCTTATGACAGTCACAGGTAAGGGGAATTAAGTGGGATCATGGCTGGTCTCTGGTGTCATCACAAATTAGTTAAAGGAGAATTGGTGGATTAACACAATTGACCACACAGTGTGCACATACTTGTAATAGTTGAAGTGTAACTACTGGCATGTGAAAACACCTAGAGCTCCTTATATTTTCCCCTTAACTCCATTGTACTTATATAATCACAATTTATTGGTGCAAAATGATCACAGTCACCTCTATGTTTCAATTAGCTGTTCTGGACTACATTATGTTATGCACAAGGTTGCAAGACTTTCTCTACATTATCACTAAATGTGTTATGACCATGTAGGGGATGGTTCAAGACAGCCATTCAAATGGAGGGGTCAACATGTGAGTTAGTCACTGAGCCATGACCAGTCACTCAACAGCCCCAGATCCTTCTGTTGCAAACTACAGTGCTCCTCAAGCCCAGTTTAACTTCTAAAAGCAGTTCTTCTGGGGGCACAGGCTTGAGAACCGCAACAAATATTCTGGCAGGGGGAGTGATTTGGCAGCACACAGCATCACTGCTCTTAGATTGGGGAAGGACAGAGCTAGAGAGGAGGATTCTGATTTGCACTGTACCAGGGACGATAGAAAGATCAATAACATGATGATGGGGGAGGGGTTGGATCACTAGGTAGAAATGTGAATGCCACATCAGGAGCACCACATAAGTGGCACAAGTTGAGGCGCAAGTGGATGGGGGTCAAGTATAGGGTAGTGCCATGTGCGGTGAGCATGGCAAACTAGCAAGTGACTCTCCCTGTGCCTTGTCCCAGCCCCTCTAACTGTCGCACTTCAGCATGTTTTTGGGTGAAAACCCCATTTACTCTCACACAAATCTGAATGAGCTCATTTGAATGTACAGTAGTGCCAAGTGACACTGGCATGGGGGGAGTATCACACTCTGGTGACATTGTGCTGGCATTGTACTTGATAACAACCATTGTTGTAATCTGAAATACCAGCTTCCCTCCATATAGTTCATCCACACTTTTTCTTTCTACGTATGAGACTTCTTTTAATAATAGTTGATAAACTGTTTTGTGCACATACGGCTGGAGTTTAAAAAAAAGTTTATAACTTTATTTTAAACAATTGAAATCCAAATGTACAAAAAAAACAGTCCTTTCTGAGATGATCCCATTTACCTGAAAGCTTAAGGTTTCAAACTTTAGCTTTTTTCAATTTGGAGAGAAATGCAGTTTTAAAATGTGTCATTTTCATGTTTTTGACTCTTCTCTAACTTTCAGACTACTGAAATGAATTTCACTAACATGACCTAGATCCAGCTATGTTGGGTGTCCATGCCGCTTGGTACAGTAGGTCTCCAAGACAAATGATGGCTGAGTTATGAGGAACAAATTGTGATTTAGCAGTAATGTGCCTATTCAACGCAAACTATAGTGGCACTAATGCAACACTACCTGTATAATGTCTCAAAGTTTTCCTTATTTCCTTGTGTCATCAGCAACTTTATAAATGTTTCAGATCAAAAGAACGAGGAGACAGAGTTGAAGTGCATTTATCACAGCACTATGCCATTTCAGCTTCTTCATCCTGTCTACTTTTCTTTGCTGTTGATCCTTACCCAATGGGATGGCTAAGCTAGGTAATAGATCTCAGTACATACAGATAAGAAAGATCCTATCTGTGACCTCATTTTTATCACCCTGTAGAAACTGATTGTTCTGTCAAATATAGGCTGCATGAGTTACTAAAATGGGCAGTTTGTTAAGCTTGTTAAAACAGTCAGTTTCATTGCTTACATTGCTCAGGAGAATAATCAATAAAATGAAATAAAATGAGATGAGGGTGGCTCCAGTACATTCTGTACTTCTGATTTAATTGACTCCATGTATGCATCCTTTACAGTACAGTATATCTGCATTCTCCCAAACGCAGCCCTTTATAGCATATACCACTTGAAAGAAGGAGGTCTTTTCTTGCTTGAGGTGCTGCTGGATGTCAGTTCCACAGTCTTCAATCCAAGTCAGTGGATGCTTTCTATTAACCAATGTTGTTTTTTTTCCCAAACACTGGAAAGGACAAAAACCAAATCACCTGCAGCTATAGTATGCAAAAAAATCCAAGACAGTTTATGAAGTACATTTTTCATCCTCAGACTAACTGTCTAACTATACTGTCTGGAGAGCAGTATATAAAACTACATTAAAAACAAATTAAGGTTACATAACAGCTAGGATGCAAAATAAAAAAAAACACAAATGAAAGACTAGCTGTATTTCATTTAAGTATGTTATGCATGAGGAAAATATATTGCAACCCACCTGAAAATGTACAGTATGTGCAAACTATGTGCATATTTATCTGAAACATTTTTTTCCAGGTAAGAGAAGTTCAAATGGGCTTATTTCTCACTGTGACCTGGGGGGAAGGGGAACAGGGATTGGCAAGGAAGATGAAATACAAACAAAGCAGGGTTAGCAATCAACAATAACAACAAATACAGAGTATATAGATAATCAAAATGTACAATGAATATGAGCAATAAACAGATAAAAAACAAGCTATAAATACAGAAACAAATTAAAAACAGCCGTAATGTACATTGGAATGAGCTGTAAATGCCACATAATGGTATAGAGGAGTCTTTTGACAGGGCCCCAGATGGGCAAATCGCAACATTATGGCCAATACCCAAAATAAAAACACATTTAAGTATGAATCAGTACCTACTGTATTATGGTATACCTGGACAGAAAGCCCATACCCAATGGAAAGGCACAGGTTGCAATTAGACTCAAGGTCAGGCTACAATGTTAAGAGACACTGAGAGACTAATGGACATCTCAAGAGCAGTTGTGATTGCCAGAGATGAGAGAGGCCTTGAAGTATTCCTTGACCAAGATATTTGCAGATTGGAGGAGGTACTTAGTGAGGGTGGAAGGCTATTCCCTATGTTTGCAAGTCTGGATCTGATTTAGGCTTAACCAGTAGAGATGCAGCGAATTTAAATTCTGACGTGGGCACTTTGCATTGCCACTCCACTCATTGGGTGGCAATGCAAATACTCACTACGCCTTATCATTACCACTTTGCGTTAAGGTGGAATGGCAGTGAGTAGAAGCAAGTCATTGTTTTAAATGGACTTCGTGCCTCATTATGATTCTAAGTGACCCACTTGGTGTTTCAGATTTGGCAGCTCCCCTCCCCCCCCACAGATAACATGGCTTACAGTACTGTAAGTCACATGGTCTTTAGCTAGGCAGGAAGAAAGTGAGTCATACAGGCAGACACTTTTACTTTCTCCTGTGCAGAGGGAGAGAGAGAGAGAGAGTAGTGTGTTTTGTGACTGCTGATACTTTGATATCAGAGCGAGGAGGAGATTTAAACTTTGATTGAGACCCAACAGCTTTTTTAAAAGCTACATTTTTTTGCCTTTTCTGTTCTCTTTTTTTACTTAGTTTGCTCTTTCTGTGAATTTTATTTGTCTTACCTTTATAAGAAGTTAGTTGTTTGTCTGTATCTGTGTGACTGTGTGTGTGTGTGTTGTGTGACAGTGTGAGTAGTGATTGTTCAGACTGAGGGAGCTCAGTAGGAGAGATGTACCAGGGTGAGGGAATGTCTGGGGTGGGGGCAGCTCTGGGAGAGCCTGGTAGTGGTAAGCATCGTACCATGCGCATGTGTGGAGGGCATGGGCACCCATTCCTGTTGGACCACTAAAAACTTGTCCTGACTCTGAGGCAGTTGAACCACCACCACCACCAAGTCCAGCACCAGGTCCTCTGGAGCAGGATGTGCCTGATCACCCAGGCCCAGGTGTGGATCCCATCCCTGTTTAGCACCGTGACCTGCTGGCTGCCAGTTCATCTGGCCATCCCCTTCCTGTGCCTGGTACTCCCTGCACCTCTGTTGTTCGGCAGTTTTTTTACTGTGTCAGGGGGGACAGCAGTGTGGTCAAGTACTGCCTATGTGAGACGGAGGTGTGCCATGGCCCCCAGGGGACTCACCTGGGGACTGGGGGCTAGCACATCCATATGATCAATCACCATCAGTTGGAGTGGCAGGCTGACACAGAACGGACCATGCCAGCACCTGCTGGCCATTCTGTGGTAGAGGGTGAAGCTGTGCATTGCGGCATCCCTAAGAAGAGGATGGCCACAGCAGCACCTGCTGTTCCACCAGCACCCACCCCCACCCCACCACCACCACCACCAGCAGGTCAGCCTGTAGAATGTGGACCCCAGAAAGCTGCATGTAACAAAGGTTGACTTGGCAGTTCTCTGGAGTGCTGTTGAGGATAACAACGAGAGGGTGAGTGCTGTGGAGCAGTGGCTGGATCACATAGAGGGACATCAGTTGCAAATTATGTCCATGCTGGAACTGCTGCTGGATCACCATGAGATCCACATAATTGTTTTCCTCACACCATGTGCCCCCTCACACCTTCCTTACTGTGTTATAAAATGTATTCCTCCACCTTATATGTAATTATGCCCTTTTTTTGTTGTCTTCCGTATGCGTGACACTTTGTATTCTGAGCAGTGCAAGTATACTGTACTAAACTGCATGTGTGCAGTCAGTCTTCTTTTCCAGTCTGTGTATGTACTCAGACACTGTCCAACTCCCTGACTTAAAAACAAACATTAATGAGTACAATGGTGGGGTGGTGAAGCATGGAGAGATACTACAAAACAGGCTTACAATACATCCAAGTAACTATTAAAAAAATGAATGTTGTGATTCATGATGTGATCATGGATCGTGATTTGTGACTGCATTTGTGACTGTGATGATGAAGAAATGTGAATGCCTACCGCTTATGGCTGTACTTCCCCAATGAGCTGTAGCTTAAAACTCCCAGACTCAAAAACACGTATCAATGAGTACAATGGTGGGGTGCTGAAGCCTGGAGAGATGCTTCAAAACAGGCTTATAATACAACCAAGTAACTAGAAAAAAAATTAATGTTGTGATACGTAACATGAATGATCGTGAATCATGATTTATGACTGCATTTGTGACCGTGATGATGAAGAACGAGATTTGTATCACAGGTGACTCATGATGATAGTCCTGACTTAAAAAACGCATATTAATGAGTACAATGTTCATGCAGAATTAAGCACCACACCTGTCCAGTACTCTGAAGGGAAGCCACAGAAACAACTGTGACTTAAGTTACAGATGGAGATTGGGCCCTAAAGAGATGCAAATGCACAGATTAAGATTGCACTGTGTACTGAAGAGATGCAGACACAAAGGCACAACACTTAACCAGTGCTCACCATCAGAAATTCAAATCTGGAAAAGAATACCTTTGCCAGTTAGGGCAGGCCGCGGAGCGCGGGGGCAGTGTACCGCACTGCTGCAGTAACAGTCACTGCTACTAGTACCAGTAAAGATACCACAAAGAAGTAAAAAAATCACACAGCTGCAGTGGATAGTAGCTTCATGTTGCTGAAATTATTATGTGGCACAATAAAAGGTGTCTGATTTGATGACATACGTCACACACATATTCACACACACACCAAATAATGCATAGCAAATTGAAACCTTCAGTAATATAACCACATAATTTAAACAAACTAAAATTATGCACTGCGGCAGTAACAGCCACTAGTACTAGTACCAGTAAAGATACCACAAAGAAGTACAAAAATCACACAGCTGCAGTGGATAGCAGCTTCACAATGCTGAAATTATTATGTGGCACAATAAAAGGTGTCTGATTTGATGACGCGCGTCACACACATACTCACACACACACTAAGTAATGCATAGCAAATTGAAAACTTCAGTAATATAACCACATATTTTAAACAAATTAAAATTATGCACTGCTGCACCACAACAATCAGCAAAAAAATGGCAAGAAATATTGAAAATATTACTGTGTGTACATTAATACAGTTATACAAGAAAAATATCACCAACACAGAAAGCACTGTCTTTTTCTCCAAGTTAATCTATCTACACCACAGAAACGTCCCTCCCCCAAAGCACACTTCCACTGTCTCTCAGTACACAGACTGAATGTTGTACATTAAGATTCAAAATCCATACACAAACAATAAACGCTCAATGATATGAGCACAGGAGGGTTTCCTATAATTGATGCACTAAAGTTTCAACAAAAAAAAATGACTCGAAAAGGCTTTTTTAACAGCTTTTTGAAGGTCTGAATCGCAGAGAGCTCTCAGAGCAGATTGTCTCCAATAGCTTCCTACACAGACTACCCCAAACTGAGGCTGTGCAGAACAATCTAGAGCCCATGTGATATGAAATCCCATGAATCACTGGAAAATTCACCTTTGGAGCTTAAAAACGAGGCGAAGTGAGGCGAGATACATTGTTTTCAAGGTACTTCACCTTAAGAATTGGTGGAGTAGTAGTTTGGGAAGGCAGAGTAACGCAAAGTCAGTGTTTTCAATGGACTTCGTGTTACCCATTAATAATGCAAAGTACTCTGCTTCACATTGCGGAACACTCCATGAATTTGCTTTCACTCCATGAATCACTCCACAGAGTGAATTGGGGCTACTTTGCCCGTCACTGTTGACCAGCATTGTGCCTGCACTGAGGAATTGGGAGTCTATTGCCATTCTCCAACTATAAAGAAATGGAGGAATTAGAGGAGGGGAGAAATAAATTATTGAGGAAACCTGTCCAATATTTAATCAGAAAGAGTGCCTTATGGGGGAGGGGTCCAATCAAGATCCTTGTACATTGAACATCCATGCTCTGTTATCAATTTGTGCTGAGCAGTGTTACGTGTCATTCTTGTATGTTGTACATTCTGTTGAATTATTTTCTGTACACATTTTGTTCTTAACTGTCATTTCTGTTCTTTTTTTTTTTAAACTTCTTTATTAAACTTTTTCAGACAAAAATAAACATACATACAAATATTCCCAGGCTCCACACCGGGCCCACAACCATAAACTGGCTGTGGTCACTATGTACATCCCCATAACTATTTATATACACAGCTGCCATATAACATTCCTGCCACTCTACAGTTGATTTACTGGGGTGATTTTAGAGCTCTGATATCCAAGTTAACTATTAGTATATCCAGAGTCCTATGTTAACTATCCCCCAATGAAACTATGTTTGATTTCTAATTGGTTAGCAGTCATTTAAAACAGGCTTTTGCAACTGTGACCCTAGAAAAGAAAGAGAATCCCCTCTACCCCCACTGTTTTGGCAAACATTTACCCTTTCATAGTAAAATTATAATACAGACTGTCTAGGGTGTATAAAGCACGTCCCATAGAAGAGTACAAAATAAAATAAATTATTTTTCTACCGATTAACTCAAAGTCACTTTTATCTTTTCCATATCCACGTACCTCTAACTAGTCACAATCAGACAGACAGATCTGGGTTCAGATACCCTTGAGTTGTATTGAATACACTGCCTCTAAGATCCTCCACCTTTTGTCATATATTTCTTTTCTGCCATCCAGCAACATTTGTCCTTTAAGTCTGTCTAAGATCTGTAAGAGATCTCTCACCCACTGGTCATAGCTATAGATAAGGCCACTTTTCCAATGCCTTAGGACAAAGGCCTTAACCAGGGCAGACATCAAAACCATATGATATTTAGCTGAAGCCCGTGAAACCAAGTTCATATCACCCAAAACACAGATCTCTGGCAGAATATATTCTGAATAGTTTACTAAGGGATCCATGTTTTGTTTGATATGAACCTATAAGGAGTGTATTTTGGGGTAATCCCACATCACATGTAACAAGTCCCCTGGTTTCGTTCCAAATCTAAAGCACAGATCTGCCTGTCTGAGTCCCCTAGCACATAGCTTAGTAGGGGTATAGTAGATATTTGAGAAAATAAAAAACTGCATAATCTTATATTTGGGTACAGGTAGGAATGTACCACTCTTCCATATCTCTTTCCAGTCAGTCCTCGGGGGGGGGGCTATGCTTTTCTCCCAATAAGGAGTCTGTGCAGAGGAACCCAGGCTCACAAAATCCAACAACACCTTGTAGACTTTTGAAAGGGTTTTTTGGGAATAGTTAATCTCCCTTAGCTTATCCCAAGTGAACAGGTTCGGTTGGGAATCTCTATTATGCCTCAGTAATCACTGCACTATATTGGTGATCTGAATCTTTTCAAAAAAATTCCAATCCCTACTCTGAGGTGGGAGGACCACTTTATCTTCCACGATAATGTCTGCCAGAGCTAGACCAGATAAGTGCGGAGCCCACTGATTATTGATTATTTGTCCCCCGAGACAAACATTGGGGTTTCCCAGTATAGGCTGATCCCAAACACTCATTTGGTCTCTTCTCTGGGTGGGATTTAAAAAATTCCACCATATAGACATCGTTTTGTATATTGGTGTCTGCTTTCCCCTTTTAGGAAAACCTTCTGGATCCGAGAAGAGCAACACTGCTGGGAAGAGATTCAAGTCCTCAAGAATTTGTCTCTCAATTTGTAACGATGTTGGAATATATCCCTTTTCTTCCAATTTTCTATGCCACTGTCCCATTAGGCCTAATTGTCCCACCACATAATATAAGTGGAGGTCTGGAAGCTTAATACCCCCCAAGTGATGGGGAAGGTGTAAAATATTATGTTTTCTCCTAGGAGGCTTTGAATTCCAGAGGAATGCAGAGATTACCCTCTGAATTTTAATAAATCTTTCTTTAAGGATATTATAGGGCAACAAATGAACCGGGTACAACAATCTGGGCAAGAGATTCATTTTGATCAAACCTAATCTGGCAGTGAAGTTTAGGGGGTAGTTTATTCCATCTTAGAATATCATTTTTAATTACTGACAACAGATTATCAATATTTACTTCCACCCCATCCTCCAATTTAGCCGTAATCCAGACGCCCGGGTATTTGATCTTAGTTAGGGCCCGATTGATTTGCAAAGGTTCAAAGTCTGCTCTGTAAGTATAAGGGGTCAGAGCAAGAACCTGCATCTTAGTCAAATTCAGTTTATAGTTGGAGACCTCTGAAAAGTGCCTAATGACATCCAAGGCTTTTTTGAAGCTCTCTGCTGGTTCCTGTAAGTGTAACATTATGTCATCTGCAAAAACAGAGAATTTAAGCTCCCTCCCCTGAACCTCAATCCCCTGTATCGCAGGATCCATGTAGAGCACTCTTAATAAAGGTTCCAAGTAAATATTAAACAAGATTGGTGATAGGGGGCAACCCTGTCAGGTCCCATTAATCAGTTGGATCTCTTTTGATAGATAGCCATTACACAGAACCTTGACAGTGAGGGCTGCATGGAGGTTTTTGAGACTTCTAAGAAGGCCTTCTGGGAAGCCCATCTTCTCCATAGTAAGAAATAGAAAAGAATGGGAGACCCTATCAAATGCCTTCTCAACTTCAAGTGCAATCAGAGCCATGGGTACCGTCAAATTGGAGGCCCTACCAAGTATGTGATTAAGCTTCCTTAGTGCATCATGCGCCCCTCGATCTGGCATAAACCCCACTTGATCCTGACTAATTAGTAAGGGAGCAATTTTCAGGATTCTATTAGCCAGGATCCTCGTCAGCACTTTGATACCTTGATTTATCAAAGCTATGGGTCTATAATTACCTAGGAGATCCTTTGGTTTATCTGGCTTTGGGATGAGTGTAATACAGGCCTGATACAAGGGTGAATGGAGAACCCCTTCCTGCATAATTTGGGAGAATAAGTATTTCAGTACAGGAAGTATGGATAATAAATGAACTTTATAAAATTGAGCTGAAAGACTGTCTGGCCCAGGTGTCTTATCACTTGGCAATGCTTTTACTGCATCTATTATTTCCACTTCCTGTACTGGGGCTGCCAGTGTTTGAGCCTGCACCTGGTCCAGCCTAGGCAGAGGTACCTTATCTAGGAACCCTCTAATCTCTTCTTCATTACTGGTACCCCCCCCCGATAGATCCCTGCATAATAGTCTGCAAAGGCGTCAGCCATTCCCTGAGGGTCCGTAATAATGTCTCCTTCAACTTTTATTGCAGTAACCGTCTGCTCTGCTTCCCATTCCTTGATTCTATTAGCAAGCAGTTGGTCTGGCACATCCCCTTGCATTAAGTATTCAGCTTGTAGTCTTTCAAGACAGCAGTCTATCCTGTCATACAGTATACCCCTCAATTCATCTCTTAACTCTTCAAGTTCATTGTCTAGCTCACTGGAAGATCCCTCTAAAGGGACCAATGACTTAATGGCCCCCATTAAAAATTCTTCCCACACCCTTTTCATATTGTTTCTCCTAGCAGTATATCTCCGGGCTATTCCTTCGTATAATACTTTACCAGTAGGCCAAGCAATTCTTTTGTCCTGGAGTGTTGGTAATTGGGTCTGGATAATTTCCTCCAGGGCTTCCCTTATTTTAGACACAATATTATCATCCATTAGTACTGTGTCATCTAATCTCCATCTATAAGGTTTTAGAGGGATGGTATCCTTTTTCCATATTAACTGAATAGGGGAATGGTCAGACAATATTCTGCCATGAGTAGTCTGCTCCCTGACTCTCCTTAGTGCTGCCCCATTGATCAAGAAAAAGTCAATTTGAGAATGGGATTTATGTGCCCCAGAGTAAAAGGTCATGTCATTGTCCCCTTTATTATACACGCTATAGAGGTCCACTAGTGTTGTGACCTCCAAAAATCTAGTCATAGCTACCTGGGCCAATGAAGGTGGTCTTTTAGAGGGTGGGTTCCTGTCCACCCAGTTATCTAAAGAAAGATTCCAATCCCCCGCTAAGATAAGTGCATAAAGTGGGAATGTAGCTATATCTACCTCCAGTGAGGCAAAAAAGTCAGGTTTAGGTGTTGTAGGGCCATATACCAAAGCAATTGAAAGTGCATTGCCCAAAATAGTACCCGGAACATAGATCTCTCTACCATCATCTCTTGCTTTAATTTGTGAAATTTCATGCAGACAAGCTTTCCCCACTAAGATCGCAACTCCCCAGATGCTTTTGCTTTACCTTCTCCTATTACTTGGCCCACCCACATTTTCTTCAACAGACCTAGTTTCTCTTTTAGTAAGTGGGTTTCTTGTAATGCAGCTATTTGAACCCCTAATTGATTGATGTACCATAATACTACCAGTCTTTTCTTCCTCCCCCTGAGGTATTTAACATTCCAGGAAATGAATTTAGCCAATACCATTATATGTAACTATACCCTGCGGTTCACCCTCCTAAGATCTGCCCTCCATCTTATACACACCGTGGACTCTCTCTCTCTCTCCTTTCCCACCTGTACCCCCCCCACCGTAACCCCCGATCTTCAGATCGCCCTCCTTAAACAAGTTGAAACATAGATGAGCAAGCCCCTGTGTGCTCCCAGACCCCCCCCCCGAATCCCATTGCGAAATCAAGAGTTCTCTCCCATGGCCTAATATCCCACCTTAAGCTTCTTAGGTTGCGAAAGACCTGCTCCCCATGCTGTGAGCCTCAAGTATCCTTCTGTTTTCCCTTTGCTATCTTCCATTAGTTGTTTGTTTAATTGCAGGGATCCTTCCTGTAATTCATTGTATCTGCTCCCCTCTTATGAGAGTAGCTAGCCCTTCATAGGGCCTACCTTTTCTTTCTGGCAACTAAAATACCCCTCTCAACACTATAGAGGGTAAGAAGCAAAGAAAAAGAATAAGAAAAACTATTTCTGCTATCTTCCTTCTCCCATACAACTCAGGGATTGCCAGACAAGGTCCCTAAGTTCCCCGTGACCCTCCCACACCATTTGGTGCACACTAGTCCCCTTAGAGCCCTTCTATAATGGAAGGTCCCTTATATTGGTTAGGGGTGGGTAAGCTCAAAATGTCCAGTATACCTACTGCTCTCCCTTTTTAAAATCTCTCCCACTACAACAGCAGATAATAGCCAGGAGATCTCACTATTGAAATAGTATCCCCTACATATAATCTCCTCTGTTACCTCCGCATTCCTAGCCCAGGAAAAACAGTTGAAAACATTGAATCAAACCCTTGAAACCAGTAAATAATAATCCTGTTAAAAGTGCCCTGATATATCATCTATTTCAGTAGAATTATGCTCAATAGTTCAGATCCTCGAACATCCATTTTAAAACTGGATAAGATCTCTGTTCATTCCTGTTAGTCGGAAAAAATAAAATCATTCCATATTGAGAGGCTCTGTTCCAGTTGAGCCTTCTCTGCAATGTTTAGACATTCCAGCTACACATTGGCAATCCCAAAAGTACAGTAAACTGTCAAACCCTGAGCCAAAAATAAAATTAAGCAGACTTGACCCGATTGACTCTTAAATGTTAGCTATAGTATTCTTGCAAAACTGTCCCGCTCAAAATAATTACAGGGTAACCAATAACAACAATTGGATCCGATTGCTGATGTGTAGAAAGTGAAATAAAGTTTGAGAAATTCAGACCCAACAGATCTTGGTAAATCCTGCCAATCAATCCCTCACTCACTCACTATTATGTCCAGCTGAGGCTTCCTCTCAACTCTTGTCTTCAGGTCGCAGGCCTAAACAAAGCCAGGCGCTCCCCTCGCAGGCCTTCTGCAGCATCAGCCACCATTAAATACCTCTTATCTCCAGACTGTAACTTCACAATCAGTATTGCTGGGTGTTGGATTCTAAATTTCACCCCCGAAAGGTAAAGCTTTTTCTTGATATCAGTATACTCCTTCTGTTTTTCCCGAATCGAGGGTGTCAGGTCTTGAAATAGCCAGATAGATGCCCCATTCCATTGTAAATTTTGAACTGCTCTGGCTTTTTGAAGAACGTGGAGCTTTTCTTTATAGTTTAGAAATTGCATAATGAGGACTCGAGGTCTAGCTCCAGGTGGGGGGATCTCTCTTAAAGAGCAGTGCACCCCTCAGTATTGTAAGACTCCCCAAATGGTGTTGGCCTGAACAGTTTCATAAGCAGGTCCTGCATGAATGATATGCAGTTTGATCCCTCTGCCCACTCAGGAAGACCAGCCATGATCAAATTGTTCCTCCGATTGCATGACTCCTGGTCCTCGATTCGATCTTCCAGCCTTCTAACTTGTTTCCTTAGGGTGACCAAGTCGTGGTCCATTGCCATTATTTTCCTTTCCTGGGAGGCAACCCTGGCTTCCACATATCCCATCCATTGTGATAAAGCATTCAGAGCCGGTTTTAAAGTGGAAAAGTCAGCCACTAGTCCCTGGAGTAAGTGTTTTATTTCCGAAATGTCTTCCGAGAATGTTTGACCTCCTTGCTCTGTAGTCGACTGGACCTCATTTTCCTCTGGTACAGGAGAGTGAGGTTTCGAGCGCTTCACCACTGGTGATCAAGCGGCCAGAGGCTCAGGACTTCCACACTCCATCTCAGCCATTTTACTCAGCCTCTCGCGCCTCTATGTAAGATGGGTATCCTGCTTTACTCTGTTCCCACTGATTGTGCCAGAGTACGCTATATCTCTTCAGCCTACAAAATGCACTTTTGTGACTGAGACTATGAAGTCAAATATGGTTTAATTAACTGTTGAATTTGGCAAGGCCTGAGAGCAGCTTTCAGGACATCTTTTTCCCGCTAGCTCATCACGTGATCCTGTCATTTCTGTTCTGTAATCTTCCCAGGTCATGCCTGAAAATAGGCAATTTGTTGTTATCTAGTGCACTTACCCAGTAAACAAAAACTAAATGAATAAATAAATAATACAGTGATGAGTCTGAGGAGGACAGGCCAAGACAAAACAAAACAAAAAACACTACCTTACTGTCTTACCTAACTACTGACACGTAGTGACAATCAGGTTGCACTAGCTTGCTATTTTACTTAACTACTGATGCATAGTGATAATCAGGTTGTACTTGCATAGGAAATATTAAACTTTTTTGTGTACCAAAACCTTGTTAAAATTGCATTGAATGAAACCTGTTTTTTTGTGAATATGTATATTTTGAGACAGGTTATTCCTTTTGTTTATACAGTTTTTGGATATGCACTCTAGATTTATGCATGTTACAAAGTGAATGTACTAAGTTGTGAGTGCTTGAGACCTCACTGAAAATGAGCTTTGCTCAACTGAGTATCCTATTCATATAATGAATAAAATATTTTACAACTACTAAGGTACTACTACTACTTCTGCTAAGAAAAGTTAGTAAAGAGCACTGAAAAGTGAGGAAAGCTTGAATAATACAGTATTGGAGGCTTCAGAAAATGCCATATCACCATTGTCAAGCAGGGGAAAGATAATATATTCTACTACACATTCCCTGGTGCTGAGGGGGAGGCAATTGTTTGCCCAGTAAAGAGCCTGAAAAACTTTGACACAATGTAATTTATGTGTTGGGAACGGGGAAGTTTTTGGTCCAAATACATGCTAAGGTATTTAAAGGAGGTGACAGAGTTGATGGGATCACTTGATGAAGAGTATAGTGTCATAGTAGTAAGTGCAAATGTCATCCAGTGAATGGAAATAGGTAGCACAGAAATATTTTTTTTGCGATTCATACTGTAGCTAGCTGGCTGGGTGAGGAACCAGTTTTGAACATTGATAAAGTCAAGCTGGAGTGATTGCTTAGTGAATGAGGGTGAGGAACCAGTGGAGAAAATGATTTATTTATTGATTGATTGATTGAATTGTGTTGACTTGGTTGGCCTTCTCAGACCAACGGTCCTTTTTTCAGGGGTGACCCAAAATTAGTTACAGATAGTAAAGCACAGACATTAATCATATACAGACAAAGAATGCTTATCCTTAATCGTATTGGACTACTAACATCATTATGTGCATAAACATACATGCGGATACATTACTGATCACGCTACAGATCACAGTTACACAGTACAGCATGGGGTAATTCCACCACATGTCAAAACAGTGCAGCTAAAAATGCCACAGCAAAGCAGCGCTGGACAAAAACAGAGTCTGGCAAAACATGGACGTGTTCAGCACACCATGCCCATTGGAAACAATGGGTCTTCATGTTTTGCGGGGGCTTTTGCCCCTGGTACCCATCAGACTTAAGTAACCATCCCAGGTAGAGGACCTTGAGGATGGGGAGAGAAACTTGAGGGTAGTTTTTTTAAATTATGGAAAAAAAATCAAATAATTGGAGACCTGGGGGGAACTGAACCATGATTCCAGGTCTCCCAACTGCGTCATTGGCTGGTGCCCTAACCACTCCTCCATGGGAGTGGCCTGACCAGGCACCCAGCACACAGCAACTTCTCTACCTGCCCATTCTGTATGCAGCAACGGGGTAGCAGTATTCCCCTACCACTGTTCTACCCCTGTCACTGTAAATCCAGGTGCTCACTGCACAGCGTGGTTAATACCATGCTGTCTTACATGCATGTATTGACTCGGTGCCATGCAGTCCAGAACTGGTCATTAGTTAGAGTACAATAAGATCCATATTAACAATCAACATTAGAAGTTCTATGCATATTTCAGAGGTACAGATAGGCATCTTCTGACTCTGGTAATTTGGGGGAAATTAGCGAGGACAGGTAAGTTCTTTTTGCTGGAGAGGTGTATTTTTAGTGTATTATAGTGTCTTGTACATACATGTGAGATTTACATGAGGATAAGAAGCTGGACAGATTATGAAGACTGAAAAATGAAGGGGGCCCAGGACCAACCATTTGAGGGCCCCCAGCATGATGAAGAGCAGAGGAGAGATTGTGGATCCTAACGTGACTGATTGGGTCCCATCTGTTAGATAAGATCTGAACTAACATAGGGAGGGGACAGAGACACCTGAGGGTACTTGTTTAGTTAGGGGCAACAAGTGATTAACTGCATTGGATTCTTTAGCTACATCAATAAAAATTGCTCTGGCACCCTGCCAAACATCCACGTGCATATGGATATGATCAGTAATTCTGAGACGGGAAGTGGAGGTAGACTGTGTAGGGTGGGATCCAGATTAACAGGAGGTAAAAAAGCCAAATGTTATCATAGAAGTTGGAGAGTTACCTACTGACCAGTCTCTTAAATAGTTTGGATATGGAGGTAAGCAGAAGTATGGAGTGGTAGTTTGTTGGGGCATCAGTGGGGCCTCCTTTATGCTTAGGGCCTTAGATACTACCAAGGCATATGTCTAACTGGAGTGGAAGGAGTCAGTGCAGAAGGACTGGTTATCAATGTGCATAATGGGGATGGCCAAGGCTGGGCCCCCAAGGGCTTGGAATTTGGGATACAGACTATCCAGACCCTCACTGGAGAAATCATTCTGAGAAGTCAGTTTTTGCAGTGCATCTGACTCCAATATAAGTCAGAGAATGAAGCTCCCAAGTGCCAAGAGAGTTAACAGCAGGCCGGGAGCTGATGAGGGAGAGATGAGAGGCATAGGACCTTTAGTGAAGAAATTATTTAATGCATCAGCAGATATGAGGTGACAGGTGTCAGATTAGGAGCTCCAAGACAAGAGGGAGGAATTAAGGAGGCAGTGAACAACTTTCCCGAATTTAGAAGGATTGACACCCTGTATACAAATTTTATTTGGTAAATATGGGACCTTGGCATGCCCCATTACTATTGTACAGTAGTTACAAAGTTTAGTAAAAGCTTGCATAAAGATGGTAAACCAGTAGATTTATGTTTAGTCCAAGCTGCATCTCTCAAGTGGAAAAGGTCAATGAGGTCAGACCTGGCCAAGGGTAGGTGGGAACACCTGTCTCTGGATTCCATGAGAGGAGCACGACTATTGCAGACTGAATTAACCATATTGAGAAAGTGGATTAAAGCTTCTTTTGGATCTGGTGAGGAAAGAGTAGAGTGACAGCTGGCTAGAGGAAGGTCTTGCAGGAAATATGTTGGGTAGAAGGACTTGAACAATCTAGCTAGAATTATCTTTGTGGGTGGACTTTAATGGCTTTGATTTTCCTTATGTAGTAGTCATGCAGTGGTCACTGAAGCTATCCGAAAGAGTTTCAGTTACAAATACCCCGATTATATGGGGTTGTGACACTAGTACCCAATCAACTGCACTGGTGCAGGAAGACGTGGTAGTCAAAGAGGTAAGGGATGTTATCAGATGGGAGAGGCTCAGGGCTTTTATTATAGTATGAAGATAAGAGGGTAGAGAGGCCTTAATATTTAAGTACAGCTAGTGTTAAAGTCCTCTAGAAGAATATGCTTACCTGGTGGAGATGAGTTCAGAATAGTTTGTACAATATTGATGATTTAATCATGAGATTTACTGTGAATGCAGTAAATACTCTGCCTCTAACAGTTATGGTTATGTAATTGAGAAAGGAGTGGACACCAGGAAACAATTCCTGTGGCATGAGGATGGACTCCTGGAGAATGATATGGAACTGCATGGGAGTGGCAGTATAAATGAGGATACTTTCATCTCATTTGTAATTATCGTGTCTATAAGTTGTGTATCCTTGAATTACAATAGCAGAGGAGTTTATTGTAGGAGATAGCCAAGTTTCAGAAAGAATGAGGATGTTGGGGTTGCTATGCATGACCCATATTCTAATATCATCTGTTTTGGTGAGACCACTTCTAATTTTGGAGTGAAATAATTTGAGTCATTCTGATAGAGATGTTATACTGCTGGCAAAGAAGGAGGGGGGGAGGACCTGGATGAACTTCCACATCACCATCAAAGAGACATATTAGCACCAAAATCTAGTGATTGCCTCTGGAGGAGAGTTTGGTTTTCCTGATGAGAGGTACATGGAGTAAGTTGTAGGGGCTTCAAGAACACTAGATATAGTCAGGTTATTGGGGCAGAGTCAATTAAAAGGAGAAGTCCTTAGTGAATACTGATGTATTGAGAGAAGTGGTTCCACCAAGCCAGTTCGACAGAAAATCTATTGACTGGCTTTACAGCGATGGCACTACGTCAACTGCGATCAGCGTTGTGCCATCGGATAAAAAGTGTGATTTTAGCAGGAAGTTGCACCCCCGCACACCCAGACTTTAATATAATCAACTCCAGGTCAGAGCTGTTTTAGGGAGGGGGCACAAGACCTGCAGAAGCCATGCCAGGGTCCTATAAGACCATTACAGTGAACAGACGATGTTGCCGCTGCAATGGTTTTCACCAGAAATGTGTCATTGTAGCAACTGTGTACCATAAGAAATAGTCAAACTGTGCTTGTTATCAATAGATATAGCATACTTTTTGAATTTATAATTTCTTTTTTTTCTGTAATTTAGTATGCTTATCTTTCCCCTTCAGGCACCTGCCACTCCTAAGTTATTCCTCTAGAAGTATACCACAGCCTTCAGTGTTTTTGATGAAGGGGGCTGTCTGACATTGTGTTCCATCTTGCTTGTGGCTCACAACCCTGCATGGTGTTGTCACCTTTGCAGCCAGTAGGGAGATGAAGTGCATTCCTTGGAATCATGCTACAACCTTACATCACACTGATTGGGATTTCAGGTTTATAACAGGTATAATTTTGTAAACAATATGCATACAATTTTAACAAGCATATATAAAAAGATTTTGTCTTTATTAACTAGTGTTTTGCTTCACATATACTATGCCTGTAACTACTGTGTAATAAAAAGTAAGTGAAGTTGAGCTAGTGCACCATAGGGTACTAATTTATAAATGTCAATCTTCTGGAGGTGAGAAACTCCCTAAACATTCATGCAATGTATTCATTACTTATACAGTAAAGCCCACTTCAGTGCATATGTGATAAGTGCACATTCTGCACAAATATATACTTTTTTTATTTCTTGATTTTTTTTTCTACTTCTGCATTGCTAAATTTTCTGGCTAAATGCAGACTGGTTAAGTGCACATTCCTGCTAAAAGCACATGTTCACATTTCACTGATGCATCTATTAACATGCAGTGAGCACCTGTTAAGTACATAGCCCGTTTTCAGCTGGTGTGAAAACAATATTTTAATGAGTATCCTGCCAATAATGCCTTTTTTCAGACAGTGAATTGAAGTGAAAAAATGTATACACTAACAGATTTTTTTTAAATCAAAGTTATGTATTTTATTGATATCATAATTGTTTTTATGCTTTTCTAAATACAGAAATTAAGAAAATAAAAACAGATCCCAGACTCAGCCATTCCTACTGAAAACATGTAGGTCTGGATACGTACATAGCCTATTTAAATACACATTTTCTTGTGCAAAAGGGGTGTGCATTTAAGAGGGTGTCACTGTGTTTGTATAACAAATAAGAGTGCACATAAATGGATTGTCATAAATCTGTTATCTGAGTAACTGTGTACATATATGTTGTATACATGCATATGTACATACTGTAGGTACTACATCATCACTCATTTATGTACAGTTACTTTGTTACAGTCCATTTATTTGCACAGTTTCTATGTCATCACTCCCCCGATGACTGCCCGGCACTACGTTATCCTCACATTCACTTTCATTACATAGGCAAGCTTCCTATACTGCTCATTAAACAACTGCATACCTTCTGTCTTTCTTACCAATCAATAAGATTTTATGAATAAACAATTACTGCCATGAAATACAGATGTTTTCCTGGTCCTCTCCCTTCTTGACCAGCAGCCCTAAATGTTTCTGCACCCAATGGATCAAAAACAAATGGATTATCTTTGAAAAAAAACTCAACAGAGTTTCCCCACACACACCTCTGGACAGAAATTGGAATCTTTCTCAGATGCAGCATGTGTACATTTTGTAAAATGCATGCAACTTCTTTCCCCTCATATCCAATTGCCAACTACTGGATACAAAAGAACCTGTCCTGCTGTAAACTCTGCCACACCAAAGCACTCTCAACCTTACTTTACCAAAAATAAATTAAAAAAGAGAACGATACTTACATTTAACTTAAATCCCAAAGCAACACAAGTATACAGTGCTCAGTAACTGCTCTAGCTCTCACCAAACTAAGATGCCATTTTTGCATGGAAAATAGGTGGTGATCACTTGCTCCACCAATCAGCTGCCACACTGCACCACCTGCACATTGGCACATGGCAATGGCTATAGCATAAGTGAAGGAGAGAATGCGCAAGGACACTATGTGCCAAAATAAATCCACACAATTTATAAAATTGTATTTTTCCAAAACTAAAATAAAAATATATCATGAAAGGTTCTGTCCTATTGCATAAATGAAATATGGAGGGGGGGACCTTGTGTGATACATGATTTATGTACACTCATGCTGTTTGCCTTTGGACATCTCACTCATGGCTTACGCCACTCATGAGGTTACTCAAGATCAAGCAACACTTGCATTCATAAATCATGCCTCACACAGGTCCCCCTGCATGTCCCTGATTTATACAGTAATCATCTGATCAATAAAATTATATAATCATTTTGGTAGTAATGTGCTATTTTCCTAAATTTGCATGAAAAGTTTGTATTGTAGCCTAATTTATCAAACAAAAAGTTAGCATTTCCTTTTAGAATAGATGGTTTTGTTTGTACTGTAGCCAATCCCACTTTTGAGGTGCAAGACTACACCTGCCTGATGGTACTGTACCTGGGTTGAATGGAGCCTGGGCTCGGGTTGTACTGGAGATAATAATAAAGTGGTGCAGTGTTTCTGCCTAGGGGAATCCTCTTGGAAGGTGGCTGCAAGGGTGCTGCCTCACAGGAAATGAATGCAACTTCCACCCTCAGTGACAAGGAACCTTCATACTTATACCAATCACCCAACTTAACCTGGTGCCATGTCACCTTCTGTCTCTGGACTCCACCCTTTGGTGGTCCCATCCCATCAGCTGTAAGGATATTTATTTATTTATTTTAGAGTTTAACCAGGCAGTCATACTGAGTGGGGAACCACTCATTTCCAGATGTGACCTGGGGGAAATACATAGGGAGACATTACAGTATAGGTTTTACATAAGGTACCAAAATATATACAAGACATAGATAACATTGAGGTACACTAGGCTATATGAGAATATCACTAGTTAAGAACACGGAGAAACAAAACTACAATTTTTAGAAGACCATTCAGACCCTATGGTGCAGCAGCTGACAATAATGGGGCTGACAGGTAGCAGGGGCAGCAGAGAATTGGGATTAGTACTTATGGCTACTGGTAGTAAGTGCATGTGTTGGAGAAGTGTGCGTGGAGGAGTGGGTTTAGGTGTCTAGAGTTTGTGGAACACCTGCTGTCAGCAGGTAGGTCATTCTATAGCTTGGGCAAGCGATATTTGAAAGCTGATTGGCCCTTGGAGGTATGCATGAATGTGACTTGGAGAAGCCTGGAGGCAGTGCTTCTGAGTGAGTAGGCTGGGGAGGGCTGAGCCAATAAGGTGGAACTGAGATAAGGGGGAAGGGACTGGGACCAGAATTTGGATATGACTCTGGAGCGGTGGATCAGTCTGCGGGATGTGAGTGAGTGTAGGGGAAGGGAGCTGTATAGATCACAGTGGTGGGTCGTTGGAGAGCAGTCCAGGATGAAGCGTCAGAAGGAGTGAAAAAGTGTATCTAGGCTGGCCAGGTTGGTTGCGGGTGCAGTGTCATAGACCACGTCGCCATATTGGGAGAATCATTTTTTGAACAATTTCCCTCTGGACCGGAGTGGGCATACACCCTTTGTTGAGATATAGAGCACCTAGTTTGGGGTGCAGCTTTTTGTGTAAAGATTCGATGTGTGAAGAAATCTAGGTGTTGGTCAAGCAGGAAAGACGAGGTTACATGCCGAAGGTTAGAGAGACTTTTTTTTTACATTTAGGAAAAGTTGGTTGGCTGAAACCATTGCTATACGGCACTGAAGTCCTGATGTAGCACATTGGACACTACTCCAGTGGAAGGGCCAAAAGTGTACAGTACTGTGTCATCCATGTACATTTGTATAGCTGAGTATGTGCAGGCCAGCAGGAGATCATTTAGAAATACTGAAAAAAGTAACAGACCCAGGACTGAGCCTTGGGGTACTCAATAGTGACTGGGAGGGGGGAAGATATATGGGAGCCAATTTTCACCGATTGGTGTCTGCCTGTCAGGTAAGCCTGAAACCAGCTGGTGGCAAGACAAGAGAGACCTGCATCATTTAGTTTGGCTAGTAGCATTGGGTGAGAGACAGTATCGAAGGCCTTGGCCAGGTCTATAAAAATTGCCGAGGTGATATGCCCCTTGTCCATTCCTGAGATGATGTCATGGGTGAGTCTTATTAGGGTGGTAATGGTGGAATGAGACTGGCGGAAACCCGACTGATAAGAGATATGCAAACAATACCCCCATAATAAGTACACAGTGGCTGATTGTTACAATCTGTATAACTTGGTATACCATCATAATGGCGACTGAACATGAGCAACTCAGATATGAGTGACTCAAGTTAAGCACTTGTTATGTGAGCTACCCTGAAAGGGTAGCGACAGGTGAACAGGAAGGCAAGTAGAACCATGGGATGAGGAATGGAAGAGGAGGGAAGGTATGTGGGAGGTAGTGCAGCAAGAGGCTGCTGTGCTGGCTGGGTGGTGTGGTGGTGAGGGTAGCTGGCTAGAGTGGGGAAGGTGCAGGACTCAGGGCTGGGGAGGAGTACAACATTTTGTGCTTTTAATGAGCAGGTGTTTATTTTGTTTTCTAAGGTTCTCCCCCTCCCCAACATGCACCCCCTGGAGTTAGTAATCATCAATTAGGGTGCCCCCTGCATAAATAGTAAAATCAAGATTTATTTCCACTCTACTTGTGGTGCTGGGAGTGTTCATTGCCATTTTGGCTTTTCAGTGGTGTACACTCGCTGTAATGGTTATCGCTATTTTGCGATCGCTGTTATGACATGGAACTGTATAACATGAACCTTTTGAAGTCTGCCGAGTTCCATTTACATATGTCGCCATGTTAGTTGGAAATACTAGCACTTGCTCCTCCTTGGACCTGATCAGGTTCTGTACTTAGAGTAGAATTCATACGTACAGTACTGTGTAGTACACTAATAATATGCATTAGCAGACATTAGCAAACACATAACAAGGCAAACGCACCTCGTCAGGTGCCACATCACTTCTCTTAGTCCCAGCTGTCTCCACAACTCCCCCATGGCACTTCCTATGCCCCTTCTGCCCCCAGCCCCCTCCTATCCAGTAGAGTCACCCCCAACCATCCCGGATCTCTAGTGTTGTATGACTTAGGGGAGCTAAATCCCTGCTGAAATTCCTGCAGGTGCACCAACTGTTTGGTGCCACTGTCAGCTTGCAGCAATCCTGGGGAGCTAGGTGCCAGGACCATGATTTTTATAAAATTGGGCACAGGGTGCCTGGCATACCCAGAGTTTGCCATAGCCCTGGAGTGATGCAACTTGTGTCACTCTAAGGGCTCTTTGAAAATTGAGCCCCATATGTAGTCATCCATTTAGTGCCTCTGCCGGTGATATCTCAGACAACCTTTGTATTTTTCGATGACATTGCTTCTGTTTCCTTGTCCCTTACTCCTCTTATAAGGCACATAATCTGAGCTACTGTCTCTTTTTTGCGTGATGTGCCTTGGAGGTAATCACATGTAGGGAAAGGGAACATGCTTCTGGTGTCACTCAAAGACTGAAAATTATTTTATTTGTTGTCAAACACAATTCAGCAGTGCCACAAGAAGGAATGTGACTGATAGTACTGTTCACTAAAAAATAATTTTGATGCTTTTTTCTGCATATTTTGGCAAACTGTCTTGCAAACCCAACATTATTCTTCTTAGTCCTACTTCTCTATATATTTTTTCAATAGCAAAGTGTTTTTTTTAAACAGCAGGATGATTTGGAAAACACACAACAGTATTTTTTCAAATCGGGGCAGGATTTTCAAACTGCATTCAGAATGTGAGCAAGTGCTTGCACTGTGCATCTGAGTTGCACTGGTGTGCAACCATGCCATATTCAAACAGGAAGCATGATCGTGTATCCCATCTGAATATATCAAATGATGTGGGTGGGGTAGAGGGGGCCATCAAAGATGCATCGGCACATCCCCCAGTCAGGTCTGAATACCTGGAATGGGACTGTGCAGTGCATCTTGGAGACACACCCGGAGCAGATTCCAGATATTCAGACCCAAACATTCGAATGGGGCCATAATGCATTGAAGGCACAAATGGGGCCATTTGCATCATTATGTCCCCATTTGCGTGTCTCTGGCAGGGATGCAGTGGCAGAATGCACTGCATTCACTTCAAGTGCTGCAGGAAACATAGCACACCACACCCTGTTAGGCTAGTTGCCCCCCATCCCTGATCATGCCACAGAAGAATGATATACCCTGATCCCTGGTAGTCTAGTGGCACCCTCCTCCCATCCCGGACATCGTCCATATCATGCCATGTACCCAAAACTCCCTGGGGGCTGATTAGTACCCCCTTCCCAGCCCCGCTCATAGCATAAATCACAACCCAATCATCCCTTGTAGTCCAGTGGATCCCCCCAACCACTGGGGCATCCACACCACCCCACCCTCCCCAGCATGGCCGATGCAGCCGGCGGGCAGCAAGACCCACCTGCCCACTGCCACAGCTGCCCGCTGACTGAGCTGTCACTGAATGACAGCTTACAGTAAGCACTACAAGACCATTGAACGGCACTGTCAACCAATGGGCTTGCAGTGTGTACTGTAAGCTTTAAGCTGTAAGGTGGGGGTTCACTAGACTACCAGGGATTGGGGTATATCATTTGTCAGTGGCACGATCGGAGATATCAAGGCACTAGACTACTAGTGCTGTGATGGCTGGGACTGGGCCTGTTACAGTCGGGGCTTGGGGGGTAGCTACCCAGGGGCAGGTGGCTGCTGTGTTATGCTGTGTAATACAGCAGCCCACCTGTGGGTGGCTATGACTTAGGCATGGTTTCTCCATGCCTAACATTACCCAGCACATCTCTGAGATGTGCAAGCAGCTGCACCGCACATCTCGGTTAGGGATGTGCCATGTATGCCGGGGGAAAAGCTCCTCCAGATGCACTGCATACATTTTCTTTGCACTGCAGCACATCCAGAATTGTGTGGTGCATCACCCCCTTTTGAATATGGCCTAGGGATGCATTTCAGGGATGCACTGGCTAAAACTCAGTTGTGCCAGACATATCTCCTTTGAATATCCAGGATGTGATATTTAGATAAATTTGAGCAGCAAGCACAACAGACTAATGGCACACTAGCCAAGGGCTTCTGCTATGCAGAATGTTCAGGTTGAGAACAATTTGTTTGTTTCTATTTTTAAACAGCAGGATGGTTTAGAAATACACAACAATATTTTTTCAAATGTGCTCTTTGGAGGTAGGCTGGTAGCACGTCATTTTGGCAAAAGCAAAAAGGCGAAAGTGAAAATGGCAATGTCAATGGCTTTACAGTGACCAGAATAATGACAACATTCATATTTCCCACTCACCAAGGTGCTACAACCTCGGAGTTGGTTTCAAATATAACAGTCACCGTCTTTCAGGTCACTGTAAAACTGGCGCCATTTTCACTTTTGCCTTTTTGCTTTCGCTGAAATCACGTGGAACCCTTTTTGGACAAAATCAGGTAGCTAGTTCAGTGGGCTTATGGCACACTAGACAAAGGGCTTTGCTCTGCAGGATGCTGCAGAGCAGGGTTTTTTTTCCCCTTTCTTTTTTGCTCAGGTTCTAGTGGTAGTGGAACAGGATGTAAGACCCCAGACTGTATCTCTCTCTCTCTCTCTCTCTCTCTCCCTCACAGTAGTCTTCTTTAATCTTTATTTTTATATTTTCTGTTGTGAAGATAAAATTGCATTTCAAATTGTTGCCTTGTCATTTTTCCTTTGTCTTCCTGTTTTGAGTTTCAGCATGCAGTGTCACACCCATGATCATTTATTGTCACCCTCAGTTCTTTCAGTACACCTCCCAAACACCCCTTTCAGTTTCTTTCCTTTCTCTTTTGCTTTATTGTATTCTTTTTCTAATAAATGCAACTTCTTTCTTTTTCTTGAGTTCTTCTTTTCTTATTCTTAGTTTGTCCTCCTTAAGCACCCCTGACAATCTTTTGTCACCCTCCCTCCTTTCAGCCCACCTCCCCAACCCCCAATTTTAATTTTCTTTCACTACTTTTTTATTATGTTGGCTCACGCTTATGAGGCCAACATATTGCTTTAGTAGCAGATTTGGAGGTGCAGTCTCTTTGGGTGAATGCAGGGCACGCATCAGTAGGTGCATCCCTCATTCCCCAATAAGGCAGCTGCAGGTGCTGCCACCAGATTAAAGAAAAGGTCTGCTGCAATGAGAGCCAAGTTTCTCATGCAGCGGTGTGCCTTTCCTGGTTAACCAGTTTATAAAATATGGTGGCATGCCACCGCATAGTGCCCCGACCAACTTCATTTGCCGACAGGGAAGCCCATTCCCCATTGGCATAATGCAATCTCCCCTCCCATTTAAATTGGGGGTGCCCAATCCCCTTTGGCATCATGTCCCCCTTCCCAGTTTAATTTGTTCATGTGGGAGCCCACACCCTGTCAGCATAATCTCTCCCCCCATTTGTTGTGTGCCTACTGGGGTGCCCAATCCCATTCACATTCTTTCAAAGCCCTTTCTTCAGTGAAAAGACTAATATACATTTTCACTGTTGCTTTCTGCCCAACCACCTTCCTCTTTATTCAGCCTCAGTATCCTTGCCTTAGTCTTTCTTTGCTCCCAAATGTACCTATAAAAGGTTTTATCCCCCTTCTTAACCGAGTTGGCTATCTTTTCCTCGGTTTGTGCCTTTGCTGTTCTGACTGCCTTCCCCTCTTCCTTCTGCTTTAACTGGTACATTTCTCTGTCCTGCTCCTTCTGTGTTTCCTTATACTTCCTGAATGCTATCTTTTTCTCCCTTACGTTCCCCGCATTATCTTTTGAGAACCATAGTGTTTTTTTCTTTCATTTTGATTTATTTGTTTCACGTAAAGGCTTGTTGCCTCTGTGATGGCGGTTTTGATGTTTCCCCATTGTTGCTCCACCCCACCTTCTTGCCTGTTTGTTAGTGCTTTTCTGAGGCACTCTCCCATTTTGACAAAATCAGCCCTCCTGAAGTCCAGTACCTTCACTTTTGTGTGGCTTGACTCTACAGCTAAGTTTATCGTGAACCACACTGTTTGTTGGTCACTTGTTCCCAGATGGCTACCAACTTCAAGATCAGAGATCCTCTTTCCATCCCCATTTGAGAGTACCAGGTCTAAGATTGCTCCACCGAGTGTGGGTTCCAAGATCAGCTGTCTGAGGCATACCTCCAGGCATCGGGAGATGGCCCTGCTCTTTGGATGTGGCTGCAGCAAAGGTGCTCCAGTTAATATCTGGCATATTCAGGTCCCCATCAGCAATATCTCCTTTCTCTGCCATCCCAAAGATGCCTTCTATCATTTCCTTGTCCATTTCCTCCCTGAGATGGTGGTCTGTATATATCCCTGTGAGGATTGTGGAGCCATTTCAGTCTCCAAGGTGACCCACAGTGCCTCCTCTCCTCCCTGTTTACCCTTTAGTTCTGTTGCTTTGATCCCTTCCCTTACACAGAGAGCTACTCCTCCTCCTCCTCCTCTTCTTCTTCCCTCCCTGTCCCTCCTGTAGATTGTGTACCCTGGTATGTTGACATCCCAGTCATGGTTCTCTGTGTACCATGTTTCTGTGACTGCCATGATATCTAGGCATCCCTCTTCCATCAAAGCCACCATTTCGGGGAGCTTTTACCTAAACTATGGGCATTGATACTCATTACTCCCCATTTTCTTATGGCTTTATTTCTTTTTGCCCCATCCCTTACTGCCTTTGTCTTTTTCTCCATTTACCCCTGCCCTTCTCCCTATCGACTGCTCTATGTCTGTGTTTACTTCACTAACTACCCTGATTTTGGGGGGGGGGGTGGTAGGATTTCCCTTCTCCTTTTCAGTGCCTCCCCCTTGGCTAGTTTAAATGCTTGCCAATGAAGTATTTAAACCTATCACCTAGAATCCTGGTTCACCTCCTTTATAGATGCAGACCATCACTCCTGTATAGGCCTGCATCCCTCCCGGTGGAGCCCCAGTCCCCAATGAAGTAAAATCCCTGAGCTCTGCACCAGTTTTTCAACCAGTCATTGAATCCCATGGTGCGGAGTACCCTAGCCTCATCCATGCCATCGACAGGTAGCACTTCAGAGAAAGTTACCATGTTTGCTACTTGTCTAAGGCCCTTCCACAAACTCCTGTTGCACTGCTCTGATCCCATTCTCAGTCAGGTCATTTGTCCCTAGGTGGATAATGACATCCAGCTCGCTCCCCAGGTCACTTTTCTTAACATAGAAACATAGACTTTGACAGCAGATAAGGACCACTTGGCCCACCCAGTCTGCCCATTTCCCTACCTATTGGATAAGCTGCAGATTCTAGTTAACCAACAGCCTACTTCCTGCAACCCCCCACTATAATTGTCCTATGTCCGTCCCATGCATGTTTGAATTCCCCCACTGTTTTAGACACCACAACCTCTCCCGGAAGGTGGTTCCATGCGTCCACCACTCTATCCATGAAAAAAATACTTCCTCACATTACCCCTGAGCAGTCCCCCCTCTATCTTTAAATTGTGCCCCCTTATTCTTAAACATCTCTTTTTCTGAAAGCTGCTACCCTCCTGAACTTTGTTGATTCCCTTGAGGTACTTAAAAGTTTCTATCATGTCCCCCCTGTCCCTCCTTTCATCAACGGTATACATATTAAGCTCTCTCAGTCTCTTTTCATATGGTTTCTGATGTAGACCCTGCACCATTTTAGTTGCCCTCCTCTGGACTGCTTCCATCCTATCTATGTCCTTGTGCAGATGAGGTCTCCAAACTGCACGAGTACTCTAGATGGGGTCTCACCAACTGTCTGTACAGAGGGATAACCACTTCCCTTTTTCTACTTGTGATGCCCCTCCCTATGCATCCCAGTATCCCCCTGGCTCTCCTTACTGACTTCTCACATTGCTTACCCACCTTTAGGTCATCTGATATGACTACCCCCAGGTCCCTGTCCATTATTGTTGTTGTTAGTACCTCCCCAGCTATTATCTTCTGTGTCCTGTTGGGCCACCAGTTTGCTACTCAGGCTACCACCCTGGGACCCACTCCCAGGCTGGCTAACTTGATTATTAATGTTTTGTGCTGGACTGTGTCAAAGGCCTTGCTAAAGTCTAGGTAGGCCATATCCACAGCCCCTTCCTGGTCTATTACTTTGGTCACCCAGTCAAAGAAATTGATTAGAAACATCTGACATGTCCTTCCTGCTGTGAATCCATGCTGCTTTGGGTCCTGTGCCCTGCTGGCCTCTAGGTACTCAACAATTTTTTCTTTCAGAAGTGATTCCATCAATTTCCCCACCACTGAGGTCAAACTAACAGGTCTGTAGTTTCCTGCTTCTGCCTTGCTCCCACTTTTGTGAAGGGGAATCACATCTGTCCTTCTCCAGTCCTCAGGTACCATCCCATCCTCCCATGATTTGTTAAAAAGTGTGGTCAGTGGTGTCACTAGGTCCTCCCTTAGTTCTTTTAGGATTCTAGGGTGAATTCCATCAGGCCCCGTTGCTTTGTCCACCTTGACTTTTAGGAGTTCTTTCAGGACTATTTCTTCTGTAAATGGACTGGTATCAACCCCACTACCCAGAGTGTTTCTATTGTTTGGTTTAGGTAACTCCTCTTCTTTTGTGAATACTGAGCAAAAGTATTCATTCAGTATCTCTGCCTTTTCACTGTCTCTCTCTCTCTCCACCTCCCCTCTCCTTTATTAATCTTCACTATCCCTCCCTTAACCTTTCTATGCTCCCTAATGTACCTATAAAAGGTTTTATCCCTCTTCTTAACTGAGTTGGCTATCTTTTCCTTGTTTTTCGCCTTTGTTTTTCTGACTGCCTTCCCCACTTCTTTCTGCTTTAATTGATACAGTTCCCTGTTGTGTTCCTTCTGTGATTCCTTATACTTTTTGAATGCAGCCTTTTTCTCCTTAACCTTCCCTGACACCCCTTTTGAGAACCATACTAGCTTTTTATTCTGCTTTGTTTGCTTTATTTGTTTTACACAAAGGCTTATTGCCTCCATGATGGCAGTTTTGATTTTTCTCCATTGTCCTTTCACCCCTCCTTTCTGGCCATTGGCTAATGCATTCCTCAGGTATTCACCCATTATGCCAAAGTCAGCCCTTCTAAAGTCCAGTATCCTTGTCTTTGTATGATTGTCTCCATAGTTGTGTTTATTGTGAAGCACACTGTGCAGTGTTCATTTGTTCCCAGATGTCTACTGACTTCTAAATTTGTGATCCTCTCTCCATTTGAGAGTACCAGGTCTAATATTGCTCCCTGCCGAGTGGGTTCCACCACTAGCTGTCTAAAGCATGCCCCCTGTAGGGCATCGAGAATGACCCTGCTCTTGGATGTGGCTGCAATCCATGTAATCCAGTTAACATCTGGCATATTCAGGTCCCTGATCAACAGTATATCCCCTTTTTCAGCCATTTTGAGAATGTCCTCTATCATTTTCTTGTCCATTTCCTCCTCTTGAGATGGGGGGTCTATATACAACCCCTGTGCGGATTGTGATGCCATTCCCTGTCTCCAAGGTGACCCAGAGTGCCTCTTGTCCTCCCCCTTTACTTTTTAGTTTTGTAGCTTTGATCCCTTCCCTTATGTAGAGAGCTATTCCACCTCCTCTTTTACCCTCCCCGTCCCTTCTGTAGATTGTGTACCCTGGTATGTTGACATCCCAGTCATGATTCTCCATGTACCATGTTTCTGTGACTGCCACAATATCCAAGTGTTCCTCTTCCATCAGGGCTACTAGCTCAGGAAGCTTGTTTCTCAGACTATGGGCATTGGTACTCATTGCCCTCCATTTAATGTTGGCTTTATCCTTTTTTACCCCATCCCTGCTCTTATGTTAGTTAGTGCTTGGTTGTCTATGGTATAGTTAAAATGAGAGTTGTTTTTCCCCATGTGGAGGATGACACATTTATTTATGTGCACTGACCTATGGTTTTCTTTTGCCCAGATTTCTAATTTTTTGTGGTCATTTGCTAGTGATAGCTGCTTTTCTACTGTATCAGTCTCCCCTCCCAATTTGGTGTCATCAGCGAATTTCACTATGTGGTTTATGATCTTTTTATTTATATCACTTACAAAGACGTTAAACAGGGTTGGTTCAAGGATTGAGCCCTGAGGCACCCCACTACTCACCTCTCCAAGGGACAAGAGTTGACAGCCAGCTCTTACCTGCTGTGTTCTTTCTCTAAGCCAATTACTAATCTATCTAACCAATGGAGTACTAAGCCCTATTTTTAATAGTTTACTGATAAGCTCTTGGTATGGTACCTTGTCAAAGGCTTTGCAGAAGTCTAAGTGGATAACGTCAACTGGTGTTGTGTTATCTAGACTGATTCCAGTATCGTTATAACAGGTAACCAAGTTGGTGGCACATGAGTGACCAATGGTGAAACCATATTGGTGGTCAGAATATCCCAATATTTTTAGTTCTAATTTAATTTTATTTTTAAGTAATTATTTCATAGTTTTGCTGCTGGTGGATGTCAGGCTAAATGGCCTGTAGCTTGCAACATTTTCTCTTGCTCCTTTTTAGTGCTGTCGGTGGAGCCTACAGCACTATTGGGATCAGATTGTAGCTCTAAAATGGCTAATCTTGGAACTCCCTTCTTGGACATTTGGAAGTATTCCTCCACAGCTACAAAACAGTGCACTCCCACTCTGATTTTTGCTATTTGTTGCTCTATGTTAAAGGCATCTGAAGATAGGGAGATGCTACTCCATTGTACCTCAGAACTTCGAACGATATTAGCAAAACAAAAAAACAACTTTTTAAATTGATGTTTTTATCATCTGTTCAGCTCAGTCTAATAGATTTATTCTATTTCTTTCAACAACCTACGGGTTAACTCATTATATGTTGTCTGGAATTTACTGAACCTCTGAAAGTCAGACTACAGTGTCAGATTACAGATCATGCAGTTTGCAGCCCTGTGTTAGCTATCTCATTCCTATGGGCACACACTCATACAGTACACACAACCACACACATACACACACACACACACTCACAGATACACACAGCAGCAGCATGTACTCTGACTAAATAAAATCCATGAGGACTGAATTAGCAGCATGCCATTACTGAACCTCTGAAAGTCAGACTATAGTGTCAGATTACAGACAGTGCAGTTTGTAGCCTGTGTCAGCTATCTCATTCCCATGGGTGCACACACACACACACACACACACCAGCAGCATGTACTCTGACTAAACAAATTCAAGAGGACTGAATTAGCAGCATTACAGTTTTTGATGATTGTGACTAAACAGCACTATATGGCACCAACAAGAAAATAACTTTGGTCATTTGATAGGTCTTCACAGCCCTATCTGCTCTGGCTAGAACTTGTTTATATATAGGTACTAGCACAGAAGTTCTCCAGACTAGTGGTACTGGACTTGATGATATCGATGTGTTAAATATTATAGTGATGGGGAATGAAAAATTTGCTGCCACCTCTGTAATAATTGTTGGACTGAAGTTGTCTGGTCCTGATGAGGAGTTATCCCTAAGTTTTATTATAGCAGTTATGATTTCCTCTTTAGTAAAGTGTATGCTGGTAAGATTTGCATTACAGTTTTGTCTAATGTGCTTCTGGTTAAAGACAGAACAGAAGTAATTTTTAAACTACTGGGCAATCTGTTCCTCCTCTGTTACTGTGACACCATTAACAACAATAGAGCCTATTTCATTTCTTGAATTATTGTTGCTGTTAATGTAGGAATAGAATGGTTTATTGTTGTCTTTGGTGTGTGCCATTTTGAATTCCAGCCTAGCCTTTCCAGTTTGATTAGCTGTTTAAGTTTTTTTTGTTCTACCTTATACTTTGTGTAATTTCCTGTATTGTTGATGTTTTTTTTCAGTTTAGAGTAGGCATTTTCCTTTGCTTTGATTAGCTTTTCAACTGTACTTTTTAACCACAGAGGAATTATGCCCTTATTATTATGTTTCTTAAGTGAATGGACACATTTGGATTCTGATGTCAGTATGTGGTGTTTGAGAATTTTCCAGCTGTCTTCAGTGGAAGCATCATGCATCTATGCATCCCAATCAATTTGGTGGAAGTATATGTTAATATGAGTAAAATTAGCTTGAGTATAATTTTTAATAATCTGTGGTTTTACTGGTTTCTTTGAAAAACAATAAATACTATAGGTGCTAGAACTGTGATCACTCCCTCCCAATGGGCAGTTAGCCCTGATGTCTCCTATTAGATTATCAATTTTAGTTAATATCTGGTATTGTTACCAACTGGATCATGCCTACCAAATTCATAGCATCAATAAAGGCATGTTCAACGTGGTTGATACCTGTGAGTAATTCCCAGCTGATCCCTGGGAAGTTCAGATCACCAAGGATAACTGCTATCCCTGTTCTGTCTATGTCAGTAATTTCCTTTGTCAAGGCTTCCTTATACTCCAGTAATGAGTTGGGGGTCTGTAGCAATTGCCCAAGATAATATTTTGCTGATTTGTGTTTAAGGTGACTGGAAACCAGATACTTTCAACATCATGGTCTGTAGTGTTGGGTGGTAACACTTGATGACAATCTATGTTATTCTTTAGATATATGCACACTCCCCCATCTCTTCTGTTGTGCAGGTTAAGAAGGACCAGTCAAGTTGTTGCAAGAGGGCCTGAAAGTGTGGTGTCCTGTGCTTTCATAACACCATAGCAGAGGAGGTGGATGGCTCTTTTTTAAATAGCTTAGCAGACCATTTAAATGAAACAAAGAAATGGTCACTTAGAGAGCCAGGAAGCATATCACTGGAAATTATTTTGTCAACATGGCTAACAAGTATCCAGTCAGGTAGAGTTGCAGTCCCTGTTCTGTAATTAACTCTGGTAGATTTGTTAATTACCTGATGAGGTAAATATCCACCAGTGTGTCTTTGAATTCTTTGCTAGAGCTAGCCAGCAAGTTACCGTAAAATCACCAACTACAATTTTTTCTTGTAGAGATTTTTGGCTGGTGACTGTTCTGATAAAACAATCAAAGTCACTCTGGATTTTTTTGGGTGATATATAGGTGACAAGGAAGTAGAGGCTGTTTTTGCCCTTGAGCCCCAGCCTTAGGATTATGGCTAGGAGCTCACACCCAGATGAATCAGAGCGAAGGGGAAGGCTGTAGGCTTTTAAGTAAGATTTGCTATACACAAGGCAGCCCTAACCCCTTCTAGTTGTCCTGTTGGAACTAAACAGTGTAGGTGTCCATCCCAGCTTCTCTTTCTGTGATTCTGTTGGTAAGCCGTGACTCTGTGACAGCAAGAGCATCACACGGGTTATCTGTAACCCAGGCTTGAAACCTGTTGAACTCAAGCATAAGTCCCCCAAGGTTTACATGTGCTGTTTCAAGGTAACCTCAAAAGGAAGTCACTGAAAGAAGTGGACCAGGACTGGGATGCACATCATCCGCTAGGCTGAGAAACATCAGGTGTGCTTATTGAAAATCTAGATACAGTTTAAAGAAGTTAGTTGAGGCATTGCATGCACCCTTGACTTTTTTACTCACAAAACAGGACTGCTTGTTAAACTGCAGTAAGATTACAGCAACAAAGCCCTTAAAAGGAGGGGAAAAAGAGTGTTTTAAGCCATGCCTTGAGGCAGTAGGGGGGGTAAATTAAGAGCATTATTTATGTATAAGGCAAGAGTGACAGGACAAGTGTGACTGAGCATGGTTGCCTTGCCAGCCAGAAGCAGCTGGGCAATGGAGGTAGCAGCACTCCAACAAATAAGGATACAAGCAGCAACTAGCCAACAGTGGAGCAGTGTTTGGGAGAACATAGTCACCTAGTCAAAAGGGACTGCAATGACTAGAGTTGGTTAAAATATGTAATATACCCTTCCGGTCTCTTGGAGTGTATGTAGCCCAAAAGGTTGTGCAACATTTAGCTGTATGCTGGTAGACTCTCAGAAGGAGAAGGCAGATATGAATCTTTATGGGGGAAGATAGAAGCAGCCTTATAGCAACAGGCTTGGCCTAGGTAGGGTATCCAGACAATTCCAGCAAAATGGTAAGGTCTAAGTCTCAGGTTACACTTGTCACCTACAGTATGACAGGAACAACTGCATCTATAGGTTTAGAGGAAAAGGGTTTACCTTAGAGAGGGAGATTAGACAAGCCAGTAAACCTGCAATTCTGGAGTTCAGCAGGAGAGAGTAAGGGAACCCTAGATGGGGAGACCTGACAGATTCCCAGAAGTAGGGGAAGAGGTAAGCCACAAGGGGATCTACCACACCACAGTGACAACAAAGGTGCCGACATCCCTCACATCGACAGACACAGTACACACTGTCGGCATTGTGCTGTCTTTAACAGAGTGTTTTGGGGGGGCTGTGTCCTCTGAACCCCCCCATGTGGGGGGCTCTGCTACCCACACCCACTAATCTTTAGATAACAAAGTCTGAGTTGAAGTTGGCACACGGAGGGGACAAACCACCAGGAGATGTGGCGCCGGTGTACAGTGGGACCATTACAGCAACCTGTCAATTTCTGTCACTGTAATGGTGTTCACTGTGCAGGTTTTGTTGTCGTGACAGTACACCACCACAAGGATAGGGGAGTTGGGGAAGGAGCTCTGCTGGAGGAAAGTAACGGGAATCCAGATGGAGAGTCCTGGCAGTTACCAAGTAAGGGAAGGGAGGGAGGGAGGAGTAGAACCAAGCTTAGGGAGAAGAGCATGATGAATGGATAGGAGAGGTAGAAGTAGAGCTAGGGTGATAGGGAACTAGGAGGAAGACACAGCAGAGAAGAGTAGGGATAAGGGTGCAACCTAAGATGCAATAAGCCAGAGCAGTAGAACTAATAAACAATTAGCAACATGTATGCAAGGAGAAATGGTAAACAATAGATTAAGTTGCATTGTGTAGACTTTTAGGTATGACAACACTCTGTGACCCTCAGGGAATAGTGTTCCCATGGCACAGGATAGATAGCTCACAGTACCTCCTGTAACAATATGAGACAATAGAGCAGAGAGTTTTCAGAAGCAGTTCTTGATCAGTAAAAACACAGTATTACTTATTGTTCAAAAACACAGTGTTGTATGGGATCATACAGCAAGCATCTAAAAACAACTCCAATATGCAGTCAGCTAGGCAGTAGGAAATCAGTGAAAATACCAGTTTGCTAACTAGAAAATTAACATACCCTAGATAGGGTGATCAGCAATGTTCTATTGCTAAGACATGACTACAACATCCATAATCCATAAAGTAGACAGAAAGGGACACTTAAATCAGTAAGTGAACAGTGTAATGAGGCAACAACTACAGCATTTAGGAGTACTGGAGTAAAGTGAATGGTTTGGGAGGGAGAGCAGGAGAGAAACAAGTCACAGTACCTAGCATGTGTTCAAACTGCTGATCATGCAGTGGGGCATTCAAAGGGCAGCATACTGGGCTGCCAGATGCCTCCCACATACTGACTCCCTCCTGGCAGATTCCCTCATTATCCTTTGTGCTATGATCCTTCGCGTGGGGGGCAGCAGCACGGGAGGCCACTTGTGAAGAGGTGTTTAAATATGGTAAGCCCCTGCCTACCCATGGCTGAGCTTCCCTGATTGGTGGATGGAGCTACTGAGATAAGAAGACAAGTCTGGGGACCGACTTTGAAACCCTAATGTGTCCAGGAACTCTGGTGATCATTGAGGGAGCTTCTGGTGCTAGCAGGCACTGTCTCGACCCTTGGTGTCCCCAAACTTTCTTCCCTTCTCTTTCTTTTTTATATTCTTATCTTTTTCTGTCACCTTTTCTTGTTTTCCTTCTTTTCATCTTATTTTGTCATCTGTAAGTTTTAAATCAGCACACAACTTTACCATAATGACATTCATCACCCTCTGAATCCCACTGTCCTAGCACAAACCCCTATTTTCACTTTCTACTGTAAGTCCTGCCTGGCTTGTGCTTTCTTCAGTATTTTTTATTTTCTGCTTAGTTTTACTTCTTTTCTCTTAGTTATTAATTTGTCAAAAAGCATTGTTTTATACCCCCACCCCACACATTGTCTGTCACTCTACAAGTCCAACTGTCAAAGCCCTCAACCCCCACTTTCACTTTCTTTCGATACCATCTGGCAGTAGCTGTACTTTTCTCCGTGTTTTCTTTTTTGTAATGTAAACGTCTTCTTTGTTTTATTCTAAAAGTTAGCTTTTTTCAGTGCTTTTCATCACTTACCTTCCCTACCCACAAGGCCTACTAGTCCTCAACCACCACATCACTTCTATGTCTGTCCACTCCCTTTCTAACCCAACAGTCCTCCCCCACAGATCCCCTGCTGTCCTCCTCTGTGAACCATGAACTACTACCAGCTTCGAGAACATTCACACTTTTCTACACTGGTGCCACCATGTATATAAGTAACAGATAATCCACTACAGGGTGTGTGGTCATGCTCTGATATATGCACACTTGGGGTGTGTTGTGAGGCATGAGGCTGCAGGATGAGTGCGCTTAACCACCCGAGGTGTGCATATATTAGAGCATGACCCCACACCCCATAATGGATTAGTTGTCTTATAAAATGTCCTGAATGTTCTGAGGAATTAAAAGAATTACAGGCATGATGTCATTGTCAAATAATACTTGGTCATATGGTGTGTTTCAGCCAATCAATAGACTAGATAGTCACAGATTTCTCTTACTCGTTTTATAAATGTATACATATGCATACTGTACTGGATATTAGAGGGTTACATATCAACTAGAAAGAGGGATCCAAAAATAGCACAACCCTTTACCTGCCTTAGGGATATTGTGAGAATAGAGGGAATTAACCATATTATTAGACTTTTGGCAGAAAGTAAAAATGATGTACAGGACCTTTGAGACTGCATTCATATCACTCTGGATATGAGAGACCTATACATTTCCATACCACATGCTGATGGCATTAAATTCATGTCGGCTGCTATTGAAATGAACAGAAGGGAGAAAGCACTATCTAACAGCTACTTGATGGAAATTAAATTAGTGCTAAGAAATAAATAATTCAGTTTTGAGAATGCAAACTACCTCAAGATACAAGGGACTACATTAGATTACACCATGGTGCCCTCATATACAAAACTATTTATGGATAATTCGGAAGTTAAACATGAGCACCCAGAGCAACAAAGCCCTTTCAGACAGCACATCACTGTCTGAAAGTACTTCCTTGATGACATTATAGTTATGTGGAGGGGCACTGAGGTAGACATAGGAGAGAATCCATGAGTATCTAAATTCGAGAACAGGATACCTAAGGTTTATTAAGAATCACAGTGCACAGTCAGTTAATTTCTTGGATATGGAAATTTATAGAAAGGAGAATAGACTATGCACAAGATTGCACCACACACCCACAGATAAAACTGCTTTTTTTAAGGGCAAACAGCTTTCACCCTAGGAATCTGATCAACAGTATTCCCTAATGACAGTTTTTTGGGGTAAAAAGGATGAGAACAAACCCTGAGGAATATGAATAAGCTGCACAGGACTTTACAAAGAGGTTTGTGGAGAGAAAATATCAAAAAGGAGTAGTGGAAGACACAGAAAAAGGACAACTAATAGCTTGGCAGAAGACTCCAGGAGAAAGGACTGCTGTGTGACTGAACTTCTCTGCTGGGTCTAAAGTAGAAGAACTTTTGTATTTAGACCTTTAATTTAGGGTAAAAAAACTAACATACAAAACAAAACAAAAAAAAGTGTGTGTTTGGGTTAACTGAACTGAATGGGTAACTGAAAAGTCATCTAGGTGTAAATCTCAGGTGACTGAAAGGACTTAACTGTTGTGAGGTTTAAATTACTTGTAGAAAGATCTGGTAAGTAGGGGGAGTGGTTTAGCTAGAAGGAAGCTACATTTAAAGACTGCCTTAGAAAGATTCTGCTAACAGCTTGGCAGAAGATTCCAGGAGAAAGGACTGCTGTGTGACTGAACTTCTCTACTGGGACTATATTGCCCTCCTTCACTCCCCTCCACCCTCCCACCCAAAGTTAGTTCTACTTTTATAGTGACAGATTTGACTGACAACAGGAACTTCCTGTTTAGGGGCAGGAAGTGAGTGATCACAGAACCACCAAGGACCCACCATCCTAGAAGGGCAAGAGTAGCTCTCCGGCCCCCTCTAGCTGCTGGAGGTCTGCCTCTGAACAAGTAAGCGGTCTACTGAGAAATATAGGATATTCTTGTCTCAGAACAGGACAATCAGGAGCTTAAAGGGCACACAGGCAGAAAGTAAGGAGAGAGAAAAAACAGAGGAAAGAGTAAGGATTGCAAACAGTTAAGGGGCCAGAAATAAGACATGATTGGAGTGGTGCAGTGCAGTGGCTGTGGCAGCAGTCTTCGGGAGATGTTCTGGAGGATGCGGTGTTGTCCCATCTGCAGGCACCTCTCTGGGCTGAGGAGGAGGTTGCTCATCTCCAGGCTGAGTTCGCCAGGTTTGTGGGACCTCCTCTTCCATCCAGGGACCACCAGTGCCACTGCCGTTGCCTCAGGGTTGCCAAGAAGAGGCGGTTGGACCACAGTGGGCTCAGGGAGGGTGAGGGTGGTGGAACAGAGGCACATCCCTCCAGTTGTACCTCTCCACAATTTCTATGCCATTCTGGCAAAGTGTGGTTCCTCTATGGAGGCACCTACAGTGGAGACCAAGGAGGATGCTGGGAACCTCCACAAAGGAGACCCACAGGAGGGTGGCAGGGGACCCTGCAGGGGAAGGAAACAACTCCTGGTGGGGGACTTCATTGTTAGGAAGGTAGAACTGGGCAAGGAAGGGGAGAGGGAGGTAAGGTGCCTGCCTGGCGCCATGGCTTGGAGGGACAGGGAGCGAATCCTCAGGATTGCTGGAGCAGCTGCACAGGGGAGGGAGCTGGATGTCATTGTCCACCTAGGGACAAATGACCTGGCTAAGAAAGGGATTGGAGAAGTGCAGGAAGAGTTTGTGGAATTGGGGAGGGCCTTGGTCAAGTAGCATGCGGTAACCTTCTTGGAGGTGCTACCCATCTATGGCATAGGAGAGCTAGGGTGTTCCGTGCCATGGGATTCAATCAGTGGTTGAAAAACTGGTGTGGAGCTCAGGGATTTGGCTTCATTGGGGACTGGGGGTCCACCTGGGTGATGCAAGTCTATACTGGCATGATGGGCTGCATCTGTCTGGGAGGGAACCAGGATCCTAGGTGATAAGTTTAAATGCTTCATTGGCAAGCTTTTAAATTAGCCAAGGGAGAGCACTGGAAAGGAGCAGGAAAATCTAGCCCCCCAAACAATCATGGTAGTAAGTGTGGCAAACACCAACATGGAGGTGTCGATGGGGAGAAGGGCAGGGTAAATGGAGAAGTGACAAAGGCGAAGGACAGGGATGGGGCAAAGGGGTAAGGCCATCAGGAAATGGAGGTAATGAGTACCAATGCCGTAGTCTGGGCAACAAGCTCCCTGAGCTGGTGGCCTTAATGGAAGAGGATGCCTGGATATCGTAGCAGTCACAGAAACATGGTACACAGAGAACCATGACTGGGATGTTAACATACCAGGGTACATAACCTACAGGAGAGACAGGCAGGGAGAAGAGGGAGGTAGCTCTCTATGTAAAGGAAGGGCTAAAGCAACTGAACAAAAGAGTAAACAGGGAGGAGAGAGGCACTGTGGGTCATCTTGGAGACTGGAAAGGGCACCACAATCCACACAAGGGGTTGTGTACAGACCCCATGTCAGGGGAAGGAATGGACAAGGATATGATGGAAGGCATTCTTAGAATGGCAGAGAAAGGGAGATACTGTTGATGGGAGACCTGAATATGCCAGATGTTAACTGGAGCACATTTGCTGCAGTGACATCCAAGACGGAGCCATTCTTGGACGCCCTACAGGTGGCAGGCATTGAACAGCTAGTTTGGAACCCACTCGTGAGGAGCAATCTTAGACCTTGTACTCTCAAGCGGGGCAGTGAGAGGATCTCAGATCTGAAGTGGGTTGCCATCTGGGGACAAGTGACCATCAAACAGTGTGGTTCACGTTAAACTCAGCTACAAGTCAAGCCATACAAAAGTGATGGTACTCGACTTTAGGAGGGCTGACTTTGGCAAGATGGAGAGTGCCTCAGAAAAGCACTAGCAAACAGGCTAGAAGGAGGTGTGGAGCAACAATGGGGAATTATCAAAACTGCCATCACAGAGACAACAAGCCTTTGTGTGAAGCAAATAAACAAATCAAAACGAAGAAAAAGCCACTATGGTTCTCAAGAGAGGTGGCTGTGAGAAGTCAGGAAGAAAAGATAGCATTCCAGAGTATAAGTAAACACAGAAGGAGCAGAACAGAGAGCGGTACCAGTTAAGGCAGAAAGAAGCAGGGAGGAAGTCAGAATAGCAAAAGGCCCAAACTGAGGAAAAGATAGCCAACTCAGTTAAGAAGGGGGATAAAACCTTTTATAGGTACATCAGCGAGCGTAGAAAGACAAAGGGAGGGATAGTGAGGCTGAATAGAATAAATGGTGGGTGGGTAGAGGGACAGTGAAAAGCAGGAATACTGAATGAATATTTCTGCTCAGTATTCAAAAGAGGAGGAAGTGCCTAATCCAATTAACAGAAGCACTCTTGATAGGGGGTCGATCCAGTCCTTTCACAGAAGAAAGGTTTCTGCAAGAACTCCTAAAACTGAAGGTGGACAAAGCAATGGGTCCTGATGGAATTCACCCCAGAATTCTAAAAGAATTAAGGAAGGAACTAGTGAAATCACTGGCACTCTTTTAATAAATCATGGGAGGATGGTGTGGTACCCGAGGACTGGAGGAAGGGGATGTGATTCCCTTCACAAAAGTGGGACCAAGACAGAGGCAGGAAACTACAGACCTGTCAGTCTGACCTCTGTGGTAGGGAAAGTGATGGAGTCACTTCTGAAGGAAAGAATAGTTGAGTACCTAGAGGTCAGTGGAGCACAGGATCCAAGGCAGCATGGGTTCAAGCGGAAGGTCATGTCAGACGAATCTAATAGATTTCTTTGACTGGGTGACCAAGTAGTAGACCAGGGAGGAGCTATGGACATGGCCTACCTAGAACTTAGCAAGGCATTTGACACAGTCCCACACAAAAGATTATTAGTCAAATTAACCAGCCTGGGAGTGGGTCCCAGGGTGGTAGCCTGGGTAAAACATTGGCTGGACAACAGGACACAGAAGGTAATTGTAAATGGAGTCCACTCTGAAGAAAGGGCGGTTACTAGTGGGGTACCGCAGGGTTCAGTATTGGGTCCAGTCCTTTTTAAGGTCTTCATCAGTGGCATTGCAGAGGGACTGGAAGGAAAAGTATGCCTTTTTGCAGATGACACAAAGATCTGCAACAGGGTTGATACACAAGAAGGTGGAAAGGATGAAAAGGACTTGGCAAGGTTGGAGGAATGGTCTGACGTATGACAGCTAGGATTCAATGCAAAAGTGCAAAATAATGCACCTGGGAAACAAGATCAGGGAAGGAATACACAGTGGGTGAGGAGGTAGTAACAACAACAAAACAGGAAAGGGACCTGGGGTAATCATATCAGATGACCTTAAGGTTATCAAACAATGTGAGAAGGCAGTAGGAGGGCCGGGGTATACTTGGATGTATGGGAGAGGCATCAGCAGCAGAAAACAGGAAGTTGTTATCCTCTGTACAGACAGTTGGTGAGACCCCATCTGGAATACTGTGTCCAGTTCTGGAGACCCCATCTCCGCAAGGACATAGGCAGGATAGAGGCAGTCAGAGGAGGGCAACTAAAATGTGCAGGGTCTGCAAGAGAAGCCGTATGAGGAGAGACTAAAGGAGCTTAATATGTATACCCTTGAGGAAAGAAGGGAGAGGCGGACATGATAGAAACTTTCAAGTACCTCAAGGGAATCAACAAAGTCCAAGAGGTAGCATCTTTCAGAAAAAGAGACTTGCAAGAACAAGGGACACAATTTAAAGATAGAAGGAGGGCGGTTCAGGGGCAATGTGAGGAAGTATTATTTCACAGAGAGGTAGTGGATGCATGGAACAGCCTTCCTGAGAGTTGTGGAGTCTAAAACTGTGGGAGAATTCAAGAATGCATGGGACAGACATAAGGCAATTCTTGTGGGGGCAGGAAGATATAGGCTGTTGGTTAAATAGGATCTGCGGCCTATCCTGTATGTAGGGAAATGGGCTGACTAGATGGGCCTAGCGGTCCTTATCTGCCATCAAAGTCTATGTTTCTATGTTTCTATGTTTCCCTCTATTTATCCTTCCTCCTCCTCCGCTATACATATGTATGCCGATGATACAGTCTTTTATGCATCTGGCTCCTGTCCTGTTGAGGTTACAACCAGCTTACAGCAAGACTTCGACAAGGTTCAGCTCTGGTTTGCTAACTATCAACTTTTCCTCAGCACCAAGAAGACTGTCTCCATGATCTTTGGCACTAAGCAGAGACTCTCTAGGTTTCCCTTCCTACCCACTTTCCACACCCTTGATGGGTCTTTACTTGAGGACACATCCTCGTCCTTCAGGTACTTAGGTGTTTGGTTGGACCAACACCTAAACTTCTCTGGATATAGTGACGCCATCCAGAAAAAGCTGCTCCCCAAGCTTGGTGCCCTGTTCAGGAACCGTAGTTGTATCCCTCCTACGGATAGGCGTAAACTTGTTCAGAAGATGATACTGTCCATTTTTGATTACTGTGATGTAGTCAGTGGTGCTGCCCCTAAGTCCTCCCTGGCCAGACTGGACATGCTCTTCAATTCTTTCTGATGCTTTGCCCTCGATGCCCCCCCCCCACACCCACCACTGCAATCTTTATTGTGTCCTATCCTTCCCTTTCTTTTACAAATAGGCGACTCTCCCACTGTGCTAAATTCACCTCCAAACACTGGTTGGATGAGCTCCCTTCCTCCCTCACCTCCTTCATTACAACAACCCGCCATCCTCCCATTCCCTTAGATCAACCAACTCCCACACCCTGGTAGACCCCCGCAGATCCACCCTAATCAGCCAATCCGGTTACTCTCACTGCCTCCCAAAAATTTGGAATTCCCTTCCCTCTCAAATCCAGCACTCATCCTTAGCCTACTCCATCAGCTCTGCCCTCAATAATTACCTTGCACCTAGCTGCTTCTGCCATGTCCCTCCATATTTCCCTCCTCTGATGCCTGGATAAACCCTACCCCTCTACCGTCACCTTTATGTTTACCCTGTGCATCCACATTCCCCAAATTTCTAGCTCTTCTCCCCTTCCCCCAAATTGTGCACCCTTACTGGCCTCCCTTGATCTCTGACAGAATGTAAAGGGACCCCGAATGCTCCCCATGGGTCCATGCATCCTGATGGACTATTGAATAGGCCCCATCCCCTCCAAAGGTGCAAATTCTCTCCCCCTCAAGGGTTTAATTCTCACTCTCTCACTCTCCTGTCACTCTTTTAATCCCTATCTACTGACCTTCTCCAACCCGCTGACAGTGTACCCCACATCCTGAAGGGTCCTCTCTTGAGTTAGAGCCTATTCCCCCTCCTAACATTTAAGTCACACCTCTTCCTTCTCTTTCTCCTCCTTCCTTAAATCCCTACAGCCTTATCCCCCTTTCTGTTTAGCCCCATAGCCCCCTTGCAGGGTCCCTCACATCCTGAAGGGGTCTTTCTGGGACACTGCCTATTCCCTTCTCTCTGGTCCCCCAAGTCCCCTTACAGGGTTCCTCGCATCCTGAATGGGTCTCCAGGGACATGACTCTTCCCCCTCCCCCACCTCACCTTTCCTCTCTTTCCCCTTCTCTTTCACATAAGCACTTGTTTACTTATTAACCCAGCACTTATTTTTGTCCACTCTTTCTACATATTATGCACAACACTGTTTGTAACACCTGCCTTACAACTCTATGTTAATGTTGATCTTGTAACATGAATGTAACTTGAACTCGACTCTTCCCCCTTCCCCTACCTCACCCCTCCCTCTCCTTTCTCCCTTTTCTTTCACGTAAGCACTTGTTTACTTATTAACCTGGCACTTATTATTGTCTACTCTTCTACCTATTATGCATAACACTGTTGTAACACTGCTTGTAACACCTGCCTTACAACTGTATGTTAATGTTGATCTTGTAACTTGAATGTTTAATGTCTCACTCCTATTGTACCCCTTCCCCCCAGGTCACATGCTTGTCACTCAGTGTGCCTTCCTGGTGAAACATTTCAATAAACAAATAAATAAACCAGAGTGGAGAGAGAGGATCTAATACAGGACAGAGAATGAAGACAGCAGGATGAGAACAACAAACTCACTGTGATGGCAACCACCTACAATGACTTGTTTGGGGATATTAAACACTTGTTGATAAAAAAACTGGAGAAAACTACAAAACAATGAGTAAGGCCAAAAGGTATTCGCAAACATACGAACATATACAAACATATTAAATGCCAGCAGACACCGCCCTCACAGTCTATTGAATCCGCTTCATTGTGCAGCTAGTCCCTCAACTTGCAGCCCCACCTCCCTCCCTCCTCATAACCACCCCCTCACTCTGTCCCACCCTCTCTAAATCCTCGTGCCATTCTACATGATACCACCTCCTCGGGGAGAGTGTTCCACTTATCTACCACCCTTTCTATGAAAACGTGTCTCCTGATTTCCCTCCTGACTCTCCCCCACTTCCAATCTCAGCTGATGCTCTCTCTTGTCCCTCCCCCTTCTGAGTGGAATAATTCCTTTTGTATTAATCCTGTTAATACCTTTAGGTACTTAAAGGTTTTGATCATATCCCCCCTATCCCTCCTCTCTTCCAGGGAATATATTTGTAGCTCTCACAGCCTCTTCTTATAGGATTTTCTCTCAAGTCCCAGTATCATCTTCACTGCCCCATGCTGCACTCCATCCAGCAATTTGATGTCCCTTTTCAGGAATGGCCACCAGTACTGCACTCAGTATTCCAAGTGCTACGTGACCAGTGACCTGTACAGGAATATGGTCACTTCTCTGTACCTGGAGGAGATTTCCCTCGCTATGCACCTAAGCATCTTATTTGCCTTTGCAGCCACCTCCCTGCACTGAGTTGAGTGGTTCATACTCCCTATTATTAGTACCCCTAGATCCTTTTCCTCCACTATGCATTCCAACTGTACCCCTCACAACTGTTATTTTCTCCCCTGGTTCGTTATTCCAAAGTGCAGTACCTTCCACTTCTTGGTGTTGAACCCCAACTGCCATGTCTCCGACCATTCCTGCAGTTTGGTCAGGTCTTCCTGAGGCCTCCTCCACCCTTCTATGTCATGTACCACTGCACCAATCTTAGTATCACCTGCGAAAAGACTGATCCTACTCCGGATCCCGTTTGAGATATCGGCTATGAATATACCAAACAGCACCGGTCCCAGTACTGAACTCTGGGGCACCCAACTTGTGATGTCCCTTGGTGATGAGAGTTCTCCCCCACCACCACCCTTTGCTGCCTACCCCTCAGCCAGTTGGTAATCCAGTTGACAATTTTTGTTCCCACCCCAATGTATTCCAGTTCCCCCCAGCCTCCCATGTGGCACCGAGTCAAAGGCCTTGCTGAAGTCCAAATATAGGATGCCCACTGCATGGCACCTGTCTAGTTCCCTGGTAACCCAGTCATAGTATTCAACTAGGTTTGTCTGGTAGGATCTGCCCGATACAAAACCATGCTGATGGCCGTCTTGGAACCCATTGTCTTCCAGAAAAGTCACCGGCCTCTCTTCTAGGATCGACTCCATGAGTTTCCCCAAGATTGAAGTGAGTCTCACAGGTCTGTAGTTGTCTGGATCATCCTTCAAGCCACTTTTATGAATGGGCACCACATGGGCCATCCTCCAGTCCTGTGGCACACATCCTGTATCCAGTGGTGTACAGAACAAGTCTGCCAGTGGCCCTGCCAGGATCTCCGCTAGCTCCCCAAGTACCCTAGGGGGAATGCAAACTGGCCCTGGCACCTTGTCCACCCTCAGTGCCCTTAGTTCCTCCAGCACCCTGTCCTCTGTAATTCTGATATCAGTCACCCCACCCCCCTGCCCTCCACCCTTCCATCGGGTATCCACCCCCTCCGTCGTGAACACAGAGCAGAAGTACTCATTCAGTGCCTATGCCTGGTCTTCCCCCTTCTTCACCCACCACCTGTCTTTCTTAATCCTCACATTCTGGTCTTTGTTTCTTCTTCTCTCACCAGTGTATCTGAAGAAGTCCTTTTCCCTGTCCTTGATTCCCTGTGCCAGTCCCAGCTGTCTGGAAGCCTTAGCCACTCTGACTAGCCTGGTAACCTCCCTGAACTTCTTTGTGTACTCATTTTTGTCCACTTGCCCTCGTGATTTCCTAAGCCTCTGGAATGCTTTTTTCTTGGCCCTCACCCCTTCCATTACTTCCTGAATCAGCCAGCTCAGCTTCTTTGCTCTCTCCTTCTTGCTCTGTTTCCTGGTACAGGTCTTAGTAACCTCTGGCAATCCTTTCTTTTATGATATTCCATTTTTGGCTAGCACTCATGCATGTCTGAATTCCAACCAGATGCTCAACCAAAATTTCCCCCATCCTCTTAAAGTCCACTCCCTTAAAATCGATCACCCTCATACCTGTTCCTTCTGTTACCCTTCCCATATTGAGTGTGAACCACGCTGTATGATGGTCGATCCCAGCTAGAGGATCCTCTACTCTCAGATCCCGTAAAGCCTCCCCATTTGTTAATACCAGGTCCAGATTCCTACCCTCCATAGTCAGTTCACAGACCAATTGCACCATGAAGCAGTCCTGAAATGCATCTAGTAATTGCTGCTGCTTTGCACATGTGGTGATTGGGGTGTTCCAGTCCACCCCAGGGAGGTTAAAGTCCCCCAACACTGCAGTGTCCCCCTTCCTACAGACTCTTCTAATCTGCTCAGCCAACTCCCTATCCAAGTCATCCCCCTGAGCTGGTGGCCTGTACACTACCCCCATCCTCAGTGTCTTTCTTTTAGAATCTTGAAACTGCATCCGTAAGGCATCTGTCCTGCCCTCCACCCCCTCCTCTCTCATACACCTTATCATCTCCCTCACGTAGATCACCATGCCCCCCCTTTCCCTAGTCCAGTCCTTCTTGAATATCCTGCACCCTGGGATCATCACATCCCAGTCCTGGTTCTGGGTGGTCCATGTCTTCATGATGGCCACAAAAAGTCCACCCTCCCAACAGCCAAGAGAGCCTGTAGTTTGGCTGATTTGTTACCTAAGCTTCTTCCAATCAGTGAGACCACACTCCAACCTGTGTCTTTCTCCCCCTACCCTGGTTCCCCCCTTCCTAATCCATCCTTGTGTCCCCACCTCAAATACCTCTATGATAGCTTGGGGTGTAGGCATGCTCGGCTCCCCCCGCCCGAGATCCCTGCCAACTAGCTGTCCTCCCGCCACCTCCCCCACCTAGTTCAAATCTATCCTTGATGCCCCAATAGTGGCCAAAGGGCAAAGAACATGAGGGACTGTCTGGTCCACAATGATCTCAAAATTCCGCTTACTAGGGAAGAACATGTTCTATGTAAAATGGACTTCAAGGGTAACTACTCATGTAGGTATTGCATAAATTGTTTGGATGCCTATAAACTAAAGGAGATGTGAAATGCCAGTAAGGGGGAAACAACGATTATACAATATTTTATTACTTGTCAGGCAACAGAGGTGATCTAAATGATCAAATGCCCCAGTGATCTGATAAACATTGGGGAAACTAAAAGGGAACTCAGAACCAGAATAGGAGAACACAAGGGGGGCAAACAGAGGTGAAATGAGGAATTCCACTATGCCAGGCATTTTAAACAAAATGCATATACTATACAGTGCCTAGTCTAATATTTTTTGACATCGAGAAAGTATGAACTGGGAGAAGGTGAGGTGATCTGTTCAGAAAAAGTTTAGCAAGAGAAGCATTCTACATAGATTTATACTATCCTCATGTTCCCCCACCCCCCAGGTCACACCAGGAGATGAGCAGCTTGTTGCTCAGTGTGTCTTCCTGGTGAAACATTTCAATAAATAAAAAATTAAAAAATTAGGGCAACATATAGCACATATGTTTTGAATAACTGCATAGACTGGCTCCCAATGATATGATTAATGTGCTACACATCTGCTTTTTCCAGATACAACTATCTCTCTTTCTTAAAAACGGGACAGTGAATAAGTAATCTGTCCATCTAAGGTTCCATTTTCTCATTCTCACAATATCCACAAGGTAAGTAAAGGGTTGTGCTATTTTTGGATAAATCTTTCCAGTAGATATGTAACCTACTAATATCTAATATATATATATATATATATATATATATATATATATATACATACATACATACATATATATATACATATGCAGTATGTAATAGATAACCCATTCTAGGATGTGCGGTTGTGCTCTGATATACGCACACCTTGGTGTGTGTTGTGATGCACGAGGTGGCAGGCCGAGTGCATTCAACCACCCAAGGCATGCATATATCAGAGCGTGACCGCACACCCCAGAGTGGGTTATCTATCTTATAAAATGGCTCAAAAGTTTGTTGTTGTTGTTTGGGGGGATTGCAAAAAGTAGTCCTTGCCCATCATAAATTAGACTTATCTAGGTGATCTGGTTGATCGAGATAGTGCTTTTGTGGAAGAGAAACAGTTTTATTTAGGTTATCTGGTTGATCCTGCCATGTTTACAGTGTTTCAGAATGAGGTGCACTCACACACCTGGCACAAACAGCCTGCCAGAATGATAACCTATTAAATCTGTATAGTTGTTCCACACTTAAAAAAATGATCTGGTTAATCCTATCATAAAATCTGATAAAAAGAAGTTATTTAGTCAATCTTGCCACATTTAAAATGTTTCACTTGTAATCACTTTCACTTTCCACTATTACTGTAGCCTGACTGAGCAGTGTTCACTGCGCTAAAGAATATGCTGTCAGAGTCATAGAACAACAAATGTTGTCTTCAACATCATGGAAGCTGTTAGGTTTATTCTTAGTTTTATGCTGTTTTGTGTATAAGAAGCCACCGAGTAAAGGGCCGGGAAACTGAGCAAGCTACCAGCTTCAGAAGTGTAAATGGAAACGTAAGCGAGTATTACCATGGCAACTTCAGGCAAGATCTGGATCTGTCTAAATCAGGGTGGATAATCAAATTCCAGTCACATCCGAGAATTAAGGGAAGGTGTGAGAATGGCGCCAACTGCACCAAAAGGTGGGCGATAAAAGAGGGAGAATCAGAGGTGGGGCCATAAATCACTCCCAAGAGCAGCTTGGTAAGACCCAAGTGACCATGAACAAAAAGGAAGCGGCTCTCCAGATCCTAGCATTCCTTTAACAGGTGAAAGGGTGTTCCTCTGTGTATTAAGATAGCAACCCCTCCCTTTTTACTACTGACCCCCACCCCAAACACCTGCCCTACCCATTCTTGACAAACATAAAGAATATCTTCTCACTTCAAGTGGATTTCCTGTAGGAAAACCACCTCAGGTTGATACTTCTTAAGATGACGCAGAATCATGTACCGCTTACTTTTATCATTTGGCCCCCTTGATATTCCAAGTGATAAATGTATAAATATTCCACATAGCTATAAATAGGGCAGAAAGGAATATTCACCATAAAGTCTGGTACGAAAAAAAAGCTGCCACTCCCATATTGTGCTCTGAACCCTAACCACCCCACCCAGCCTCCCCTACCCATCCCCACCTTCCTCAACAAACCACCCAACCTACCACAAGTCAAAATGTAACCCCCCCAAAAAAGTACCATCCCAATCCTTATGACCGTACCACCAAACTACAAAGGCCTGTGATGAAAAAAAACATTTGCCTCGAGCCTTCGGACCTCCCCCTTCCCCAACCCGACACACTCTTATTATAAAGCACAAAGAATGATAAAAGTTAACACAATAACACTCTAAATAAAAATATTATAAATGAAAAATCTAAGAGTTATAACCATATAAATAGAGAACAGATATTAAGAACTTGGAGGCTGTTCAGAGGAGAGCAACAAAAAAGATTGATGGTCTTCAATCCCTCCCATATGGGGCCAGGTTGAAGGAGCTGAAATTATACTCATTGGAGTATTGTAGGCTACAGGGAGACCTATGTTTAGTATATTTGGCCTTCTGAAATATAGATTTGTGGGAATGTGTCGGATTAGAAAGAAAAACTACTGTTAAACCTATGAGAACCCATGATTATCAATTAAAGGGAGAACTGTATAAATCTAATAAAAGGGGGTATTGGTTTGCCCAGAGAGTGGTGTCCTGCTGGAACAGGCTTCCATAAAATATAGTTAGCAGTGACTCAATCACCAATTTTAAAAATAAGCTAGATGCCTTCTATAGTGTCTCTCAGACACAATAGCCTGGGAACATTAAAATATACCAACTAATGAGACTTCTTGGCATAAGCTATTGTCTCATACTTGACTTATGAGACTTATGAGAAACAACGACAAAACCCTGTAAAAGACTCCTGACAAATAATAGCTGCATGCGAACAGGCAGCCAAGAAACCATGAGTCCCAATATCAGAGATTGAACGTGACCCTACAAACAACAAAACAGTCCCCAGTCCCCAGACAGGACAATCAACTCATGGTATAGATCAGGCCAACATACACTACCCCCATGGAAAACCAGAGGAATGCTTCAATGCAGTCCCTTGCCCACTCCCTTTAAACACACTGGCAGGATCTGATAAGGGCCAAAAACTGAAAAAGGTGGGCTACAGCTGCATTCCTACTCTCCAGTACTGTAGCAGGGGTCCAGGCTGGCTGAACAAAGGGGCAAGGGGAAAGCTCAGCTCTCAGTTCTCAATGGTTCCAATACATTAGTCAGGGCAGCCTTGAGAGAGAGAGAGAGATGACCCAAAAACCTTAGTCAATAAATGCTTGTATTCTCTTCACAATAATAGCCACCATTCTCGGGGCCAAGGAAAATCAGAAGTTTACTCGGTAAGGAGGGGGTGAACAGCCGCTCATCCTAAGCCAACCCCAGAAAAACCAAAATCTAGCCAGAGAAGTATAGAGCCAGTATCTCCCACCCAGGTCCCAGATTACTGTGCCAACAACACAGCCATGGACCCTAAGCTAGTGGGAGCAGACTGTGCAGCTCAGCCCAACATTGAGTGCAGGCACCAGGGCAGCGGTGATTCAATGAGGGCCCCTGACATTGCCAACACTGCAAAAAGTTGAACAACATCAAAATGGATATGTCTGAGCCCACCAATCTAGGGAGGCCAAAATGCTCCGGATCCCACAGTATAGATAACTACAAAGAGGGAAAAGCAGGAAAGCCCAGATTACACAACCCCCCCCGGCACCGCAGAGACAGTTAGGCAAAACTCACCTGAGTCATTCGAGCTAGGGAGTAGGTGTCCTGAAGTAAGGAAGACCTGGGTGTAGCCAATGTGTGCCTCCAGACACTACAGCACATGCGACCAAGACAATGAACCCACACACAACAAATCTGACCCACTCTCCCTTTTGCAATCTCTGAAAAAGAGCAGCCTAGATGTTCAAGGCCACATGCTAGCTGCCACATAGAAACATAGAAACATAGACTTTGTTGACAGATAAGGACCGCTTGGCCCACCTAATCTGCCCATTTCCCTACCTAGAGGATAAGCTGCAGATCCTATTTAACCAACAGCCTATTTCTTCCTACCCCCAACAAAAATTGCCTTATGTCTGTCCCATGCATTCTTGAATTCTCCTACAGTTTTAGACCCCACAACCTCCTCAGGAAGGCTGTTCCATGTGTCCACCACCCTCTCTGTGAAAAAATACTTCCTCACATTGCCCCTGAGCTGTAACCCCTCTATCTTCAAATTGCATCCCCTTGTGCTTGCACATCTCTTTTTCTGAAAGATGCTACCCTCTTGGACTTTGTTGATTCCACTGAGGTACTTAAACATTTCTATCATGCCCCCTCCCTCCTTTCCTCAAGGGTATACATGTTAATCTCCTTTAGTCTCTCCTCATATGGCTTCTCTTGCAGACCCTGCACCATTTTAGTTGCCCTCCTCTGAACTGCCTCCATCCTGTCTATGTCCTTGCGGAGATGGGGTCTCCAGAACTGGACGCAGTACTCCAGATGGGGTCTCACCAACTGTCTGTACAGGGGGATAACAACTTCCTGTTTTCTGCTGGTGATGCCTCTCCCTATACATCCCAGTATCCCCCCAGCCCTCCCCACCACCTTCTCACATTGCTTAAGGCATCTAACAACAGTATTGCTCACTGCACACATGCCATACTTGCCAGGAGCCAGGAGAACAATTGCCAAAATATGCACGCAACCCCCCCCACCAAAGTTTACAATAGTACACAGAATACTGAAGCACCATACTAACTAGCTACTACGTGCATGCACTGAACTACAAACATATACAAGGTAGAAAAATAGATGGTATCAAAGATAGTTGCAACAAAAGGCAACAGCACTATAAAGTCCAAACTGATGAACTGGAGGAGGGATAACTTCACCAATGAACATACCAAGTCCAAAAAAATGCACAGAGGCTAGGAGCAGACCAACTTGCAGAAGATGCTAGAAGGAACTCAGTCGGTACACCTAAAGGCTGAAATGTGAATTACATACAAAATAGAAGTCCTGTGACCCCTTAGTACCCTCCAACTCCCATACAAACCTAAAAGCCCAAAGCATTATCTTAGACAAAAACAATAGAATTTTTACAACAATAACAGTCCACTCAGTGATCACTTCAGTGTCCAAAACAGATCCAGGAACAGTGTTGTAGGCAGCTCCTTCTTAGCCTGGTTCTCCAAATCGAAGGACCGTGGTGAGCTTTTATATGTAATCTGCAGCCTGGCAGTATATAGCATTCAAAACCAGAGATCCGCTACAAGAAATGCGGAAACAATAGGCCCATATTCCACTCATTTTAGTTAAATGGAGCAAGGAAGATCCTGCATTACTCTGAGTTGGTGGCCCTCCCACAGAAGCTCTTTGTTATCCCTTATTTTGGCCAAAACATGAATCTTGTCCAGATAATAAAGGAATTGAATATTAGAGGGAAGGGTGGAGAACTCGTGGGAGGATCGGTCACAGTGCTCGGCTGGCCAGTTCCACCACATACGTCGGGCCATTCAGAAAGGGCCCTGCAATTGTTTCCAAGAATTTCTGGACAAACCGTACTGCATTTGGCCCTTCCAAACTGTCAGGGAGACCCAGTACCAGTAAATCATTCCACTGGCTGCATCCCTTCAGATCTTCTATTTTTTCTTCTAGCTTGACCAGCTTCTCATGGAGGGACACAGTATCCGGCTCGGTACAGGAGTGCCAATCCTCCAGAGAGCTCACCCGCACCTTGGCATCTCCAATCCTGTGGGTGAGGCTGTCCAAGATCTGCCACAGAGATGAAAGCTGTTCTGAAATGTTGGCCAGGGCATCCAGAAGTGGAGAAATCCCCTGAAGAAAATGCTTCTCTGACAGACGAGCTGACGCTGAGGTGTGTTTACAAGCAGGATCCGACTAATGAGTCATACTCTTCTTGGCGGCTTTGGACTTATCCAGAGTGGTGGGGGGAGTATGTGTTGGGCCCACTGCATGCATTTTGGCATCCATCGTTGAACAAAATCACAGATTACTCATAAATTGATCACCAGGGATTTCGATTAAGTGAAGAAAATCGGTAAGCGGCAACGGATTGAAAAAAACAGTAAGTTAAATTGAGTAGTCGGATTAGGGAGCGAAGCTGAAGTTGACAGCGTTTTATCCGGGAGAACACGCATCACGTGACTAGCTCCAACATACTCTTCTTATTACTCCATCTGATGTGTGTCATAGCTGTTGTTTCTCAAATCCTGTCCAAGATGTGATTTTTCACCTATAGAGTAGAATGGTGTTGCTGTTGCCAGAATTGCAGTTTGGCTGGGATTTGAAACTTTGCTGTGCTTGGTACATGTAGTGAGGTCATAGAAAAGGCAATGTTGAAAATTAGGGCTCAAATAAGGATATTGTCATACTATCTCATTGGAGGGATGAGAGTGCAGGATCCAAAGGACCCTAAGCTCCCACCCTAACATGTGGATACTGCTGTACTATGTTGTTGGAGGAATGGGAGTGCAAGGTGCAAAGGACCCTGCGCTCCCACTGTGACATATGGATACTATTGTACTATCTCAATGGAGGGATGGGGGATCCTGCGCTGCCACAGTAAAATGAGGATACAATTATGCTACCTCAAAAAGTAAGGAAATTAGTTGTGAAAACGTCATTAATGCATCAGTTAGGGTTGAACGACAAAAGTAGGGAAACGAGACATTGGAGTTGAGCCCTAACACCCCATCCTACCCACCAGCCAACTCACACCACCCTCCACAGACCAACAGGTGTCGAGGTGTGTCTTAGAGTCATCGGGCCTAACTCTCACCACATTCTCCTGTACTGTACCATGTCAAATTTCTTACAAATGGAATGGGGTGAGAGTTAGCCTGACAACCCCAAGATGCACCCCAATGCCTCTTGGTCTTTAGAGGGTGGTTGTGGGGTAGGCTGATGGGGTTGGATGGGGGGTGTTAGGGTCTCAACCCTGACTTATCATTTCCCTACTTTTGTTGCTTCAACCCTAACTAATGAATTAACAAAGTTTCTGCAACAAAGATATATATATATATATATATATATATATATATATATATATATATATATATATATATCTATATCTGTGTATATATATATATATATATATATATACAGTGGCGTGAAAAAGTATTTGCCCCCTTCCTGATTTTCTCTATTATTGCATATTTGTCACACTGGATGTTTTCAGGTCTTTAGACAAAATATAATATTAGATAAAGGAACCTGGTGAACAAATAACACTTTTTTTTTTTACTTATTTCATTTATTTAATGAAAAAGTTAACCAACACCAACTGGCACTGTGTGAAAAGTAATTGCCCCTAGTTAAATCAACCCAATTAAAGGGATAATTAGAGTCAGCTGATTGAACACAGCCAGGCTTGATTACAGCCAGCCCTGCTCAATATAAACCTCACTTATTTTGGCCCTTACCATCAGAGTCACGTTGCCAGCACAAAGATTCAACAAGCACATTATGCCATGATCAAAGGAAGTTCCTGAAAAGATCAGAAAAAAATTTGTTGCCCTCTATCAGTCTGGAAAGGGTTACAAAGCTATTTCTAAGGCTCTGGGACTCCATCGAACCACAGTGAGAGCCATAATCTCCAAATGGAGAACACCTGGGACAGTAGTGAACCTTCCCAGGAGTGGGCGGCCTGCCAAAATTACTCCAAGGGCGCAGTGTAAAATCATCCAAGAAGTCTCAAAGGATCCTAAAACAACATCCAAAGAACTGCAGGCTACTCTTGCCTCAGCTAAGGTCAGTGTTCATGACTCACAATCAGAAAGAGACTGGGCAAATGGGCTTCATGAGAGTAGCAAGGCGGAAACCACTGCTAACCAAGAAGAACATAAATGCTCGTCTCTCATTTGCCAAGAAGCACCTGGATGATCCACAGGCCTTTTGGGAAAATGTTCTATGGACAGATGAGTCCAAAGTGGAACTTTTGGACAACATGGATCCCATAATGTCTAGCGTAAAGCAAACACAGCATTCCACAGTAAGAACACCATACCAACAGTCAAACATGGTGGTGGTAGTGTGATGGTGTGGGGATACTTGCTGCCTAAGGACCTGGATGACTTGCCATAATTAAAGGAACCATGAATTCTGCTCTGTACCAGAAAATTCTTAAGGAGAATGTCCAGTCATCCTTCCGTCAGCTGAAGCTGAGCGTAGTTGGGTCATGCAGCAAGACAATGATCCAAAACACAAAAGCAAGTCCACATCAGAATGGCTAAAAAGAAGTAAAATTAAAGTTTTGGAGTGGCCTAGTCAAAGTCCAGACTTAAACCCAATAGAGATGCTGTGGCAGGACCTGAAACGAGCAGTTAATGCTTGAAAACCTACCAAATGTTACTGAATTAAAGCAGTTCTGCGAGGAAGAGTGGGTTAAAATTCCTCCACAGCGATGTGAAAGACTGATATTGAATTATAGGAAGTGTTTGGTTGCAGTCATTGCAGCTAAATGTGGCATAACCAGTTATTAAGTGTAAGGGGGCAGTTACTTTTTCACACAGTGCCAGTTGGTGTTGGTTAACTTTTTTTCATTAAATAAGTGAAATTAAAAAAAAAAAACAAGTGTTATTTGTTCACTCAGGTTCCCTTTATCTAATATTACATTTTCTCTAAAGACCTGAAAACATCCAGTGTGACAAATATGCAATAATAGAGAAAATCAGGAAGGGGGCAAATACTTTTTCACGCCACTGTATATATGATATACAATGGTGAGCTGTCTGATAAATGATTTATCTACACAAGTGTGGTTTGACCTCGGGTAACCTGACATAGTTCTTATGTCACATGCAATTAATGTGTACAGTTCTTATGTCACATGCAATTTATGTGTACAGTTCTTACAACACTCCTGCTATTAGCATTGAACTATTTTTGAGCTTGCAAAAAAAAAAAAACAATGTCTTTACTAACTGGCATGTAATCTCGACCACCTGTGCCACTCGGCTTGCTGCTCCCAAACTCAGGAGCAGAAAATCAGGTTTCTCATACCTGCCCATAGTTGACCCATAACAGAAAGCAGCTGGTACTCACTACAATAATGAAACATCAAAAGTTCAACATCAGTAGTGCTACAAGCATTTTTTTTATTGTTTTAAAAAGAGAAAAAAACACATAGCAACAACAGACACAGACAGAAGCTTCGATATGGAAATATCACAAAGAATGATCCAACTAGAAAATGATATGGAGCCCTTCAAGGACCCAGACAGGTCTACCACCTCCACCACCACACCAAAGGAACCAGCACCAGGAATCTAAACTGAACCAGTCAGAAAAACACCTGTTACTGACACCACAACTATAATAGACAGTAACGAAACTGAAAACTTTATAGACAAGGCAAGGAATTTAAATACAGCAAGAAAAACAGAGAGAGATATCCCTATGTTTGGAAACTGTCTGCAAGAACACTTCAGCATATCAACTTCTCTCATTGAAATAGCACCTCATGAACTGAACCAGTATTTATTTCATTACTTCGTGACATGCAGAAAAAAGGGTGGAACGCTGTGAGTTGTTAATGTTGAGGTCCATATTTCAAAGTCTGGAAAGGTACCTTTGAAATAAATATTATGCCAACTCCTTGTCAACAGCACTCATGTTTGTAAAGACCTGACAAGTCTTACAGTCGAGACAAAAAAATGTAAAAGGTGAAGGCAAAGGTTCGAAGCCCATAGCTGCCGATGAGCTAACAAACACCATCATCAATACCCTATAACGAGAAGGTTTATTTGGGCCCGACAGTCCAGAGTTGCTCCTTAACACCATATGGATGGTGATCAGCTTATATTTCAGTGTCCGAGGAAACACTGAGATGAGAAATATCAAGTGGGGAGACATCCAATTAACAATGGGCAAGAACGGCAAATGCTACCTTCAATACTGCCAAAAACAACAAACCAAAACAAGGACGGGGCTAACCCAACGACTGCAAAAAAATAAAACCATGAGCATATGAACTAGAGGCAAACAACAAAAAGTGCCTAGTGAAGAACTAAATAAAATACAAGTAAGTGAGACCGCCTCAAGCCATGTCAGAAGAGACACCATTTTTCTTTGCAACTGTAACTACCCAGTCCCTGGGGACACAATTATCCTATCAGTATTATTGTTAGGAAGGTAGCAGACAGCTGGTAGGGAGCTTATTAGGGGCCCCTTACATAATGACATCATTATTTTTTTCAGCTAGCCTGAGGGGAGAATTATTAGGTCATTTAGAACTCTCTCAGCAGCATAAGCCACACTGTGTGGATAGCTGCTCTGGGGAGCTTAGAATTCTGTCAGTTGGTAGTAGAGTGTAGTGGATTGAGAAGGTGAGAGTGGTAGAAGGACTGCCAGTGGGCTATGACAGATGGCCCAGGATTTCTCATCCTAGTTGTGTGTCATTTCCAGCTTCCAGTTGAAGTAGTGGAGATGAGACTACAATAGGTGTTCCTGATTTCTACTTTCTGTGAAGTGAAAAGACATGCTTGTTCTCTGTGGACTCAAGAGGTGATCCCCTGAATGTTCTGTGGTGTTTTCAGCTGCCTTGGTATAGGATCTGAAATAGACTGTGTGGATTGGCTACACAGAAGAGTGCCTTTCCTGTTTCTTTTTGGTGGTTCCGTGCACAGTGGATGGAACAAGTTTCTGTGAGTACCAAAAGGGAGACTAGATTTCCACACATGTTCTTTGGGAAGTGGATAGTCTAGGGTGCATGTGCCCATAGATAAGGCTGGATCACACCTGTCAGTGCCCCTAGTTTCACCAGTGTGAGTGAAGAAAGTTAAACTGTGGACCCCAGTGAGTGCAGTTTATTTTCTCTGTGTCACCCAGTGTTGTGACAAGTAATGTATGGGACCTCTAGCATTTCAGTGGGGAATGGGGGTTTCAATGGTGTAACCCTGAAGAATGGCAGAGTCTGTCGGTTGGGGCCAAGAGTGGAAGGAAGGCCATCTAAGTGCTTACAAGGCAGGGCTTCATGGTTAGTAAAGGGAACCAGTATTTTTACCTGAGCGAGTGGCCATGCTGCAGGTTAAGGTGTGTGGCTTTTCACATATTGCACCTATGTTCAAAAAGGAGTTCTGAGTGTGTGGCTTAGATTCACTAAATTACACTCATGGGAAAAAGAGAAATTTTCATGTGCATAGCCCAGTGTCCACAAATGCACTTTTGGGAATTTGGGAAGAAGATGTTTCTGTTGTCATTCATGAACTGTACTGCCTGTAAGGAGAGTTCTTGAATTTGTACCTGTCCAGCCTGGACCAACCCTTGAGGGTCCACTTCAGCTTTACTAACCATCATTGAATAAAGCTATACTGCACAATCCCAGTCACTGTTATGGACATTCCATTTATTGCTTCTGGTTGCGTGGATTTACTGGGGCCCTTCAGCAGGTTAGATCAAGCATATGCATAGCAGCCTCCACCCACGACCTGGGTTATGTTATTCTACACAGGATTCAAGTCGTTTGTTTCTGTACCCCTCCTGTACCCCTACCGCTGTCTTCCTCTAGAAAATTAGCCAGTTATATGTCCTAACACCAAGAGTGGTACCTACCTTTTAGTAAAGTAAATGGTATGCCATTATAAGGACACCAGTTTAGCTGGGTGAGCATTACAAAAAATTGGGGTTGGGGTGGACACTAGTTAAAGAAGTGGCCTCGGAGTTACACAACAAACTATCATGCCTCCAAACACCCACCCAGTGCCTTGTATAAAAATATTTGGTTTTGTACTTGGTGTTTAAGATAGGAAGATTGCTATTGCCAATTTAGTCTGTCTTCAACCTCAGCAGGGCCATCTGAAACCATTATTTGATAGCAAGTGATTGTCCAACTTATTTTTAAAAGTGACAAATGAGTCAGTGTCTACTATCTCCCTAGGTAGACCATTCCATAGTGGTATGACCCTTTGCGTGTAGAAAAACCTTCTAGCATTGCTCCTCAGGAATGTCAGTTTAATCTGGTGTATATGACTTGTCAAATTGGAATTTCTATTGCTGAATTGTAGACCCAAGCTTTCCATCAGCTGACTGTTTCTTATAATTTTAAACATTTCCAACGGATCTCCTCTTATGCACCTTGATTCTAATGGATATAAGTTCAGTTGGGACATCCTAGACTCATAGGTCTCTTTTCCAAGACCATGGACAATCTTTGTCAAGCTTTGCTGCACTCTCTCTAGGTTGTTTATGCCTCTTCTCTGGTGTGGGCTCTATAATGAGACTCAATAGTCCAGGTGGGACCTAACAAAGGCTTTGTAGAGAGGAACTATGCATGATCTACTTCTTGTTACAAATGCCTTCTTTATGCATCCTATAATCCTGTTAGTTTTCTTGATTACCTCATTACAATGTGGAGTGAAGTTTAGGTTATCGTTTATCAAAATACCCAAGTCCCTTTCATTCTCCACTTTCCTTAGTTGCACACTACCCAATGTGTACTTAATTTGATTATTTTTGGGTCCGAGGTGCATCACTACACAGTTATCTGTGTTAAATATTATGCTATTCATTGATGCCCAAATCTCCAATATTTTTAGATCTTGCCTTAATGTATCCACTTGCGTGTTGTTTCCCACCTCAGCTCCCAGTTTCAGAGAATCAGCAAATTTTGTGATCCAGTTTTTAATCCCTGCGTTCATATCTATAATAAATAATGAAAACAGTACTGGCCCAAGCACAGACCCCCATGGTACTCCACTAGTTACTGGCCCAGCATCTAATACTTGCCCTCTAATCTGAACCCTTGCATCCTTCATGTCAGCCACTTACTGACCCATAGTATCACCTTGTTGTTAATACCCAGCTCTGTTAGTTTTTGTATTAGTATAGCATGAGGGACCTTGATGAAAGCCTTTTTAAAATCTAAATACACCATGCCCACTGTATTTTTATTGTCCAGTGCATTGCTAACCCTTTCATAAAACACTGTCATGTTTGCTAAACAGGAGCTGTGGTTCTTAAACTCATGTTGTGTTTTGGCATTTAGGGCTTTGTTACTGACTTCGTCCTCTAGTCTGTCCCTCATATGTGATTCCAGTATTTTTCCCAGTACAGAGGTCAAGCTTATGGGTCTATAATTCCCCACTTCACCTCTATCCCCCATTTTAAAAATAGGGACCACCATCGCTGTCCTCCAATCTGTGGGAACTTCCCCTGTCTCTATAGACAAATTATAACGTTTTTTCAGTGGCTCAACAAGCCAGGAACTTGATTCTTTTAATAATCTGGGATGTAAGTTGTCTCACCTAGCAAATTTAGATAGACTAATACCATTAAGTTTCTTGATTATTTCAGATACAGAAATCTTTAAAAAGGATACGGTATTACTTTCTTGTGTTGTATTGCTACTATGCCCTCTGTCAACTCCCTTATCCTGTTTTCTTTCATAAACTGACCAAAAATCATCATTAAATACGTTGGCCTGGCATTCTGTTTCCAAGATTTCTGTAGTACCAACCCTAATAGGACCCATTGCCCTGTCCACTGCCTTGTTATTCATGTAGGCAAAAAAAAAAGATTTACCATTGTATTTCGAATGAGCCAACCTGGACTCCAGATTGCTCTTGTCTGATCTTATAATCAGTTTACTTTTCTTTAGTTGCAGCTTGTACCTGCTGACATTGTAGTTGCTACCATCTCTCTTCATGGCCCCATGTGCCTGTCTTTTTCTGCTAAGCTGTTTTTAACTCTTAAAGTAAACCATATGAGCACCTTTCCCATTTTGTTGTATAATGGTCTGTTAGGCACATACCCGTCTTCCAAATCTATTATTTTATTATTAGTACTCAACCATAATTGCTCAGTGTTCTGAGCACAAGCCTCCAGGTTCCACTCATATAATTCCTTTCTAATTTATTCAAAATTTGCCCTGTGGTAGTTCCTTATTACAGTCATCATGGAGCTTCATGACAGTCCAGTACTGTGGTCATTGTTCATAAGTGGCTTATTGATCTCCAGATCATTAAATCCATCTGTTCTATCTAAACATTTCCTCACATTACCCCTGAGCCCCCGCCAATTTTAAATTGTGCCCCCTTGTTCTTACACATCTCTTTTTCTGAAAGATGCTACCCTCCTGGACTTTGTTGATTCCCTTGAGATACTTAAAAGTTTCTGTCATGTCCCCCATGTCCCTCCTTTCATCAAGGGTATACATATTAAGCTCTCTCAGTCTCTTTTCATATGGTTTCTCATGTAGACCCTGCACCATTTGCTTTTCTGACTGCCTTCCCCACTTCTTTCTGCTTTAATTGATACAGTTCCCTGTCGTGCTCTGTCTGTGATGCCTTATACTTTTTGAATGCAGCCTTTTTCTCCTTAACCTTCCCTGACACCTCTTTTGAGAGCCATAGTGTTTTTGTATTCCTCTTTGTTTTCTTTATTTGTTTCACACAAAGGCTTGTTGCCTCCATGATGTCAGTTTTGATTTTTCTCCATTGTTCTTCCACCCCTCCTTTCTGGCCATTTGCTAATGCATTCCTCAGGTATTCAGCCATTATGCCAAAGTCAGCCCTTCTAAAGTCCAGTATCCTTGTCTTTGAATGGCTTGTCTCCATGGTTGTGTTTATTGTGAAGCACACTGTGCAGCGGTCGCTTGTTCCCAGATGTCTACTGACTTCTAAGTTTGTGATCCTCTCTCCATTTGAGAGTACCAGGTCTAATATTGCTCCCTCCCGAGTGGGTTCCACACTAGCTGTCTAAAAGCATGCTCCTGAGGGCATTGAGAATGACTCTGCTCTTGGATGTGGCTGCAGTCCATGTCACCCAGTTAACATCTGGCATATTCAGGTCCCCCATCAATAGTATCTCCCCTTTTTCAGCCATTTTGAGAATGCCCTCTATCATTTTCTTGTCCATTTCCTCTCCTTGAGATGGGGGTCTGTATACAACCCCTGTGCGGACTGTGATGCCATTCCTGTCTCCAAGGTGACCCAGAGTTCCTTTTGTCCTCCACCTTTACTTTTTAGTTCAGTAGCTTATATCCCTTCCCTTATGTAGAGAGCTACTTCACCTCCTCTTTTACCCTCCCTGTCCCTTCTGTAGATTGTGTACCCTGGTATGTTGACATCCCAGTCATGGTTCTCCATGTACCATGTTTCTGTGACTGCCACAATATCCAAGTGTTCCTCTTCCATCAGGGCTACTAGCTCTGGAAGCTTGTTTCCCAGACTAAGGGCATTGGTACTCGTTGCCCCCCATTTAATGTTGGCTTTATCCTTTTTTACCCCATCCCTGCTCTTATTGCCCATGTCCATTTTTCCATTTGCCCCTGCCCTGCCCTCTGTCAAGTTCTGTACCTCAGTGTTTACCCTACTACCTGCCATGTTTTGTGGGGGGAGGCTTGAACTTTCCTGTTTCCTATCAGCACCTCCCCCCTTGGCTAGTTTAAAAGCTTGCCAAAGAAGCCTTTAAACCTGTCACCTAGGAGCATGTTTCCCTTCCTGGACAGATGCAGACCATCATGCCAGTAGAGACCCTCATCTCTCCAGGTGGATCCCCCGGTCCCCAATGAAGCCAAAGCCCTGTGCTCTGCACCAGTTTTGCAACCATTCATTAAACTGCATGGTGTGCAGTACCCTAGCCTCACCCCTGCCATAGACTGGCAGCACCTCTGAGAAGGTTACCGTGCTTGCTACCTGTCTGAGGCCCCTCCCCAACTCCACAAATTCATCCTGCACTGCACTGATCTCATGCCTAGCTAGGTCATTTGTCCCAAGGTGGACAATGATATCTAGTTTCCTCTCCTGTGATGCTGCTTCTGCAGTCCTGAGGATTCACTTCCTGTCCCTCCAAGCCATGGCACCAGGCAGGCACCTTACTTCCCTCTCCTCTCCCTTCCCCAGGTCTACACCCTTAACAATTGAGTCCCCTATTAGAAGCTGTTTCTTTCCCCTGTGGTGTCCCTTGCCACTCTTTTGTGGGTCTCCCTTGTGGATGTCCCCAGCATTTTTCTTGGTCACCAATGAAGGTGTCATCATAGAGGAACCTTGATTTGTCAGGCTGACATATGATTTGCGTAAAGGTGCAACTCAGGGGCTATGCCTCTGTTCCACCACCCTCACCCTACCTGAACCTTCTGTGATCCATCTGCTCTTCACACATGGCAACCTCTGAGGCAGTGGTTGTGGAACTGGTGCTCTTTGGGTGGGGAGGCCTCCTTAGTCCTTGCTAGCTCAGCCTGGAGGTGGGCAATCTCCTCCCTCAGAGTTGACAGTTGCCTACAAATAGGGCAGCAATGCAGGTTCCAAAATGTCTTCTGGAAAATTGCTGCCCCACAGCCAGTGCATTGCACCACTCCCCACATGCCCCTCTTCCTTATAATATACAATGAGTAATATATCATTTTTGTGTGTGTGTGTGTGTGTACTTACCCTATATGCACTGTGCTGGGTAATTAAGAATATGACAGTTCTGCTCCAAGACCTGTTGAGGAAGTGATGTCAGAACCTTGGCTATAAAGGAAATGCCATGCCTGGGTGGGCGGGTGAGGGAAGGTGGGTAGGTAGGCCACAACCACTGGTGACTGTTAGAAACAATCAAATACACCACTGCTCCACCACCCTGGTGAGTACTGTCCTTTATAGTAAGTCAACCAACACCACAATGTACTAGACCACTGCTCCTACACAAACCACTCTACTGAGTACAGGGATAAAAATGAACTCACTGTTCAGCTAGCAGGACACTTCTAAAATATTGCACAAATATTCTTCCAAATCCTGTGTGTCTAGCACAGAAATCAAGCAACTTCAGTTGTATTTTAACCCCTCTGGTTATAAAATTACTACACTTTAATGGAATCTTGCAATTCGTAATGCCAATAAGAAAATAATGAAACTTTCTGTAGAAAGTGTAGCTTACCTTTCTAGTTCCCTACAATATTATGTTTTACCAAGTTCCCAGTTCCTCAAATGTGTTCTAGTTTGTTCTCTGCAGTATAGCAAGTTTCTCAGCTTTCAACAGGAGCAGGCAAGTCTTTTCTGACTGACTTTTCTCTGTGTAGTTTGATTAAGACAGCAGTGATAAAAGCCCCACCCAGAATCAATTGACTGACTAGTGACACCTGTGATGTAAGCAGGCCTTTCAGTGAAGACAATTTGCTATGTCTGCTTCTAATACACACACAAACCCTTTATCTGAAACCAGGGATAAACTCACTACTCAGCCAGCAGGACACTTCTAAAATATTGCACAAATATTCTTCCAAATCCTATGTGTCTAGCACAGAAATCAAGCAACTTCAGTTGTATTTTAACCCCTCTGGTTATAAAATTATTACACTTTAATGGTATCCTGAAATTCTTAATGCCAATAAGAAAATAATGAAACTTTCTGTAGAAAGTGTAGCTTACCTTCCTAGTCCCCTACAATATTATGTTTTACCAAGTTCCCAGTTCCTCAAATGCGTTCTAGTTTGTTCTCTGCAGTATAGCAAGTTTCTCAGCTTCCAACAGGAGCAGGCAAGTATTTTCTGACTGTCTTTTCTCTGTGTAGTTTGATTAAGATAGCAGTGATAAAAGCCCCACCCAGAATCAATTGATTGACTAGTGACACATGTGATGTAAGCAGGCCTTTCAGTGAAGACAATTTGCTATGTCTGCTTCTAATACACACACAAACCCTTTATCTGAAACCAGGGATAAACTCACTACTCAGCCAGCAGGACACTTCTAAAATATTGCACAGATATCCTTCCAAATCCTATGTGTCTAGCACAGAAATCAAGCAACTTCAGTTGTATTTTAACCCCTCTGGTTATAAAATTACTACACTTTAATGGAATCCTGCAATTCTTAATACCAATAAGAAAATAATGAAACTTTCTGTAGAAAGTGTAGCTTACCTTCCAAGTCCCCTACAATATTATGTTTTACCACCTATGTCACCTATCCTGTCATATCTCCCCTCTCCATGACAAGGAAGGAGCATCTCTTTTGAGTGAACCCCCCTTCCCCACTGAGAGAATGCCATTTATGTAAGGACTGGAGATCATCAAAAGAACCATGCCATGCACTTAACCCTGCCTTGACAGTCCATCCACACTGGCATTCTGTGCAAAACTAAAGTGCTGGGTGGTCAAGTTATAAGACTAACATCAAACTCCAGCTCAGTAATATTATATTTTTCCCACTAGTCCAATGGAGCCATGTCAGGAGATTAAGATCTGTGACCACAGTGAACTTCTGCCTGTACAAATACAGCTGCAGCTTCTGAAGAGCCCACACTATCCCCAGACACAGCCTCTCAATTGTGGCATATGCCTCCTCCCTGGGCAGAAGTTTCTGGCTCAGATACACTATAGGGTGCCCCTCACCCTGTGGTGCAACCTGGCTCAGGACGTCACTCAGCCCATGGTCTGAGGGATCCACGTGCACTATGAACCTGAGGTGATAGCTGGGGCTTGGGAACATGGGTGACCCACATAATGCCCCCTTCAACTGTTGGAAGGCAGATTTACAGCCCTCTGTCCAGAGAACTTTCTTTGACATTTTTTATTTGTTAGGTCTATCATGGGCTTATCCACAACACTGTAGTGATCAACAAACCTTCTGTACCACCAAGCTGTCCCCAGAAATGCCTTCTATTCTTTCTTCATGTCAGGGGTGGGCCAGGCCTGGATGTCATCAATCTTCACAGTTTCTGGATGAATGCATCCACTGCCCACCCCATGCCCAAGGTAGGACACTTCAGCCATGCCTACTTGGCATTTTGCCACCTTAACTGTCAGCCCTGCAGCCTTCAGTCAGTGGAACACCTCCCTCAACTGCCTAAAATGATCATCCCTGGTCTGGCTGTAAATGGCTATGTCACCCATCTATGCCAGCACATATTCACCTGCTCCGGACTGAACAATGATCCACATGTCTCTGAAAGGTTGTGAGTGCTTTCTTCATCCCAAATGACACTATTCAGAATTCAAATAGGTCAAATAGGGTGAAAAAAGTGACCTCTCCCCTTCTGCAGTGGTTAGGAGTACCTGCCAATAACCTTTGGTCAGACCTATCTTGATCATGAACTGGGATCTCCTGAGCCATTCCAAGGTCTCATCCATTCTGGGCATGGGGTAGGCATCTGACTCTGTGCAGCTGCTGAGCCTCCTGTAGTCAACACAGAACCATGTGGTATCATTCTTCTTGGGGATAAGGACCACGGTTGGGGCCCAGAGTTACTGGACACCTAGATCACTCCAAGGGCCAGCATCTCCCTGAGTTCCTCTTGCCTAGTCTGCTTCACCCCTCTGGTACCCTGTAGGGGGACTGCCTCACTGGCACTTGGGTCCCAGTATGCATGTGTTGTTCAGCCATCATGGTGTACCCTGGCCTACCCATAAACATGTCCCCAAATGCTTGCAACACCTCCCCATCTCCTCTGCCTGGGCTGGTGTCAGCTGCCCTGAGAGGGTGAGGTTATCCACTGAGAATCCCTCTCTTGCCTCCACAAGGAGGTCCACCATGGGATCAGCCTCACTGTCTTGCTCTGGCACATTGCACACAGTGAGGACCATTTCCTCCCTATCGTAGAAGGGATTCATCATGTTGACATAATATACCCTCTGTCTGCACCTTCTGTCAGGCAATCCTACCATGTAATTGATCTCACTCACCTTCCAGATTATGGAGAATGGTCCATCCCATGCTGCCTGCAGTTTATTGTGTTGGACTGAAACAAGTACCATCACTCGCTGTACGACTTCATACTCCCAAGCTCTGGCCTTATGATCCTACCAGTTATTTTTGCCACTGTTGTGCAGTGGCTTGGTGCTCCTGAGTGGACCCCATGAGCTCCTTAAGCCTGGTCCTACAATTCAGGACATACTCCACAACAGATTCACCTTGGGAGGCGAGGTCACCTTTCCATTCATACCTGACTAAACCTACGAGCACCTTCACCATCTGACAAAATAGGAGCTCAAAAGGTGAGAACCCTGTGGCCTCCTGTGGGACTTCCCTGTATGCAAACAGGAAATTGAGTAAATATGTGTCCCACTGCCTCTTGTTTTTGTCAGCATATGTCCTAAGTATACTTCTGAGGGTCCCATTTAACCACTCAACCAGGCAATTTGTCTCAGGGTGATAAGGTGAGGCACAGGGCTGTTACACTCCACACTTCTCCCATAGACTAGTCTTTTTTTATTAATATTTTATTGAATTTTAAAGTTAACACAAGACTAGAACAACATGTAAATATCACAAACAATGCCTTCTGGTTCTCTTAGCCAGAGTATAAAAACTCATTGGAGTTACAATCTAGGAGTACACATAACTAGAACAACAACTACAGAATGAATACTCATCACAAATTAAAATTAACTTTGAAACTAATAGCTATAACATATAAAGCATAAGATATGGAATGAAATAAGTGTCTGCCATAAAAAAATTATCTAATCCTACCAAATATCTTATACCATATAACTAACATCCATAGTCCCCTTAGCCAGCATCTTTGGTTGAAGTCCTGCTGCTACCAAAAAGGGAAAAGAGAAAAAAATCCCTTAAAAGAGTTTAATACCTTAAGGATAGACTCCAAAAAAAGAACCATCCTAATAGTGGGAGGAATGGGGAAACAAAGAAGGGAGAATAGAAGCCTCCACCAGCCAGCCAAACTGTAATGGCTGGCTGTAAAGAGTGTTCCTCACCCAACACCAGAATCATGAACTACACCTGGATTAGTACAGGAAGGACCAACCATAGCCTCCCTTTAGGCAGCAGTATGTCTAAATAGTCCATGAAGGGTTGCCACACGTGAGCAAATTTGTTCACTTTCTTTTGGGCTAGATAGGATAAGCATTCAAAGTCTGCTACTTTGAGCAAACTATCTAACCAATCCCCAAAGGTAGGAACCTCTGTGAAGTGCCAATGGCATAAAATAACCCATTTCACCTTTGTAATAGCCATCATAAATCAGGCTTTCTGATATCTAGCAATCTGCTGCACTTTTAAGGTGTTCCCTAGTATCACAAATGAGGGCTCAAATTCTAACCTGCAACCCAGAACATGCTCTGTAATACTCTACGATGCAGAATCTCACCATGCAACTAACTTCAGATGATCCTACAAAATGTGGAGCAATGTGTCCCCTTCAAAACCACCCCCTCATCCCCTTACACCACCAGCATCTTGAGTGTTGTAAAAGTTCCATACTATACAATGAGGCTGGCATGCGGTACCAAATCAGTAAGGTCGTTAGTTGCATCATTCTGCCTATCGTGTCTTTATAAGTGTTGTGAATATTAGCCCAAATAGACCTCCATTCAAGTACCTCTAATGAGTGTCCCAACATGAGTTCCCACCTTCATTCCAATTTTCTCATGTCTGGTACTGTAACATCCTGCAAAGTTTGGTAAATGATGCCAAGTTTGGGAGGTATATTGGCAATTCCCCTTTTTGGTCCTGTCCTAAAGACCTTATCCCATAACTCTGTAGTAACAACTGTGGGTGCCCTCCCAGCTTGGAGCAAAGCAAGTAGTGCAGCTTTAAATACCTACAGTGATCAGACATAGGGAGGAAGAATTAATGTTGATGCTCCCCGAAAGAGTTAAGGTGCCTCTGTGGAAACAAAAACAAATCATCCACCCGTCTGACATCTGCTTTAACCCATAATAGCCATTGAAAAGGAGAGCCCCCAATTGGCAACTGGGAATTATTCCATAATGGCCAAAGATTCAAGGGCATCTCCTATCCTGCTCCTAGATGACTCTTAGCTAGGTTCTAAACATGTGAACATATTCTTGTGAGGGTAATGGTTTAAGGGGGGCAACTTTAACCCAGAAAGCCTGTTCCAGGGGGCCAGAGGGTTCCCAGTCTCTCTCCAACTCCAATCAATGAATTGAGGAAGCCCACTGTTCCATATGGAAGTAAAGCCAAATCTGGAGAAACCGACAAGTCCCCCTTTTTTATATGGGGCCATCATATGAGCCCTATATATCCTCAGTTTCCCACCCTCCCAATAAACAGAGGAAATAACAGTATTAAACTGGTGCCACCAGGAGTCAGAAATTCTTAGGGGAAGGTATCATAAAGCATATACAATCTTAGGTAGGAATAACATTCAAATTGCTTGAACTTTACCCCACAAAGACAATCAAAGATGCCTCAGTCTAAGAATATTGCCCTTTAGTTTAACTAAAATGGGATGAAAATTCAGGGAGATCCATTCTGATAGTCGTGAGGATATCAGGATCCCCAAATACTTAATCGGAACTTTTGTCCATTGCAAGCCAGGTAACTTCGGTAAGCTGGTCTCACTTCTGAGTCCAAGAGGGAGAATTTTGGTTTTATCCCAGTTGTTCCATAGTCTGGATAGGGAGGCAAAGGAGTCCAGTAGCTGAATCAAGTTGGGCAAAGCGGTTGCCACATTTCTCAGTGTAAGTAATACATCATCTGCGAATAGCATAGTTTTAGAGACATGTAGGCCTACTCGAAAACCATCAATCTCTGAGGACTCCCTGATCTTTTGGGCCAGAGGCTAAATGGCTTATAAGAAGAGGGCCAGAGACAGGGGGCAGCCCTGATGTGTGCCCCACCCTAATTGAAAGGATGGAGAAAATCTTCTGTTAGGCATTATTGCTGCTCTAGGGGCTGAATACATCACCTTAATCTAATAAATAAACAGTGGGCTAAACCACATTTTTGCAGTGTAGACCACAAATAGGCCTCTCTACTGAATCTAAGGCTTTCTCTGTATCTAGAGCCAGTAGAGCTGAAGTGTCTGGGTAGATATCAGAAACACAGGGAAGGTCAGCCAAGCGGCGGACGTGGTCCGCCCCATCCCAGCCCCCCACAAAGCCTGCTTGATCTGGATGTATCAAAGTGGACAGAACTTTGGACTTTCGGTTAGTGATTACCTTTGCCAACAACTCATAGTCAACATTTAAAAGGAGATACCAGTCAGTAACTCGCACAATTATGGGAATCCTTATCTTTCTTTGGTAACACTAAGATCACAGCATCATACGTAGTAGGGGGAAGATTCCCATGCTTCCATGCTGCATCCACGATCTCAGCTAGCAAAGGACAGGCCAGATCACTGACCATCCTATACAATTTGACAAGAAAACCATCTGGGCTAGGGCTCTTTCCTCCTTGAAGCTGACCAGGAGACACCTGGAATTCTTCTGAAGTAATGAGAGTCTTCAAGGGATTCATGTTAGACTGTTGAAAGCCTAGGCAGACAAACAGAGCTTAGAAAGGAGTGAATATCTGACCCAACCCTATCTTCTCCCTCTTAGAGGAATATAATTAACAAAAAATTAATAGAAGGGCTTATTAATGCCCTTTGGGGAATAACAGTAAGTATCCATTCTATTTAATGCCTGGGATAAACCTTGAGGATTCCATTTTTTTCAGTCTACAGGCTAACAGCTATCCATCCCCTCCCCCCCAGTATACCTGCTATATTCTATGCAGTCCTACTTCTTCATGTTGTGTATTTAATACTTTCAATTGAAACCACGGGTCCCTGATCTGATTCATCAAGTTGAAGTCCCATGATCCTCTCTTGTATTGTTTCTCTGAGGATTTTAGTTGCGTCTTCAGGTCCTAAACCTTAGAACGGCATGCTTTTTTGTGTGCAGCAGAACATGAGATCACCTTCCTCCCTTATATATGCTTTGAAACCCTCCCAGATCCAATGAAGTGCAACCAAGCAGTGTTATTTGACTCAAGAGATCCCTTATCCTCACCCTAAGCCACTCCTGAAAAGAATGGTGAGACAAGACAGAAGAAGACCCTCCTACTTATAGGGAAGTGCATAACGAGATGCTAGTTGTACTTAGAATGGAAAAAACAGCAGCAAGCTTAGCCATTCTCTATCAGGTTTTCAAAGTACATGAGAGAAGCTATTCACTCTCTTATTGATTGTGTAATAAACATAATTATTTGTTAACATTGTCGCCATCGTTTTCTGCCCTCACTCTTCTTTGGTAAGTAATAGCCCTTAGATTGATACCTTAGTGACTGAGCTATTAGTAATATCTACATCAATGTGGTAACAAGTGTTTGACTTTCTTGGTTTATATTAATGCCCTAGGATTATTTACATTAATGGTGATACCTTTTGTTTGTAATAAGATTATACTCCTGACTGTCTGTACTTTAGATGCACCCTAGCCCAGTTTGTGTTTGTTTATTGTTCTTTTATTCATGTGTTTTATACATTGGTAATATTTTAGTGTCTGACATTTGTTTATTGTTATGTTTCTGTCTGTGGTATGTTTGCTATACTCCTAATAAAGTATATTTAGTTTTAAAAAAAAGAATGGTCAAACAAAAAACTAATATTGCATCTCCAGTGAGTATTTGCTTCCCCTCACTGCTCACTCAGGAAAGACCACATGGGCTGGCCTGGTGGTGCTGAGGGTTGAGGTGCTGGGTGCCACACCTCACACTGCACTGGTGACCTAAGTTTGGGAACGGACTTGGGCCGCCATGGGCTAGCAAGGGAGAGGAAGTATTGAGCATTCCATGACTGCTCCCCTTCCTCTGGGGTGAGTGAGGGTTCTGCGACGCACTGCAGTGGCACCTGGTGGAAGCTGGGTGCACTACAGTTGTGGGCGCAATAAGGGCGTGGAGCATGATGGGTGTCTGTACGTAGGTGCGCTGACGCCATTGCATGTCTGGTTCCTCGAGGTAAAAACCTGGAGGAAAAAATGGTGGGGCAACTGCATCAGCTGATGGTCGAGCCCTGTGCCCCTGGACTAGAGAGGCATAGCCGCCTGGTGTCTTTGCCGCTGGTCCCTGGAGGGGAGGATCCTGTAATTGGCTGGTCTGTGGATGGGCATATAAATTTGCACACCATACCTGGTGCATTGGTGCAGGTGCCGGTGGCCAGGGATCATTGGGGGCTGCTCTGCCAGGAGGAGGAAAAACTGTTTGATGTTAAAAAAAAAGGAAAGACCACTTAACAGGAGAATGGTCAGAAATAAGTATGGGCTCTATGAAAACCTGAATGGTATGCCGTAAAACAGTCAGGGAGACCAAAATCAAATCACTGCGGCTATACATTTGGTGCACCAATGAATAAAATGTATAGTCCCGTATGTCAGGATTGCAGAAGTGCCATATGTTACTAAGTCCATGATCATCCCACAGGGTTTACAGAGCCTTAGAACAAGGAGTGACTACCCAGGCGGGAGAACCACTATGATCGCATACCGAGTCCATAATCTAATTCATATTGCCTCCTATGACCATGGCACCTTCCGCTTTCATTAAGTATCTGGGAAAATCTATGGGAGAATGGTGCACCATCTATATTGTGTCCATAAACTGAGGCCAGTGCATAAGAACAACCATCCAGGGTACCTGTCACCACAACCCAATGTTCCTGAGGGTCTTTACTTACTTACTTGCTTAGTGACCCAATTCATGCCCTTAACCAAAACCACCATCACCTCCCTCTACTTCAAAGTACATGACACTGTGTAAATCTGCCCCCCCAGCTCAGTCTAATGCATTTAACCTTCTTAGCTAATAAGTGCATCTCTTGGAGGAATATGATCTTGCACCCTAACTTCTTCACCTGGGTGAAGACCCATTTCCATTTGATTGGGCCATTAATACCCCATACATTCCAGGACATAATTTTATACACTTGTATGATGAATCACCTGTTCTCCAGATACACTAGTTCCACCCTACCCCTTGAAATCCCATCTGCAGCAGGACTCCATTACACACAACACTATTCAGCAGACATCAAGTGAAACTCCAGGACAAAAAACGTGGCTCCCCAAATACCCCAAAACTATTTACAATAGGAAAAGTGCAGAAACCATGCAATAGCATGTTAATAATACTCTCTGACACTCAATGGGTCATGACCCCCATCACCGTGACAAACAACCAGTATCCAGAAAAGGTATCCACACCCCACATAACAATAACCCTCTTCAGGCTTAAACTCCCATAGTCACTGCCCTAAATACACTTCCTGGCTGGCTACCCCAAGTCACCCCTGACCTTCTGGCCCTCTGAGATAACCCAACAACATATTACATGTTGTGAACCCTGGGGTCCCCAAAAGATAATTACTCCCATAACCAAACATTGTCCAAAGCCATCCGTTTCTCCCCATGTAAAATACAAAAAGGCAGAAAGCCTTTACAAACAAAATTCCCACCCCAGTGCCCAGCACCGACCTGACTGCATTGCACAAATACACCCCCCCCCATGCCATATCCCTCTGTTCCAATCTTGGAACCCAACAGAAAAGAATCTTAATCACAGGCATTATAAACTGTATTACATATAAAATAATGCAAACCACACATACCCTTAAAACTTCTAGTGAAGGAACCCTATATCTACATCGGGAGTCCATAATATAAAAATGTCTACTGCTTTAAGTAACATGGGTCCATGTCAGGAAAAAGATTCATCCCCCTGTAAAAATAGCTGTTCCATAGAACAGGAGAGGAAAATATATATCATCACTTTCTCCATGTCAGTCCATGGGGTCCTTGTTCCTGGAAACCTCCATTGTAGCAACTTGGGGAAGCTCTTTATCCGCATTCGAGGCCTGAACCACTCTCCCTCTCTCCCTTTGTGGCTGAGGGGGATGTCGCTCCTGTCCTGTGCCTCTTTGTGGCTCTTCCAAGCCGTTCTTCTCACCCAGATACTGCATGGCTTCCTGGGGTGAGGTGAACAGATCTGCCCAGTTGTTAGCTACCAGTTTTAGGGTGGAAGATGGGAGTATAAAGCACTTGAAACCTTGTTTTCTGGCCTGTCCCCTAACCTTGTCAAAGGCCTTGCATTTATCCAACACTATCTTTGGGAAATCCTGGTAGAAATAAAGTTGAGCCCCATTGAAGTGTACCTCTTTAACTGCCTGGGCATCCCTTAAGATTTTCTCATGATCTTGATACTGCAACACTTTAAAAATCACCAGTCGGGGGCAAGTAAAGTTCTAAGGTGAAGGAGGCCCAGTGGAAACCCTATGCGCTCTATTTCCACTGGTGCTTCAGAGTTCCAATTAGGCCAGATTGTCAGATGTTTTTGAGAAAAAGAAATTGCATCCACTCCATCAGCTTTCTCAGGCATGCAAAAAAGTCTACTGTTGCTCCAACTGTGATGGGATTCGAGATCGCACTTTTTTCCCCAAAGGGACTGAATCTCTCTTTCTGCTAGGCCTGATACCCAGACTGCAGTAAGCTGAACGGTGATGTGGTTAACATGATTTCTGATGCCACGCATAAAGGATTTAATTGCACCTAATTCGCTGGCAACCAAGCTAGCATCTAACTCCTGTTCCATGTGCATACCGAGATTCAGCCCCAATATGTCGTCCGGTAGAGGAGGTGAAGCTGAGAGCTTATATTTTTTCTTGGAAAGAACTCCTGACTTCTCCAGATCCATTTTAGATACCATCAAGGTAATGTCTATATAAGACAACTGGAGAAATATTTCAGAAGGGGTAGGAAAATCTTATTTTTATGGCGCGATGGGATGGAGCTGAAAAAACATGCTGCAGCCAGCTTGTTTGAATCACGTGACCCCCACCCACAGACTAGTCATTAATGACAACATGAAATTCTTCCCCATATCTGACAAAATCTCGTGGGGAAATCCCACTTGGCTATATGTTCCCAGGAGCTGATTAGCCACCTTTTCGGCCTCAATGGAGGACACGGCTACTGCTTCAGGGTACTTTGTTGTGTAGTCCATGACAATCAGTATGTATCTTTTGCCTGTGTGACTTGGGATGCTCTGGGGCCCCACTACATCCATGGCTACCCTCTTGAAGGGTTCATCAATAATAGGCAGGGGTACCAAAGCCACCTTAGCCTTGTCCCTTACCTTTTCCACCCTCTGGAACTGTGAACAAGCCCAACAGTAATTTGTTACATCTGTGTACATGCTCGGCCAAAAGAAGTTGTTGGTGAACTGCCTTTTTGTGCAGTTAACACCCAGGTGGCCTGAAAAAGGGATGTCATGGGCCAGGACCAAAAGGTTTTTGCATCAGTCCCAGGCACAGAGTACCTCTCCCTCCAGCCCCCTCCCCCCCCCGCCGTGGTGTACACTCTCTGTACAACTGCCCATTCTTGCAGAAAACTGACTCTTTGCTCTTCTTAGAGTCTTCAGCACTATCTACTGTCTCTCTCAGTTTTTGAAGGGTAGGATCAGCCAGCTGAACACTGCCCAGATCCTCCCATCTGACCCTCCCCAACTCCCCTTCGGGAGGAAATCTTCCCATGGCTAATGCCTCATCTGTTTGCAGCTGGGGCTCAAGGCTGTTATTTCTTCCTAGCCCCTCATCCATACTAGCCACTTCTACAGCTGCTGAGGAAGGGATTCGCACAGGCTGTGTTGCCCCTTCCTCACCCTCAGAAGTTTGTCCTTTTGACTGACTATAGGTGGTAACACATACTAGGTTTTCCCTGTGGTCAGAATCATTCCCCAAGATCACATCCACAGGGAGATCAGGTACAACTCCCACCTGTCTTACCCCATGGCCACCTTCCCAGCTCAGGAAGACCCAAGCCATTGGCACTTGAACCACTGTACCCATGAATCCTCATATCTAGGAAAACTGCCCTGGCAGAATCTGCTCTACCTGGATCAGATCCTACCTCAACATGGAGATGGAGGTGCCAGTGTCCCTCAGTCCCTGTGTTACTGTCCCATTAGCTATGATAGGGTACATATGCCTGAAGGAGTTTGGTGGCACTGCAGTGTGTTCACAAGCTACTATTGGCTGGGTCACAGAGTCGAAGTGCTGGGGTCTGCAGCACAGCCTTGATTTATCTAAGTGTTGTAAAGCTTTGCAATGACATTTGGAATTTTACTTTTAGATTAAAAAAATGTATGCAGTATTTATTGTCTGCTGTGCATTGCTTTCGAGTGCTACCACTTGTTTTTGGAAACTTCCTGTGTGTTTGGGGTAGGTCGTCACTTGTCTGGATAAGCAACTACCCTCTTCAGCTGGTTGCTGTAAGCTCCACCCCTGGAATTTACTATCTGTTGGGTACTGACTTGATCACCCCCTCCCCCAGGTTTTTGCCCTTTGCTCATGTTTTTAGGACAGTCATAGGACAGGTGCCTCACTTTCTGGCAAATTCCTAAGGGAAGCAGGGAAGGCAGTAAGGCAGGCAAAGGCCCAAAACAAGAAAACACTAGCACAAACAGTAAAAGAAGGTGACAAGACATTCTATAGCTACATTAGTGAAAGGAGAAAGTCCAGAGGGGGTATTGCTAAGATCAAAGGGGATAAGGGGGCATGTGAGGTGGAGGTCCATGTAAAAGCATCTATCCTAAATAGATACTTCTGCTCAGTATTTACTAAAGAGAAGGTAGGGCAGGTCCCACAGCTCAGCACCATGGACACAAGATGGAGGGAGGTGTGCACTAGTCCCTTCGCAAAAGAAAGGGTCCTACAAGAGCCTGATAAGCTCAGGGTGGAAAAGGCAATGGGACCTGATGACATACATTCCAGGGTACTAAAGGAGCTAAAAGTGGAACTAACAGAGCCATTTTCAGAACTTCTTAGTCAGTCTCTGAGCACAGGAGAGGTCCCAGAAGACAGGAGAAGGTCTCATGTGATCCCATTCCACAAGAATGGTAGCAGGAAGGAGGCAGGGAACTACAGACCAGTCAGTTTTACCTCAGCAGTGGGCAAGATTATGGAGGCACTCCTTAAGGAAAGGATAGTGCAATACCTGCAATCTATAAGAGCACAGGATCCAAGGCAGTATGGGTTTACAACGGGAAGGTCCTGTCAAACTAATCTCAAAGATTTCTTTGACTGGATAACCAGAGTGGTGGACCAAGAGGGAGCAGTTGATGTCAACTACCTTGACTTTAGCAAAGCTTTTGATACTGTTCCACATAGAAGATTGATTAATAAGTTGGGTAGTCTCAGGGTGGGTCAGAAGTTGGTCAACTGGGTGGAAAACTGGTTGACGGGCAGAAAACAGAGAGTGGTGGTAATCGGTATACAGTCAGAAGAGATGCAAGTCACAAGTGGGGTGACTCAGGGATCAGTCTGTTTGCAGATGACACCAAGATCTACAACAGAGTAGATGATCCAGGTGGGGTGGGCAGAATGAGAAGAGATCTAGAAAAACTGTCAAAATGGTTGGAAGAGTGTCAACTGGAGTTTAATGCAAAGAAGTGCAAGATCATGCACATAGGGAAGAGAAACCCTGAAGCCACCTATAGGTTGGGAGGGGAGTTGCTGGCAGTCACAAGGGAAGAAAGAAACTTGGACATTATCATCACAGATAACCTTAAATCATCCAAACAGACCACCAAAGCAGTAGGTAAGGCTAGGGGGATGTTGGGGTGTATTAGTAGGGGTATCACAATTCATCAGAGGGAGGTAATAATCCCTCTTTACAAGACACTGGTTAGGCCCCATCTGGAGTACTGCGTGCAGTACTGGAGGCCACACCTTCACAAGGACATTAACCAAATTGAGGCAGTCCAGAGAAGGGCAACCAAAATGGTGCAGGGACTGCATCAGAAAACATATGAGGACAGATTAACGAGCTCAATATGTATACCCTAGAGCAAAGGAGGGAGAGAGGTGATATGATCAAAACATTCAAACACCTTAAGGGCATTAACAAGGTGAAAGAGTCTAACATGTTTCAATATAAGAAAAATAGCAGGACAAGAGGACACAGCATGAGATCAGAGGGAGACCGATTAAGGGGTAATGTGAGGACATTCTTTTTTACAGAAAGGGTGGTAGATGCATGGAATCGCCTACTTCAGGAAGTGGTGGATATGAATACAGTGCAGGGCTTCAAACAGGCATGGGATAGGCATAAGGGAGCAATACAGATGAGTATGAATAGATAGGTCATTGACAGAACAAAAGCTGATGGCACATAAATAAGGTATAAAAAGAAATGGACAGACTGGATGGACCTTGTGATCCTTATCTGCCATCAACTTCTATGTTTTGGTTTCTATGTAAATCTAGCATTTCTTCCCCCTGGCTCCTTGTTCCCCTTAGGACCAATGGGCTCTGTTTTGGAATCAAGTGCAGGACGGCTTACTTTAGGCTGCCCTCCTGGGTCCCCTTAAAACCATGTTCTGCCCCTCCCCCCTTGTTCTTATGCTACATGTGTGGTCTGCTGGTCTCATACAAACCAGCACTTTCTGCTGCCTTCTTTGTGGAGTTGTATGACTGGTCCAGTAGCCATACACACAGGTCCTCAGGTACAGTTTTAAGAAATTTCTCACTTATGATCAAATCTTTTATTTGCATTATAGCACATTTGGGCATGCAATTCTACATAGCTGTCTCCTGAGCCCTTTCTTAATTCTCTGATTTTTTTCCTATAAGCCTCAGGAGTCAGTTCAAAATGTTTCAATAACACCATTTTAACTTTATCATAGTCCATGCAGTCCTCATCATCCATTCTAGTGAATGCATATAAAGCACCCCGCCATTAAGCAATGGTGTAAAGTGGGTCATCCATGAAACCCTGCCCAATTTAAACTGCATACATGCCCTCTCAAATTATTTAAAAAAAAATCAAGATCGTCCCCTTCCATGTATTGAGGGAACCTTTTTGAATTAATTGTGACTTTGTGGGTTGGACCCCCATATCATAATACAGTTTGTTGTGATGCTTGCTGGTGCAGTTTCACTATCTCGATCTTGTGCTGTCATTCTTTCTGTCATTCTTCCTGCACCAGAATTTCATGCTGGTGAGCCCTCTTTCTTTCTTTCTTCCTGCATCAGGATGTTATGCTGGTAAGCCTTCTGTCTTTCTTCAGTCTCAAGCTGGGGGGCCTTCTCACTTTCTTCAGTCTCCAGCCTTACTGTCTCCCTTTGAGCCTCCAGCCTTGCTCTCAATGGTTCAGCCTCCTTCAGTGCAAGCTCCATCCTCAATAACTACAGCTAACTTTGAGCTTCTGCTGCACCTACTCTTAGTTCATGTTTGGGCTGTGCAGATCCTCTTGCCTCGAGTTTCCCCTCTGATTCAGCCACTGTGACCTCAGTCTTGCTACCTTGGTCACCTTCCTCAGTGACACCCTGGTGTCCAGGTATTTGGTTAGGCACCCTTGAAACCATCTTTCCCCTTGCATTCAGTCATGTACTGACAGGGTTTCCATGAGTCTATTCTTTGTCAGGCCCTCATACACAATCCCTTTGTCTGAGCATAGTTCATGAAGTAGATGCACATTAAATTTGTCATTTGCTGAGGCACTTATTTTTTCTAACTATACTGCACTAAGCTTTTTTCTAGAAATAAACAAAAACTGTAGTAAACAATGTAGCCTTTTATATATCCTGTTTTGTTTCTGTGAAGCTATATTTCTACTGGCACTCTGTCAATTAATGTGCTAGGTAAGGCTTTTATCTCTCTCCCAGAGTTCCTACCTCACAGGAAAGCACACTGTGCACAAATTCTAGCTTTAAATCTGTACACTGGTTCACACCACATTGTCACCAGGTGTGATGAAAACTACACCTTGGGCAATCCCAGCTTACAGGGCAGTTTTGTTTGAGGACTTCTACTTCTCTGCCACCACCTGATATTTACCAGGAAACAGAAAACCTGCCTCTGCCTTCTGATCAAGGTCAGGAAGGCCAACACATTGACTATTGGTACAGTGCCCTTCGGAGACAGACTGCAAATAGAGTCCAGCAGAAATAATTAGATTACCTTGTCAATAAACAGGCAGTCACTGGTTCTACCAAAAATAGTTTCTTTACTAGAAAATACTACAGGTATTCACAAACAGGATATATTTACAGTAAAACAAAAGGATTACACTTTTGCAGAGAAATAGAAAATAAAGCAAGTTACACAGACAGTTGATGTTTAGAAAAATATGAGCTTCCCTTACCTAAAGCTCCTTACCTGCCCAATAGCTACAAAGACACTTGTCCTAGTCTGTGCTCTACTCACCATTTAGCTAGCTTTCTGTGGCAGGTCCCCTTTCATTAAATGTTGAGTGTGAGAGAGAGAGGGAGGGAGAGAGAGAGAGAGAGAGACAGACAGACAGACAGACAGACAGAGAGAAGAAGAGAGAGAGAGAGAGAGTTTTCAACTCCCAGATTTATAACCTTCTGGCTGTGTGGAGTGCCTTCACTCCTTTAGTGGCAGTTCCCCACTGTCCCCCCCCACATGTGGTGTATGTGTGTGTGTGTGTGTGTGTGTGTGTGTGTGTGTGTGTGTGCTAGATGGTAACATCATCTTCTGTGTGCTGTCTCAGTATTTATGAGGTTTTATGACATCCACCTGTGCTAGTGTCTGTCCCATAGGAAAAGTTCCCAGGAAAAGACCCTCACAATGTCTTTATAACTTTATTGCCTCCTGCCTGTTTACCCTGTCATTGATTATTGCTACTTTCCCATGAGAAAGTCAGCATCTATTCAATGCATAACCAGCTTTCTTTAGCTGGCTGTACCTGTAACATTCCAACAGATTTTGTAACAGAGAAATATTTTTAAACTACAGAAAAGAATAAGTGCCTTTGGTCACCTGTCCTCTCACATATGGAGAAAAGTAAAACAATGTTGAAGCAAACTGTATTATAACCTTGTGAAATGTCTCTTAACAAGATGTTTGGTTGGAAGGAGGCAACTGTCTAATATCTCTCAGTAGCTGTCTGTTATACAGAATCATCTTCAATTATTTGTGCAGTATAGAATCTAAAGAAAACAGTATTTCAACTACAAAATAAAGTTATTGCACATATGAAAAAAGATATCTAATGTCTATGATCAATATATGTATTTGAGCAGTAAGACATAGCAGGGTGTTGCTTTATCATTGACAGTGGCACACCTTGGATGTGTTGTGAGGCACGAGAATTCACAGAGTGCTTTGTACTATCCATGATGTGCCATTAATCCATTACATTGCATACCCTGGAATGTCTTATTGCAGTTATAAAACTGGTTCTAATATTGCTATTTTCAGGGGTAGTGAAAAAATAAAATAACATTAATCATTTTAATGTTTTTTTTTGAACATTCATCAATGCAAACAAAATAATCCCAGCATTTGTCATGCCATCTCAGTTTCAAATACATTGCACAGTGAAAGTGTAAGAAGAAGAACAAGTAACTATTTTTTTTTGTTTATTTAAGGCAATTTTATATTAAGGGCCTAGGTGAAGGTTTTAAGTGAGTGAAGGTGGCAGCCATGTCTGTGATGGCATTCAGGGATGTGTGGTTAGTACTGATTTTATTGTGAAGGGGCTGCTGGATCTTTATCCAGTGCTGGCGTGCTGAGATAACAGCATGGGAAAAGATGTTCCTCAGCCAATCATATTTCACACTTCAGCAAACCCATTTAAAAAAAAAAAGATTAATATTGAACAAAGGTGCCATGATATTCATACTGTAATGCAAGCTCATCACAAATCTTTCATCTATCACCTGTAATAAAAAAAACAAAAGCATATTCTTCAATAAATTTCCCTGGTGTCTACTGGACCCCCCATCCCTATCCCTGCTTATCCCCTGTCATAAAAAATGTGTCCCTATATTCTCTGGTGTCTAGTGGACCCCCCACCCTGGCAAGTACTGCCCCCCACTTCACTCCCCCATCCCCGATCCAGAGAGGGCAACCGGCACAGCTCTCCTCTCTCCACCATGGCCAGCTGCCCACCTGACTGAGCAAAGTATGAGTCTGTATTTGTACAAGCATTGGCTCATTCATTTCCAGCTCCCATTCATTCCCTGAGATCTTTGGGTGCAGCAGAGATGAGCTGGGATCCGTTTCATTCACCAGTGGGGGAGGCAGGATGGGGGAACAGCATTGTTGACCCCTTCCTGGGTCCACAATGCCATTCCCTCAACCTACCCCCACTGCCAGTGACCAAAACAGACCTCCTGTCATCTCTTCTGCACCCAAAGACATCAGGGAATGAACAGAAGCTAGCTGGCTGTCAATAAATGAGTGTGTGCTTGTACAAGTACACACTCATTCTTTGTCAGCTTAGTTGAGTGGCAGCCACCTGTGGTGGAGAGAGGAGGGCTGTGCCAGTTGCCCACTCAGAGTTGGGGTAGAGGGGCAGTAGCTGCCAGGGTGAGGGGTCTGCTAGACACCAGGGAATATGAGGATACTTTTTTATGACAGGGGATCAATGGGGATAGGGAGTGGGGGTCCACTAGACACCAGGGAAATTTATTGAACAATATGATTTTTTTTTATTTCAAGGTATCAATCAGGGATAGGAAGAGTGGTCTGCTAGACACCAGGAAAAAGTTAATATTTTATTTTTAAATAATGGGGGTGCTCAGGAACAACTACAACAGTTACCCTAATGCTGCAGCATAAAGGTTCTAAAAGATTCAGATAAGGATTGGATAACCGTCTGAACCTTTTGAACCTTATCAGAACCTTTTAGAACCTCCAAACCTTTTGAAGTTTGCCCATCCCTACTCCTAACCCTACCTCACATCAACCGTAGGCAAAGTTACTGCAAATTGGTTCTGGTCCAGTGTTTCCTCACTTCTCACATTCACTCACAGACCACCACTCTGCACCCATTCCAAACCCACCCTTACATGGTTGGTCAGTTTGCAGCAAAACCTGAAATGGTGAATGGTACAGTACTCCTCACACCTTCTTTGGTGGCTGCATTATAAGTATACCTACATTACTTACACAATGGAATAATAAATACACAGGGCTTGATTTTCAAAGAACCTTTAGAGTGACACAAGTTGCATTGCTCTAGAGCAGGAGGAAGCTCCAGGTGAGTCAGGTACCCTGTTCCCAATTCTATAAGGGGGAGGCAGCACAAAAAAAAATCTTTACAAAAAAATGCATATTATAAAAATATAGACTAGGCAACCAGCTTTGTCCTTGAGATCTGATGTAATCAGAGCCCCTCTGTGCCATCACAGGCTGGTTATGCATGGTTGCCCAGCCAGTATTCTGTATGTTAAACACACCCTGATCATGTGAATGATGATTGTAAATCAGCATTTTTGGAATTTGATAGAGAATCTATTTGAAGTATAATTATGATGTGAGATGATTAAAGGACTGTTGCATAACTCATTGTCATAGCACACTGTTTCTGACTTTATACTACAGTAAAATAGCACACTGTTTCTGACTTTACATTACAGGAACAGTATACTAGGGCTGTAGCTGTCTTACCTTCATAAGCTGTACCCCCTTCCCCCAGTTGGTTGTGGCAGGCCAATTTGGTAGGTTATGAGAATTTAAATTCTGCAGCTTACAAGACACGGTGGTGTTTGAAGCGACGGCTTGCATGGCAAAGTGTGGCTAAGTGTAGGAATCTGAGGGAGTCCGATGGAGCCATGTGAGTGAGGGACATGACACTCTGTTTGAAGTTAAGCTTGCATCATGTTGGACATGTCAGTATTATAGTTTAATTGTGTGTTATTAGTTGCCTTATTAGCTGTTAATACTATATCTGCAGGATGTGTTGTAAATGAGGAGGGATGGAAAAATGTTGAGTCTGCTTATAGTATGTCTAATTTACTGATATAAAAGTATAGGGCAACAGATATCTAAGGATTGCTACTTCACTGTAAAAATGCCATGAGGGTATGTGGATTCCATTTTCTGCCTTCATCAGTGTACTATTCTCAGAGGTGGCTTTGTGAAATTTGTGGCAGCATCAAAGGTTTGATATTGTTTTGATTACTTTTATTACTATCTGGGGATGTTGAGATTAACCCTGGTCCCTTTGTTGATTCTGGTCCAGCAGTTGGTTGAAAAGTATGGAATACCTCACATGGGCTGAAGGTAATGCATTTGAATGTTAGAAGTTATTTGTACAAATTAGCTGAGGTTGAAATCATATCTCAAAGTTTTATTCCTGATGTAATAGTCTTAACTGAATCTTGGTTGAAGCAATCCACAACAGATAATGTCTGTCAAACACCTGGGCATAAAATCTTATGTGCAGACCGAAATGGACAAAAGAAGGGCGGTGGAGATATAGTTTCATCTAAGGAATGTTTACAGATATCTATACTGGATAGTAATGTTAACTCAGACTCACTGAATGATTGGCTTCTATTAAGGCTAATTCTGGGTGGCAAAAAATGTGTTATTCTGGGATGTATTTATAATCCCCTACATGTGGCTTAACTGGTTTGAAGGAATTTTTAGATAGAGCCTCTGGCTATTTTATAGCATTCAATGTTGTTCTAGTCCGGGATGTAAATTTGATTTGGTTGCAATCTGAGAGCTTGGTCTTAGATTTCTTACTGCATTCCTACAATTTGATTCAAATGATCTCTGAACCAGCTAGGCTTACTCATGTTTCTGGGAAACATTCCATTTTAGATTGGATTGTTACAAATAGGGTTGATGTAATTTCCTCAGCTGCGGCGCTTGCTGAATCAACTAGTGACCATCAGGCTATTTATTGCGTTTTGAATTTTAAAAAGGTTAAGACCCTCCCCAGTTTATACAGTTATGAAGTATTAAGAAGTTTGATTTTCAAACATTAGCACATCGTCTTTCATTTATATATTGGTCATTTCTTGATTTGATTCCTTATCTTGACTGTGCTGTCAATTTTTTTTTGCAAGCAGTTATTGCAAGTTCAGGAAATGTTTTTTCCTCTGTGCAAGTTAAGATTCAGGGGTACTATAAAAAGGTGGTTTTCCGCTGAAATTAAGGAATGGATTAATGCCAGAAACCTGGCCTGGCATTATTATAAGCTAGCTCCTTCAGTTGCTCTTTTGGATAGATATCCTGTTTTTGAGGAATAAAGTTAGTTTCCTAGTGGGTAATGCAAAGAAAACTTAAAAAAAATTGTGTGATAATTGGGCTGCTTCAAACAAGTTCAGGGATTCTGTGAATAATTTGATAGCTCCCAGGGAAAAACTAACAGTTACGATTACAACTTCTGATGGACTATTATCTGATCCAATTGAAATGGTGGAGATATTTAATGACACGTTTTCCAGTCTTTCAAGTCATGGGTGTAACCTTGTTAATTTGTCAAATGTTTCTAGTACAACAGATGTTGGAGACAGACCTAGATTTTATTTCTGTAGAATTTTGAAATCTGTCTTATTAAAATGATTGCCTCTGTTCCAAATAAGTTCATTGATTGTGGAGAAGGCTTATATGGTAGAGTAGGGTAATTTCCCGAGTGTCCTGGCCAAATTTCCTTCATTCACTAAAATCACCACCAACAGCTTAATCTGGTTCAAGTTCAGTTGGCATTCATCTGTATCCCCCTCCCCCGGGTTGTGCCTGAAAACAAGCAAAATTTGTCTAGTGCACTTACCCGGTCAACAAAAACTAAATAAATAAATGGTCATTTCCTGAAGTTAATTGCCCATCAAATTGCTTGTCCCCTATATTCAGTTTTCAATCTGTGTCTCAACTCTGGTCAATTTCCGTCAATACGGAAGCTTGCAAGGGCTGTACCTATTCCCCCCCAAAAAATGGTGTTGACTGCCTTGATGAATTTATGCCCATATTGATTCTTAACCCTTTAAGTAAGCTATTGGACAACATGGTTGCTAATCAAATTACTGATTATCTAGAAAAGTATAATTTACTCTGCCTAGAGCAGCATTGCTTTCAGAGAACCGTAGAACAGAGACAGCCTTGGTTAGGTTCATGAATGCCATCCTCCAGGGCTTTGATAAAGGCCTAGTAACAGGGGCGGAGTTCGTGGACCCAACCAAGGCATTCAACCTTATTAACCATCTTCTGCTATATTACACATTGTATCACCTTGGTTTCTCTGAAAATGTTATGTTCTGGTGCTGAGATTATTTGCCCAATAGGTCACAAGTGGTAAGCTATGGATCAACTGCTTCTTCTGTTAGGACTATGACTTTAGGTGTCTCACAGGGGACCAATTAGGGGCCTCTTTTATTTTCTCTGTTTATCAATTCTCTGCCTTCAGTTTTCAAGTCTTGCAACTGTTTGTTATAAGCTGATGATTTAATAATTTATTCAAAAGCTAAATCAAATCTTTGGATTACTTCAGTGTTGGAATCTGACTTTCAAGATGTCTGTAAGTGGCTTTCTGACAACTGCTTGATTCTTACTTTATGCAAGCATTTGTCAATGCCAAATGTTTGCTTGCTGGCATTGGCATTGGTGGGGTGTGCCTTTGTGTCATCAGGCATAATGGCCACGCCATTTCACCACACCCTATCCTGCAGACACCGACAAGTGTCACGGTGTGTCTTGAGTGTTTAACTCTTATGCTCACCCCATTCCGTCAGGAAATACAGTGAGATGGGTGTAGTACAGGAGAATGGGGTGAACTTTGGGGCCGAAGAGTCCAAGGCACACCTCAATGCCTCTCATTTGCTGCAGGGTGTGGGTGGGGGTGGAATGGTATGAGCATTGCAGGCAACAATCCCAAGTCACACCCCTGATGCCTGTCAGTCTCTACAGGGTGGGGCGTTATGGTCAGAAACCCTAACGCCTCAGGCATTTAATGGTATTTTCACTCCAAATTTTCAAAATGGATTTTTTGAGACCCCTACCTTACGAACAGTGGCACTATCAGTTCTTTAGACAAAAGCTGATTTTGCAAAGTGACTACAGTATTTGGCACCGCAGGTGCGAAAACACATTTCAAACAGGAAGTGAAAAATGATAGCTGTACTGTTCATGGGGAGGTATAAAAAATGGCAATGTTGAAAATCTGCAGTGAAAATAGTAAAAATACTGGCGAAGTCACTGGTGTGCATAGAAACTGCACAAAGCACACCCTTAATGTAATTAATTTGGGGATTTTTTACAGCAGATTGTCAACACAGGCATTTTGGGACCTTCGCTCATGAACAGTGTCACTGTGATTTTCTTAATCTGTCCTGAACAGTGATTTCCCACAGCAACCACGCATTTCTGAGCAGAAAGTGTGAAAACACATTTTGGCCATGTTGTGAAAAATTACAGCTCTACTGTTCATAAGAAAGTGTGGAAAAATGGCAGTGGTGAAAATCTGGACTGAAAATATTACAAATTCATGAACTTACGAGGGTGCATGGAAACAGCGCAATGCTTGTTCATAACACAGTCATTTTATGGACTTTTGTCACCAAATTTTCAACATAGCCATTTTAAGACATCTGTTCATAAGCAGTATCACTGTGATTTTCTTACTCTGTCCCAAACATTGATTTCACACACCAACTGTGCCATTCTTTGGACTCATTTACTAATGATCTTTTCTGTAATTATCTTGAAAGCATCAATCAACTGGAAAATATTGTATTGATGGGTCATTTTAACTATCCATGTATACATTGGATGTGTTATGAAGGGTCAAACACACAGGAAACCAAATTCTTAGGTACAACAGTACACTTAGGATTAGATCAAATAGTGTTTGATTAATATATTGGATCTAATACCGACAGATATCATTGAAGGTTTAGAAACACCTCCCATAATGGCTTCATTAGGTGACAGTGATCACTCCGTGATCAAATGGTCCATAAATTATTATAAAAAAGATTCCAGAGGCATAACTAAATTCCGAAATTATAATAGAGCAAATTACCAGGCTATTAAAGCCTACTTTTTGAAATGGAATTGGAAAGAAGATCTATATGGTTTATCAGTTAATGAGATTTGGAATAGTATAAAAGAAAAAATTGATTATTGTATATCTGAGTGGGTTCCCGTTAGAACAAAATACATTCATAAGAAAAGGCTGCCACCTTGGTATTCCACATCTATTAAAAGATTAGTATTAGCTAAAAAAAAGCCTTCAATAAATATCATAAACATAAATCTGATCATAACTGGTCAAAATTTATACAAAAGGCAAAAAAAAACTAAATATGCTATAAGGAAGGCTAAAGAAGATCTAGAGTGCAAATTAGCAAGCACTCAGACTGATAACAAAAAGAAATTCTTCAATTACATTGATACCCTTAAATCTACAGCAAACACAGTTGGACCACTAAAAATTAATGGTGAAATAATAAGTGATGAGCAGTTAATGGCTAACAACTTCAATCAATATTTTGCTAGTATTTTCAAAAAAAAGGACATACCATTCAATAATAATTGCACTTCTTTAGATCCTGTAGTTACCTTTACTGTTGCAGACACCTATTCAACTATTAATTCATTTAGAGGTTTCATATGAACTAGTGGGCATATTGACATTACTCTTTAATGAATCAATAGCTAAAGGCATTGTCATCAAAGAATGGAAAGATGCCCTTGTTATTCCAATACACAAGAATTGTTCTAAACAAGAAATTAACCATTACAGACCTATAAGCTTGACTTCTTGTGTGTGTAAACTAATGGAAAAACTAATATCTCAAAAGATCAGTGCACACATTTTGGATAAAGGGCTTTCAGATATCTCACAGTATGGTTTTCAATCAGGTAGAACATGTCATACTAAATTAATTTCTTTGAACCTATCAGTGAGGCATTGGATCAGGGTTTCCTGGTGGATGTCATTTATCTGGACGTTGAGAAAGCCTTCGATTTTGTGTCTCAAAAAATCTCAATTGACTGTTTTATAAAAATGGATTTAAACAAACATATAGTTGACTGGATTTTGCTATGGTTAACTGACAGAAGACAGCAGGTTAGCCTGCGTAGAATATGTCTACATGGACTGAGATTACAAGTGGTGTGCCTCAGGGCTCGGTCCTAGGCCCAATCTTATTCAACGTCTTAATAGCTAGTATGAGTTCTACAGATGGAATCTGGCTAACAAAGTATGCTGATGACGCTAAGTTGGGAGGTATTGTAAATGATATGACCTTTGCTCTAAAGTTACAGGATAACCTGAAATTAATTTAAGACTGGGTCACCTCGCATAAACTAAACTTCAACTATGCAAAATGCAAAATTATGCATTATGGGAAAAATAATATGTGTTTCAATTATGTTATTAATGATCATCTACTACGTAAAACTAGCTCTGAAAAAGATCTAGGGGTTATTATCTCAAATAACTTAAAATTTCTGAACACTTACTGTAAATGACATGGTTAAAAAGTGTACTCGTTTAACTAGTTGTATACTGAAAAACATAAAAAGTAAGGAACCAGCTATATTAATTCCATTATACACCAGTATTGTGAGATCAAATTTTGATTACTGTTCCTCATTCTGTGCTCCTATTTTAATTCAAGACAGATGATTGAGGGAAAGAGTTCAAAGAAGATTTACTAGGCACATCAACGGTATGTGCCCCCTATCTTACAATGAAAGATTACAAAAATTAAAGCTCTACTCTATGGAATATCGTTCCTTGAGAGGAGACCAATGTTTACTCCACAGAGCTATGAAGGATGATTTTTTGTTTGAAGCCATTTATCTAGATTGGCATTCTTCAGCTTGTTTAACTAGATCGCATAATCTGAAATTAAAGGCCAATACAAATAGGACCTCAAAGAGAAATAATTTCTTTACGCAGAGGATAATCCCAATATGGAACTCCCTCCTACATGAAGTTGTGCATAGTGATAATTTGACACAATTTAAATTTAAGCTTGACTTGTACATGGGTGGCGTGATCAAAATGGGCTTGTCCTGTGATCACGTACACTTCCTATGAACCTATGAACCTATTGTGCGCTACATGCATGGAAACACATTTTGGAGGAGATGTGAAAAATGACAGCTGTACTGCTCATAAGGAGGTGTGATAAAATGGCAATGTTGAAAATCTGGAGTGCAAATACTAACAATTCACAAACTTATGAGCGTGCATAGGAACTGCGCAACGCACGCTCGTAAAACAGTAATTTTTGGGAATTTTTTTTTCCAAATTTTCAACATAGCCATTTTAAGACCTCTGCTCATGAACAGTGTCACTGTGATTGTCTTAATCTGTCCCAAACATTGATTTCACACACCTACTGCACCATTGTGTGCTACATGCACAGAAACACATTTTGGGGGAGATGTGAAAAATGACAGCTGTACTGCTCATAAGGAGGTGTGGAAAAATGACAATGTTGAAAATCTGGAGTGCAAATATTAAAAATGCATGAACTTATGAGCGTGTGTAGGAACTGCTCAAGTTACGCTCATAAAACAGTCATTTTGGGGAATTTATTCCCAAAATTTTCAGCATTGGTGTTTTTGGGGGCCTACCTCATGAACTGTGACACTGTCACTTCGTACATTGGTCCTAAAAGGTGGTTTTGTGCAGTTACTGTGAAATCACCTTTTGGGACTGAATAACAAAATGACAGTGCAAGCATTCATGAGGTGGGGTCCCAAAAACCCAAGTTGAAAATTTGGTGAACAAATTCCAAAAAATGCCTGAGATATGCATCAAAATTGAAAAAAAACTATTTATTCCATTATACAGCTTACCGGCATTTCCTCAGTTTGCAGTCGGCTTTGAAGAGTGAAGATGTGTTCCTGGTCCGCTGAAGATCATTCAGCCAGACTCGGAGGTAAGTATGGGGTGAGGGGATGGTGTGGGGAGGAAGGGCACAGAGGGTGGTGTGGGTGGAAAGGGGTCAAGACAGTCAGCATAGGACCTTCTTTCTTTGTAGGTTTCTTTTTCTTGTAGGAAGACTGGCACGGACATTTGCCATGCTGGGGTGGGCTCCCAGCATGGCAGCTGGGATTTTTTTGGGGGGGCAGTGGAGCTGACAGGAGATTGGGCACCCCCATCAGCCATAGAGAGCTTTGCCACGCTGGGGGTGGGATCCCAGCTTTGTACCTGGAATTGTGTTTTTGGGGGGCCATAGATGGATGTTTGCCATGCTGGAGTGGGCTCTCAGCATGGCACCTGCAAGGCTGTTTTGGGGGGCACTGGAGCCAATGGGGAATTGGGCACCCCCATCAGCCATACTGCGTGTGTGTGTGGGGGAGCGCGTGCTACTTCTTGGGGGGGAGGAGCTGTCTAAGACAGCTCTTGCACTGCAATGCTGAAGTGGAGGCACTTTGCATACTGCCGACAGCAGCAGTATGCAAATTGCCTACACACTGCAGCTTGTTCTTTCAACTGTATGCCGCTACATTTGCAAACGCTGTCATAGACAGCTCTTATATTCATTGGCACAATGAGGCCATGCCTGCAAAAGGCAGCAGGGCATTAGAAGTAGGGAGGCACACCTATGAATTCCCATATGGTGGTACTATGTTTCTTGCACATGCGCACAAGCAAACATAAAAAGACAAAAACAATGTTCTTCAGAACACTTAACTCCTTGAAAGATTACCCTATTTCACTTATATACTGTACAACAATGTTGGGATAGCAATTAAGTCTATAAAAGAGTTTAAGTATCTTGGCATACTTTTGGACCCAGGTTTAACTTTTTCTCAAAAGGTAAAAGAATTTAGTAAAAAGGTTAATCAAAAACTAGGTTTATTATAGAAATTTAAGAAATACTCTACTGTTGACATTTGTAAATCCATTGCAACTGGGATATCACTGCCTCATTTGGATTATGTAGCTAGCCTTTATTGTAGGTTAGCAGTCAAAGGGCACAATACTCTGACTGTAACCAACAATAATATTTGTTGCTTTATCTTAGTTTGTCCTTATCATTCTCAAAACTATTCTATGTATTCTAATTTGAGTTGGTTATCTTTCAATTTTACAATTCCATTCCATTTCAGTTGTATAGTTTTTAATTCCATTTTCCATAAAATCACATACCCACTGATGGACTTGATTAATGTTAGGTCCCCTGTTTGCAACTTATGCCCTTTTGGGGGTATTTTCCTAAAAAATGTATCATTCCAGACCAAAATGGAAGAAAGGTCTTGTTCAGTTGCTGTCCCTCAGTTTTGGAATGCCTTGCCATTATAACTACATTCCCCCTCCTCTTTTCAGCACTTTAAATACATTTTTTATACTATATTTGTATTATTTTACAATGTGTATTATATTGTAAAAACATATTTCCTTGGTTACAAATATATAGAATGCTTTTCAATTCCAGCAATATAATGACAGGATACAGTATTTGCCATCCATTGTTACCCCATATGGGGGATTCCTTAAAATAATATTACTAAACAATTTTAGTAAACAATTTTAGTAGCAATAAATCCTTCATGTGGCTTTTGCAGCATACTTATGGACTGAAATGATAATTACAAAAGAAATTGTTACCAGGTGAAGAAACTCACCTTATAATGCCAGTAACCGACATTTTATAGCCCATAAATCTACATAAGCAGTAATTTAAACTTTAATTAGTAGGACACATCAAAAAAATAACTCCATCTACAGGGAATTTCCCTACCAGTAAAACAGAATACAGAAATTTCACTTCTATTCTTCTTTAGTACTCAGTTTACCCTGTATGCTAAAACTATTTTCAAAAATATGCTATCTTTAATCAAACTAACTAGCACAACTTATATAACTTCAGGGTACTAAACTGCATCTTAAATTTACAGCCATGACTTATCTGCATTCCACAATCGCATTTAGCTTTTAATCCAAAATAGTCAATAAATAAATTAGATAGTCCTTTTTATTTTCTGGCTTCCTCCCTTCTTACCGGCCATTCTGTTAAGTCGTGGCATTGCCAGCACTTTTCATTCAGTCATCAGGAACAAAATTTAACTTTTACTCTGCCCTTAATTTTAGGTAAAGGAGCACTTGGTGACAAAAGTCAGTCTTCCTCATCAGATGAACTCTCGGATCGGGAATGATGGAAGTCCTTTTTAATAACATCCAGTTTCTTCCCCGCTTCCACTGGGTCAGAGTAGAAAAAAATCTTGCCTCCGTAGTAGATCCTCAATTGAGCTGGTTGCTGCAGCATGTATGATATCCCCAGTGCTTTCAGGCTGGCCCCAACTGCATCAAAGGCCTTTCTGCAATGTCAGGTCGAGTAACTCAGGTCTGGGAAGATGTGAATCTGAGTGCCCTCAGATAGCTTCAGTGGAGCCCTTATTTTAGCTGCCTCCAGGATTTGATCTCGGACATGTGGGTCACTGGTAATAATCATTATTGTTCTGGGAAGATTCTCCGGTAGGGCTCTCCGGGGGATTCTGTATGTTTTAAGGATAGTTGACTGTGTGTCTAGATCCAATTATTTATGGATTAATGTTACAACAGAGCCCAAAAAATCAGTCCCTTCCATGTCATCTGGTATGCCCAGCAGTCGAAGGTTAGCCACCCTCACTCCATCTCTAAATTTTCTGGTTGGAGTCAGAGTAGCTTATTTTCATTAACAATGCCTGTTATTGCTGCTGCAGATTTGTTTGCCAAGTCAGTCACCATCTTAGTATTGGAGGCTAACAAGTCCATTTTTGTTTCCATACCAGTAAAGTGTGTGCCCAAGGTTTCCACTTTTTTGTCAAGCTCTCTGATGGCTTGTAATAAGACACTGTTTGAGGGTTCAGAGGTTCGTCCTGCTAAGGTTTCCACTTCTACGCCATGTGCAAGATCTCCAGACCTCTGAGCTTTATTTTTTCCTCCCGACTCCGCTGTTGCTGTATGTTTTGTTCTTCCCATGGCTTTAGTAAGGCAAAAAGCTTCCAATATGTGAGGATTGTCTCTTCTAAACTAATGCTGATGTTCCAAATCTGTCAGCTCTGCTTCAAAGTTGTTTTATTTGAGATTTAATTAGCAAGATAGGCAGAGCTCTGTTAAGATACATCTGCTCTAGCTGGCTGCTAGCCACACCCCCCACCAAACACATTTTTAAAGCTTATTTACACTTTTGGGAGATTTGCAAAGTATTTGTCTATTACTCTTGTATATTTGGTACTGTATATGTATTTGTTGTTTGTTTTCACTGTCAGGTTGGAACTGAAAATGGACTTGTGCCAGTGTCCTTACCTGGTTAACAAATAAATGAAATAAAATTAAAACAAAATACCTGGTATTATTATTTACATACCTTGCATTCATGTATGGATAAAAGTAAAACAATGATTTTGGAACAAAGTGCATTATAACCTTGTGAAATGCCTCTACACAAGATGTTTGGTTAAGAGAAACAACTTTCCTATATCTGTCAGTAACTGTCTGTTATACAGAATGATCTTCCGTTTATTTTGGATGGTTTAGAATCTAAACAAAAAAGTTATATTTCAGCCATAAAATAAAGTTATTGCACATATGAAAAATATTTCTAAAGTCTATGATCAGCATATATTTCAGTAGTAAGACATGCCAAGGTGTGCACTGTCATGAGATAATGGTTGACCTTGGGTGAGTTGTGAGGCATAAGGCTTCACCATGTGCTTTGTACAATCCAAGAAGTGCCATTATCCCAGCATAATGCACACCCTGGGATATCTTATTGCAATTAAACAATTGGTTATATGATTTTTGGGGGTTGCTGGAAAAAATACACAAAAATAAAATACTATTAATCATTTTGATGATTTTTTTAACGTTCTTCAACCCAAACAAAATAATCCCAGCATTTGGCTTGCCATCTCAGTTTCAAATATAATGCATAGCTGAATATATATAGAGATTATTTTTTCAAATTAGTGTAAGAAGAGGACCCTGAGGGCAAATAACATGTGACTATTTTTTTTTATTTAAAGCAGTTTTATTTTAAAGGCCTAGGTAAAGGTTTTAAGTGAGTGAAGTTGGCAGCCATGTTTGTGATGGTATTCAGGTATGTGTGATTAGTAGCGATTTTATTGTGAATGAGCTGCTGGATCCTTATCGAGTGCTGATGTGCTGAGTTACCAGCATAGGATATAATGGCCTTCAGCCAATCATGTTTCACAATTCATCAAACCCATTTTTTTTAGAAACAAGATTAATATTGAACAAAGATGTTGCAATATTCACACTGTAATGCAAGCTCATCACAATTCTTTTTACCTAGCTTGCACTACCATCCAATTCAGCAGATGCAGTATTTAGTCAGATACTGTGCAGCGCTATCTAAAATAAATATTGTATTGTGTTTGTGTCATCTCAGCACTTAGATTCTCAGCAATGCTCAAACACTAACCTGGGCTATATGTATCCCACATGGCTTAGCACTGCACAAATAGTGTAGAGGCATTACCACTGTGGGCAATATTCAGCCACAGCATGTAAATGATCTCCTGGCGCATTCAGGGAACTTATGGGTGAATTTGCATGTCTATTATGTGAACATTTATGTGTACAGTGCCCCTTTTAGTGCCACTTACATCAGAGTAAACAGAGATCTTTCAAAAATGTATCCTTCACTGGAATTACCCACAACACCCGTTTGCCCACTGCAAATATGTTATCCCTTCACTTGCGATTATGTGGTACCCCGACTGCCCAGTCTAATTTATATACTTTAACCTTGTGTACAACAGACCTCATCTATTTCCCATTTGCACTGTTACTATCATTCCCTTGTGTCTAGCATTACTTCATAACCCTTCCTCACATTAATGGTAGACAAAATTACTGCAAAATTGTTTTGGTCTAGTGTTGCCTCACTCATCATATTCACATACAGATCACCATCCCACATCCATTCCCCACCCTCCTTACACAGCTGGGTGGTTTGCAGAGATGCCTGATATAGTGAATGGTACTGCACTCCTCACACCTTTTCTGGTGGCTGTATTTTAAGTGTGCATACATTACTTACACCATGGAATAATAATTATCGACGGCTTGATTTTCAAAGAGCCCATAGAGTGATACAAGTTGTGTCACTCTAGGGCTGTGGCGAACTCAAGGTGTGTCAGGGATGATGTGCCCAATTCTATAATGGGGGGTCCCTGCCCCAAAAACCCCAAGGGTTTCCATACCACAAGCTAGCGCCAAACATTCAGTGCACCTGTGGAAATTGCTGTAGGTATCTGCACCCCCCACCCAGCACAACATTAGAAGGGGCTGCAAGGTTTGTGGGGATGGTTCTGCAAGCCAGAAGGGGGCATGTGGCAGAAGGGGCATGGGAGATGCCCTTTCTGGATTGAATGGCCAGAAATAAAAGTATTAGGAATCTTTACCTCCTAAATATGTTCCAACAATTACTGCTAGTTAGAGAAGCCTTACACAGTTTCCATACACTATATACTATCTGCATGTGTAAACCAGTTGTTAGTAGGAATATATCACAACCTTGCACTATCCCCATTACCCTCATGCCCTCCAGGGACCCTCGATGCTCTGTCTGCCTCAGACCCATCCTTGCAGGTCCCCCCACTGACACTATCCTCCTGCATTGATACAGGGCTCTTAGGCCACCTCATGGCTGGTCTAAGTAGAGACCCTTGCTGTGTCTATGGTGGGGCTTGCAAAATGGAAAAAGAGGGGATGTTGGAGCCCTGTCATGGTGCAAGCCCCCTTGTGACCTGGTGCACCCTGCTTTATATTGCAAGGCTGGCACAGTGCCAGCTTGGTACAGCAGCTCCCCTTTTTGGCACAGCCCACGTTCAAAAAATTGGGAGTGCCACATCTTTTGAAGTAAGGTGCCACTTGTGTCACTTATGTTTGACACAGCCCACTTGCATCAAACTCAGAGCTTTGAAAATTGAGGCCACGGTCTAGGGTCTGAGAGTGTATCAGCGATTCTTACTGTTTGGGACCATTCTTCAAGGTAGCTCTTAAACCAGCCTCAGCTCAAAGGTATTGTAATCCTAGATTAAAATAAATAAATAAATAAATAAATAAATAAGATAAGCAATGCATTAAATATGGTTTTATTCTTCATTATGATTCAGTTTTCTTTACTTGATTTATGTGTAATGTTCTTGTGGAATTACAGACTGTTTATCCTTGTTTCTTAGCTCTTGCAACAAGATGGCATTACTGTGTAATATTTATTCTTATCGAATATTGCAACACCTTCTTGGACATTTGCTGATTAGATCCCAGCACCTGCCATTTTCCTTGTTGGCATGTTTTCTTATTGGTGCTGTTCTCTTTCTTTATGTTTTTTTCGATACCCTATATGTTTTGTATTATGCTGTTGTTTCCTAATAAAATAAAGTGAGTTAATAAAAAAGGTATATTCAACATAAAGAACCTGATTTTCAAAGGTTGATGCAGGGCTTGCATGAAGCCCTGTATCATCCTCAATGTCTGGCCCTTCTGCACCAAACTCCTTTGAGGTATCGGGGTATTTAATCCCATGGGGAAGATGTCTCAAGAAAAGTATCATAGGTAGGAAATTCCTTCTCCCAGTAGAAACATTTAAGATGTAGTTTCTTGCCTACTAGGACCTTCACAGCATTATACAGTTCAGAGATTGTGTCGTCCTCAGTGAGTAAGTCTGCCAAAGCGAGGTAGGAAGTATCATTAGAAAAGTGCCAAGGGCATGGAACCAGAGTGATTTTTAACATGTGGGTAAGTTGAAGAAAGGAGAAGATACAGAGCTGAGTAAGATTATGAATTTGTGCTGGCCTGCTGGAGCAGAGGCAGGGTGCCCGTCTGCAATGCCGATCACCCAGGTTCAGAAATGGACTCAAGATGTCGGAAGGCCGGTCAGAGGAGTGGGATTTAGCATCCTAAGGACTGTTCTCCTTCTCTGGGAGGGAGGGGGTAGAATGTCCAGCACAATGCAAACTGCTGGCGAAGGCTGGGGGAGAGCCTCCATGCTGGCACCATCACTTGTGGAGGCGGGCAGATGCGGGACATCATTGAAAGTCCCCACCCCTAGGGAAAAGAAACAAATAATACAGCTGCCTCCTCTATGAGGCTCCCTCTCTCCCAGCTCTAGTCACACCACTATGGCACTCTGGGCCCTTAACCAATCATGGCCTCTGGTGTGCCCAGTTGACTGTATGCCCCCGCCCTGGGGGTAAGCCAAGGAAGCACTACCAGTAGCCTCACCTCCCAGAATCCTTCCTTCATCTAGTCTGGGTTTTTTGGGTGCATTTACCCCACACTGGGGGGCAATCCAGGGGGTATCCTAAGCCCAAGATGTAAGTTCCAGGTTGTGATGGGATCCAGAATGGGTCTGGGGCTGAACCTTGGTGGTAACTTGGTAAAAAAATTAAAAAGATTATGAATTAGTTGAAACTCAGTAAGAGGAAAAAAGTGGTCTTTTCTAATAAGATGAGCAACTTGATCCACATTGACTTGAGATAAAAAGGAAATGGGTATCGGTTTGTGAAAGGGTATAACGTTGGGGTTAAAACAAACGGGTTGGGAGGGATCCTTCAGAGAAATGTAATCCAAGATTTTGCATAGTTGCAGATTAATGTGAACTGACCAGCCTATAAAATTGTGATGTAAATTAGGAGGAAGATTGACTAAGACTGATGAGGTAGGGCCTAAGAAATTAGGACATTAATTTTACAGATAAGTACAATATTTCAACATCTTTTCAAGGCAGTTACTATTGCATTAGGGAAGTCCCCATGTCATGCAGGCTCCAAGCTAAAAGTTTACTAGCTTGAACAACCAGATAGTACCAGTGCATATGTGGAAGTTGAAGACCACCATGTTTTTTCGCTAAAGTCAGGTTCTGATATGATATACCCTCCCTTTATCTCCCCATTGTTCTCTTTAAAATTCCTCCCCTTCACTTAACTATTCTCGCTCACCCCTTTTTTCCCTTCCTCTCGCCCACCACCCCCTGCTAACAGTTTGCTTCCAGTCTTCCCTGACCTCATTCCCTGCCTTAACTACTACTGTTCTCTCTGTCTCTCTATCCTCTTTAGTATTCCGGCCTGAGCAGGCGCGCCTCAGCTCCAGCAATGGAGCAGAACTGCCATCTTTTCAGCCGGCGCTCACTACCCTTCTTCTGGACCTCCTGGAACTGCTCTCTGACTATCACTTTCAGGTACACCACTCGGCACACTTGAACACCAGGTGCCTTTTCTCCTCTCTTCTGATTAGTGCAGTAGCTCCAGTGGCAGTTCCTGACTGGACCGCTGTCTGCTATGCCTGTAACTGACTGGGGCACCATCCATCTCGGCTTCTGCTGTTCCTTTCTTGGGCTACATGGACTGCTCACTACAGCTGCATTCTGCTTTATTTTTAGACACAGTATTTGCCTCCTGCTCTGTTTTTAGACACAGTATTTTGTTTTGGAAAGTTTAACATTTTAAAGTAATAGGTTTTAGTGCCAAGACATCAAGGTGTAGCCTGCACTGTTATTTTTATTTCCACTGCCTCTTAAGCCAGTCTGCATGAATTTGTTTAGATGTAGCACTGTCAAACTTTGTAAAAACTGCCTATAATTATCTTTCATGGACTAAACTTTCCCTGTATTCCTTCTCCTAACTGTATCTTTGCCTCTAGCCCCTTTCTTTTTTTTTTTCCTTTCCACTGGTCTGTGTCTACCTAGTTCAAGTCCTGACCTTGGACTCTCACCCCCACACGCCTCCTGCTCTGCCTAACTTCCTCTTGCCTGTACTTCCATTTAATTTCCCCATTGTTCACTTTTAAATTCTTCCCCTGCACTAAACTATTCTCGTTCACCCTTTTTGTCTCTTCCCCTTGCTCCCGGCCACCTGCTGATGGTCTGCCACCAGTCTTCTCTGCCCTCTTTTCCCCTACTTTAACTATAACTGTTCTTGTTCTCTCTCTCTCTCCTCCCACACTTTAGGAGTCCTCCCTAAGTGGGCACACCTGACCTCCTGCAGTAGAGCGGAATTACTATCCTCTCGGCCACCACCTGCTACCCTTTTCCCAGACCTCCTGGAACTGCTCCCTGGCTATCATTTTCAGGTACACTGCTCAGTATACTCAGACTCTGGGCACCTTTTCTCCTCTCTTCTGATTGGTGTGGCAGCCCGGTGGCAGCTCTTGACTGAACCGCCATCTGTTAGGCCTGTAAATGATTGGAGCGCCATCCAACCCAGCTTCTGCTGTTCTTCTTTCGGGCTACACAGACCGCTCGCTACGGCTTCCTCCTGCTCAGTTTTAGACACAGTATTTTGTCCCACCCGCCCTTCTCCGGCCACTATTAAATGTGTGTGTGTGTTCCTCCCATTTTATCACTTTGCCCCTCGCATTGGCTCTGTGGCTGCAGTGTCTTCCAGCACGTGTCCCACTGGTCTCAGCCACACTGTGCTAATCTGTACTATTACTGGGACTGCCTTGAGAATCCTTTCACCTCACATCTTGTTGTTGGTTCCAGTTTTACACAATTCTTAGGCCCACTCCTGCCTTTAACTACCAACTGTCTAATGCTAAGTCAACCCCAACACGCAGTTCAATCTACACCTGCCTTCACTACACCTGAGACCATATACTATGCCTTTCAAAACATATACTTCACTCCATATTTTTCTGTTTCTCATTCCACTTAGCTGTGATGGCTCAATACCCACCTTCCCACTTTCACACATCCTCATGCTTAGAGACATTCCCTGGAGCACTATATCATACAATACAGCACGTACCTGCTCACTCATGCTTACCCTCCCAGATAATAGCCAAAACAATCCACAACTGGAATACCCTCTTCTCTTGCAGTTTCTCACCCCAATTAGTAATATTCCCCCAGGAAAACACGCTATAAGGAGTATGCACAAGGCAACAAAGCTCCGTGCCCATTATCTTGCAAAGATTGCATTTCTACTAATACTCCTCACTGGGAATGTTCACCCAAACCCAGGTCCCCCTGCCCCATCCAGCTCTCAACCTCACAATCCAGGGCTCCTCATGATTGCCTCTATTAATATTCACAGCATGCTACCCAAGATTGATGACCTTCAACTCTGGGTGTCACAGCATAAACTCGATGTCTTAGCACTAAATGAAACCTGGCTCTCCCCCAAGGTTCCTGATAATGCAGTATCCATTCCCAGCTTTGCCCTCTTTAGACTTGACTGCATTGGTAAATGAGGTGGTGGCTGCACCACTTATTTGAGGGACACCCTTAAAGGACAAGTCCTCCCACTTACCTCCACTGATAAGAACTCCCAAATGCTGGTGGTAAAAATAGGTATACACATACCTGTGATCTTTACAAACACTCTAACTGGCTCAATCTTGACAGTAGATTAGCCCATCAGGCCTCCCTCTTGGCAAAGAAAATCTGCCTTCACCTTACTCTGCCTGCAACACATGCCTTGTGCAATCTACCCATAGCACATACTTTACTCGCAGTACCCTCAGATCATCATATCTTGCTCCATTATGCAGAAGCTCCCAGGCTCAGCATGCCTTCTATATCAGTGCCCCATTCCTAATGAATGGTTTACCACCTGAAGTCACTGAAGAGAATGAGCTCAGCCCATATAAACACAAACTGCACCATCACCTCACCAATCTTAATAAGTGTGACTATATCATCTAGGTCAGAGGGTTGCCTTCACTATCATCAGGCCCTGGCTGCCCCTTCTTGGTCAGAAGGTTGTCTTCCCTATCCTCAGGCCCTGGCTGCCCCTAACTCCCATCCCACTCCCCCTGCCCATCAATCTCTCCCTTCTTCCTCAAATTTCCAGGACCCCTCACCACCTGTACTGTCCGCTCCTTTCTCTTCCCCCACTACCCACCCCATTGCTACCTGCCCTCTCACTCTTTCCCTCTCTCTCTCTCTCCTGACTTACCTCTTCCCCCTGTGACTTACCACATGCTTTCCTTCCCTATACTACCACTGGTCCTCTTCCTATCTCCCCCCTTTTCTTCCTGACTTTCCCCTCATTGAGTCCCCTTCAGTTATGTGGCTTAGCACTTTACGACAAAGTCATGATCTTGACTGATTTTTTCCAGCTTTGTGCTCTTTCTATATTTCTCACCTACCCCAGTGTTTTTCTAAACCCGATGTGATATGCTCCTCACCTACTACCCTGTGATACATCTCTCATTATGTGCATCAATGTACTATGTTATTATACTGCCTGTTCCAAATGGATTTACTGTGAATGCTTACTATGTTAACTCTTGATGTATGTATCATTGTATTTCTGCTCACTGCAGCCTGAACCAATTTGTATCTACTGTTAGTGTATTACGATGTCTAATTCTTTACTCTTAGCCTTTTTTTTTCACTTATACTTGTTAATTTTTGTATGCTGATGTGGAACCTTTGTAAATGAAATTCTGGTATTAAAGGTATTTGTAATCCAAGTACTCAATAAATAAATAAATATACAGGGCTTCACCCTTCCACAAAAACTTCATAAAGAAGCTTTTGAAGTTGGAAGAAACCATGTCTGCAGGAGGGGATCCCAATCATAATGAGAGAGTATAACACTCTAGGTAGTACATTCATACGAATGACTGAAACTCTTCCCTGCAAGAAGGTTATGTTTGCCAGTGCCTGAGGTCTGCCTGTAGTGCCGAATAAAGGAGAACAATTCTGTGAAATTAAGAAGGGAACACTAGTAGTGAGTTGTATCCCTAAATATGTGAGGGTAGAAGGGGACCAACAACCAGCCACTGCGAGGGGAAGATCATGTTTAAAGGTTTTATGGTTAAGGAGCATAATCACAGTTTTAGATAAATTCAACTTACAGCCTGACAGAGATCCAAAATCTGCTAAGACTTGAAGAGTGGCAGGTAGGGACTGGGCTTGGTGGGTCAGGTGAAGCAAAATGTCACCTGAGTAAGTGGAAATTTTAAAAGAGAGAGGCCCAATATAAGTACCACAAATGCAAGGATGGTGATGAATAAGTCTAGTCGGGAGTTCAAGGTAAAATTAAAAAGATAGGGAGATAAGAGGGATCCCTCTTGTGTGCCTTTACATAAAAAGAAGGGCTCTGATAAAACCCTATTGCATGCTATCTGGGCTGAAGGTCCGGAATAAAGCAATTTAATCCATTTAATAAATTCATCTAGGAATCCAAAGGCAGAAAGTGTACACAAAAGAAAGAGCCAGGAAACCTGATCAAATTTATTTTCTCAGAAGAAGCCAGAAGGGGAAGGAAGGAAACATATTCAATTCAGTGCTTTAGAGTAACTGGTAATTGCTATTTTTCTTTTAAACTTAGATTGTGGGCTTTTAGTGACACTGTACTTTCTTTGTTGTCTTTACTTATAATTGTTTTTGGGCTGTTGAAAATTTAAAACATAGTGGTGGTGTAATTCTGTGCTGTCTTTAATTGCTGAAAATTTTGCCCCCCTCCCTCCCCCCAACTCTTAATTATATGCCCTGTTAAATCTGATTGACAGGAGCTAAACACAGGGTATAGTAAGGGGTGTGAAGTAGGAGGGGCATAAGGGGGAAGAAGCCTACCCTCAGCACATGTGTTTTGATTCATTTATTTATTTATTGGTTTCTTTTTCTTTAAAAAAAAATTATCTGAGGATCAGTGGCAGGATTTTTAGGACAGTAAATTAATAAAAAGGGAACTAGGAGAGCTTCAGTAGCAGACAAGTAGTGGAATTGCAGTATAATGTGGGGTGGTGCAATGCAGTGGCTGTGGGGCAGCCATATTCAGGCAGACCTTCTGGACACTGAGGTGCTGCCCTATCTGCATGCATCTCTGGACTGTGGGAGGAGGTAGCCAGACTCAGAGCGGAAGTAAACTGGGTCAGGAGTACCATCACCCCTATCCAGGGACCACCCAGTCCAATGCAACTGCCTCAAAGGATGCTGAGAACGAGGAGCACTTGGATGACAGTGGGCTCAGGGAGGGTTAGAGCGGTCAGGCAGAGGCACATCCCAGATCCTATTCCACTGAAGAACTCATATGCCACACTGGCAAATGAGGACAACCAAATAGAGGTACTCAAGAGAAGTGGAAGGAAAGGATGTGGAGGTTAGCCAAGGAGGTGACCTCAGCGGGGAAAGCAGTGGACCCCAGAGGATGAGAAAGCGAATCCTGGTGGGGGACTCCATCATAAGAGAGATCCAGCTAGGAACACAGGAAGGGGAGGACAGGGAGGTGAGGTGCCTACCAGGTGCCACGGCATGGAGGGATAGAAGGAAGATCCTGGGGATCACTGGGAAGGCAAGATGGAAGGGTGAGCTGGATGTCATTATCCACCTAGGTACTAATGACCTGGCAAATGAGGAGCCAAAGGAAGTTCAGGAAGAGTTTAGGAAACTGGGGAGGGGTCTCAAGCAAGTAGCTACTTCTGTCACTTTCTCAGAAGTACTACCTGTGAGAGGCAAGGGAGAGCATAGGAGTGCATGCACCAATAACTTTAACTCATGGTTGAAGAATTGGTGCTGTGAGGAAGGGTTTGGATTCATTGGTGACTGGGGACCCACCTGGAGGGATGGAGGTTTGTTCAAGCCTGACGGCCTGCATCCATCCTGGAGGGGAATCCAAGCACTTAATGATAAGTTTAAATGCTACATTGATAAGCATTTAAACTAGCAAAGGGGGGTGGCAGGCCAGCAAGGAGGGTACCTACTTGCTCACCCCCCACAGCTAGCAGTGGAACCAGTGAACCAGAGGAGTGGCTATCTCTGCAAAGCAGTGTGCAAAAGATGGAGATTAGTGCCCAAGCGGTGGATAAGCAGAAAAGGGGCAAAATGCAGCAGAAGGGCAGACAGCAAGGAGAACCAGGGATAAATGACAACCAAGGAAGGGCTGGAGTAGAACAGTGAAACAGTCTAGGGAGGTCAAATCATGGAAAGCCATGTGTGCAAATGCCAGGAGCCTTAGCAACAAGATGGAAGATCTGGAGGCTGTCATGGTGCAGTCAGACCTGGACATTGTGGCCATCACTGAAACCTGGTGTAATGATAACCATGACTGGGAGATGGCCATATCTGGCTACAACATATTCAGAAGAGACAGAGCAGGCAGGAAGGGAGGAGGGTGGCACTGTATGTGAAAATGACATAAGGGCCACAGAGATCCAGGAGGAACAAAATGGGGAGAGATACTGTGGGTTAAGCTGGAAAGGAAAATGGGACAGCCATCCGCACAGGTGTGGTCTATAGACCACCAGCCCAGGAGGAAGAAACAGATAGGGAGCTGATGCTAGCCATCCAAAGGATGGCAGACAAGGGTGAGGTAGTACTGGTTGGAGACTTCAATATTCAGACGTGGACTGGAGCATCCCAGCAGCAGCATCAACTAGGAGCAGATTTATCCTGGACTCCTTCAGGGTGCCTTTCTCAAGCAACTGGTCATGGAACCAACTCGGCAGAAGGCAATACTGACCTTGTGCTCACAAACAGGGACAGTGTGATGGGGGTAACAGTGGGAGCACCTGGGAAACAGTGACCACCAGTCATTGTGGTTTGAAATCACAGGAAGAGCAGAACCAAACCACACAAAACACGTATCCTGGATTTTAGGGGGCAGACTTTGGGAAAATGGGGAGATACTTGAAAGAGGCATTAAGGGGAATGGGACAGGAATCAGGGGTTGAGGAACAGTGAGCAGTATTTAAAATGGGGATTACAAGAACAACAGAATTATGCATTAAGCAGGTTAGCAAGAGGAAAAGGAAGAGGAGACCATTATGGTTTTCCAAAGAGGTAGCAAAGAAAGTGAAAGCCAAAAAGATTGCATTCAGGCAATACAAAAAGATGCAGGCAGAAGGGGATAGGGAGAAGTACCAGGAGAAGCAAAGGGAGGCAGGGAGGTCAGTAAGGGAAGCCAAAGCTCAGACAGAAGAACACATTGCAAAATCAGTGGGTAGAGGGGACAAAACCTTTTACAGGTACATAAGTGAAAAAAGAAAGACAAAGGGAGGGATAGTGAGACTGAAGGGGGAGGATGGGGCAGTGGAGGATGACAACAGTAAAGCTGACATATTGAACAGGTATTTCTGCTCAGTCTTTACTGAGGAAGAGGAGGGTAATGGGTCTGAAGGGAGTACAAGGGGTGAGAATGGTGCAGAAATGGACACAAGTCCCTTTACACGAGAAAGGCTCCTGAAGGAACTGGAAGTAATGAGTTGATAAAGCAATGGGTCCAGATGGGGTGCACCCCAGGGTCCTTAAAGAACTAAGAGAGGTGGTGGCTGAACCTCTGGCTATCCTGTTTAGCCGATCACTGGAAACAGGGAGGTACCCAAAGACTGGAGGACAGCAGATGTAGTCCCCTTATACAAAAGTGGGAACAAAGAGGAAGAGGAACTACAGACCAGTCAGCCTCACCTGTAGTGGGAAGATCATGGAAGCACTACTGAAGGAGAGATTGGTGGAACATCTTGTTGTCCAATGGACTACAGGACCAAAGGCAGCATGGTTTCACCAGGGGAGGTCATGTCAGACCAACCTGGGTTGAATTTTTGACTGGGTGACTAGGGAGGTGGATCGGGGAGGGCAGTGGACATGGCCTATCTGGACTTCAGCAAGTCCTTTGACACTGTGCCACATAGAGACTATTACACAAACTGGGGAATATGGGTGTGGGCAGGACAGTAGTGTGGTGGGTAGGTAACTGGCTGGGTGGCAGGACACAGAGGGTGGTGGTAAATGGCTGTCACTCCACAGAGGGAAGAGTGACCAGTGGGGTACCACAGGGATCATGCTGGGACCGGTCCTATTCAACATCTTCAACAGTGACATGCGCAGGACCTAGAAGGCAGAATTTCACTGTTCGCTGATGACACAAAGCTCTGTAACAGAGTAGACACACCAGAGGGTGTAGACAGAATGAGAAGCGACCTGCAGAAACTTGAAGAATGGTCAGGGGTTTGGCAGTTGAAATTCAATGCAAAGAAGTGCAAGATAATGCATATGGGGTACAAAAACCCTGGCACAATATATCAGTTGAGGGGTGAGGATATAGCATGCACCAAGCAGGAAAGGGATCTTGGGGTTATCTCTGATGACCCAAGGTAGGGAAACAGTGACAAGGCAGCAGGTAAAGCAAGTAGGATGCTGGAATGTATAGGCAGGGGCATCACCAGCAGGAAAAGGAGGTCATAATCCGTTATACAAGACACTAGTGAGGCCCCACCTGGGTACAGTGTGCAGTTCTGGAGATCATACCACGTAAGGACATAGACAGGGTAGAGAAGGTTCAGAGGAGAGCAACAAAGATGGTGCATGGATTGCATCACAAGTCCTATGAAGACAGGTTGAAGGAACTGAACATGTACTCCTGGAGGAGAGGAGGAGAGAGGGATATGATAGAGACATACAAGTATCTTACAGGGAGGAACAGGGTGCAGGAAAACACCATTTTTGTTAAAAAGATGTTCCAGGACTAGGGCATGGGATGAAGTTGGAGGAGGATGATTCAGAGGAAACATGAGAAAGAATTTCTTCACAGAACGGGTGGTGGACAAGTGGAACACCATGCCAGAGGAAGTGGTGGGGGCTGAAACAATCACGGGATTTAAGAATGCATGGGATAGACATAAAGGAATTCTGGAGGTCAGGGGTATGGGGCAACAGACTTCTAGGAAAACAAACTGAACTTACAAGCTCAAATGGGCAGACTGGGTTGGCCATAGGCCCTTATCTGCCAACACTGTCTATGTATCTATGTATAAATGCCTTTTCAGCATCTAGGGAAACCAGCACTACTTGTGTGTCAGTATCCCTGGATGCTGAGATTATTGAACACACCTTTTGTGACATGACATACATCGTGCCAATCCTTCGGTCCAGGACAGTGTTTGTAAATAAATTTCCAGATCTGAGGATGTCTGTCAGTGGTTATACTTGACAGCTGTAATACATTTCTTTGTAAGTAGTCCAAACTGCACTGCAAATCTTCAAGCTCCATGGCATTTCAATTTCACACTTCATTACACTGCAATACATAGATTGTATATGAAATAATAGATTTTCACATGTCACGATATAGTTTTGATATGATGAAGTAACACACATACAGTGATAGTAAATACTATTGTTACCTTCACTAGTTCAACATGGAGAACCTTGTTTTGTTTACATCCATGATTGTACAGCTGAATGCCCAGGAGAAAAGCATGTAGCACTACCACCAATATAAATGTCTTGATGTTGTACTGAGTCAGAAAGTTTATCTTGAACTCCGCTCGGGAAGGTCAGGACACTTGGAACTACATACAACCGTTGGACTGACATGTACATCCTATACAATATAACAGGCATCTTCAAGGTGCTGATGAACATATAAAGAAGTTTATGAGGTGCTGCACCAGACAACAATATCTGTTCCAGGTTGCCAGAATGCAACAATCCACTCTTTGGTTGGCGCGATCAAGATATGGTGTCCGTTTGTGCATGCCTCTCTACCATAATGTAGATTCTAGATACAAATTTGACAAATAGTTGACATGATGCAAAGCATTTTGGGTAGGTGGTTAAAAGAGCAGATAGGCTTGTTTCAAAGACCAAAGACATCCTCTTTTCTTGGAATGTTGCCCAAGTCTGTAACTTGTCTGTTTCATTACACATGGTCTCCAATGTATCATTTTTATTATCCACATTCAATTCATTTGGTGCCCAGTCTGAATCATTCTTTGCATAATCTTCTTCCGATTCTGGTTCGGACTGTGAAGAATCAAATGAACTAGACACATTGCATTGAGTCGCTTGATCCACATAAGATTTGATGTTATCTTCCAGAATGAGATCTTGTTCTGTATGTGTGGAACATGATAGTGTCCAATATGAACTATTGATCTTTGTGCTGTTAGTTCTAGATGTTACTCTCTTTCTCAAATTCTTTGTTTAACCTACAGTAGTAGCTACAGATATTGACAGGTATTTCCAGATATTTTGCGAAATTTCTAAAGAGTTTCTCTCTGCTGCACCTACTGTGGAAATGCGGAAAGCAAATTTCTCTAGAAATATCACAGAAATTTCAGGAAATAGCTGGCAATGTCTGTGGCAACTAGTGTATGTAATGACACCATACACAATATATAAATATGTGAATAATAATAATAATTATGTCAGGATTCAGAAGACCATGCACTCTATTTTTAAAGCCCCGAGACTGATGCACTGTGCTTGTGTCAGAACTGATACAAGGAGCCCTGTGTGCCACACCATTCATCAGTCCCAATTTTGTAACAATTGCCTACAATAATAAGGGAGCCTCCTGAGCCATTGGGGCGTTGCTCCATGTTTGTGTGACACCTATAGGGCTCTGCCATGGTGAAATGGGGCTTGTGGCAGAACCCAGCTACAGTGTCCCCTACTTTCTGATTTCAGAAGCCCCACAAAAGCTTTAAGTCATGCCAGAGCTGGTCTATTGCTCATAGTTCCTCTAGTGTAGACCATGGCAGGCAGCTACACAAGTTCAAGTTTACTGGTGGAAAGTACTCCATTGAGCAAGCTCATTTGCAAGGAGGTCCCAGTGCATAAAAAGGGACAAATTACAATGAAAGTAAATGTTTTGATAAGAAGGACAATATTGGAGTTGGTACAAGAAATGCGAAAATGTAGTGCCAGATGCTTACATACAGGAAGATCGCAGGCATTTGACAAGGTACAAGAAGATACTACAGACAAAATGTTGCCAGCATATTACATCATTTGCATTTGTACTGTTACATGTGACAAATAATCAAGAAATAAGGCTACAAACATATTTGCCAGCATGTGGCATTGTTACATATGTACAATGTAGTAAAGAACTAGGTAATACAATGTCTAAATGCTGTCATACCAAAAAATGTGGAACTGGGATGCGGGTTTATTCTTCCAGGGTAAAAAACTGGACATGGGTGGGGGATAAGAGCAGATAGGGTGCTTGGGGGAGTCTGACAAGGAAGGGTACAGGGAGGAAAGTCTGATGAGGGGAGCAGAGGGGAGGGAGGGGTCAGGTGGAGCAGGGGTGGGAAGAGGGGGGAGGAGGAGACAGGTAGTCTAGAGTATAATGGCAACTGCAGGGGGTCCTATTTTCTGGAACAGTGGCAGAGATTTAAAGGTATTCATAGAGATGATACTGGTGAGCCTCAGTGTCTTCTGTAAATGATTCCATGCCAAAGGAATAGCATGGCTAATGGCACCCATACTGAGGGTAGTACGCATATGAGGTACTTCAAGAAGGATAAAGTCAGTTTTCCTAAGGGAGTAGGAGCAATGGGACCTATGTACTAAAGGGCAGGTAACACACACCTGAGGTGTGTACCCCACCCACATACCTACATGGCCCCAGACAGGTGCAAGGTGCACAGAATGCACAACTGCTAGCTCCTGGAGGGTGCCTGTCAGTGGCCATGCCCCCTTGGTGCACAGGGTCACACGGGCGGTCGGGGCAGAGTCATGGACCCAGGTGGACATCCAATTGGACGCCTGTACTGGGTCCCAAAGTGGATCCCTTGCACCCATGTGGTGAGTGCACAAAGTAGGGACTGGCTGCATAAAGCAGTACTAAATGTACATACTCCGGGCACTAGTCTGTGCCACTGCCATAGCCCTCCCCTGCAATCTACTGGGCTGTGGAAGCACGGATGTCCTTTTCCTGTTGCTGCCACACCCAGCAGCTGGAGAACACGGGGGCATGTACTGGATTATGCCTGGTCTCAAGTGGTATACCTGGTGCCCCCCGTGCCTGGCACTACGCAGCATAATGAATGCCGTGTAGTGCAGACACACCCCTGACATGCCCCGAGTGCACAGTCACCCATGGGGCTGGGGTGGCATGCATAATTGTCCTGCATGCCCTTTCTGAATGCCACCGTGGTCTGCAGGACCCCCGCTGTATGGCATTCAAATGTACGCTGTTGCCTACATGCCTCAGATACACGGCTCATAGGCAGCTATTTTGGTCATGCATAGGGCTCTATATGAGGTATTGACTATGGAAGTGATGCAGGCTGGAAATCTCTTTAGCAGGCATTTTAAAGTCCAGGAGCCTAGGCATAGCAGTCACCTTGTGGCCAGTGGTTACCAACCGACTTCTTTATATCGGTCGCAGTAGTGCATCCAGAATAGTGATTTAGTAATGAATCTTATTGCATGGTGGAACAGAGTATTAAACTTATGGTGGCTAGATGCAGCAGTGCAATTTTAAATGATGTTGCCATAGTCAAGGAGAGGGAGGAATGTGGCCTGCATGAGCCTGTGTCTGATATCTGGGAGAAAGAGGGCACTGTTCTTATAGAAAAAGCCTAGCCACATTTTCAGCTTAGTAGCAAGGCAGTCAATGTGTACACTAAAGGACAGCTTGCTGTCACGCCATATACCCAGGTACTTAATTTTATCAACCATGTCTGGTGGTTCACCTAGGGCAGTTACGATTGGCTCTGGTGCTGGATTGTAATGAGAGGATGGTTTGTTGCTGGAGGGAACAAAGTATAGCACCTTTGTTTTCTTCACATTAAGTAGCAGCTTGTGTCTGACAAGGTTGTGTTCTAGTTGTGTGAAATCCTCTTGTAGCACATCGCGTACCTCAGTTAGGAATGGCTTAGAAGCGTATATGACAGTATCATCTGCAAATAAGTGTATTTTGGAATTGATGATATTGGAGTCCAGGGAGTTAATGAACATGGAAAACAAAACTGGGCCTAAAATAGAACCTTGCAGGTTGCCTCATGTGATGGGAAGAGAGTTGGAGATTTGGTTACCCACTTTGATTCTCTGTATTCTACCTGGGAGGTAGCTGGAGAACCAACAAAGTGAGGTATCAACCACACCTACTCTGCTGAGGCCACTGAGGATGAGGTTGAGATCAATGTTGTTGAATGCCTTGCTGAGTTCAAGGAAAATGGCACCCATGACTTGCCTGGAGTCTTGTGCAATGAGTCAGTCATTAATAACTTTTACCAGGGCTGAATGTGTACTGTGATTTTGCATGAAACTGGACCGGGCAGGTATGAGAAGAGAGTAGTTTTCTAAGTGGGCTTTGAGTTGGAGATAGATTAGTTTTTCCAGAGTTTTAGACAGGACAGGGAGTATAGGGATGGGCCGGTAGTTATTTAGGTCACAGGGTTCACAAGATTTGAAAACGGGCAGGATGTAAACAGATTTCCAGCAAGTTGGAACTGTGGCTGTGGTGATGGAGAAGTTGAAGATGTGGAGGATAGGAGCAATTAGGTGGTGGTAGTAGTAGCTTATCTTGAGGAAGATGGGATCAGTGCCATCAGCTCAGACCCCTTTTCTGAGGTTGATTTTTTTAAGCTGGTCCTCTACCTGTTTGAAAGACACGATGTGTAGCTGGAAGGGATGTTGAGACAAGGGCTCCTGAGGGATGGGGTGGTGAAGAGGGCTTGGGATACCTGCGTAAGGGGAGGAGTCAAATGCAAGACCAGTGGTAGCAAAATGAGAGTTCGGCTTCTCTAGGATAAGGTCATGCTCAACATATTAAATACTGCTAGTGATTATTTTGGTGGGGATGTTGGGGGTACTTTATGCCTTTCAACTGTCTTGATTGTATGCCAGATCTTGGCAAGGTTGCCTTTGGAATTCTCGAGGGATTCCACGTAGAAGTTAAATTTGGCAGTATAAATTAGTTTGACAAAGGCATTCCTGGCAGTTCTGGATGCCTGCCAGTCTGGTGCATTCTTTGAGCACCTTGTGTATCTCCATAGCTTGTCTCTCTTAGTTAACTCAGCTTTTAGGTCTGCCATGAACCAAGGGTGGGAGTACTTACGAACTCTGGATCTGATGATTGGGGCGTGTTGATTGGTCAACTTGAGTTAGGGTATCATTGAGGATGGTGACAGTGTTGTCCACGGATTTGGTGAGGTGGAGGTTCTGCCAGGGTACATATCTGAGGTCTGTGATGTTGCTTTCTGTGTCAAATTTCTGGAAGCTCTATTTCGTGACAAATTTGGTGGAGGAGGGGTGCCTATGTTGGATGTGAGTGCACACGACAATATTGTGGAATTTTGTGTGGGTGGTTTGTGATGATTAGGTCCAGGATGGAGCTGTTTACAGGGTTCTTGGCATTTAGGTAGGTTGGCTCTATGATGAGTTGGCATAGCCCGAGCTCATCACATAGATCTGAGAGGGGGCGAGCCTTGGGGGAGGTCCAATCATGGTTAAGATCGCTGAGGATAATGACCTCATTATTGATAGGGGCGATGAGGCTTTTGAGGGTAGAGATTAACTCCAGGCCTTCTGCTGGGGGTCTGTAGCACCCTATAATGGTGATTGTTCAGCTAGTGATATTTGGATATTAACGGCTACATACTCAAATTCTTTGAGCATGGATGAGGTGTTGATGACAGTGACATTTAGGGTGTCCTTAGTATATATGACCACCACCCTCATGTGGAACGATCTGCTCTGAACAGGAGGGAAGTAATATCTGCTGATCAGAGCTAGTGTTCTTTAGCCAGGATTCGGTAATGACCACTAAGTCAGGATTGGTATGGGCAGTCCAGATCTTTAATTGATCTAATTTGCATAGCAGGCTATGTGTGTTGATCAGGATAATTTTGAATCCTGGAGCAGCAGCGAAGTTGGAAAGGGAAGCCAGGGGGCTTGGAGAGCCAGGATTAACTTCTACATTGCCAGAACATATAAGTAGGAGAAGAATTATTTTTTTTTAGGTTGAGTCTTCCAGCGACAGCCTCTTTTTTACTGTGGTGCCTGTTGTGTGAGTGGAAAGGTGACAGGTTAACAGATGAGGATACGCACTGCAAAGGACAGACCGTAACTACGAGGGAAATCATATGAGTTGAGAGGGGAATCGGTATTAGGGCCAAGGATGTGTGGTGGGGCCCAAGAGGAGGTGTTGTAGCTAGGTGGTCTGTGTGGGTTCCTGTGGCCCAGCGCATCGGCTGGGATGCACAGGTGCTGATTGTGAATATTGGCGCATGCTGAGGGGTGGCTGAGTATGTGATATCCTTGGCTATGCCTGCAAGTACAACAAGGACAAGTAGTAAGCAGAGAATCATGGCTGGGGATCTGGTGTGGGGATACCAGGGCTGCTGGCCCAAGAGGCTACTTGGGCAGGGAGGACTTGGGAAGTTAAGGTAGAGCATTGAGCAGAGGTATATATGAAGGTAGGAGAGAATGGGAGCTGAATAAGGTGGAAAGTATGATGGTAGGAGAGAGTGGGAGCTGAGTAAGTTGTGTGAATGGATTAAAAACTGATGTGGGTGTGGGGAGTAAGAGTTTGTTTGTGAGACCAAAAGGGAGGGGGTTGTATAGGAGGAAGGAGTAGGAGCAAGGAGGGGGTGTGAATATAGGTGGGAGTTTTTTTAGGGTCAGTTACTATAGGTGGAGAAGAACCCTTTAAAGAGTGAAAGAATAGTGAGTTTGGTACCTTGGGCAATACTACATGGATGCCCCTTTAGTCTTGGTCAGAAATTAGTGGTTTTGGTACCCTGGAGGTAATGCGTGTGTGTCCCTTTAATTGTGGCTGTCAACATTCAGAGGTTGTCCATAGGGATAAAGTGGGAGGGTTCAGTAGAGAGCATTTAATAGAGGATGGGGTGGGGTGGGTGTGGATGGTCCAAAATCCTTCAGACAAAGCAGCAGCAAAGGCAACAGTGTAGCTTGTTTGCTGGTCTTACGGGCGGCAGCGATCAGCCGCAGAAGAGTAGCACCCAGAGGGAAGGATCCTAATGGGGAGAAGAGGAAAGGGAGAACAATTAGCTTAAGTAGAGCAGTGGAGGGAGGGTTCACAGAAATGGGGAGATGGGGTGGGGGCAATGATGGAGTACTCAGAGCTATCATTTCAGATTGAGCTGCTCAGTGACCCCCAAAAAACCAGAAGCAGCCACTTGGGCTCGGGGCTGGAGTTCAGCACAGAATCTGCTAGCTAATCAAAGCTTAGCTCAGGCTGCACTTCAAGGGAACATAGAACACTACTAACTGCTATTTTGGTGCAAAAAAATTGTCAGTTCAGCTCTGGCTACAGTGGCAGACAAAAAATGCTGAAGATGAGGAAATGTGGCCCAGCCAGCTGTTTACTTTCTTTGTTTTCCTCTTTCCTGCACCAGGTTTGAGTCAGCTCCAAGCCAAAATGCTTGAGATCTTAACACTCAATTAGACAGCAGTTACAGAGAACAGCCAAATAAATCAAGCACTCTACAGAATAATGCCTGAAATCTTAACAATTAAATGAAGAGAACAGCTAAATAAATTAAGCACTGTACAGAAAAACAGGTGGATAAAATTAATCTCCCATCCATGCAAGTAGAGATACCAAGTTCTGTAGCCAGTAGAACACTGGCAGGTAAAATGGTGCCAGATTCAAATCTTCAGACAAAGCAGCAGCAGTGTCTGGCACAGCGTACCTTGTTTACTTGTCCTATGGGAGGTGGTGATCAGCCACAGAAGAGTAGCACCCAGTGGGCAGGATCTAAATTCTGTAGTCAGTAGAATACAGGTGGCTAAAATGGCACCAAATTCAAATCTTCAGACAAAGCAGCAGCAGAGTCTGGCACAGCATACCTTGTTTGCTGGTCCCTGGGACCCTACACAGCCAGCTGCAGCAAGTGGGCACTGTCTGGATCATAACCCCGAGGCTGGTGCAGAATAGCCAGGCCATAGCACATAGCCTGTGGATGGAAAAACACCAAAACACCAATGCCAGCTGGGTGTTGTGAAGTAGGGACCCCCATGCATCTGGCATGTCTGACCTATTGGGTGCCCCAAGGGTATACTAGGCGGTATAGTCTAGAGGTTAGAGTACCAAGCTGTGAACAAGCTTGGTATATCCAGCAGACCTGACCTTGGTTTGATTCTCACAACCTCCACTTGCATACTGTGTGACTCTGAGCAAGTCACTTAACTGCCCAGTGCTCCCAGGTCACCCCTGAAAACAGGGTCACTTGCACCTAATGGGCTTTACCCAGTTACCAAAGACTTAAATAAAATAATAAATAAATATACGGATCAACAGCACTTGTCACTACAGACAGGGGTGCATGTGGTGACATTGCTGAGTAGGTGACCTGGAGTCTGTAGCCCCCACATGGCCTTGGTACCTCCATGTCATCCATACCAGCATGTTGTATAAAGTGCCCTAGTGTCCATGTGGAAGATGAACCCTGGCAGCTCCCCCTTGGTGGTAGTGTGTGTGCTGGTCATCTGCGTGGGTGTAGCAGTGTGAGATATGACTGTTACTGATGTGGGGCCATCTGTTGTGCATTTGGGGTGTGGCTTTCAAGGCTGGAACATGGGTGTACTGCATTGCTTTGGCATGGGATGGGGCACTACTACTATACAGTGGAACTAGAATCTTGGCAGTCTGCATGAGGGTCATCACCTGTGATGCTGGGCTGGTGCTGGGATGGTGGGGGGTTGCTGGAAGCTGGCTGGTGTGGTGTGGTACAGTGCAACTGGTTTCAGTTAGTTGCAGGTCCAAATACCACCAAGAAGAATGCTGAGGCTGGAGTGTCATGAGCAAGGAGATGTCCCATGCATCTTCTGTTAGACCCAAGGGTCTTTTTGCAGCAGCATCCAGGATTTTGGCACTGGGACTGGTTTCCTACCAAGCTATGGTGCAGGGTCCCTGGTGCACTGGGCTTTGCTGCGAGCTGGTGTTTGGCACATCTTGCAGTGATCTAAGAGCCTATTGAAAATTAAGCACCGTGGATTATTGAGCATGATCTCTGTTGCCAACAGGGTATAAGCCTCTGGGTGCTCCTTTACACTACTTATGTTTCTTTACCCTACCAGTTAAGGATACCCTGATAGATACTTCTGTTATCATCTACAGCCAGCTCAAATGACTTCTGAAGTTTTTGTTGAGCCACCCATTAGATCAACCCTTTTGACTGAATCCAAACCTGACAATGTTGGGATGCCTGGGTAGACAAGGGCATAGACCAAGTGTCTCATCTATTGTAGGGACAAACTTTGGGGTCTTTCACCATTCTTCAGTGGACTTGTGGTTTAGATACCAAGGGTTATTGATTTTTACCATCAGCTTCTCCATCTCTTATGGACGACGGTAGGGGTAGTGCCGCCCTTAGATCACGCTGGTCTTACCTTGGCTCAACCGGGGTGGCATAGGACTAATCAACAATGCTATATCTATGATTTATCAAGCTTTCCAGCAGGTCTGACTTTACTGATATTGCTTACCTGCTAAATATTGGCCAGAGGTCTTGGCTTGGGGACCAGATCAGTAGCAGTGGTGTGAGGTCTAGCATAATAGTCATCGGTATCTTAAATATAATGGTTATTGGTTTATTCAGTATAAAATTACCCATGTTATTTAAGATACACCTGTGAACCTATACAAGTGGGGGTTGCACCACTTGCAATTGTGCACTAAGTGCAACAGCGTGGCAGGCACCCGCCTTTATATTCTTTGCGATTGTCCAAAAGCTCAACCTTTTTGGCAACGTATTAAAGAAGCATTGTATCTGACCTTGGGCTTAGCCGAAACTTTCACATAAGAGCAATGTATTTTAGGGGTGGGCATCCAGGCACTTGAAGGTGCCAAGCACTGTCATTGCACATTAATTATTATGGCCATAAAAATTAAAAAACATACTCCGACACTGGATGGACTGAACTCTTACATTTTTTATTAAATGACATAAGAAAATGTTGGATTTGTTACGTGTGGAATGCAAATTAGCATCCATGAGACATTGCTTCCAGGGATTTCTCCAGTGCTGTGCTCCCTGAATGCCTGGCTGTCCACCTTAGGGTGCTAACCCCATCCCCTTTGTTTACATTTTACATTTTTCTTTTCTCTGCTACCCTGCATGTATGAATCTTCCACTTCCTGTTCCAGGGCCTGGTGTGTGTGTGTGTGGGGATAAGAAAGGTGGTGTATGGTTTCCTTTGCCTCAGAATACTTTGCTTCTCACAGTTATTGTAGCATGCTGTTTGTTATATTTCATGAAACCTCAATAAAGTTTACTCAGTTTAAAAGACAAAGTAAATCAAGCCCCATGTGATAGTGCAATTACTTTTTCAAATTTTGCAGTTGTGATATAACAATCTTATTTGGTTATTAACAGTTCTGTAGAACAACAGTACAATTCAATTAATTCCCATATAGTCTGCCACGCTATCCAAAACATGTATTCCTTACTGATATTGTGAGAATTCAATTACAAATCTGTTCACTCTGACCACCAATCGTACAAGTATTATTGCATACTGTAGTGGCTAGTAAACTGATTGTACTATCATAACATCAAGTATACTAAGCTAAACATGAAACATAATCTAGCTAACTGGAGTCAAACGGATGAGGAATACCCAGTAGCACACACTTTGCATGCTCAAACGAATGGTGGTCCCTCAACTCATACAACTTATACTAATGTTGTACCTTGTGCTATATTGTGACTAGAGATGTTGCAAAGATTTACTTGATCAGTGAAGTTCTGATGAAGTTGAAAAATTCACTTTAGCAGATTACTTCATGAAGTTCCCACTTCACAACTTTGCCTAACTTCACCTAGAGAAGTGGCAAAATTAAGGTGACATTAGGTGAATTTAAATCAGTTCACCTAGAAAAAGGGCAACTTTTGAAGTCAGCACTTTGCACTTTGAAAATTTCTCCCACTTTGCGAATTAATTCATAAAGCAAATTTTATCCACTTCACCCATCTCTAATTGTGACTGAATCGGTGATTAACAGACAATTAATTTAACTTTTAGGTTATGGCTTTTTACTTATATATGACATATATTTAGAGGGGACAGAGAATTTGTGTTAATTAGCAGCACTTATTTATGTATTGAACATATCAGAATTACAAACCTTTGAGTCAGAGACACCTTTGCAAAGGCTCCACATCAAAATACAAGTTAGCTGTACAATATAAATTCAAAGAACAAGTGGATACATGAAGTACAGAGCTGGGTACAAGACAAACAGAGGGTAGACAACTATACCCTGAGTCATGACAAGCAGATAAGCAACAAACCATATATCACATTAGGATAGTACAATAAGTAACATAGAGTAGCATTATATTTGAGAACACTCAGGAGCAGGTACAAGCCTATCATTTTAGAGATGAGGGGGACCATTCAGGAGGTGGACACAGACACAGAGTTTTAGACATGGGGGAGAAGGTATGGAGGAGGAAGGGAGGGGGTGATGGGGGTGCCATCAGAAAAGACTTTATTCATGAAAGCTAGTAGGGGAAAACATATGGGGTGTAAGGAGAGCAGGGGGAAGGGAAGAAGGTTATAAACAATCGCAGACACAGGAAGCGAGTAGTGGCTCTCTAAGTTTGGATTTGAAGGACCTAGTTTAAATTCTGAGGAGATATCTACAGGTAGATCATTCATCCAGAGTGGGGCCCTATGCACATTGCCCCAAGGACGTCCTGCAGTGAAGGACTAGAGGAGGGTCTTTTGTAGAGCTTCTGGTGGATCTAGCTTGAGGGGCATGCTGGATTAGATCACAGAGTCCCATAGGGAAGAGACCAGCTGAGATTTTCTTGGTATAAGGCAGGTTTTGTGTTTTAGCTGAGCCTCAAAATGTTGCCAGTTTGTTAGCTTCTAGAGGCCACAAGTGTGGGTCCACCTATCCCACCCAGATACCAGCCAGCAGTTTTTGTCCAGAGCTGCCTTGATATGAATGAGAGCAGTGTTATTAGCTGCAGCATAGAAAGTAATCCTGTAGTCCATCAGGGAAAGTACTGAGGATGACAAAGCCAGGTGGAGGGCTGCAGGAGGCATACAATGTTTGTGTCTATGCAGCAGGCCAGTTCTTGAGTTAATGGACTTGGTTAGAAGATAGATATGGTTAATGTTCCTAGTTAGAGAAATGAAAGGCTTGTCTCCAAATGAGCTATATTTAACTGTACCTTAATAAACACTAATGTGAAAAACTGTGTTCTCAATAGTTTTCTTTTTATGGACAACATTCTGCACAAGTCTGTTCATGGAACCTGTACTTTGGAATTTTTACTGCATCACAGTTTGCATACACAGTGCTAAACATGAGCTATTGTCCTATCAAAACCATGCTAAGAGTTCTGTGCACAAACCATGACATATTTAAAACTCCAGATCACTGGTCCCGTGAAGACAACTGTAACAGGATGCTGCCCACAAAAACAAAACAATGCAAAATACAATTTTTCGTATCACTTTTTATTACGGTACAGTGCCATACGGATAATTTGGGCTTATGGATATCATTTCTGTAAATTGGAACATTAGAAACAGTTGTCAGTTAGAAATCATTGCCTGTCCTCTTTAATAAATAAGTATGCACAATTTTATTTATATAAGGCGACCTTCCATAGCTCAGGGCGCCTTTACAATACATCACAATAAAATTCACAAGGTTATGCTTAAAACAATAAAACAACAGCAGTCAATCAGTAAGTCCCTGAGAATGCCTGGCAATAGTAATGTAGTTACAAATCTATATCCAACCTCACCATAAAAAAAATATGAACATTCATGTTTTATGCATAATAATAAACAACATTATTCACAAATATTCAGTCACAACAATGTTGTGCTATTTTTGTTACAGGCTATCTACGTATTAGTTGTCCAGTACATAATACAATCATTTGTAATCAATGTATTTGATTAACAAGGTTTGCAAATAAATTGCTCATTGTAATTTTGTAACATAAGTCTGTCATTGCCACTTTCTAAAACAACCATGTCTGTCGTTGATGATGGCTACTGACATACTGAATGACAAACTTGCAAGTGGATATGAGACCTATGTGCAAGTAATGCGTATTAACTGAAATGCAGATCTGTTCTTCCTATGCACAGTATATGAGCAACACCGCCTCAATACAACTGTCTTCAAAATAATTCTTCAAGCCATCAGCCCCTCCATCATGCATCCCTGTGGCAAACACGTTGTGGAGGCAGAACAATATCAAGTCTACTTTATATATATTGGCAGGAAATACTACATGGATTCATGCAAAGCCTGCCTTTTCATGGAATGATGCATCATTGAAGTCTGCATGCTGAACATGTGACACTCGATCCACACCTTTGGATGCCTGCAAAAAATGTGTGAGGCCAATGCAAGACTCTGGGCATTTAACCTGGGCCCATTCCCAGTGCATCCGGTAATGTGGACTCACAGGGACCTCTTTGATATTGTCTAATCAAGGCATTAGATTCTTTTAGGGGGTTGGGATGGGGGTCAGATGGCTCATTCTGTGCAGCAGGATGAGCACTCCACATCCAGTCTGTATGCCCTGTGAAGCAGACATCCTTGGTCGTGAGGCTGAAGCTATACACTTCGACTTCACTGTGACACCTCTGTATTGTGGACTGATGCTACCTGGCTGCTGACAACAGCGGTGAATGGGGTGGTGCAGGTGGTGATACAGGGCAAATTTCATTTGTGGTACCATGAGAGGGACTGGCACCAGTGCCTTGTGTTGTCCATTCATGGTGGAGATGAAGCTTGTCTCTGCCTTGAGCTGACCTTGTTGTTCTTGGGAGGTAGTCCACACCACACATGTCTACAGATATGGTACCAGTCCTGCTGCTGGAGGTTGAGGTACATCATGTCTACCTGGAAGGTGCCTCACACATAGATTTTGTACTAAAAACCTCAGCTTTGAAGTGGCCACATATTAATAATTTCATACCCACTATATAAATTTAATCATATTGCCTATCATTATAAGAATTAAATAACATATGTATCTGTAATACACTATTTGTTGATTGAATGACCCTGCATATGTAATTTGTGTTATACATATCACTGCCACTAGGTATTTATTTTTATTTATTTATTTGTACTTCGGATGACACCTTTGAGCCGAGGGCTCTTTTACAAAGGTTTCACGTCAAGGCAATAAGGACAATAAGGTGCAAAACATAACACGATCATTACAATGGAACTTACAAAAAAAAAGACAAATAAGGTTACAATAATAGCAGCCAAAGGCATTGTCAAGGAATTGTGTTGCGAGTTAATTATACAGTACAAGTCATAGGCGGCTCAGTGAAGCTTTGTTAGGAGTGGGTTAGTCGTAAAAGAGTGGTGGTGAGGGGGTGGTATGGGAGACAGAGAGAGGGACGAGGGGAGAAATAGGGAGGGCATTGCATTGGGTATGTGGTAGATGGGAAACAGCAAAGGAGGAGGAAAGGGGGGATGAAAAAGAAAAGGAGACAGATTCATCCTATACCCAGAAATGGGGGTAGGAGAAGAGGGGATAAAAAAGAAAAGGAGACAGATTCATCCTATACCCAGAAATGGGGGGTAGGAGAGGAGGAGAAGCTGAGGCACTGAGGAGGGATGCTTGATGGTAGTATGCCTGGAAGGGATTTTAAGAAGCAATCACAGAAGGCACTAGCCACGAGGTGTTGACGCAGTTTACACTTAAAAGCACCAGTCATGGCAATGTTGGAGATTTCTGTAGGTAGCAAGTTGAACCAGGCGAAGGCTCTGACATGGTAAGAACACTGAGCTTGAGAGGTCAGACAGCGAGGTATTGTAAAGGTTAGACTGTCCGATCTTCTAGTTAGGCAGCGGACATGCTGCGGGGTCATTATTGATTAGACTCCAGGGGCATAAGGCCCAGTGATGTCTTCTTAGCTAGGATGCAGGTCTGGTACTTTAGCCTGCTGGATAGCTGGAGCCAGTTAGCCTGCTCATAAATGTCACATGTGTGAGAAAAGAGGGCAGCTGAAATAAGGAGTCTACATGCCTTATTAAGGGCCACAGCTATGCGCTGGAGTGCAGTATCAGTAGCAGATCCATAGATAACAAGCCCACAGTCAATAGTTGAGATAGCAGAGCTCTGGATGGTGAGGTTCAAATCTTCAGCCATTAGGCAATGTTTATGCTTTTATAGTAGCCTTATACGGGGGTTCACAGTTTTAGCCATATTATCAATGTGTTTGGTATACGAGTGGGAGCAGTCAAGGGTCAGGCCCAGATATTTAAACATATCCACCTGCTCAAGAGTGACGCCTTCGTGGTTGTTAATTATGAGCTCATGGTCCTTGTGCTTGTTGTGGGTTCCATGGAACAACATTGTTTAAGTGTTTTTTGTGGTTAAGGACAAGTTTATGTGAGCAAAACCAGTCTTCCACTTCTGTGAAGCTTTTCTGTAGTTGAGACTGAAGGGAGGTGGGGTCAGTGTGGCAAGTGAAGATTACTGCATCATCTGCATACAGTAACACTCTGTCATGGCAGGAGGCAGGGAGATTGTTACATAGAAACATAGAATTTGATAGCAGATAAGGACTGCTTGGCCAACCCAGTCTGCCCATTTCCCTACCTAATGGATAAGCTGCAGATCCTAGTTAACCAGCAGCCTACTTATTTCTACCACCACCCCCCTAGAATTGACTTATGACTGTTTCATGCATGCTTGAATTCAACCACTGTTTTTGACTCCACAACCTCCTCTGGAAGGCCATTCCATGCATCCACAACCCTCTCTGTGAAAAAAAGCTTCCTTACATTACCTCTGAGCTGCCCCCCATCTTCAAATTGTGCCCCCTTGTTCTTGCACACCTCTTTTTTTGAAAGATGCTACCCTCATGGACTTTGTTGATTCCCTTGAGGTATTTGAAAGTTTCTATCATGTCCGCCCCCCCCCTTTCCTCCAGGCTATACATATTAAGCTCCTTTAGTCTCTCTTCATACAGTATGTCTTCTGATGCAGACCCTGCACCATTTTAGTTGCCCTCCCCTGGACAGCTTCCATCTTGTCTATGTCTTTGCAGAGATCGGGTCTCCAGAACTGCACACAGTACTCCAGATGGGGTCTCACCAGCTGTCTATACAGAGGGATAACTTCCTTTTTTTTTTTTTGAAATTCAAGTTTATTAATTTTGACAAAACAGAACATTGCATACAGATGTCGGATATCAATTTGTGGGATAACTTAAAGACAAATACCTCCAAACCCTGGGGATAACTTCCTGTTTTCTACTGGTGATGCCTCTCCCTATGCATCCCAGTATCCCCCAGCCCTCCTTACTGCCATCTCACATTGCTTGCCCACCTTTAAGTCATCTGACATGACTACTCCAAGGTCCCTTTACATTTTTGTTGTTGCTAGTATCTCACCCCCAATTGTGTACTCTTCCCCTTGGTTTTTGTTTCCCAGGTGCATTACCTTGCACTTCTTAGCATTGAATCTAAGCTGCCATACATATGACCATGCCTCTAATCTTTCCAAGTCCCTTCTTATCCTTTCCACCCCACCTTGTGCATCAACTCTGTTGCAGATATTTGTGTCATCTGCAAAGAGACATACTTTTCCTTCCAGTCCCTCTGCAATGTCACTTATAAAGACATTGAAGAGGACTGGTCCTAATACTGAACCCTGCAGTACCCCACTAGTAACCCCCCTTTCTTCAGAGTGGACTCCATTTACTATTACCCTCTGCATCCTATTCTCCAGCCAATTCTTTACCCAGGCTATCATCCAGAAATATGCTGAATAACGAGGGATCCAGGATAGAACCTTGGGGTACTCCAGAATGGATTGGTAGGGATGACGAGAGGAATTCACCAATCCTGACCTGTTGGGTCCAGTTACTGAGGTAGCTTTGAAATCAGAGGGTAGTTTCACTTGAAAGACCAAGGAGGGATAATTGTTTGAGGAGAATGGAGTGATTGACAGCATCAAATGCCTTAGTCAGGTCAATAAAAGAGGTGCCGACCAACTGGCCCTGATCAAGTGCATGACGGATATGTGTGGTGAATTTGAGGAGCACCGTGGTAGTGCTGTGCCCTTTGTGCAAGCCATGCTGCTGGGAACATTGCAGGCTGTATTTTACAAGGTACTCCGTGAGCTGATCAGCCACTATCCATTACAAGGCTTTGGATAGAGGAGGGAGGATGGATATAGGCCTTTAGTCTTGTCACCACTTTTATGGACTGGAGTCACCACTGCCAGTTTCCACCTTTGGGGGAACTGGGAGAACATGAGAAAATGGTTGAGGATTTTGGTTAGTGGGAGCAGGGCATTGTCAATGGTGAGGGCAAGAAGTTTCATATCCAGTGACTCACCACTGACCCTTGACTTTCCAAGCACTTTAAGAATGTGTTTTTTAGCTCGGCTTTCTGGGATTGCTTTGAAATGGAAAGAAGGGTGCCCTGGTGGCAAACCTGAACTAACAGGAGCTGAGTTGACTGTGGTGGGATCAAAAAAGTTAGGGGGTAGCACATGACTAAGGTCAGCAAAAGTGGTGTTAAATGTGTTGACAATGATTACATGGTCAAGAGTGATGGTACCATCTATGTTCAACATTGTGGGTGTTGTTTTGGGATCCTTTCCAGTCACTTCAGCAAGATTACGCCAGAATTTACTCACATCATTACAGGTGCTGGCTAGGGCATTCCTGTAATAGTTAGCCTTCTCATGGTGGATTGCTCTGGTAAATGCATTCCTTGCTGTTTTGTAGGCCGGGATATCAGTCTGGGTGCCAGTAGCCTTAGCACGATACCAGAGCTGGTCTCAAGATTTCATTTGTGTAAGAAGGCCTAGTGTCATCCATGGGTTATTGACATCTTTGATCTTACACTTCTTGAACAGAGCATGAACATCGCAAGCTGAGTTGAAACAGGTGATAATGTATTCAAGTGCTGTGTCTACATGGGGGGCTTTATCAATTGGTGACCAGTCATGTTCACGAAGGAGTGTTTTAAATGACTCAAGATGACCGGGGGTCAGCATTCTCTTGTTAATAGTTTTGGGGGGAGTTTGGTGTATTCGTTGGTCCAGATACACAAGATAGGGGAATAATCACTTAAGGAGTCTGGGAGGACTGTTGCTTCAGAGATGTGCTCTGGACGATTAGTTAGCACCCAGTCTAGAAGTGTACAGGTCCCTGTTCTGTAGTTTACTCTAGTAGGAGATTTGACCATTTGTGAGAAGTTAGCAGCAGCTAGGGCAGCCTTATAACTATTCGAGCTGGAGGCCAGCCAGTTGATGTTGAAATCACCAAGTAGGATAACTTCTGTATTCTGATCTAGGGAGTTGATTCAGTTAAGGTGGGAGTGAAAGCCCAGATTGCTCAACTTGGGTGGTATATAGACAGAGACAACAGTCAGGATCTTGTTATGAATTCTGAGAAGTACTTTGGCAGCAAGAATTTGGATGTCATTTCCAGGGATGGACACGGGCATGACATGAGCCATGAGGGATTCTTTAAGGTAGAAGGCGCAGCCTCCTCCTTTCTTGGTAAGTCTATCTTGTCTGAAAACTACATATCAGGGAATTGCTATTGCGGAGTCAGGTATCTTCGGAGACAGCCATGTTTCCAGCACTGATAGGATGTCTGGATTGTGCTGGGAAACCCAGGCAGAGAGGGTATCAGGTTTGGAGAGAAGGCTGCAGATGTTAATGCTTGCCAAGGAGAGTGACCCTGCACTGCTGTTAACCTTGTGGCCAAGTTGTGGTGGGCCGGGGTTAGGGTGAATGTTGCCTGAGAGGAGCAACAGCAGCAGTATTAAATGTTTTAAAAGGGGTTTAAAGTTGCTTCTGTGGGGCAGCAAGGTCCTTTTATGAACAAGTTCCTTTCCATAAGGATGATGCATGAGGTAGTGACCAGTTAGTAACAGCAAGGAGTAGTAAGGGCACAGTTGCAGTGGTTTTGAGAACAGGCCAAAAGTTCCATTTGTTCTTCAAAATGGTTGTTGGATTGCTAGCCCTTAGGGACAAGTACATGAAGAGTTGATTTCATTTGAAAATGTTTGATACCTGGTGGTTAAATCAAAAGCTAAAAGAAATAATCAACAGCTGAGGTCTACAGTCATAGAATGTGTTAGAATTCCTGAAAGGATGAACTCTGCCTGAGCATATGCAGAATGTGAAATCCTTTTGTCTGTATGTGTCTTTGTCATTCAAAGAGGTATTGAAAAGACCAAATAAAGAGCATGGGGCAGGTCAGATGAAAATGTGGATTCAAGCAGGACAAAGAGCCACTGAATTTTCAGGCTTTGTTGCTTCACGTATGTTTTGCTTGGGATACCTCCCAACAAGTTGATTTCAAAATTATTTTAAAATGAAAAATGCAGATACCTGGTGATGATGCTTTGTAGAAATCCAGTCCAGGAGACTTTCACGGATGTAGTGAGCAAGAATGGTGTAGTTACTCCAACCAAAAAACCACATAAATGCACAAAAACTAAGCTACAGACACAGACAAACACAAGCAGCCACCACACATACCCAGGAGGTGGAGTAAAAGCAGTTATAGCCACACAATTATGAAGTGTATGTTTTAAATATTATTATTCACTTTCAGTGTTGGTACATTAAATTTTTGGGGCCTTACTGTATGTGCCAGCATATTCAGTGCTTGTCTGCTGAATGTAATGAAAACTGTTATTGCTCACTGGTGAATGAGACTCTACCATATAAGTACTGCATGTTTGAATTTCCATGTCATCAGCTGATAACTGTGTGGGTATTTTAATTTGCATTGGAATGGATTGCCATCTTCAGTTACCACTGGGGTAGACTAAAACTGTACTGTGTTGTTTCCAAACAACTATGCTATGAAAATATGTATTATTAAACATTGTATAGCATATAGAGGAACCTTGTTCTGCATGGATTTTCATACAAAGCAGAATGCTGTTGTACCAGAGTCCAATGGTTATGGAATGCAGTTGTACCCTTCTGTGGTACAACAGCGTTCTACACAGGGGAACATAATGTCAGTGTGAACATGTCTAACGAAAGAAGAGCTGAAAAAAACACTGTGTTCCCAACAGATACCACAAAACAAAACATGATAATGTGGACCTTTGCTAGTTTGCTCTGTTTTCCGCAAAAATATGAACAATTAAACTTTTCAAGGGACATTAACTTAATCTTATTTTTTTAAAGCATTAGTTTATCCATATCAGCTGTCATGTCTAATTCACAATGGGAGAATGTCTGAGAACTATAGCTTTTGTTATAAACAACAGAACTTATTTCAATGTAGGCTCCAGTCCAGTTACAGTTACCCCCTTTCATCTTGTCATGGTTTACACCGACTCCAGTGACAATGAACAAAAGTTCACTCCCCCTCCACCCCTCCTGGACATGTCACATGTCTGTGTCCATATCTGAAGCACCACTGTAACTGATGCCATGAATACCCTCCTTTTCCCTCTCAGAAACGTGAATTTTATTATCCTTGTTAGGGGGGAAACACGGCCTACACCATTTTCCAGTTAAGTGGTATGAATAACAAAGAAATAAAATATGTCTCTACACCGGCAGTCATAATGACCCCCATACCTTATGGTGTCACATCATGCAGAACCACACCAGCAAGATGGTGGGTGGAACAGCAGACAGGACTACAGCTGTCAGGACAAAGGGACATAGGCAAAGCAAAAGCTGACTGCCAGGTAGTAAAAAGCTCTGAAGGGGAATAAAAAAGAATCAGATATGAAAACATTGTGTTTTATAAGATTACTTTCTGTAGCATGCACTGTATTGTGCCAAAAGCCTTCATCTACAGGATTTTTGTCACTGAGTGATATATTATTTAGAGCAGAATGACATTCTTTTACTTGACTCATATCTATCAATGCACATGCTGCAAGTTGCCTATCTTGATCTTTATCATTTATGTCATCTGAAACCTGCATGTATTTATAATGTGTCAAGATAAACATTGTATGTACGAGTATGCAAACATAAAATAAACAAAAATCCATATGGCAATTTTTTGTAATTTGTATAGTAATGTATACATAAATATTTTCATAACATGACAATACATGGCTGTCACAAAAATATGTTCTGTATGATTTTTGACATACAGTTATGTTATACCTCAGTGTTGCTCTCATATGACTGCAAAATAATTTACCATATGCATTTTCTTCTGAGTCCTGAAGCTGGTTATTTAATCAAATATATGTATATGGGCTACAGCTAGACATTTTACATACAAAAAAGGCACAGCATTGAAGATGTCACGTTTGCTAGCCTATAGGGGTACAAGCAACCATCATTCAGTGCGTTTTAGGCAGAAGAATATGACAAGTGGGGAAGCAGTATAGAAGGTGGGTCGTTAATTTCTGGAGTACAAATTTTTATGGAATTCGAGACTGTTTTTATAAATACCAGTTTGGTTCCCTCAACACAGTAAAGTCAGTCACACATCAAAGATTAACAATTCATAAATTATTAACTAAACAAATAAGTAATATATATTATTTTGGCATTAAAAGAATAATAATTTATATAAATACATACCATTGGATGTGATATGATGGGCCCTATTCACAAAAGCACTTAAAATGCACACAAATGCAATGTAATGCAGGCACACAGCTGTGCACCCCAGCTGCCTCAGAAAACACACAGCATTCACAAATGTGTGTGCAGCAGGAGCTGGAGCAGAGATGTGACCACCGGATGTGTGCAGTTCCATGCGCAGGGACAGTGGGGCAGCCCAAACATATGTGTCTCTGTCCCTTGACCCCACCATATATGGGCATATACACCACCCTGTGCAGACACATGAAAGTGAATACCGCGTTGGAGAAGTGTGCAATGGTAGGAAGCAGAGATAGAGGTGCTGCACCAGTGGCACATGGATCCCCGCAAGTGGTGAAATGCTCAGGCCATGGAGGGGCTAAGGGTAGTGGAGGGTGCACATTACATGGTACCACCAGGTCATGATCCAACAGTTTCACAGGCAACCAGGTGGCAGCCATGGTGGCAGACATCTGTGGCAACTATGGGGTGCTGTATGGCGCAGGGTCCTTGAAAGCCCATGCTGATCTCAAGTAACGAATATGACTAGATATCCACACTGCCATTAACATGGCTGGTCCAGTGGCACAGATATTTACAGTACAAGTGACATGACCTCCATTCAGCCATGAAATGAGAGCTGGCTGCTATTGAATAGGTAGAGCATGGCACAGTCAGGGCCCACCCATGCAAGTGCCCAAACTCTTGCCTATCAAGAGGATGGTACTTGACACCCTCTCCAAGGTCATCTTACATGGAGAGATGGAGAGCATTAACACCTTGCCAAGTGTGCAGCACAGTGCAGGGACATGGGGTGGGAGGTACATGACTGAACAGCACAGTCAGCATCTCTGTCATGCACCCCATAGATTGGGAGACTGTGACCATCACCTATGTACTGCTAGCAACCTCCGTGGAGAAGGAAATGCAAGGAGACATAGACATGAAAGACCAGGTACATGGAACGCATCGTGGCCAGCTCAACGCATGACAATACCTGCCGATGCACCAGCAAGTAACTACACAATGTACTCTCACCCATGAGTACAGCACAGTGGACACAGAACATGGTGGTGGAGATGAACACCCTCAAGGACACAGACACAGACCCCATGCTGGAGACACCAGAGGCTACACAGGACCTGGATCAGTCACCCATTAGGAGCCAGCAAATGTCCCCCCCCCACCCTGAGGCAACCCCACAGCCACCACACAGCTGGCCACCCAGTGCTGTGGGACTGGGCACTGAGAAGCAACCAATACAGCCCTACATGTCTGGCCACACATGACAACCAGCCATCCCACACACACACAGTGCAGGGATGCAGGGGGCCACCCTGCCACCCCTCAAGGGCAAGATGACAGTGGCAATGAGGGGCCCTCAGCACACCTGACCCACCAGGCACACAGGACAACACCACAGTCTGTCATGCAGACCTACTGTCCCAAACTGCACCAGCTGGAATGGGATCACCTGCAGGCACAGTGGGAAAACTCCCAGGCCCAGAGAGACCTGACCATGGAGATGCAAAGGCTGTAGTGTGCCAATTAAAGACTAGGAAGCATCTTGCAGCAGATAGTTGCTCATCTGCTATCCAAGGCCAGGGCAGCCAGCCAGGCAGTTCCCACGGCAGGCCAGGATGTTATGTCCCAGATGCCTCCTGGTGGACACGCAAACCAGAGGCACAGCTGCATGCCACCACCCTGCCAACACCCACAAGCACCCAGGATGCCATAGCAGAAGGTACCATGATACACTGGCCAGCCACCTATAAGGACGTGGAAGCCTGGTTTAAAGAACATAGACTGGTTATCAATCTTAAAAAGACCAAATCTATGATCTTCTCCCACCTCCAAAACAAAGCTAGTAATTTCCAGCTTCAAGTCTTTGCCAGCTCTATGTTCCCACTCAAACAAGTTTACACATACAAATACCTGGGGATAACCTTTGACCCTGCCCTCACTTTCCATTCCCATATCTCCGCCTTAGCCTCCACCACCAATATTAGGTTCGGAATCCTTTACCGCCACAAACACTGTCTCCCCCCCCGATGCCCTCTGACTCGCAGTTATGTCCTCCATTCTGTCACTTGTTGGCTATGGCTTACCAGTCTACGGGGCTGCTGACCAGACCTCGCTAAACAAAATCTGCCTCACCTTAAGTAAGGCCTGTCGACTAATCTTAAGTGCTCCTAGACTTATGCATACCTGCCATCTTTACTCCCAGGCTAATCTGCTCAATCGTGACGAAAGTCTTAGGTATCAAACCTGCATCCTTACTAAAAAAACTCTCCTTGGGCTCTCTCCTCCTCATTTGACCTCCGTTATCCACCGTGTTAACTCCCTAGCTACAACACGGTCCTCCTATAAAACCAAGTTGAAGGTAGCTAGGGCAAGGACCTCTCATGGACAACGGGCTTTCCACTACCGTGCCCCTTCTTGGTACAATTCCCTCCCTGCCAGTATCTCAGACACCCCCACAATCTCTTGCTTTAAAACTACCCTCTGGAACCACCTTTTCACCACTCGCAGCTGCTGCTGTTTCTAAGCTATCTTGCTCACTCTCTGACAAAGCCCCCTGTTGGCTGCTCAAATCCTCTACCCTCTCTACCCTTGGTTCCTGTTACCTCCCTGTTGACTCCACTAAAACACACTGTATTGTTATCCTATGTTTTCTGATGTTCTAGTTATTTCCCTGAACAATGTTAACTTCACCAACCCTGTATGTGGTAAACTGTTGATCTCATTTGTCCTCCTGTATCCTCAAAAAAAAACAAAAAAAAACTGCATACTGTTTATCTGTACTAAGTTATTATCACTGTATTGTCCTCTCTGTGACGAGGTACCTTTGTAAACGAGCCTCTGGCTCAAAGGTTGTAAACTGATGCTTAATAAATAAAACACCTGCCCCACAGGCCCAGAGACACTGTGTAGGGTGCAGACACAGGGGCATCTGCCAGCCCACCAGTGACACAGGAGGTGAAGGTGGGCACAGCATACTGGAGGTCCAATGCCACCTGCATGCCAGTGAACCTGGCAGAAACACAGAGCCAGCAATGCCCAGGGACATTCAGAGACCATAGGCCTCCAGGGGGGCAGGGTGAATGCATTGCCATGCCACCTAAGCACACACTCCTCCACACATGATGGGGAAAAACAGTCAGGATGCTGTAAGGCAGCCCACACACACACTGCACAGTGGCTCCTATGCACCTACAACTGCCCTACAGGTACGGCCCATGGAGGTACCCATGGTGTGTACACCTGTTACATGTTGCATGCCCTACAGTGGTGTTATCTTTCTTCTGTCCACCATGGATGCCCCTGTGTGCTGTGACCTGTGCCATGCTCCTTCTGCTGGTGTCCGTGTGTGTGTCTTGGGTGTTAGGTGCTGTGCTGTTAATCTGTTGCTCTCCCCTTGTGTCTCCACAGGACTTCCATGGGTAGCTGGATTTCTTGGTATTGGAATAGTGGGAGCAGCCAGACAGAGCTGCATGCTTGGTGGTGGTGCCACACTGGCAGATGATCTCCTTCTACCTCTCCTGTTTCCTCTCCTAGTGGGTGGACATCCATGATGTCTACTAAAGGATGAGGTGTAGGAATTGTGATTAATCTCAGAGCCCTCCAAGGAATGTTGTGCTGTTGACTGTGGTGCATGTGAGTGTTTGCTGTTGTCAGCATCGTCCTGCAGTGTCCCCATCACTCATAGCGGTTCTCTCTCTTCTCTCTCTTCTCTCTTCCAAGGTTATTGTGGACCACTGAAGTGCCTTATCCTGGAGCTGACAGGGTACACTATAGTACCACCACTCCACCAGGGTCCAGCAGCAACTCAGAAGATGTGGACGACTGGGGGGCATGTTTGGGTTCAAGATTGGTGTGTCCAGTGGGGTCCCTGTGTTATTGTTGACACATTTAACAAATACATATTTTCCTATGTACATAGGTGTCCTTATCATTCTAGGTGGTGGCGCGTGACCACCCTCAGGGTATGTGGCCAGGCAGTGACATGAGTCCCTGCATTACACATTTCTACTAACTGTCCTCCACACCTGGCACTGCCTGTGTGGTGTGCTTGATTGTGCCACACTGTCCCTGCATCCATCCCTTTGGTTTGTGTTGGGCTTACAACACTGACATGCATTGGTTGTCTCCATGGTGTGGCAGCTATCTGGGTCATGGGGCATCTCTGTGTTCTTCAAGTTGCTCACTGTGTGTGGTGGCAGCCTGCAATGGTTCTGTCCTGGGTCTGCACATGGTCTGCACACCTGTTTTGGTGGCCATATCCCTGATAGGAGGGGGTACCATTTGCACCCATTGTTTCCTGTCTGCCCCCTTTCCTGCATTCCAGGGGCACTGTACAGGCACATGGGCAGAGGGGATGACCACCCCTGTTAGAGATGTTGCAAAATTATATTTCACCACCAAAATTCCTGCAAAATCAGCAATTTAACTGTGTGAAATATTTTGCCAAATTCGCCCATTATGCAAAATATTTTGCCGGATGCAAAATGCAAAATTTCTCATTACACAGGTGAAATTCTGAATTTCCCCTCCGCAAAAAATTTTGCAAAATGGGTGAATTTCACAGAATATTTCACATGACATTTGTCAGTTTTGCACATCTTTAAGTTCCGCACATGGGTGCTGGTAACCTCTGTGTAGACATCCCACAGAGTCCACAATGTCCTATGTGATGCTCCCAGGTGTGTTTCAATGGATGGTGGGCCATACTGTTGGTTTCATATTCTGTTTCTGTCTATTTCACTATGTTGTGCCAGCTGTCCTGCACATTCAGATGTGCAAGTGTATGCCATGTCTACTACTGGATGCTCTAACAAGTTTTGCCCTGCATGCTGCATACTGTGGGGTGTCCTTGTAGCAGAATCTTCCTGGTACTTTGCCCATGGAGCAGTGCATGACAGCCGTTCCCTGCTGCACCTTACTTACCTGTATTACACTGCTGAGGTTTACATCTACCCTTCACCTCGCATATTGCTGTACATCCTGGTTCACATGACTGAGCGATGTAGTGCATGTTGTGCATGCACGTATAGTGTTGTGTGCACACACCGCTACATGGCCACACCCTCGGGTGCATGCATACTGGATCTGATCCATAGCTAAGTATCTGCCCTTCCTGTACAGGAAACAGTTTAATTCATGAATGCTGCCATGGCATTATGTGTGCAGTATACTGTTGTATACCACATCACTTATGTGCCGCACATCTGCGGACAGGGCTTCATGAATAGGCCCCAAATATTAGTATCAACAGGGTTTACCAATATGGCTTGTGAATTCATTTTACATGAACATCTCCAGGTTGGAAAGGCATAGTTTTTGGTCAAAGTTTCTTATAACTGTATAAACATGAAATATGAGGAATTACTGTGAAATAATTGTCATCAAAATTATCTTTGTCTATTAGGCCCTGTTCACACTACACCACTTACAGTCTGTAACGGTTATAAACCGCTACAGACCGGAACCGTTACAGTGTGTCCACACTGCTGGAAAACAGTGTCGATAATGGTTTGGAACCATTATAGCCTGTCCACATTATGGGTGCCGTGCAACTGTTACGGTTGTAGCCTATCCCACAATGCAGTTTGTGCTGCACTGGGAGAATGCTGGAGCTACAGGCTCACGTGTCCACACTATGGCTGGTAACGTTACAGGGGCACAACTGTTTTCGTAACTGTTGCTCAAACCACCTCATAAGTGGTTTCAACAACGGTTATGAAAACACCTTCTGTAACATTACAGGCATAAATGCAAACTGTTGCTGTAATGGTTTCAGCCCTCTGTAACGTTACAGAGGCATAGTGTGGACAGGGCCTTACTGTCCTGTCACAAGGTTTCCAGCTACAGTACCATCCCTATTGCAAGACAACTGTCACTTCTCTCTAACATCTTTCTGTTTTGGAAATCCATAGAATGCCTTTCTGCAATCCTCTGTATTCTAACAGTGGTGCAACACATTTAGCCATTTTTTTCTGAAGTGTTGCTATCACAACGTATTTAATTTTTTACTGAATATACTGTATGCGTATAGTAATTAACACGGTATGGTGTTGAATTCTATTTTTTATATGAACAAGTTATAAAACTGTATTTAAAAACTGCCAATTATCATTTCTGTTTTAATACATGTAAAATGTTCACTTAAGAAATAGCTATGAAACTTCAAACATCCAGAATATTGCTCAATGTACAGTATATACTTCATACTATGAACAACCCGCTGCAAGCCTACAAGCTCAGTGTCATAGTATCACTATAACCAAATACACTCAAACATTAGAAGTCACCCCATCGTCATAGAAAGCGTATACACAAAATAATTACAGTATGACGTCGGAAAATGTGCTGGAAATTTCATGGTCTCTGATAGGCTGATACCCTTGTCAAGTGGGGCTTAATTAACCACCACAACGTTTTCAGGCTCAGCTGTTAAGATGCGTGGGAGCGGAGACTGCAGTGCTCCATAGCAGACTTGTGGAACATTCACAATATTTGCTCTCCTGGACTGTTGGACAGGTGCTGCTTGCAACCTGAAGGAGGGTTCATTCTAGCTTTAGGGACTTTGCCCACTTGCTGTGAGCTCCAGTGTGGGGTGGCTATGAGAAGGGTGATGGAGCATGAAACTTCAGTCTCTGTGAGGGGACATTAAAACAAACTATATCTGCTATGTTCCAACTATGGGAACGACTGCTGAAATGTGTTGGCGCTATGACAGTCGGGCTCAAAATCAGTCTTGGGATCATTCACATCTTTTGGTCATCTTCAGATCTAGTTAACTGGTGCTGCTGTCACCCTGCAGGAGGTGTCATCATGTCTTGAGAGACTATTTCCACTTTTGTTTTTTTTAATAGTATTGCTCCCCCGGTTCCGGTCAGCCCTTTCTCCTGCCATCCTCCCAGGCTCATCTCCTGACCCTCAGACACCTACCTTCCTACTCTCATGGCTTACCTTCCATGGTAGGGAGGTGGAGAGCCCCCAACTTGACCCACCAGGACAGGATCCAGTGTTTAGGAGGTGCCTTCTTGGGGGTGGCACCTACAGTATGGTGGACGGCCATCATGCCACTTGACCGGGACCACTATTTCCACTTTTCTAAGGAGGGGAGCATTCAGTGCCAACAATGGCTGAGCTGTGCATGCATCTACATGCAGCATGCCAGTTGGCTGCTTCACCTCCGTGCCCATATTTACAGGACCCAGCGTGCCAACAACTAGCCTCTGCTAGTTGTCAGACAGATGCGGTCTCTGTTCCCCACCCTCCCTGGGAGAGGAGAGCAGTCCGTCAGACGTTCAGTCCTCTCCTACCCTGGCCGACCCCCAGTGACCCGCTTGCACTGCAAATACAGGTCACCAGTATGGCAGGAGATAAGGCATCATTGCCTCAGCCCTCCATGCCACTGGGCTGACTATTCCCACTTGTGAGCTCCAATCAGGTTTGACTGTCTGAAATGGGATGGAGCTGGCAGCAGTGCTTCCTAGCTTTGACCTAGCTCTCTCCAATGCTGGTCTTAAATTTAAAGTGCAGTACTTAAGGGCAGCATGCTGTGGGTCACAGCATGGGGTGGCAGTTGGTAGGAAATGATGCACCACTTGTATCACCTTGACCACACAACACTTAAATTTTAAGCTTTTAAGTTTATTGAACTCATAAAGGCAAGATGTAAAGTGTAGGCCAAAATAGGTAATAGCAGTTACACCCAACATAGGGTATGCGTACAAGGGTCATAACAAACATTGGAAGGGGAATGCCATAATGATGGAAAAAGCACATAAGAGAAGGGCAAAAGGTAAATAATAACCAAATCTGGGAACAGAATCAAAACATTATCAAGGTTATTTGTACAAATGGCATAACATACAACAAAAGAGAACCACTGTTTAAACCCTATCAGGGATAAGGGAAGATAGGAATTTCAAAATATTGTGTGGAAGTAGAGGAGCTGAGAATCCTGCGTGTGGTGCAGTTTACCGGTTTGGAAGAAGTTATCAGAGACACAGTCAGGAGACTGCGGTGGTGCCCCATCTGCATGGACTGCATCTGCATTAAATCTGAGATTTAAAAGGAGAATGCTAGATTCCTGGCCCAGTTGGATAGGATATGAACAGCATCCTTTCCCAGCCAGGGGACACCAAGTCTGATATATGTACCTCAGTGACCATGAGGATGAGCGTCAAGACTATGATGTCTCAAAAATGATGCTAGTGGAGGGTCATAGACACATTCCTCACCCTGTACAATTACATAATTCCAGTTCCATTGTATCAGGACAGACTTGCCAGGAGGAGGTAGCTGTGGTAGAAACTAGGGAGGATGTTGGGGATCATCCTTAATGGGGACCATGAGAAGGGCTGTAGAGGACCACAAATGAAGAGGAATCAACTGCTGGTGGTGGACTAGATTGTGCGTGGTATAGATCTATGTGTTGAAAAAATGGGAGGGGGATTTGAGGTGTCTACAAGTAGAGATGCAGCAAAGTAAAATTCTGCCTGCGATGTGGACACGAAGTGGTCACTTCACGTTATCATTCCGCTACGTGAATTGACCATTTTAAGCCCTCACTGTACCACTGTGCATTGTAATTATGACTTTGCATTGTGTATTCTGCCTTACTTCGCTTTAAGGCACAGTGATAATTCACAGGCAGCCCACGCACATCACATGGCTTACACAGTTTAGGTCATATGCTTCAGGCAGGCAGGCAGAAGGTTATGGGCAAAAACACTCTTCAACATGGGCTGACTTACCCGTTTTGCATGGGGTGCGACAAATGGCTCTGCTCTGTGAATGACCGGGGGTAGGGTGTGAACATGTGATGAAGAGGGCTGCACAGGTGACAAGTCCACAAATTAAGTTATTTTCCCCATTCTACATATGAAGGTTGATGTTCCACTTGCACTAGACATACTGCATTGAACACCACCACTGCTACTCTGACCACCACTTGACAAGATTTCTAAATCATAATCCTCCCCCTTATCATGTCTGTAATAATCCCCTGGTGTTATTTCATCATTACTGCCGACATTCCTACTTGGTCTTACACTCATGGAGGGGCATAACATGCTCAGTAAGGTTGATGATGAGGGTGAATGCCCCACTATGGCATTAGCTGCCATCTGGTGCTGGGTCCACAGTGCCATGTGCCTGTTCTTAAGATGTGTATGCTGTCCTCCTGTGCCCAGATGACTCCCCTTTTTTACTTCAACTCACATGCACATGGCAAAGCTGGCAGATTGCAACTGACTCATCATTTGCATCTTGGACAAAAAAATCCTAAACAAGGGACTGTGATCCCCTACTTTTAACATGTCCCTAATGCTGCTTATTGGACTCCGTTTTGTTTTTTAACCCATGAAATGGGGGGTGCTACATGATTTTTCAGGCTGGACACACTTGGACTCCAACTGACCACCATGACTACCTATGATTATTAATGGATCATCAGCAACAGGAACCACTAAATCACAGCTTTTTTGTGGACGGGGGGATTTAATGCCAACAGACCCAGACACAGCCACCTTGACTTTCTTTTTCTCTGTTTCCCAACAGGGGTCACTGACATCATCATCATCATCATCATATTCATCAACATCATCCACATCCAAATTTTCAGCTTGGATGCTGCCATGTGGAGAACATTTTGCAACCACAGCGTCATCATCATTATCATCAGCCGATATATTTGTGCCACACTTTGAATCATTGGATGGCAAAGGCATGGCCTCAACAGCGCTGGAAGAAATATGACATTGTGAGTTATCGTCACCAGGATCCGAATCATGTTCAACTACCATGGGGATGTTCATGGGGAGTATGACATCATCTACACTGTCAGTTGCAGCTTTAAACTCTACCATATTTTTTGAAATGATTAACTTGTCAGAAGTGGAACTTGAAGCAACAATACTCATGCCAGCAGAAGGTGCACTGACACCACCAACTGTCATGACATTGTCTCCTTCAACTATGAGTGAAGCTAAAGATTGCATTGTAAAAATCATTGCTGGAGAAATTCCTTTACTGACATCAGTTATGCACTTCTGCGTACTACCAAGCCCACAGACAACCTTGCCACTGGCAGCAGTGCCATGGCCAGAAACAGCTTTGCTTGCAAGTCTCTTTGCAGGCATTTTGGGGATCACCAAGAAAATTCTAAACAAATTTAGATTTCTGAACTTTCAGTCTGGGCCAGTGGATGTGAAGCCCAAAAAAATAATCAGCTGTGGCTTGCAGATGGAGATTGGGCACTAAACAGATGCAAAAGCAAAAGACAGCTTAAGATTGCACTGCGCAATCAAGAAGAGATGCAGATGCAAAGTCAGAGCAGCACCTTAACTAGTGCTCACAAGTCACAATCCAATCTGGAAAAGAATACCTTTTGCAGGTTGGTGGGGGGAGGGCAGTACACTGCAGTAGCAGTCCAAAACCACAATACCACAAAGCAGTACAAAATCACACAGGTGTGGTGGATAGCAGGTTCACACTGCTGCAATTACTCTGTGGCACAATAAAAGGTGACTGATTTGATGGCACATTTTGCACACACACTCACACACACACACACTACAAGTAATGCACAGTAAATTGAAAACTTCAGTAATATAACCACATTTTTTAAATAAACTGAAATTAAGCACTGCTGAATCACAACAATTGGCAAAATAAGTAAAGAATTACTGAAAATATTACTGAGTATACATTAACATAGTTATGCAAGAAAAATATAACTAAAACAGAAAGACTGCCTTTTTCTCCCAGGTAATCAACCTCCACCACAGATATGCCGCCCCCCACCCCCCCCCAAAGCACACTTCAAGTGTCTGTTAGTACACAGACTGAATGTTCTAAATTAACATTCAAAATCCACACACAAACAATAAACACTCAATGATATGAGCATAGGACGGTTTCCTATAATCGATGTACTAAATTTTGAGCAAAAATAAATGGCTCAGAAGGCTTTTTTAACAGCTTTTAGAGGATTTGAATCGCAGAGCTCTGAGAGTAAACTGTCTCATGCTACCACTACTCACACCACACAGAACTGAGGCTGTGCAGAACAATCTAGAGCCCATGTGTCCTGCATCTGTGGCAAAAGCTAAACACTTGTGCGTGGCTGTTTGTGTTTGTCTATGTCTGTAGCTTATTTTTTGGGGATTTACAAGATTTTCTGCTTGGAGTAACTACACCATTCTTGCTCACTACATCTGTGAAGGACTCCTGGACTGGATTTCTGCAAAACATCACCACCAGGTATTTACATTTTCAGTTTAAAATCAACTTTTTGGAAGCTATCTCAAGCAAAACATAAGTCAAGCAACTAAGTCTGACAAACTCAGTGACTGGGTCCTGCTTGAATACACATTTCTGTCTGACCTGCTATAAAGGGATCTGTATGTGGGCTTTAAAACAACCTCTTTAAATAACAAAGGAAGCATAAGGACAAAAGGATTTCACATCCAGCATGTGTATTTGAATAAGTGTGCCCCAGGCTATCAATGTTATGGGGCAGGGAAGTGCATGCCTGCAAACTCTTGCATAGCCAAAGCCTCTTGTCAAATCCTTGCCTAGCTGTGACCCTGGGTGGCCTCTATCATGAATTGTGCCAATAGCCAAGGACATCTAAAAAATTGTGTCTCTGAATATCTGCAGCCTTCTCTCCAAATTGCCACAATTTCAGGCCTGGGTGGCTCAGATTGATCCTGTTGTCACCTCCCTAACAGAAACATGGTTATCACCAAAGATCCCAAATACAGCAATTGCCCTTCCTGGATACAGCCTGTTCCGGCAGGACGGTGCCTCAAAAAGAGGGGGGAGGGAGGTGGGAATGTCTGGTTTACCTCAAGAGTGGCATCAAAGGGAAAATACTGCCAATTAGCTTCCACACCAAGGAAGCGCAGGTTCTAACACTAAAACTTAATATTGGCCAACAAAACAAAGTGCTGCTATTATCTACTGTATACTTGCCTCCTGGGATGCTACTCACTGGCTTCCCACAGCTCACAAGCCACATCGAACAGAACAAACTAAACTGGGAACATGTAATCCTAGGGGACTTCAACATTAATTGGCAAGCATAAGATGCAGCGACAGTTAGAGACCAAATAGCCGGCCTGTCCCTGACCCAACTGGTCACACAACCCACCAGGCAAAACTACAGGAACTAGCACCCTCATCGACTGGCTACTCTCCTTCTGTCCTGAACAAATTGCAGAGGTAACAGTCCTACCTGACACCATCAGTAACCACTCCCCTGTGATACATACCTGGACTAATAAGTTCACCAAGAGTAAGCCTAAGACCACCAGGAACAGTTCTCTAAGGCCTGGTCAACTAGACTCCTTCAGGCACTACCTAAAAGGGATTGACTAGTCATAGAAACATAGAAACATAGACTTTGACGGCAGATAAGGACCGCTAGGCCCATCTAGTCTGCCCATTTCCCTACCTACAGGATAGGCCGCAGATCCTAGTTAACCAACAGCCTATTTCTTCCTACCCCCACAAGAATTGCCTTATGTCTGTCCCATGCATTCTTGAATTCTCCCACAGTTTTAGACCCCACAACCTCCTCAGGAAGGCTGTTCCATGCATCCACTACCCTCTCTGTGAAATAATACTTCCTCACATTGCCCCTGAAACGCCCTCCTTCTATCTTTAAATTGTGTCTCCTTGTTCTTGCAAGTCTCTTTTTCTGAAAGATGCTACCCTCTTGGACTTTGTTGATTCCACTGAGATACTTAAAAGTTTCTATCGTGTCCCCCCTCTCCCTTCTTTCCTCAAGGGTATACATATTAAGCTCCTTTAGTCTCTCCTCATACGGCTTCTCTTGCAGACCCTGCATCATTTTAGTTGCCCTCCTCTGGACTGCCTCTATCCTGTCTATGTCCTTGCGGAGATAGGGTCTCCAGAACTGGACACAGTACTTCAGATGGGGTCTCACCAACTGTCTGTACAGAGGGATAACAACTTCCTGTTTTCTGCTGATGATGCCTCTCCCTATACATTCCAGTGTACTCCCAGCCCTCCCTACTGCCTTCTCACATTGCTTGCTAACCTTAAGGTCATCTGATATGATTACTCCCAGGTCCCTTTCCTTTTTTGTTGTTGTTACTACCTCCCCACCCATTGTGTATTCTTCCCCTGGGTTCTTGTTTCCCAGGTGCATTATTTTGCACTTCTTTGCATTGAATCCTAGCTGCCATACTTCTGACCATTCCTCCAACCTTGCCAAGTCCCTTTTCATCCTTTCCACACCTCCTTGTGTATCAACTCTGTTGCAGATCTTTGCGTCATCTGCAAAAGGCATACTTTTCCTTCCAGTCCCTCTGCAATGTCACTGATGAAGACATTAAAAGGACTGGATCCAATACTGAACCCTCCGGTGCCCACTAGTAACCCTCCTTTCTTCAGAGTGGACTCCATTTACAATTACCTTCTGTGTCCTGTTGTCCAGCCAATGTTTTACCCAGGCTATCACCCTGGGTCCCACTCCCAGGCTGGTTAATTTGGCTATTAATCTTTTGTGTGGGACTGTGTCAAATGCCTTGCTAAAGTCTAGATAGGCCATGTCCACAGCCCCTCCCTGGTCTACTACTTTGGTCACCCAGTCAAAGAAATCTATTAGTTTAGTCTGACATGACCTTCCCGCTGTGAATCCATACGGCCTTGGGTCCTGTGCTCCACTGGCCTCTAGGTACTCGACTACTCTTTCCTTCAGAAGTGACTCCATCACTTTCCCTACCACAGAGGTCAGACTGACAGGTCTGTAGTTTCCTGCCTCTGTCTTGGACCCACTTTTGTGAAGGGGAATCACATCCGCCTTCCTCCAATCCTCGGGTACCACACCATCCTTCCATGATTTATTAAAAGAGTAGCCAGTTGTTTCACTAGTTCCTACCTTAATTCTTTTAGAATTCTAGGGTGAATTCCATCAGGACCCATTGCTTTGTCCACCTTCAGTTTTAGGAGTTCTTGCAGAACCCTTTCTTCTGTGAAAGGACTGGGATCGACCCCCTATCAAGAGTGCTTCTGTTAATTGGATTAGGCACTTCCTCCTCCTCTTTGTGAATACTGAGCAGAAATATTCGTTCAGTATTCCTGCTTTTCACTGTCCCCTCTGCCCACCCACCGTTCATTCTATTCAGCCTCACTATCCCTCCCTTTGTCTTTCTACGCTCGCTGATGTACCTATAAAAGGTTTTATCCCCCTTCTTAACTGAGTTGGCTATCTTTTCCTCAGTTTGGGCCTTTGCTATTCTGACATCCCTCCCTGCTTCCTTCTGCCTTAACTGGTACAGCTTTCTGTCCTGCTCCTTCTGTGTTTCCTTATACTTCCGGAATGCTATCTTTTTCTTCCTGACTTTCACAGCCACCTCTTTTGAGAACCACAGTGGCTTTTTTTTTCGTTTTGATTTGTTTATTTGCTTCACACAAAGGCTTGTTGCCTCTGTGATGGCAGTTTTGATAATTCCCATTGTTGCTCCACACCTCCTTCTAGCCTGTTTGCTAGTGCTTTTCTGAGGTACTCTCCCATCTTGCAAGGTCAGCCCTCCTAAAGTCCAGTACCTCACTTTGTATGGCTTGACTCTGTAGCTGAGTTTAACGTGAACCACACTGTTTGATGGTCACTTGTCCCCAGATGGCAACCCACTTCTAGATCTGAGATCCTCTCACTGTCCCCGTTTGAGAGTATGAGGTCTAAGATTGCTCCCTCACGAGTGGGTTCCGAAACTAGCTGTCTAATGCCTGCCACCTGTAGGGCATCAAGAATGGCCCTGCTCTTGGATGTGGCTGCAGCAAATGTGCTCCAGTTAACATCTGACATATTCAGGTCTCCCATCAACAGTATCTCCCCTTTCTCTGCCATTCTAAGAATGCCTTCTATCATATCCTTGTCCATTCCTTCCCTCTGACATGGGGATCTGTACACAACCCCTGTGCAGATTGTGGTGCCCTTTCCAGTCTCCAAGGTGACCCACAGTGCCTCCTCTCCTCCCTGTTTACTCTTTTGTTCAGATGCTTTTATCCCTTCCTTTACATAGAGAGCTACTCCTCCCCCTCTTCTCCCCTGCCTGCCTCTCCTGTAGGTTATGTACCCTGGTATGTTAACATCCCAGTCATGGTTCTCTGTGTACCATGTTTCTGTGACTGCTACGATATCCAGGCATCCCTCTTCCATTAAGGCCATCAGCTCAGGGAGTTTGTTGCCCAGACTACAGGCATTGGTACTCATTACCCTCCATTTCCTGATGGCCTTACTCCCTTTTTGCCCCATCCCTGTCCTTCTTGCCTTTGTCACTTTCTCCATTTACCCCTGCCCTTCTCCCTATCAACACCTCTATGTTGGTGTTTGCCGTTACTTACCGTGATTATTTGGGGGGCTAGGATTTTCCTGCTCCTTTCCAGTGCCTCCCCCCTTGGCTAGTTTAAAAGCTTGCCAATGAAGCATTTAAACCTATCACCTAGGATCCTGGTTCCCCTCCCGGACAGATGCAGCCCATCATGCCAGTATAGGCTTGCATCACTCCAGGTGGACCCCCAGTCCCCAATGAAGCCAAACCCCTGAGCTCCACACCAGTTTTTCAACCACTGATTAAATCCCATGGTGCGGAACACCCTAGCCTCTCCTATGCCATAGATGGGTAGCACCTCCGAGAAGGTTACCGTGCGTGCTACTTGACTAAGGCCCCTCCCCAATTCCACAAACTCTTCCTGCACTTCTCTAATCCCTTTCTTAGCCAGGTCATTTGTCCCTAGGTGGACAATGATATCCAGCTCCCTCCCTGTGCAGTTGCTCGGCAATCCTGAGGATTCGCTCCCTGTCCCTCCAAGCCATGGCACCAGGCAGGCACCTTACCTCCCTCTCCCCTTCCTCCCCCAGTTATACCTTCCTAACAATGGAGTCCCCCACCAGGAGATGTTTGCTTCCCCTGCAGGGTCCCCTGCCACCCGCCTGTGGGTCTCCTTTGTGGAGGTTCCCAGCATCCTCCTTGGTCTCCACTGTGGGTGCCTCCATAGAGGAACCACACTTTGCCAGAATGGCATAGGAATTGTGGAGAAGTACAACGGGAGGGATGCACCTCTGTTCCACCACCCTCCCTGAGCCCACTGTGGTCCAACCACTCCTCTTTCTTGGCAACCTCTGAGGCAACTGCAGTGGCACTGGTGGTCCCTGGATGGAAGGGGAGGTCCCACAAATCCTGTCCAACTCAGCCTGGAGATGAGCAACCTCTTCCCTCAGCCCAGAGAGGTGCCTGCAGATGGGACAACACTGCATCCTCCAGAACATCTCCCGGAAGACTGCTGGTCCACAGCCACTGCACTGCACCACTCCAATCATGTCTTATTTCTGGCCCCTTAACTGTTTGCAATCCTTACTCTTTCCTCTGTTTTTTTTCTCTTTCTCCTTACTTTCTGCCTGTGTGCCCTTTAAGCTCCTGATTGTCCTGTTCTGAGACAAGAATATCCTATATTTCACAGTAGACCACTTACTTGCTCAGAGGCAGACCTCCAGCAGCTAGAGGGGGCCGGAGAGCTACTCTTGCCCTTCTAGGATGGTGGGTCCTTGGTGGTTCTGTGATCACTCACTTCCTGCCCCAAACAGGAAGTTCCTGTTGTCAGTCAAATCCTGTGCCTATAAAAATAGAACTAGCTTTCAATGGGGGGGGTGGAGGGGAGGGAAGGAGGGCAATATAGTCCCAGTAGAGAAGTTCAGTCACACAGCAGTCCTTTCTCCTGGTGCCTTCTGCCAAGCTATTAGCTGAAACTTTCTAAGGCAGTCTTTAAATGTAGCTTCCTTCTAGCTAAGCCACTCCCCCTACTTACCAGATCTTTCTACAAGTAATTTAAACCTCACAGCAGTTAAGTCCTTTCAGTCACCTGAGATTTACAAGTCCCCACTGGATAGAGTCAAGGATGGAAACCAAGCACTGGATTACTTCTGCAGTATCTTCACTAAAGCCTGCAACATCTTTGCTCCTTACAAAACAAAGAAAACCAGAGGAATCCCCAACCTCTGGCTGTCCAGCCCTCTAATTGAATGTATGCGACTCAGAGATCACCTGTGGCATAGGGCCAAAGCTACCGGGAACCTAGCTGACTCCCAAGCATATAAGGCAGCTAGAAATACCTGCACAAAACTCATACGTCTGCCGAATGCAGCTTACTACAGTGACCTCCTAAGAAAGACCTGGGGTAAAGGGAGGGAGTTCTGGGACTCTGTTAAATCTCTCATGGGTGAAGCCTCAAGGGCCCCACTGAACCTTATAGTTACCTCCTCTGGCACATTGCAAGACCCAAACGAAATTACTGAGGATTTTAATGTTGCATTCATGGACCTCAGCAATGTGTTGCCATCTGAATACCTGAATCACACCCTTGCAGGCCAGCAGCACAACCGCAACACTCCATCGACATGGGATAATGCTACTCCACCATTCTACTTCAGGCAAATCTCCACAGGTGAGACTGTCAAATATATCAAATGGGTCCTTGGTAAGACCAAGATGAGAGGTGACATGATCGATATGAAGATGGTAGCACTCACATTAAACAAACTTGTAGCACCGCTCACCAAGGTATTCAATGCATCTCTGAGATCTGGCATCTTTCCTGACAGGTGGAAAGAGGCTCTAGTCACTCCTGTTTTTAAATCAGGAGACAGAGCTAGTCTAGCAAACTTCCGGCCCATCTCAATTTTACTCCCCCCCTCCAAAGCACTTGAAAGGGTGGTCTCAGAACAATTAACTGAGTACCTAGAAAAGCATAGCCTTCTCTGCTTGCAACAACATGGATTCCAACAAAACCACTCCACCGTCACGGTGCTAGTAGAGTGCACCATTCAGCTTTCAGGATAAAGGGATTGCGGTGGGGTCTATCTTCATAGACCTCAGCAAGGCCTTTAACATAGTCAATCACCAACTGCTACTGAAATGTCTTCTCTCTACAGGATTGTCAATGGAATCAGAGGCCTGGTTCCATAGTTACCTCACCCATAGAACTTAACAAGTCAGGATCAGCAATACAGTCTCTAAGCCCAGGGAAGTAAACCTAGGGGTCCCACAAGGTTCTATCCTCGGTCATCTCTTATTCAGCCTCTTCATAAATGACATGCCTTCTACCTGTCCTGCACACTCCATACTCTATGCAGACAATGCTGTTGTCTCCATCCCAGGGAAAGACCTGGGATCAGTTAGCTCTGAACTTCAGCTCAATCTTCGTGCATTGGAATCCTGCTTCTCAACTACAAAAAGACTAAGAACATGCTCTTCAGCACCCCACAGAGCAAGATGCGAGGGTTCTCACTGCATATACTTAGTAGCGAAGTAGAAGTACTAGACCAAGTCAACACTTTCAAGTACTTAGGGATCACCTTGATGACACCCTCACCTTCACTGCCCATGCTGAGCAACTGGTAAAGTCCACCAACATGAAGCTTGGCATCCTGTACAGACACCACACCTCAATGACACTGGCTCCCTGAAACTTGTTGCGTGCAGTTCAGTTCTCTCATCTGTGGATTATGGCCTTGTCATATACGGGGCAGGCACAGACACGGTACTTAAAAGGGTCAAAACCATCCTCAACAAGGCCTGCCACCTGGTCCTGGTAGTACACAAAATAACTCACTCTTGTGACCTATACAAGGAAAGTGGCTGGCTCCCACTCCACCACAGACTCCAATACCAGGCCTACCTCCTTGCAAAAAAGTCCCTGCTGAGGTCCATGCCTAGTGCTACTTCATCCCTCTTTGAGCCTGCACAATCATCTAAATGCCCAAGGAGTGCCTCCAGGGCTGTCCTAACTATTCCCTTCAAACAAACTACCCTTTGCCAAAACTCTGTTTCCTACTGTTGGTCTAAATGGTTCAATGATCTGCCTGCAGACCTTGCCGACTCCCCCAGACTTGGCCACTTTAAAAATGGGCTTCAATCTCTTCTTGCCAGAAAATCTGACTGACAGTGTTTCTGTTAACCCACAGCCTCTGACAGCAGTTCTCGCACCCGACAAACACTACTCTCTCTCACTCCCAACCTCCTGTTCCACAACTGCCCATTTCCCCTACACCTCCCATCACCTACCACTTCCCCTTGACAAAGCCTCACCTTGGCTGCTAAAACTGCATTTCTGCAGACTGGGACCACCCCATCTGAACTGTAACATGATTGTTGAATACTGTACTGCACTTAATTAGTGCCGAAATAATATGCTTCTATGCAAGTGTGGTCCTGTTTCTTCTTACTTCTTGTACCCTGCTTAATGTTGTAACTGCACACTAATACCACATGTTAGTAGATGTCTTTCTGTTCTTCAATATTTCATAACCTGTAAATGTCTTGTATTCCTTGTTGACTTGGAGCCTTTATACACGAGCCCCCGGCTCAAAGGTATTAATCTGAATTTGAAATAAATAAATCCCATGAATTACTGCAAAGTTCGCCTTGGTGCTCAATAACAAGGTGAAGTGATGTGAAGTACATTGATTTCTATGTATTTTTGCATTAAAATTGGTGCAGAAGTGATTGGGGGAAGGCGGAGTAATGTGAACTCATTGTTACCAATGGACTATGCCTTCCTCATTATGATGCAAAGTACTCCACTTTGCATTACAGATTACTTTGCGGATTCTGTATTACTCCGCAAATTGCTTCATGGAGTGAATTTTGACCACTTCACCCACCTCTACCTATGAGGCCTATATGGATGATAAGCAGATCCTGAGATTTGCTATGGTGGTAAGAAGGGAAGTGTAGCTGGATGTCATTTTCCATCTAGGGACTAACGACTTGGCTAGTGATGGTGTTTGGATAGTGCAGATGAGTTCATGGGACTGGGGAATGATCTTAGGCAGGCAATGTATTTTGTAGCTTTTATAGGCATGTTACTTGCCTATGACAGTGATGAGAAGGGGGATTCCCACACCAGGATCTTTAACTCATAGTTGAAGGAAGGGTAAAGAGCCGAAAGGTTATGCTACAGTAACTGTCTCAAACCAACATGTTACAGTAGAAAGTCTGTATAGCCTTGTAGGAGAGAAGTGTATAAGGATACAAATTAAGACAGGTAGCAGCATGGTAGAAATGAACAGAGAGGGGGTCACGTGACGCCAATGGAGGAGTAGCAGTCGCTGTGTGCGGGCTCCCGACCTAAACCTGCAGATTCGCTGACTTTCTATATTGCCAAGGCAGTTTACCTGGTCCCATCCTGTCCACCAAGGCTGCTGATCCCCTCTGGGCTATTTTGGGGTCATTCGGCGATTGCGATGCAAGCGGGCGACCAGGAATTGGAGGCGAAGCGGCCACGCCACAGTTCTTCACCGGAACACAACACGGAGGAGGTTAAGCCTGAAAAAATCTACAGTGATCTCTCAGTTATAAAAGAAGCACTCTTTAAGCTGGTGGATGAAGTCGCAGATATAAAACCTGCTCTGACCTTAACTGGCTAGACGGTCACGGACACTGAGGCTCGCATTTCATCAATTGAGCGAGCGTTTGAGAAGACAAGGCCTACTCTTTCTGACTGTAAAAAGACGATCACGAAATTAGAGGAGCAGCTAAATGATTTGGAGGGTAGGAGCCGCCGAAATAATTTAGTCCTGTTGGGTTTACCAGAAGGGGAGGAGGGTTCTAATATGCTGATGTTTTTGTAGAAACTACTAAAAATATCTGTGGGCCCCTCACCAAATGGGCTGGAGTACGTCATTGAAAGGGAGCATCGTGCCCTAAGAGCTAAGCCATTACCAGCAGAGCCTCCTCGCCCTATCATTTTTAAGCTCCTTAACTTTCTGGACAGGGAGCTTATTTTGAAGGAATCTAAGAAACTATCTTCCTTTCACTGGGAGGGTAAAAAATTGCACCTTGTCCCTGACCTGACATGGAAAATGAGACAATGTAGAGCTGCATTTCGGCCTGTCACATCGAATTATGGGCCGCGAGGATCCGCCATCGCATTTTGTATCCAGCTAAACTCGAGGCCACTACAAAAGAAGGGGTTAAACGATATGATTCTGCGGATGATGCATTAACTTCTCTCCATGTTCTAATGCCAGATCTTTTCCCTAAAGGTTGAGCTATGAGTTGGACTGTGCGGAACTTTTGAGCCTAATAGCTCAACACAGTTTTATTTTTGGCCTGCTTTACTAGCTCGTGTTCTTTTGGACCATAATCTTACTAATGTGACCACTACCACAAGATCTTAGCAATCATATTCAATAATTGGTCTACATCAAACAGCAACCTATTGTATGGTTTATATAACAATTAGTTAAAGCAGATCTGCTATTTTAGGAGATTGTTTTTTATCCTTCTCTACGTCCAGCAGAGGGGGTTGTTAATCTGACCTCTTATGTTAATGACAGTTTGAACCTTTACTTCTTTGATGCGTTGTTGTTAGATTTGGTCATAGTTATAAGGTTTGTTTAGGTGGTGGAGGGCTATATAGATTAGGCTGGCAAGCCCTAATATAATTTGGTATGAGATGTAGTGGGGCAGGAGGTTTTGCCAGGATTTATGGCTCTCTATCTTCCGGAGGTGCCGCCCTTCTTTCTCCCTCCTATGGGCTGTTATATGTGCATTTATATTTATATTTTCATGTGATACCACCCCAAGTTGGGTCAGGTCTTAACCGTTACCCGATTGGAGATGTTTGTGTGGGGAGGGGAAGCCTCAGATAGGCATGAGTCTCTCTCTTGTCGGGAGTTGGCTCAGCTCTTTTTTGAGTGCTTCCTCTTTTTGGAGGGTTTGCAGGTGAAGTCCTCCATTAACAGCTATTGTTTTTCTCTTCTATATAATGGTTTGTATCAAGGCCTCCTGCAACTATAAAAATTTGTTGTATTTGACTTATGATAGTCACTAATATTACTTGTGGGGCGGGGGCTATACCTGGATATAAAAATAGTGTTTCTACATTCGGCGGGTTTGTGTGTTGATCCTTGTGGATTTGTGATTGTTAAGGGAGGTTTAGGAGGCCCCACCTCTATGGCTCACTTTGAACCAGTGCAAGAGGAGTGGGCTTCTGGGCCTGGGGGTTGTAGTTTGGCAGTTCAGTTGGGGGAATAATTTGGGGGTGGGGGTGTTTGGGGATGGGTGGGTCTGGTCTACTTTGGTTAAATGTGGGGAGGGGCAGCTATCCGTATATTATTCTGGGGCAATATAGGATAAATGGCTTCTAATCTGAATTTTTTTCATGGAATATTAAAGGGGAAGGATAATTGTAAGAAATATATAATTCTGAACCATCTGGAACGTTATCAACGGCAGTTGTATTTTACAGGAAACATATGTTTTGTCAGACCACCTCTCTCACTTCAGGAAGAAATGGGTAGGCCAAGTGTTTGGGTCTGGGTATTCTTCCTCTAGTCAGGGAGTGATAATTCTGATAGCTCGGGCCCTTTGTACAATCAGAAATACTTGATGACCCGAATGGCAGATACATTATTGTTTCTGGCTAACTAGGAGGAAAGCCTCTGGTGTTGGGATCTATTTATGACCCCAATGCTGAGACTCCCTCCTTTTTTGCCCACCTGGCAATGGTCTTATCTCCCTTTAAGGACGTGCCAATTATATTAGGTGGAGACTGGAACTTAGTTCAATCTGACAAATTAGATAGATCGGTCAGTAGGAAGTCATATCCCTCTCCGGCCCAACAGGCTCTGGCTGAGTGTATATCTTTTTTAGGATCGATCGACCCCTGGAGACTATTTAATCCTTCGGCTCGGGACTATACCTTCTTTTCACCGGTACACAATTCCCTTTCTAGGCTAGACTATTTTCTGGTGAGTCGAAAGGTCATTTCCGAGGTTACAGAGACTGACCTGCTCCCTAGGGTGATTTCCGACCACTCTCTAGTTAAATTTGTTTGGGCCCCGTCCTTCATTCCTAAGAGAACTTATACATGGGCCCTAAACAACAGTATACTTAAAGATAATTACACTTTAAACAGGTTTCGCACCTTTCTGCAAGATTCTATTAAATTTAATTGGGGTACTATCTCTGATTTGGACAAATCTTGGGCTGCTCTCAAAACGGTGTGGAGAGGGGAATTAATTAGAATAGCTACGGTGAGAAAAGCGAAACATAATCAGAAGATGTCTTCCTGTTTGAATAAGATCAAAGAACTAGAAGACATCCCCGAATATTTGAGATCAGCTGACCAAGATTTGGAGCTATCCACTTTGAGAACATGGTATGCCGCTACACTGAGGGAGAGGGTGATTAACTCTTCAGTTAAATCTAGAGCCCTATATATTGGACAGGGTAGTAAAGCTGGTAAATTATTGGCCTGGCAGTTAAAACAAAAATCTGAATCTAGGTGGGTGCCGCCTTGAAATCTCTGACTCTAATACTCTGGTCACCGACCCTAAAGGTATTTTACAGTCCTTTGTGTCATTTTATAGGGACCTATACTGAGTCATCCTCCCTCTGTACATGAACTCTTCCAAATGCATAGGTTCATGAAGAACTTACCCTTGCCTAATTTGTCACAGGGCTCTAGAGTGCAGCTAATTTCTCCCATAACCAGTGAGGAGGTAATGTCGGCTATTGAAACACTTAAGACCGATAAGGCGCCTGGCCCCAACGGATTCACGCCTTTTTTTTATAAGGTATTTAAAACTGATATTGCTCCATTGCTGCAACAACTTTTTTCCTTTTGGTCTGAGGTTGGAGCCAGGGATGCGTCACTCTTCGAAGCCAGAATAATTTTACTGCCCAAACCGGGCAAACCCACAGACTCTGTTGGTAACTATAGGCCTATTTCTTTACTGAATTTGGATGTAAAAATTTTTGCTAAGATACTAGCTTCTAGGCTAAAAAGTGTTTGGCATGAACTGATTAGTTCGGAGCAAGCTGGCTTCGTGGAGGGACGCCTCGGCTGACCATTTTAGGGAACTGTTTTATTTAATTTCGACATCAGCGGCCCCCAGTGTGGAAGCTTCTCTCATCTCAGTCGATGCGGAAAAAGCCTTCGATCGGGTGGAGTGGACATATATGTTTGATACCCTTGTTAAATTTGGTATCCCCCAACAATTCATATGACTAATTAAGATTCTATACTCATGTCCAACTGCCAGAATTCAGTGCAATAATTTAATTTCTGTGGCTTTTCCGTTACAGAGGGGAACTCACCAGGGTTGCCCTCTGTCACCATATTTGTTTAACCTGTATTTAGAACCTCTAATTAGAGCAATCAAGACTGATAAGCAAATACATGGCATCATGATCGGGATCAAGAACATAAATTGTCGGCATTCGAGGATGACATATTGCTACATTTTAGGAATACAACACTATCCCTCCCTAGGGCTTTAAGCCTTATTGAAGACTTTAGCGGTTTTTCAGGCTATAAGCTTAACCTTTCCAAAACATTATTTTTTCCTCTTTCTACAAATCTTGTAAAGGGTTGGTGCTTATCATTAGGCCTTCAATGGCAATCCAAATCTTTAGTTTATCTGGGTATCCAAATCTCTAGGAATTTGGAAGAGCTGGCCCAGCTGAACTTGAAACCAGTCCTTAAATCCATCAGAGAGGACTTGAAGAGATGGTCGAGACTTCCCCTGTCTTTCTCTGCGAGGGTCAATACAGTGAAAATGGTGGTCTTGCCAAGAATTTTATACCCCCTCCTCAACCTGAATATATTTCTCCCTAAATCCTTGTTTGACAGCTTAAGTAGACTCTGCTCTGAGTTTATATGGAAAAATAAACCACCCCGTAGGTCCTACTCCAAACTTTGTCGACAACGTAGTTTGGGTGACCTGCAGTTACCTGACTTTTTTAGATATTATTTGGCTATACACACGGCCAGGGCTGTCTTATGGACCGGGAAAATTGATTCTTCTGCTACCGCCTAGCTTTTGACCAGGCAATAGCTAAGGACTTAAAGTTAGATTTAGAATCTTTTTTATACTACTTGGTCCAAAGTTCCTAAAAGTTTAGAAATACCCCTTGGGGTGGGACATTAGGGTTATTCACCAGTTATACGCTGGGTTGAAAGTTAATCCAAGATTCGACCTTTCACAACCTTTACTACGGAACCCAGTTTTTGATAGGCAATTTGCCTATCAAGAATCTATTTCTATCGTCCCGCCTAAGATTAGGTCTCGGATTTTTACAAAGGCAATTCTTTACTACCGCTTTCATCGTTGGCTTTAAAGTTTGGAATTAAACCTCAGTATATGCTAAAGTTAGCCCAAATTAGGAGTTCTATCTCCTCTTCTTGAGGAATACCAAAAGATCAGACCTAGTGGGAGTTTTATGGGGCAACTGTCGGATGCTTGTTCATCTGGGAGATTGGTGTCCAAGAGTTACCAATTCTTAGTTAAGAAGCTTGACCTGAACTTATCTCCCATTCCTTATTATTGGAAAGTTAAATGTCTCTGGATTGGCCTGAAGGAATCTGGGAGAAAGTCTGGGTGGACATTCACACATGTATTAAACAAGATAGATTAAGAGAGATTCAGTTCAAATTACTGCATAATATGTACTGGTCTCCTGCTAAACTGTATCGTTGGAATAATAATTGCTCTCCAGCCTGTCAGAATTGTGATGGTTCTTTAGCTACTACTTTTCATAAATTATGGTCTTGCCCCAAAAGTACTGAATTGTGGGAGGTGGTCAAGAGGGGCTGGAAACCTTTCTATGATTTCACAGCATTCTTTATTCCAGACGATGCATCTTCGGATGTACAAATCTATTCCAAACAACATTTCAAGAGTCCAGATGGCACTAGTGGCATCGGTCACTAAGTTGGTGATTCTACGGCATTGGCGAGAGGAATGGACTCCCTCTTTTAAGGAGTGGTGGGAGGAATTTTTGACTGCTCTATACGCTGAAAGAACTGTTTATGCATTAGCTAATATTCAGCAGAAATTTTACATTTACTGGAAGAAACTTAACCAGTGTTTAAGTGACAAATTTGGGTTTTAATATGGGGGTATATGGTGCTTACTTGGCTTTATTAGGTTTTTCTACCTCACTTCCCTTTTTTTTATACCCCCCTTAAATTTTGTTTACTTCTGTCTTTTATCAGTTTCTTCTCTCTTTCTCAGGTGGTCTCTACGCTGCTAACTTTCTTTATTCTTCTCTTTTTTGTATAAACTTAGCTTCCTCCTCTTCTCTAGTCATTCATTTTTCTTCCTCTCCTCCCTTTATTAAAGTTTTGTTTCAGTTTATGACAATGGTTCTTTTCTTTTATTCACGTAATATTAGTAACATGTACTTACGGATAGCTGCGGGGTGGGGGGGTTAGGGTTGGGGTGGTTAGTACTTTGTTTTGTTATTTCTTTTTAAGGTTTTTGTAAGTGTATTTTTTTTGTTATTGTGCACAGACTCTATTTGTTGCTGGTGTAAATAACTTTATAAGTGTGCACCTTGTAAGTCTTTTTTTTTTATAATAAAATAATGTTATTCGCAAAGAAATGAACAGAGAATGGAAGCAGGAACATTAAAATGAGGATGGGTGGGAAGGATGGAATGCAAAATGGAAAGAAGATGGGTATTAATCAGAGTGTATACAAATTAGAATCTGAAACCTGCTACAGCATTGTGTAATTCATAAAAAGAAATCAGGTAGAAGCCATTTCCTATTGAGATCATAAAGCTCTAGGTTACAGGAACATGTGCATCACTCAACCAGCTTTTGGTGTAACAATATATATTTTTTATTTCTTCAACACATACAATTATGAGGTTCCCCTACACCACCAACGTTTTGAGGGTTTGAGACCCCCTCCTCTGGTTGGAACTTTTTAACTAAATGTCTGTGTCACAACACTTAATTTAGTGTATTTTACACTCTCTTTTATGTCATCTCATTCTACCCTGAGGAAACATTGGTGGTGCATGGGATGCATATGATTGTCTACTTTTCAGAAATAAAAAAATCATATGTTTTAATAATCAGACTGACAACAAAACCTTGAAGGGCATGTGTACATGACCAAAATAAGATTCCAGACATATATGACATCATGGCAGAGGCCGCCCTGGATATTGCTGCATTAAAAAACAATATCTGGGACATGAACATACCAGGATATACTCTATTCAGGAAACACAGGGTAGGAAGAAAGGGATGCAGTGTGGTTCATTATGTGAATGAGAGCATAAAAATGACACAGATACATGGAAAATGGGGAGTGAAAGGGCAGTGGCACTGTGGGTCACCTTGCAGAAATGGAACAGAGCCAATATTCACACAGTTGTGATAAGACCTACTGCACAGTAGAAGGAGCTATGTAAGATGCTGGTGTAAGCCATTGTCAAAATGGCAGAAAAGGGGGTTGTGCTGCTGGTGGGAGATTTCAGACAGCCAGATGTAGCTTGGATTCTCTCAGCTGCAGCTTCAAGTAGAAGTATGGCCATCCTGATCTCCATTCATGGGGGTTCAGGCAACTAGTCAGCAAACCCACTAGTGATGGTCCAGTACTGGACTTGATACTCACCAACAGGGACAGTATTGAAGATGTCAAGGTGGGAGACCACCTGGGAACCAATGATAAGCACATAACGTGGTTCAATATAAGGATGGCTGTGGAACTGAATTACACAAGGGCAAATGTACTTGACTTCTGGAGAGCAAATTTTATAAATATGGGTTAATGCGTCAGAGAGGGCCTAACAATGGAAGAGGATGGTGGATGGGGGTTAACCTTGGTTGGGTGTAAGAACAATGAATGATGCTGAAAGTGGTCATAGAGAAGGCAAAAAAAAACTTCTGCATCACAAAAATGAGGAACAATAAGAGGTAAACATTACCCCTATTATTCCTGAAAGAAGTTGCTAAAAAAGTTAAAGGCTGAAAGGATAGGGTAACCCATGAGCTGGGTGCATGGGGAAGGGTGCCATCTGTTATGGTGACTCCTTCCCAGTGCATTCCCTCACGGCTATGAGGAGGGTTAGGTGACCAAATGAGGCTGTGGGCAAATAGGGTGACAGGATGTCGCTATGACATAAGTACGCGGGGAGGGGTGGGAGCGAACACAGCAAGCATGGGCTGGGAGGGGGTGGAGAGGCTGTAGGGGGTGGCGCTGTGGTGGCTGGCCAAGCTGCATCATGGCATTGGGGGTTGGTGAGTGGATGCGGTGGGAAAGGTACTGGGTTCGGGTCCGGGTGCTGGTGCAATTTTATTGCGCCCGGCCTGAACCTTTTTTTTTGTCCTGCTTTCACCCCCCCCAACATGCACCCCCCTGGAGTTGAGAATCCTTATGTAGGGGTGCACAAAGCCCCTTGAAGGAGGGCTGTACAATAGTGTCCTGGCGCCATTGTCCTGAGGCACCGGGGTTATCAGAGTGCCAAAAATGTTTTTATCACTCTGACTGAGTGATAATGGTAATCGCCTTTAGGTGTTTGCCATTATCACATAGATCCAAAGGATAGCATTTAGGAGAAATAAGTAGACACAGATGGAAGAGATTAGGGAGGTGTGTCAAGAGAAACATAGATGTAGGGAAAGCAATAAGGAGTGTAAGGACATGAGCATGATTCTCAAAACCCTTAGATTGATGCAAGGTGCATGCGTCAAACAAAAAGTGGCACTTTGCATTAAAAATTGCACCGAGCTATTCTGAAAAGCAGCCTACATCAAACACAGGCTGTATGCACTAAAGGGGGCTTTTTCCAACATTGTGCCACAAAACAAGCTGCAGCATAGTGCTAGGGGACTTGCGGCAACTGCAGGCTGCCATGTCCCCTAACTTGGCATTCGCAAAACCCTCCCAGAGGGCCAAGGTCTAAGTACTGGTCTAAGGGTACTTAAAAATCCTCTGGGAGGGTTGTACCATGTGCCAGTGTGCCATGCCTCACCCAACCCTGATCTCTTTATAAATAAAATACTTGCTGCCCAATTCCAGAAAAAAATCCCCGTCCCTGGTGGTTAGTGGTCCCCCCATCCCTGACCTCCTTATAAATAAAATACTTGTTGTCCAATCCATGAAAAATAACCATGCTCTGGTGGCTAGTAGTTTCCCCATCCCTAATCTGCTTATACAGTAAACTAGCGCCCCTCCCCCCAAGCCCTGATCTGCCCATATCAGAATCATTATATTTCTGTGGTGGTCTAGTGGCCCCCTCACCCCCTTCCCACCCTGGCAGGCAGTGCCCCACCACCCCACTGCCCCCCATCCCAGTCCTGGCTGGTGACTGGTGCCACCCACAGCTCATCACCACAGCCAGCCACCGACTGACCTGTCACTAAGTGTGTACTCGTATACAATATGGACTCAGTGATTGACAGCCTGTCAATCACTTAGTGCGTACTGTACTAAATATACTACTGTACTAAACTGAGGTATCATTATTGCGTCTTGATGTTAATTTCCAATGTAGATGCAATAAAAGACACAGGGAAACACTAGCATACATAATCAGTATTTGCCCATTTTATATGAAGGCAGTAAATCTGACCCTTCTTAAATTTCTTAAAATATATGCCAATAGTAACTATGACATAGTATTTATTCTCCTGCATTCTAAATTTCCAGAAGCCACAATAATGATAGCTTAATTTATCACCACAGTAATTAAAATAAAAAAAGCACTTTAGAAGTAAAAATACATTAAAATAAGGATTTGCCTCCTGCACTTTATCAGTTCCTAAGTTCCATGCGGACTCATAATTTAAAGATTCCTCATAAATATGAAATGTAAAATTACAAAAGATGTTCATTCATACTGATTGCAATTATTTAATTGGAATTCAGTATTGTACCATAACTAATTATATTTTTTTAAATATGTATGTATGTCTATTTTTGTACTTCTCTCATATTTTTTCTTTTCTTTTCTTTTTAACCCTTGCTGTGCTGCCGGCGTGTGTCCACGTCCTAAGAAAAACTATACATTCTCAATCTTCTGGCAGCTTAAGGGTTAAATTACTTGTAATAACCTTGGTGCTAATAACACCAAGGTTGATCAATAAACTTGAAACTTAAAAACTCAAGTCATGATGTAGCATTGAATGCCAACAAAAAGGAGCAAATAACTAATTGTGCAGTAGATCCGTGAATGAAGCCTAACACAGTAAATACATAGGGCCAGATATTCAAAACTTTGCCTCAGGGCTAAATTAGCACTGCCCGGTGGGCAAACTTAGCCCAGAGCACAAAGCAAGTCATATTCAAAAGGAACAGCCCAGGGCAAACAGCTTCTGAATATAGCATGGGAATGAGGCCAGGCAAACTGGGCTGGGAGTGCAGGGCAAACTTAGCCCTGGAATAAGACAGCTCTGAATATGGCAACCAGGAAGTGCAAACCACAACAGCAACACAGTGCATAGCGATGTGAAGGTAGGTAGAGGTGAACTATATGGCCAATGTGTTTGCCTACAAATGCATGGACCCAGTACAGCTGCAGGCAGCAGCATATGTGAACGTACAGTGTGAAAAACTGTGAAATATTCCCCAAACTGTTTGTGCAGCACTAACACATTTGCGCAGGTTTAGTGCAGGGCTAAACTGTTAGCCTGGTGCAAACACATTTGCCTGGCGCTAAACTTTGCCATATTCAAAAGTGACATGCAAATGAGCCTACTTAGTTAATCTCTGGGCAAACATCCAAATTAGCATCTCATTATGCCCTGATCTGCATGTAGTTTGCACCGGGCTAATGGTTTAGCCCCGCACTAAACCCGCGCAAACGTGTTAGTGCTGCGCAAACAGTTTGGAGAATATTATACAGTTTTGAACACTGTACTTTCACATGCTCTGCTGCCTGCAGCTGTACTGGGACAACATGGCATAGGCACGGATAGTGGTGGTGCTGCATGCAACTGTCACACTGTATGTCATGCTACAGTGCACAGCAGACACTACAGTAGCAAGGGGACCAGTAGTGTGTGGACACAGCAATGCCTATGGTGTGTAGGGCAGTGATGATGACTGCACTATACACAGTGAGAGGCCCAACCTGCAGGTGTTTATTGACAGTGGACATTACTGTTACACTGTTGTGTGACCCACAGATGCTGCACCTCTGGCATGGGATGCTCACAGTGACATATATATGTCCGGCTTTGTGTGCTGTGGCAGTTGTACAGCTGTGCAGTATGTGGCTGGGGGGGGGCTATATATTATCAGAAAGGCACACTGGTGTTGGAGTATTCCCAATACTGGCCCATGTGCACTGTATGATGTGTCCCAGCCTTGTGGCCACATCTGGTCTGTGTCACAGCCTGGCCACCCATACACTCTCCCCTCAACATCCTCCATGCCCACAGTGCTGAATGTGTGTGCTGGCATCTGTTGGTGTCCACAGAAGAGTGGTCCACAGGTGTGTGCTGTATGGCCACACTGCCATGCTGTCCACTGGCAGCAGGGTCACCACTTACTGCCTGGCATGGCTGGGACTAGTGGCAGATGATGGCATCATTGTGATGCCATCAGTTAGCAGCATGTTTTCTCTATGTTTGGCTTTGTCTATGTGCCATATTTGTTTGTTAGGGTCACGCAAAGCCACGAAAAAACCATGCAAACACTGCACAAAGCTGATTGCCGAGGGTTAAGACAAGCTTTTCCTGGGTGGTAATGTGCACCATACTAAGTGACATGCTAAATCATGCAAAACCACTTAGCGCGGCGCTAGTTGCTGAATATAGCATTGCGTCTGTATTCATGTCAGTTTGCCTCTTGCATACATTATGATTTTGCCGGCGTGAATGCAGTTTGCCCACGCTATCTGGCCTTTTGAATGTAGTAGACCAGCGCTAATCCCGCGCAAAACCTGCGCAAACGGTTTTTGCCTGGCACAAAGATTTGAATATCTGGCCCTTAATCTGATATCACGTTACTTGAGTGAGTTACACTAGTAACCAGCATATCTGAGTAAACCATATGCTGAAAATTATTCGTTCAATAGCCGAAAAACAAAGAAAAAAACATTTCCAGCATGAATTCTTGTTAACATAGAAGAGCAGCTTACTATTCATAAAGCTTAGCATTTTTTTTTTATCATGATTGTAAATACTGAAATGAGAGTGTGTGGTTCTTTGAGCTGTTGGATGTTAAAACGATCTGTCCTGACAGTAGTACCATTCATTTTTTTATATATTTTATTGAAGGTTTGCACATTATTGGCTCTATGCACAAACAACTAAGTTGCCTATGCACCATGTATCCTAGGTACATAGGCAATCCTATGTGAGAATGCAGCATAGTGGGGTCCCGTGAACCCTCAGAGGCATTCACTAAGAGTGTGCATGGCACTTTATTTATTTTATTTTTGTTTACTGGGTAAGGTATCATAGCCACAAAATACAACTATTTTCAGACACGACCCAGGATGCCAACCCTTGCATGCCTGTCTCCCAGGCTGGTTGCAGAACAGTGCACTGAGGGCATGTTGGAGTGTGCCTGCACTATGCGGCATTCACTAAGATGAGTAGTGCCAAGCGCATGGGTTGCTGGCTATGTCTGCCAGGACCTGGCATAACTCAGTACGTGCCCCCATGTTCATCATCCACCGGGCTTGGCAGTACTGGGTGATGCCCCTCCATGCCACCCCAGCCCACTAGGCTGCAGGGGAGGTCTGGGGCAGCAGCTCAGGTGAGTGCCCAGTGGGCAGTCTTATGTTGCCACTGTATGCAGCATTCTCTGTGACTGTGCACCTGCCACATGGGCGCAAGTGATGCACTGAGGGACCCAGTATGGGCATCCGATTAGATGCCCACCCAGGCCCACAACTGACCGACTCTGCATGCTGAGAGGGCATGGCCATAGACATGCACCCTGCAGGTGCATGTGGTCGTACATGCCGTGCACCCTATGCCTGTCCGAGGTCACATAGGTACATGTGCAGGGTACGTTTCTCAGGTGCGTATAATCCACACATTAGTGCACAGGGTCCATAATGCTACTATGAAAATGATCACAATGATGACACATTATATTACATTCATTATGGAGTCACTAAATATGGGATTGATAGCTAAACGTCAAATGGTACTGTGTCAAATATCCAACTACCAAATGACCACACTCACACACTAAATTTCTCTCATTTTACAGTACATTGAAAAATCAGTCATGCTGTAGCAACAGACAGTGAATGTAGCATTGCATGCGAACAAAAAGTGGCAAATAACTGATTATACAGTAGATCCATGAATGAAAACGAATACAGTAAATACTTGATCTAATATCATGTTACTTGAGTGAGTTACACTAGTAACAAATATATCCGAGTAAACCTTATGCTGAAAATTATGTGTTAAATAGCCAAAAAGAAAACATTTCCAGCACGAATTCTTGTTTACATAGAAGAGCGGCTTACTATTCATACAGCTTGGTATATTTTTATCAGGACTATAAATGCTGAAATGAAAGTGTGTGGTGATTTGTGCTGGGGGGATGCTAAAACGGTCTGTCCTGACAGTAGTACCAGTTAAATAATAAAATGTTAAATACTGTAATAAAAAGTTGCCTGTATTTTTTTTTTCACATCCCATATTGTATTCAATTAGTAGTCATATTAGAAACATAGAAAGCATGGCAGAAGGAGACCAAGGGTCCGTCTATTCTACTCATCAGTTTTAGACTCCAGGACCTAACTCTTCCACTATTTAATGCTCCCACTGTTTTTATTTGAACTGTTGCCCTATCCTACCCCAGCTTGAATTATGTCACTGTCTTTGCTTCCACAACTTCGTCGAGCAGACAATTCCATGGTTCCACTACCTTTTCCATAAAATAGTGTTTTCTGAGCTCCTTCTTGAAGCTCCCTTCCCTCAACTGCCACTCATGTCCTCTGGTACTGGAGTTGTCTACCCTGATGAATAGATCCAAGAAGGGCACCTTGTTTGTTCCTTTCAGAAACATTTATGCCTCTATCATGTCCCCTCTCTCCCTCCTAGTCTACAGCAAGAACATAGTTAAAGTTTTAAAACACCCTTCATAGAAGATACCCTGGAGGCCCTGGATCATCTTAGGTGCCCTTTTCTGGATGGCTTCCAGCCTGTTCCTATTCTTCTTAAGATGTGGACTCCAAAACTGGGCACAGTACTCCAGATGAGGCCTTACCAGGGACCTGTATAGTGGTAGAATCACGTCCTTGCTCCTGCTGTCAAAACCTCTCCCTATGCACATATTGTTCTGTTTTCCTTGCTGTAAACATTGGCTGGTCTGTTTGAGGGTATTGGAAATGATGTCTCCTAGGTCCCTTTCCTCTTGTGAGATATTGAGCTGGACCCCATTAAGCCAGAATATTGTCCTTGGATTCCCTTTACTTAGAAGAATCACTTTGCACTTCTTTGCCTTGAACACTAGCTGCCAGAGTTTGGACCAATTGTACAGCCTCTGCAGGTCTTTCTGAAGGTTCCTAACCACCTCTTCACAGTCCACCCTTCTGCCTATCTTGGTATAATCTGTGAATAGGGCAATTCGTCCCTTGGTACCTATGCCAATGTCACTGATAAATGCATTAAACAGGACTGGCCCCATCATTGAGATCTGGTTACTTCGCTGGTGATTTCACCATCCTCTGACTTCTCTCCATTGATTACCACCCTCTGTTTTCTATCCTTAAGTCAATTTCCTACTCACCTGATTATGCTTTTGGCTATGCCCAGGTCCTCAAATTCTTTTAGCAGGCAGTTGTGTGGTACCAAATCAAAGGCCGTACTGAAGTCAAAGTAGAGTAAGTCCACTGGATGGCCCTTATCTAATTCCCTAGTCACCCAGTCAAAAAATGTAATCAAGTTTATCTGGCATGACCTACCTGCCACAAATCCATGCTGCTGGTCATCCTGAAGACTGTATTTCTCTAGGTACTCTACTAGGTCCTGCTTTAGTGAGGTTTCCATTAGCTTGCCTATTACCAAAGTAAGGCTAACCAGTTGGTAGTTACCAGCCTCCTCCCAGTTCCCTCCCTTGTGAAGAGGTACCACATCTGCAGTTTTCCAGTCTCTAGGCACTACTCCTGACTGAAGTGAGCTGTTGAACAAATATGCCAAGGGATCCACCAATTATTCTGCCAGTTCCTTCAGCGCTCTTGGGTGTATTCCATCCAGCCCTGGTGACTTTTACTCTCTGAGTTTCTCCATAGCCTCTCTGACTCTGTTGGAGGTGATTAATGGTGCTTCCATTTGTGGACCCCCCCTTCCCCATTAGCTGCCTTGATGCGACTGTCTGGCATAGGGCTGTTGTGTTCCTTTGTGAATACTGAGCAGAAAAAGTTATTTATAACAGTAGCCTTGACTTCTGGTGACATCATGGACTGGTTAGGCCGCCAGATCTTGAGATCCATCCCCATTCTGCAAAAAAAACCTCCTTTAATCCATACTAAATCTAATTAAAATTTACACCGATGTCTGGAGGAGGTTCTCAACAGGATTGCAGCACCAAAGCTAAGGCTACCCCACAAAAAATGGATGTAGATGGCAAGGATCCATGTCAGACTCGTATGCCACTAGCCATAGACTATCTTAACTGCACAATGCTGGGCCTAGTTATGATACCGAGGACAAAGCAGAACAATTTTCCAGCAGTGCTTTGAAATTATCTTAAAAGAAATTAGAGATATGAGCTGAAAATAAAGTGGCATTCAAGCAAGTTAATCAAAAATTGGCGTGACCTGAACGACGAGTTCAGGAGGCTGAATATTGTCTTTCTAACACAGAAGATAATACCCTATGTCTGGGTCAAGTGGTATGGGTCCTCTGTCATCATACCGTCGATCTAGAAAGCAAATGTCTAGACCAGAAGAGTAGGACTTGTCATGATAATCTGTGGATTTATGGCTTGAAAAAGGGGTCTGAAACTAATAACATGAAAACTTCCTTTCGGATATGCTAAAAGATGTTCTGGACCTACTCCCTGGCTATGAATTTCACATTGAGCGTGCACAGAGATCGCTACAGTCCAAGCTAAAGGATTCACAAGCAAGACCACAATCAATTTTAACAGCTACAAAACAAATGAAGATATTCAGAGGAGAGCCTGGCAAAATAAAAAAGTTAAATACCTGGATAGTCATTTGTTTTTTGACCAGGGCTACCCTCCAAATATCCAGCATTGGCGTCTTGCATATGGAGACATCATTAAAGCGCTAAGGGCTAAACAAATCCATATACAAACTCGGTTTCCAGCAAAGTTGAGAGTTTTCTGTCAAGAAGGCACATATATTCCTCCCCACCAGAAGCCCAAGATGCATTAACTAGAAAGGGCATCGATATTTCAGCAGGTGGTAGTATACCCTCCCAAAAGAAAAAGGAACCATCAGATGTCTGGCAGGAGGTATCCAAATGGAAAGTTGGCTTTGCAGGACCGCAGCTGACTTCTGCTTCCCTACAATACATACAAGACATCATAAAGAGGCTTCCTGGGGCACCAGCTGAGAAGCAGCGAGCAGAAGATGACTGAAGTTCTGAACTGGTAACTGCAGCTACCTAATTATGTTATCAGGGAGTCAACTGCTGCTTTGCTGCCAAATTGCCTTGTGGGACTTCAGGTACTGTGACTTTGGAGGCGTATGTGTTTTTTCCCCTTCTTCACTCCACACAATCTTGCCATCTGGTTGATGATTTCATAAAGTTATGTTTAAAGGAACATTTGGGCTGAGGAAAGCTCACAGACTATGGCACAAAGTCATCTGTTTTAATGTGTTTTTCTTTTCCCATCTGAAGGTAAAGTGACACTATAGCTACAGTAAGATGACATGGAGGGGGGAAGGGGATCTAATGCCTTACCACCCCTGTGCACAATGTTTCTAACCTCTGATGGAAGGCGGGATTGCATTACTATTGCAGGCATTTAAATGCAAATAGGGTTTGTGTACCCGTTGTGTTTGACATGTTTTCATAACTGGATGGAGACAAATTACTTTATTTAATGGTGCAGTTATTCCACCACAAGGCAAAAATGGGATCTGACTTTCTTTACTGATGCCTCAGCCATGCTTATTACTGTGGTTGTTTACAATTTTTTATAATAATTTACTATTGTCTGAATGCATTGGGTGTTGTTTTGTGCGGGTAGAGTGGAGGGGGGTGGATTTGTTACATATATGATTAATGGAGGCTGTTCTCAGCTGGAGGGAGAAGAGGGAGACCTACATTTTTTGGAATATATATGTTGCAGTTATTAAATAGAAGATTAGAGTTTGCCCTAGCCCCTGCCTCTAACTTCTTTTGAGTGGGAGCATAACCCCCAAACTTCTTAGCTGTTTGATATAGGATACCATGGAATCCCTCTAAGGTTGTTCCTCTTCATTACCTAATTTATTACTGTTTTTTTTTTATTTGAGTAAGGTGCAACAATGAGAATAATAGTCAGGTGCAGAGTGTGGAATTGGAGATATGTTGCCCTACCCATCTTTTGTTCCTTGAACAGTTTGAGACTGGGTTTACCCACTCTTACTGTGCATTGCATTAAGTCCAGATGTCTTACTCTGTACGTAGATGAGGCCACTTTTACATCCTGGGGCTGTTAAAGGGGATATACTGAAGCAGATGATAATGGTGGCATCTGTTTATGACCCCCCCAGCTCAGATTATTCCTTCTATAGGGGTTTATTTATGAAAATTATAGAATGGATGGAGGGGACTTTAATAATTGGGGGTGATTTAAATTTGGCCCTTAATGAACATCTGGACACTACACCCACGGTCAGATGCTCAGACTGTATGATGGCTCATAAGGTTAGTAAATTACTGGCAGAACTAGGTTATATAGACTCATGGAGGTATACAGTATCTATGGGCAGTGTAGGGATTTTACATTTCATCCTGCAATGCATAAAGTTTACACAAGGTTAGATTTATTTAATGTAGCTCAGCTTAAGGATACAACAATTGGTGATACATTATTGTTGGACCATGCCCCTATCTCTTTAAAGTTGAATTTCAGAGAATCCAAAAAAAACACCTTTTGGCATCTTAACTTATCCTTATTACAAAAAGAGGAGATTCAAACCTCCATAAAAGATGTTATAAAGACAGCTTTGGAGCATAATGACATCCCAAGGGTATCCCCCAAATTTTGTGGGACACTACCAAGGCAATTGTGAGGGGAAAATTTATTGCTATTTCAGCTCAATACAAAAAACAGAGGGAAGCACAAAGGCTTCTCTTGCAAACCCAGATTTCTACCTTGGAGACCATGCAGAAAGTACACATGATCCAAAAAGAGGACAGGAACTGTCCAAACTTAAAAAAGAACTAAACACATTGATGGATTACCAAGTGAAGCAGAATTTGATCTAACTTTAACAACACCATTATGAGGGTGGCCCACAGGCGCTTATATTGTTGACCAACAGGCTTCGCCAACAGAAAGCTAGAGCCACCGATACTAAAATTTTTCATCCCCGTACCGAAACTCCCCATTTTAATACCTTAGATATAGCATCCACATTCATAGATTGTTATCAAACCTTATAGGCAGTAGATACTTCCCCAGACAGTTGTATTATGATGGAATTTATGAACACACTGCATTTCCCCAAATGTCCCCAGAGAACGAACAGATGTTTGCATCCTCCATTCTCTTATCTGAAATTAAAGCAGAGATAATCCGTATGCAAACAGGAAAATGTTCAATGACTGATGGGTTTCCCAGAGAGTTCTATAAGACATTTTGGCCCCGGTTGGATACGTATGACTAAATGGCCATATAGACACCCCCTTTTGGTTAGAGAGGGGGACTAGGCAGGGTTGCCTCTTCCCCCCTTCTCTTTGCCCTCTATATTGAGCCTTTAGCCCAATACATTTGTTTAAACCTAAAAATTCAAGACATTAGGTTGGAGAGAAAGGAACACAAATTAGGATTATATACAGATGATGTCCTGCTTTTTTTGGGACACCCGGATTCTTCCTTGCCCAAGGTGTTTAGTCATATTCAGTGATTTTCTGAGATTTTGGGTTACCCCTTAAATGCCACCAAAACAGAGGTTCTAACTTTTTCTTTTTCAGTTCCACCTCAAATTAAAATAGAGTACCCAATGCAGTGGGATCTTACTAAAATGAAATATTTGGGGATCTTTTTGGGTCAGTCCATGTCTGCTGTGTTTAAAGATAACTACCCTGTTCTACTGAACACCCTTATAGTCGATTACAAGTGTTGGGCTCTTCTTTTCTTGCCTTTGCATTCTAGGGCACAGGTGGCGAAGATGAATGTCCTGTTGAGATTTTTATACCTTTTTTCAGAGTGTCCCCTGTGTTCTCCTACAGCAAGATCTATCAGTCTGGCAGAGACAATTGTTATCCTTTCTGTGGTGCTCTAAGAGGCCACATATAAGACATCAAACATACTTGCCGAAAAAACAGGGAGGCTTTGCTGTGCCCTGTTTACCTGGATATTGGGTCACCTCTCAAATGAAAATATTACTTTTGTGGCAGAATACACAGTACTCTTCACACTGGAAAACAATAGAGTTGAGGGCTACCCAGGATCCTCCCCTACTTAGAGGGTTGGAGACGGGGCACCAAAATAGGACAAACATCTTGTTTTTTGGTGGAGATATAAGTGGTGGGCCTGGGATGAAAAGTTCCTCCTAGTGAGTTTAGACCCGTGGTTTAAGCACCAGGCACATCTGGGTTTTCACTCCCCCTGGCAGTTATTTCAGAGTAGTACCTTCCTGTCTTTTGAGGCAGTGGCCCCTAGGTACAATTTTACTCTGGGAGACATATTTCTTTTTTATCAACCCTGAAATTATGTTAATGCGCACTTTAATAATCCCATTATTTTACAGGAAACAGATATAACACCACCTCCCTTTGAAGCAATATGGGCAACTCCCTCAGACAAAGGTGCCATTTTCATTGCTAAATGTAAGCGATATCACTGATCAGGTGGCCATAAGGGAGGCAGTATAGAGCCATGGTTTAAGGCTCTGAGCTGCAAATCTGGAGACCTGGGCTTGAATCTCACAGCCCCCATTTGCATACTGTGTGACCCTGAGCAAGTCACTTAACTTCCCTGTGTTCCCAGGTAACACCTGTAAACAAGCTTTCAGCTTGGGATACCATGCCTGTTTAAACAATTGAAAAAACAAACAAAAGACATGACACAAATTAAATCAAAGTGGGAGGGGGACCTGGGGATTCAGCTGATACAGAAGGCCTGGGAGATCTGGACAGCTGTGTGGTTGACCTCTTCCTCACCCGATTGGCGAGAGTTTCTACTGATGGTGTGGATTAGATACTTTCTGGCACCTGTATTGCAGTCCAGATTTGATAGATCTAGATCATCAGCCTGTTGGAGACGATGTGGGGAGGCCTGTGCCAGCCAAGCACGTGTCTTCTGGATGTGTCCTTTGCTTAAAGCATATTGGGTGCTAGTGGTGGATCATGTAAAAACCCTGTTCGTGGTGGAGGGGGGTGTAGGCCCCAAAAATATAATCTTAGGAATCATGCCTGCTGCATTAAAGGGAAAAGAAGTTAAATATTTATGGAATATTTTCATAGCAGCTATCCTGAAAGCTGTTACTAGGCGCTGGTTGCAGCTCTCACCACCAGAAGAGAAAGACTGGATAGCCATAGTGACACAAATACAAGAAATGGAATGTATAACTTATTCCCTGCAACACAGGCAAAATGTATACATTAACAGGAGGACTAGGTGGGAATTGTATGTAGCTGACAGGTTCCCCTGATGGTCCCATGCCTGTTTCTTTTTGTTGTGTGTGAGACCACTTCATTTTCCAATAATCCCTTTTCCCTTATAGATGAATTTGCATATTAGGAATAATTAAATGTTAGATATGGGAAGAGGTATACTGGTTCTTTTTTCCCCAACCAAGACTCAGATATGTGAAAATTAAATCACTAAGCTATAGCATTATGTTGGACTGTGGGGGTGCTATTCATTTAGGTTTAGATAGATTTAGAAACAGGAGAATTGTGATCCGGGGGGGGCGGGGGTGGAGATGACAGCCTGTTGAGTTATATTTGTTTTCTCTTTCTTCTTAGTAATTAATTTTAAGTACATTCACTTTGACTTTTGTCTCATATGTGCATATTGTATACTGTACCTATTCAATATGATATGTTGTCCATGATGGACTTATTTGACCAGATTTATGAGTCACATTTGAGTCAAGGTAATTGATCAGTAGAATTTTTTATATGGATTTATATCTGGCATTGTATAATTTTATTGATCATTGATAAAAGAAGTATAAAAAAATAGAACAGTGGCTTTCTGTTTATCCTCCTTCACAATTCTGTTTCCATCTTTAAGTTTAGCTATCCCTCTCCTTTTCTTCCTTTTCTCCTGTATAAAATGAAAAAAATATTTCTTTTTATTATATTTTTTTTATTGATAGCTAGGATTACAAATACCTTTGAAGCAGGGGTTCTTTTACAAAGGCTCCACGTTGAAACAAGGATAAAATGCAATAATAAAACAGAGGTTACAAATCAAGGTGTTTACATCGCAGTATGATTCCAAGTACAAGCATGTTGCAAAATTGTAAACAACAGGGCAGGCCTGAAAGTGGACAGTGCAGAGAATTTAAAAGTCAAAGCATGATCTTGTCAAAATAAGTGCAGACATTGTTAAATTAGAGCAAAGGCACAGTGAGGTGGAAGAGGGGGAGAGAGGGGGGATGAATAAAGGGGAACCAACAATTTAGAGAGCCTATAGTGCATGAAGGTTAGGGGAGGGATGGGGAGAAAGGAGTATAGGAGAGGAAGGGGGAGATAAGGAGGTAGGAGGGGAAGGAAGGAGAGGAGCCTCAGAGGAAAGCAGTGGGGGGAGATGGAGGAGACAGGGATGCAGGGAAGGCAGGGAGATGTGGAGAAGATGGAGGGTGGAGGGAGGGGCAATGGAGGGGACAGGAACATGGGGAGGGGACAGAGGTGTGGTGGGGAGGAGGGGGGAATGAAGGGAGAGGGGTGGGTGGAGAAGACAGGGCCATGAGAAGGAAGAAAAAAAAAAGGTAGGGAAGAAGGGAGGAAGGGATGGCAGAATATCATTAGCCTAACTAGATAGGCAATCACAGCTGCTTAGTGTAAGGAGGTGCTGACACAGTTTGAGTTTGAAGGAGCCAAGCTTTGATTCAGCAGTGATGTTGGTGGGAAGCAATTGAGCCATGTGAGTGCCTTGTAGCTGAAAGTCCGTTGTGCCTGCAAAGTCCTACAGAAGGGGATGAGGTATGTCTGCTTATAGGTACTACATTTACAGTGGGATTTGGGCATCAGCATTATTAGGGTATCAGTGGCAAGGGGAGTGAGGCCTAGGCTGATCATTTTTACAAGTAAGCACGTCTTGTAGGAGACCCTCCCCTTGAGCTGAAGCTAGTTGGCTCTTTCATAAAGTTCACAAGTGTGGGTGCACTTATCAGCCTCGGCTATCAGTCTGCAAGACTTATTCAGCACTAGAGTTATTCTACTAAGGGTGGTGTCAGAGGCATCACCACAAATAACTAGCCCATAGTCTATAACTGACAGGATTGAGCTTGTTATGGCCAATCTCAGAACCTCAGTTGTCATAGTGGCAATAGCGATACAGGATCCAGATCCTGGAGTTAACAACCTTGGCAATTTGGTTTTTATGCAGATTGTAGGAAAGAGTGGTATCAAGTGTTATGCTAAGGTATTTAAATTCCTGAACTTGCTCAAGAGGTTGATTTTGGTTTTTGTGGATAACCAGGTTGGCAGCTTTGTGTTTATTGTGAGGACTGGAGAAGAGCATGACCTTAGATTTTTGTAGTTTATGATCAATTTGTGTTGCCCAAACCAGGACTCAATCATCTTAAAGTTGGACTGGAGATCATAGGAGAGGAGGAATGGATATGTTGGCTGGAGAAAAGGACAGTGTCAACTGCATAAAGGACCTTGTTATCATTACAGGTTTTAGGCAGGGTATTGATGAATAGACTAAAAAGTAAGGGTCCGAGGATAGATCCTTTAGGGACACCAGAGCACATGGGAAGGCTGTTGGAAAGAGTATTGCAAATCTCCACTTGCTGGGTTCTACCACCAAGGTAGCTTTTGAACCAGCTGGTGACCTTGATTGAGATCCCAAGTGCAGGGAGACTGTGAAGCAGGAGGGAGTGGTTGACGGTGTTGAAGGCCTTAGTTAGGTCAATGTAAATTGACCCAACAAGGTGGCCACAATCCAGGGCCTTGTGAATGTGGTCAGTGTACATGAGCAGAGCAGTGGTTGTGCTATGTGGCTTTCTAAAGCCATGCTCTTGTGGACACTGAATGTTATATTTGATAATGTACTCCGCTAGCTAGTCGGAGATGATCCGCTCAAGGGCTTTTGGGGGGGATGGATATGGGGTGATAGTTGCAACATTGCACCCTGTCACTACTTTTGTGGACAGGCATGACTATAGCTACTTTCCATTGGTTGGGAAATTGCCTGATGGAGAGCGAAAGGTTAAGGAGTCTGGAGAAAGGTGCAAGGACAACATCAAGGGAGAGGTTAAGAAGTTTAAGATCCAGGGAGTCACTACTAAACCTGGATTTACCAAGCACTCTAAGGAGGTATTGTTTGGATTCAGCCAGAGTAACATGCCTAAAGTAGAAAAGAGGGATACTCGGAGGGGGGCCCACTGAGCCAGCCACTTGTGCAATGTTGGGCTCATCAAAGAAGTGAAGGGAAAGAAGTCCACTAAGATCGGTAAAGGAGTCATTAAAAGCATTTGCTATTAGTTTGTGGTCTTGCATATTCACACTATTTACTTCAAGCAATGAAGGTGATGCTTTGCTGGGCTTACCAATAAGGTCTTTGAGCTTATCCCAGAAACTTTGACTGTTACCCCAGGAGTTAGACAGCTGACTCTTAAAGTGTTTGATTTAGGCCTGGCAAATTTCATGAATACACAGGTTTTTGGCAGCACAGTAGTTCTGCGTATCAACCTCTGTGCACCAGTGGCTCTCGCCCGATGCCAGAGATTGTCCCTCTGTTTCATCAAGTTATATAAAGCAATGAAGATCCAGGGGTTTGTTGAGCCATTCTACTTTGTTTCACGGAGTGGGGCAAAGAGATCACAGGCTTTATTGAATTGAGTAACGAGGTATGTCAGAGCATAGTCCACATTATTGAACCTATATAAAGGGGACCAGTCACAATGTACAAGGTAGACTTTGAAGCTGTCAAGCATACCTTTTTTGAGGACCCATTAGTAGGCAGTTTTTGCTGGTGGTTTAGGGGCCTTATTCAACCAGAGACACATTACAGGCGAGTGGTCACTCAGCGAGTCAGGAAGAACTAGGATACTGGGAATGCTATTTGGGTGGGTGGTAAGGATCATATCCAGAAGGGAGCTATTGTCAGTGCTATGATTAATTCTTGTTGGGGTGGTGACAGTCTCAGTAACTTGGTGGGATGTGATGGCATCTTTAAACGGGACAGCTTCAGGGACAAGGCAATTAATGTTAAAGTTGCCCATAATCACTGTCTCCAATTGGTGAGGGAGGTTTTCCAAGTAGTCAATGACCATTTTAAATCCAGATGCCTGATCTTGAGGGGGGATATAAATCAAAAGTATGGTAAGTGATTTCGCATGCTGCCTTATGAATATTTTGACTGAAAGTGCCTGGGAGTTGTTGCTTGAGGCCACTTGAGGGAGTGCTCGGTTTTTTGGGTAGTCTTTCACAAGTATTGCACAACCCCCATCCCTTTTGCAAAGGCTGTCTAGGCTAAATAGGGTATAACCTGGTAGGGAGATTACAGCATCAGGGACCTTGGGGGACAGCCAGGTTTCATAGATGGAAAGCACCTTGGATTTATACTGCAACACTCAGACTTGTAAATCATCTAGATTAGATAGCAAACTATGGGTATTGATGGATGCAAACTTTAGGAACTTGTTTTCACTGTACAGATAGTTTAGGCACTGCTGAGGGCCAGTGTTGGGGTGTATATTGCAAGTGAGAAGGAGGAGAAGCAGGGCGATCCTAGATCAATATTACTTAAGCACCTTGAACGAGAGGAAGTGCCTACTCCTGGAGGGGTTATCATGGTTGGTGCTAAGTTAGGTGTCCAATAGCACACAGCGGAAAGGGTACACAGTTCGGAGGGTGGTGATGCATTCAGTTGCAAGTTGGAGGAGTGGGCTTTGCAGAGCTGAACTGAGGAGTACTAAAGGGGTCAGTGCTCTGTGGTGTCATTACATAGTAAGTAAAAGAGGGATATGGTAAGGTGTTGGGAGCAGGTAACACGTGGGTACCAGTATGAGGAGATAGAGGATAACCAGGACTATTTATTTATTTATTTTATTTATTGAAATGTTTCACCAGGAAGGCACACTGAGCAATAAGTCACTCATCTCCCGGTGCAACCTGGGGGGAAGGGGTACAATTGGAATGAAACATTAAGCACTCAAGTTACAAGATCAACATTAACATACAGTTCTAAGGCAGGTGTTACAAGCAGTGGTACAACAGTGTTGCACATAATAGGTAGAAAGAGTGGTCAATAATAAGTACCAGGTTAATAAGTAAACAAGTGCTTATGTAAAAGAAAAGCAAAGAAAAGAAAAGGGGGCAGTGAGAGGGGGAAGAAGAGGGAGGGGAAGGTGGGGAAGGGGGAAGAGTCATGTTCAAGTTACATTCAAGTTATAAGATCAACATTTACATACAGTTGCAAGGCAGGTGTTACAAACAGTGTTAAAACAGTTGTGCATAATATGTAGAAAAAGTGAACTATAATAAGTGCCGGGTTAGTAAGTAAACAAGTGCTTACGTTAAAGAAAAGGGTGAAAGGAGAGGGAAGGGTGAGGTGGAGGGATGTAGGGGGAAGGGAGTAGATGAGGGATACAAGCACCTGGGAGGGGTAGGAGAGGGACCCATGGAGAGCATTTGGCATCCCTTACATTCTGTGAGAGATCAAGGGAGGCCAGTAAGGGGAAGCAATTTGGGGGAAGGGGAGGAGAGCTAGAAACTTGAGGGGGTGAGGGTGCATAGGGTAAAATGAAGGTGATGGTAGAGGGGTAGGGTTTATCCAGGGTTTATAGGAGGGACATGACAGGAACTGTAGGAGTGGGCAGAGGATGAGTGCTGGATTTGGGAGGGGGTGAATTCCAAATTTTTGAGAGGCAGTGAGAGTAAGAGGATTGGCTGAGTAGGGTGGATCTGCAGGGGACTACTAGGGCTTGGAGTCGGTTGATCTAAGGGAATGGGAGGATGGGGGGGTTGTTATAAATGAAGAGGTTAGGTAGGAAGGCAGCTCACCTAACCAGTGCTTGGAGGTGAATTTAGCACAGTGCCATACTATTAGGAAGAAGATAATGAGGCAGGTAGGGGAAGAAAAGAAGGGTAGAGCTGGCTTTATTATTTATTTGGGGGGGGTGGCAGGTTGAGAGGACCAGGATGGGGGCCAAAAGTTGTGAGAAAAGCAAGAGGATGGTCGAAGCTACTGGTTAGTGTGGCTGCCCTGGCAGCATAGTGGTTAGGGTTGCCACTTCAGGAGGAGAGGGTCAGCAGTTTGAGGTCAGGGAGGAGCAGTGAAAAACTAGGAGATGATGGAGATTGCAGGGGGTGCAGGGTAGGAGAAGGAATGAGGGTTTTGAATTAAAGGTGTTGTGCTGAGCTAGATGGGGAGGCTTGAGAGGTGCTCAGCGGTGACTCCTAGTGGTCATGACATATAAGAAGCATTAGGGAAACTAGGCAGACTGATTCTGGCTGCACAATGGTCACATGACACTGGTGACCTATAAGTTAGGGTTGGGGTGGACAGGAGAGTGGTCACATTTGTGTGATGATGGGCTAACACAGTTCCACAAGCAGCAGTGTCTCAGTTGCTGCTCTCCATATATTTTAGATACTGCAGGCTGGCTCCTCCGGTGGATGAGAGCTCCATTGGGAGTGGATAGTTTCTGGAAGCCTGTGGAGAAGGGGACAGAGTGATTTAATGCAGGTTGAGTGATTTAAGCAAACAAAGAAGAAGAATTCACAGGTGGGAAAGCAAAACAGACAAAAAGATGCAGGGCTTGGGGAGGACAGACTGCGCATGCACAGAACTAGGCAGAAACAACCAAGGAGGAGAGAAGCAAACAGAAAACGCAGCAGAAAATCTGAATTAAGGAATTCTCTTGTATTAACCCCAGGTAAGCAGTGTAATACAAAATACAGGCAGTCAAAAAACTATCTATGACAGTCTGGAGACAAATAATAATTAAAGCATCTACCAGAATGCACACAGCAAGTACTATGCTGAGAGTGAAAAAGAACTAAATAAAGCTGTAAAAGTAGTTTTAAATCCCAGTTCCACAAACAGCAGTGGCTCATTTGCTGCTCTCCGTATACCTTAGTTGCTGCAGGCAGGATCTTCCGGTGGATGAGAGCTCCATTGGGAGTGGGTAGCTTGTGGGAGCCTTAGTAGCTGCATGCAGGCTCCTCCAATGGAAGAGAGCTCTGTTGGGAGTGGGAAGCTTCTGAGATCCTTAGTAGCTGCATGTAGCAAACAATTTTTTTCCAGTTTTAATCCCCTCCGCCAGTCAAAGTTCAGCCACGGCCTTAGCTGTTCTCACCATACTTTTAGCCTCTTTATGCTTCTGTATGTAAACTTCACATTCGCTATCTCCCTGGGTTCTTTTAAAGTTGTTGAATGCCTCCCTTTTGGTCCTGATAGCTGCCCTAACCTGGTTTGTGAACCATATGTTTTTTTTTTATGCTTGTTCTTTTTCGTCACTGTCCTAACACACATTTTGGTTGCTTCCAATACAACTTTTTTGACCCAGCCCCATATGACATCTGCCTCAAAATGCTCATGGATCCTTGTTGGTTTGCCCCTGACTAGTTTCATCATGGGGTCAAAATCAGGTCTCCTAAAGTTTGGCTTCTGTCCTGGAATGAGATTTTTCTACCTCTAGGGCCAATTCAAATTACACTGTGTTGTGGTCACTGCTCGTCAGTGACTCCCCAATCCCTGCGACCTTGACTGCTTCTGAATTTGTGAGGACTACATCTAGGGTGGTGTCCTTGCTAGTTGGAGTATTGATTAGTTGAGTGAGCAGGCAGTCTTGTAGGGTCTCAACCACCTTTTGACTTCTAGAAGTACCTGCTACTTGGATCCCTCAGTCCACATTAGGCAAGTTAAAGTCACCAACCACCACTACATCCCCATTTGTGTTACACCCCTGATTTCCCCTATAAGTTCCTCATCTCTCTCTCCTAAGCCTGCCCTGGAGGCCTGTATACCACTCCAATGTGGATCTTCTCCACCTTTGCCAAGTTGAGTTGCACCCACAGGGATTCCACACCCTCCTTTCTGCCGATATTGACTGGAGTGGCACTTATTCCATCAAGTGCATATAGTGCGACCCTCCCCCCCCCACCTTATTTCCTATCCTTCCTGAAGAGGGTGTATTCCAGGACTGAGAGGTTCTAGTCATTCTACTCTGAGGCCTATGTTTCTGTAACAGCCACCAGGTCCACCCAGGACTCTGCCATCATTGCCTGCAGGTCACTTATTTTGTTACCCAGGCTTCGAGCATTGATGCTCACCCCTTTCCAATGTCCAGCCTCCTTGCATTTCTTGCCTTCCTTTATTTTCTTCTGATAGTCTGCAGTTGCATGAACACCTTTCTGGTCCCTTGTAGTTTCCTTTTCCCTTCGTGATCCCCTAGGTAGTGGGAGAGAGAATTCTGCCTGTGGGGAGCAATGACTAAGTTTCTATCAACAGTGCAGTCGTAGATAGGTTCCTTAGCATTGAACTCCTCCCCCCATGTACTTTAAATGGTCGAGGTGGACATAGAATTTCTGCTCCAATGCATTAACCCCTTCTTTGGTTAGGTGAAGTCCATTGAATCTGAAAAGCCTCCTCTCCCAGAAGTTCCCCCATGCTCCTATGAAGAGATATTTTTCTTGACACCATCCCTTTAACCAGGCGTTGAATTCTTCAATCACATTGTTTCTGGTTTTGTCCATGAAATCCCCCTTGCCCCACTCTGGGAGGACTTCTGAAAATGCCACAGAAGTCATTCAAGCCTTCAGCCTTTCCCCCAGCTTAATGAAGTTATGCTTGGTCTCTTCCACTGTTTGGCCTCCCAGGTTTTTAGTACCAAGATGTGTACGTACATTGAGACCTTCTTCTGATTTGTCCACAATCCTCCCAATGCTTTCGGTGTCACGCTGTGCTGATGCTCCAGGGAGGCATTTTTTTACCATCACCCTAGGTTGTGTACCATTACTGAGATGTGACTCAATTCCTCTAATCATACAGTCTCCTAGAATAAGTATTTGTCTATCTCTGTATACTCCATGTACTCTCTTGCTGCCTTCCAGTGCTGCCTCTTTGTTCCTTCGTGTCCCCTTCTCCAGCTCTGGGGCTTCCTTCTCTGAGTTGGGATTCTGCACATCTCCAAGGGTGCAAAGTGATTTGCTGTTGGGGTGGTGCTGGGTCGAACAGGTATAGCCTGGTCCATTCTTGCAACCCCCACCCCCCAACTCTCCATTTTCCACCCATCTGAGCCAGTGGGTCTCTGGAGGAGAGAATGTGGAGGCATAAATTCCAGTACAGCTGCTATTGAAGGCAATTTATTTCTCATCTTGCTGTATCCAGCTGAGCTCTGAGTTCATTCAAACCTCTACATATAGGACAGCAACCCATTCCCCAGAGCAGACCTTGGAAGACGAGTGCCCCACACCCCTGGCAGTTTACAACTTTCATCCTAAAAAAGAAACTAAAAGTAAAAGGTTTTTTTTATTTAGGTTTCCTCTTACACTAGGTAGAGAGTATCAGAGATGGAGGAAGGGCATTTTCTCCCTCTCCTCTTCCTGTGGAGGGCTGCTGTTCCCTCATTTTCTGCCCTTGTACAGGACATTCCTGGTATCAGTCAAGTAACTGTCAATTAAAAATATGACTATCTTAGTGTGGTTGGGTGGAAGGGAGGGTGGGTTGGAAGAGTCAGTTCTGTTAGAAGGCACTAAGTCTCTCTCAGCTCCACCCTCCAATTAATCACCTGATTCACAGGGCTTCCCTGAATCTTCTTATCACAAGATTAATTTCCCAACCTAGTTTCTCCCACACCACCAGTTACTATTTAAAACTCAAGTTTCAAGGTAACCCAGTCACTGCTTACCAGGTTTCAAAGTGCCCCAACCACTGCTTACAGACCTTTTCTTCTCACTTACCCTGCTGCTTTGAAAGTAGTACTTTCAAAAGGAAGAGAAGTATAAATAAATATTAATATATTTTTAAAGTAAATCTAGGTGCTGTCACTGCAACTTCTGCTGTTCTTTATTAGCATAAACAGGCTCATACCAACATCATGCCTATCCTCATTTTTCTACATCATGCTGCTAATAGGTTGGCATTGATCAACAATCATATTTAAATTGGAAATGTACACACCAGTGCATTTCAACAAAATTCACAGTTCACTCATCAGTATGCAAATCAAAGTATCATAGAAACTGATTAACACAATGAATATGATGTTTATTATGAATGAAACATAAGATACAAGTGGGTGTGAGTAGTATTGCCACAGTGTTGGGGGTGAGGATGGGCATGGGCAGTTGCTCAGAGGACAGAAGCAGTAGATGCTTAACTTTTTTACCTGATGTCTGCAATGAAGCATTGCGTAACATTTAAAAATACTACACATTTTTTTTTTCTTATGTTGGGGCTTCAAATGTTAATGCATGGGATTTGCATAGGGGTACCCTAGTGATAGGTAGGAGAACAAAGCCAGAGATCAAGAATGGTCTTTGGTTTTTGCAGCAGGTAGGGAAAATGAGCAGACTTAGTGGGCCTGGCAGTCCTTATTTGCCATCAAATTCTATGCATCTATGTGTGGTTCAGACTGGTGTGTTGGGGGAGAGGTAAGAAGTGTGTAAGCGATGTACTGTCATCATAACCAAATACTTGTCAAATAATTTGATTCAAAATGCAACAACATTTTGTGGAAAGAGCCTATAACCAAGGACTACAACTGGCACAAACGAGAGCAGATGGGACAGAGATGTAGGACCTCCTATTGACAGGAGGAAGAGAAGAAAAAATGAGTTACAAATAAAGAATAGTTTTCCCCATCACATACTCAGGAATTTTGAGGAATAAAAAACCTTATACACAAACAGTGGAGGGGTTTACAGTCCACCGGTGCAGGACGGGATATTTACAGAAGCACCTTTATTGGTAGCAAAAAAAGCAAAACATCTGAAAGACATAATTGTGCATAATGACCATCCAGTCCTCAAGAAAGAAAGTGGAAAAGCCCATGCTGGCTGAAACATTAAGTGTTAGAAAATGGACTTAAAAATCCCTGGACTCTGATTGGCTGAGACCCTTGGCAAGCTGGGCATGTATCAGACAAAAGAGCCCAGGTTACAACAAGTACCAGTGCCAACTGACCGCATAACGACAATCAAGGGTCCAGTTTGAATTTTCAAGCCGCCACCATTTTTCCCTCACGCTTAACGAACGAGGTTGGTGGCCACCAAACTCCTGTCTTCCTGAGTCTGGCTTAAATACAGTATGTAGGCACACATAAAGAAAACCAAAAAATCAGTCCAATCGGGATAATCTGATTATCTCTGCACAGCAGTGAGGGAGAGAAGAGCTCTATGTTTGGTAGCACTACTGCGTCTGAGAGCACCGGTATTTTCTTTGTTTTCCATACCGCGATGAATGTCCATCTGCAGTACAGAAAACTGAGAATGTACGCTGCTGTCACACACTGTAAGCGCTAACGAACATTACATTCTCACTGTCTCACTCAGCTACTTGCCAAGCCAGCACGTCTTTCTTCTGATGTACAAGGGAAAAAAAAATGAAACGCACAGTGCCCACTCCCGATGAGCCAAGCAGTCCGGAATACAACTCGATTCAGTCTAACCTACTGTGTCTGAGAAAAAGCGAGTTACAGCGGACTTCATAGTTAGTCATAAATCAGTAGCGTAATGTACCAGGACCTATTCTGTCCAGACTTAACTCACGGTTTCTTCAGCCCTTAGCACAGAAGGCTGCTTGTCAGCAGGCAAGTCGATAGCTGCCCCTGACCCTGCTACCGGCCCGCTCTGTCTTCTGAGCATCACAAACCGGCAGTTTCCTGACCGCATATCCGAGTCTCAGACCAACTCTGTGCTTCTCACTGTGTTTTAAAACATAAGAAACAAACTGAAACAGCCCCAAACCATTAACATTTATTATTTTAAAGTGTGCCACTTCTGATATGTTGGGGTTGGGGAGAGGAGCAGGGAAGGAAAAGATACTGCAGAAAATGTCTTCAGACAAAATAGTCAACTGCAGGCGAAGGAACTATTTTATTTCAAAACTTACTTTAAACTTATTTTCATTTACATTTTTACAATTTTTTTGTTTACAGTACCCATTTTCTAGCGCAATAATACCCTCCAGGGTGGGCGGTGTGTGCTATACCGGACCTTCCAGGGCTATAAGGCCCTCCGCCTGCAGTGTCGACCTCATTACGCCCTGGGCGGTCGATATCACAATACCGCCCACACTGTTGGGTATTATTGCTTACATATTACCCTTGTAGATGGTGTTTCCACTTTTCAAACATTTATAGATTGAAAGAAATACACAACGTTCTGGATGACTCAAAAATTGAAATCAAGGACTATATAAACTTTCAAGCAGTGTGAGAAATGTATTGCCTAACATGCCTGTGCAATTTAATTTATATTGGTAAAACTGGAAGGGAACTAAAAAAAGAGTGGGAGAATACAAGAGTGACATCAGACATGAAAACCTAAATTCACCGGTAGCACAACATTAAAATAGCAGGACAGACCATTCTACACTAAAGTTGTTTGGAATAGAAAAGGTCGCACTACCCAGAAGGGTGGGGACCTGGAACTGAAACTACTAAACAACAGAGACATACTCTATTGATTTGTTTCAATCTACTGATAAAAGCTGTGGACTGCATAAGGAAATAGAATGGGTACCAGTCATCTAATCTGAAGACTGTATCTGTGTTCTCTTCCAGTTCCAGGAATCCCTATCTATTCTCACTGCCTGGGAGTTGCTGTAAGGCCTTAGTCAGATTCTCTGTTTGTTAAATAATCAGTAACACCTTATACTATGCACCAGACATGTAAAATATGATGTGTTTGCCAACCCCCTTACCCTTTTTGAATTTTCTTTTGTGACAGGTAACCAGTGGGATCTCGCAGGGCTCGGTGCCGGGGCTGGTGTTGTTTAATGTCTTCATCAATGACATTGGAGATGGTATTAAGGGCAAAATGTGCCTATCTGTGGATGACACCAAGATCTATGGGAGAGTGGACACAGCAGAAGGGATACAGGACCTACATGAAGATCTGGAAAAGCTAGGGAGGTGGTCCAGGATCTGGCAGCTTGGCTTCAATGCCAAGAAATGCAAAGCTATGCATATTGGAGCCAAGAATCCTGGGACAGAGTACTACCTGGATGGAGTCCGAGTATTTGCATCAAAGGAGGAGAAGGACCTGGGAGTAATGATCACTAGTCACCAGAAGCACTCCATGCAGTGCAAGAAAGCAGCAGCAAAGGCAAACAAGATGCTGGGATACATATCTAGGGGGATCAGTAGTAGGAGAGGGGAAGTTATACTGCCCTTGTACAGGTCACTGGTAAGGCTGCATCTAGAGTACGGAGTTCAGTACTGGTGCCCACACCTCAAAAAGGACATTAACCTGCTGGACAAGGTCCAGAGGAGGGTTATAAAGATGAGAGCTGGTCAGTAGGGTAAGGCATACACGGAGAGGTTGAGGGCACTGAACATGTACTCCATGAAAGACAGGAGAGAGAGAGAGAGGACATGATTGGGACCTTCAAGTACATGAAAGGGATAAATAAGGTTGATAAGGAGAGTCTCTTTAAGCTGAGTGGCAACCATAACACAAGGGGGCACAGTCTTAAGCTGGAGGGTGGGAGGTTTAATAGGGAGGTCAGGAAACATTTCTTCAGAGAGAGGGAGGTGGACACTTGGAATGCACTGCCAGAAGAGGTAATCTTGTCGAAGACAATGGGCAGCTTTAAAAGAGGCTGAGACAAGTATAGGGGGAGGATAAGGGTCATGGGTAGAGAGGATGGGAGGAGTGGAGAGAGGGGGCAGGGAGAGTAGCTCAAGCTATGGACCCTGCAACACGAGAAGACTTGATAGACCAAATGGCCTTCTTCTTCTGGCTTCTTCGTATGTTTGTAGGTTCGTGTGACTATTGCCCCTTGCTGCCCTACTTTTTCCATATATATTACAGATTTATTTATTTATTTGTTTTTGGTAACTGGGTAGGTGCTCTAGACATAGGAAAATACCTATTTTTAGGCACGACCTGGGATGTTACAGTATGCTGGAATATAATAGAAGACATGATTTATGTTTTTAACTTCAGTGAATCTGTTTGCAATATTATTCTGCATGGTAAATGTAGAGTAACATTCTTGATTATAGCATCTTCAAATTGATAAACCATAACAAAAGTATTTTTTAGACAAAAAGTTTTAAAATCCAAAAAATGCTATATTTGACCTTCCTGACATTCACTTGACTTCCCACATTTGCAATGGTGCTTAATCAAGTTCCCTATGGAGGCAGGGATCCCATAATGATTAGGGCTTAATAAAGCCTTAATAAATCATTTAGCTTACTTAAAAAGTTGAATAACATTGAAAATCTTGAAAAATGTATAAATCCCCACTTCTGACATTAGTGCCTTATGGGTGTTCGTGATTAACAAGACTGGGGCATGGCTCCCTGATGGGAATCTATGTAAACACATGAAGTGGTGTTGTTGAGTGCTCTACACCACTGAGAAGGTGCCTGAAAGGAACTACAAACTTAAACTTAAGCCCCTTTTATACGACCTGCTGCATGCCGCATTAATTGCTGCAGATTGTCCACAACATTACCTGTTTTGATGCTTATAAGCAAACCACACCACCTCCAAAGACAGCATTCATTCTCTGGGCATTCCCTGTTTGGCATGGTTCATCGTTTTGGTTTTGTGTTACGCGCCACTCCATGTGTGTGCGTAAAAGGGCCATACCATGCACCGCGATCTATGCATAGTGTCTTGCACAAGAGTGCTCAATTTCCCATTTTGCAGTGTTTCATTGCAACCTGGAAATCAGCCAGAAATGTATGCGTGACTCCAGTGGAGTCTCTTTGGATGTCCGTGTGCACTACTTAGCAAAGGTACGTTTTTGCTGTTTTTTAAAAAAAAGGATCACTAAACCCAATCTGTCCCTGCACTGTCATTCTTGCTACATTTTAATCCAAACTGATCCATGATGGCATTTGAATATGTGCTACATTACTCTGCAGTTACACACTGGCCCCTGTACATTCCAATCAGAAGCAAACAATGTAAGGTCTCCCTAGAGGAAAGCATGTACTTGCCCAGCCATCCTGGGGGTCTGAACACCATAGTGAGTTTCAGTAAATGAGCAAACTATGTGTGCATGGCAATCGTGAATGAAGAATTGGCTCAGAGCTTGGCAGACACAAAAGTTTCTCCAGTGTGTTCTATATAAGTGCATAAACTGGGTGGTTGTTTAGTGTTCATACAGTGCTACAGTGGGTCAGATTATTTGTAAACAGTGCTGAGATCCAAGGAACTTTCCATGTATTTCAGTAGCCTGCCCTGTAAGTTGAGGTAAGGGTGGAAATACTGGCATGACTGTGGATATGACCCATAATAGATATGTGTGAGTCTGAGTAAGGGTAAGGCTCACCATGGCTGCCTGGCATTCTTTAAGAACAATTCTAATGGGCATCCACATGTCATTCCCTTCACTGCAGGTATGCATCTAGCAAGCACATTTGGGAAACTGTCTAGTATTATCACTCTAATCTGTAAGGCATTCCTCAATATTAGTATCATAGCACTGAAATGTTTATCAATGAATGTAAAACGCCTGATTGCCAGAGCAGGTTGTCCTTCTCAGGGGAGGCATGGGTGCAGCATGTGTGGTAGTGATGCCACCAGGCAGAAAATGTGCAGTCAGAAGAGTGATAGATAGTCTGGGCAGGTTGCCATCATCTTAGTCTTACATGCCAGGCATACATAAATCTCAAATAACTCTAATTTGCCACATAGAATAATTAATTATAGGACAATGCCACTACTGACACACATATTCCAGGTCCCCAAAATACATCTGTGTTCCAAGTGTTGGTGTTTGTTTTCATATTGGCACCTTTGGAGGAATGCTAGTACAGTAGACATATGTTGATGCTGATAATTGCTGTACCTTCTTCGTTTCACAGCAGAGCTTGTTTTCTGCATACAGACGGTTGCATTATTTCTCAGAAATTTGTGGCTGTCTAATGGAAGTCTGTTGTGCCATATTGCCTCAGCCTAAGTGCTTTTGTAATACATTATTTGAAGAGATCATACGAGGCACAACACTTTCATGTGGTTTTATCATATCTGCTACCGAGTATTGCAAAACTATTGCTGTAAAGCATGCTGTCTTGTTCATTTCTGTCTTGTGTTATGACAGTTCTTTGGCCCATTCACTGTGAAACTATATCATGCTAATGGATCAATATAAGCATCTGTTAACATCCTCTTCATTTTTCGTTTTTTTTTTGTTTTGTTTTTTGTCTGCTTGGCAACAGTCTTGGCGTGTAGCCATGTGCCAGTGACCCAGCAGTGGGAGTTAACCGTACATAGAAACATAGAATGTGATGGCAGATAAGGACCGCTTGGTCCACCTAGTCTGCCCATTTTCCTACCTAACAGATAAGTTGCAGATCCTAGTTAACCAACAGCTTACTTCCTCCTACCCCCCACTAGGACTGCCTTATGTCTGTCCCATGCATTCTTGAATTCCCCCACTGTTCTTGACTCCACGACCTCCTCAGGAGGCTGTTCCATAATTCACAACCCTCTCTGTGAAAAATACTTCTCACATTACCTCTGAGCTGTCCCCTCTATCTTCAAATTGTGCCCCTTGTTCTTGCCGTCTCTTTTCTGAAAGATGTTACACTCTTGGACTTTGTTGATTCCCTTGAGGTGCTTGAAAGCTTCTATCATGTCCCCTATCTCCTTCTTTCCTCAAGGGTATACATATTAAGCTCCTTTAGTCTTTCTTCGTATGTCTTCTGGTGCAGACCCTGCACCATTTTAGGTGCCCTCCTCTGGACAGCCTCCACTCTGTCTATGTCTTTGCAGAGATGGGGCCTCCAGAACTGCACACAGTACTCCAAATGGAGTCTCACCAACTGTCTGTACAGAGGGATAACAACTTCCTGTTTTCTACTATTGATGCCTCTCCCTACACATCCCAGTATCCCCCCAGCCTTCCTTACTGCCTTCTCACATTGCTTATCCACCTTTAGATCATCTGATATAATTAACCCCAGGTCCCTTTCCATTTTTACTGTTGTCAGTATCTCATCCCCCATTGTGTACTCTTTCCCAGGGTTTTTGTTTCCCAGCTGCATCACCTTGCACTTCTTTGCACTGAACCTTGCCATGGTTGCTGGGTTTAATTCAGTTAGACTTCTGTTCTTGGGACCAATAACTCCCTTTTTTGGTGGTGGTGGGGTTCTGCTTTCTAGAAAGTAATGGCAGTCTGATCTCCTGTAATGCTGGTGCACATTGAACATAGGTTGAAGTGAAGCATTAGAATAACCATGGAGATGGATGATGGCCATGGGATGCCATATTGCACTTTCTATATGCTATGTATGGTTTCCTTGGATACACGGCACAAGTGTTTGTTTGTCACTTCCCAATTTCCCAGTGATATCAGCATGCTATAGTCAATCTTTTTTTTTTGTAACTCTTTTTCCCTCCTGGTTGCTGATCCTAGTGACTCTCTCAGGCATCACCTGGAGGCACCTCTCGTCTGGCCAGACACACCCCTTTCCTTGGTTCCCCTCCCAGAGCTCCACAGCCACAGACCTACCTGACAAGACCCCCATGCTTTTTTGTACATTCTGTTTATGCTCCAAAGCGTCAGGGCATCTTTCCGGAGTACCCTCTTGATGCTGCCTCTATTCTCTGTCTGAAACCCCCCACACAGGTCTCACCCTGACCCCCATGGCAGGTCAAGCCCCCCCCCAGATCACCATCCGGGGGAAGGCCCGCCCTCCCTTGGGGGCCTTTTTGTAATTAGAGAGACCTTACCGTGAGAAGGGGTTGGCCGAGGGAGATCCTGGTGCGGGCGGGTCCGACGTCGGGCTGTGGGCAGGTCCCTCGGGTCTCCATCATCTCCGCTGGGACTCCAGAGTTTTTCTTGTTTGCTGTTCCCCTAGAGCTCAAACGTGCAATGACATCTAGGCACTTGCATGCTGACATCTGATGCAGCTCTGCTCCCCTGCTTATACCGCCGCCTATTCCTGACACATCCCCGACCACCGTCAGGGGCCACTCAGGAGCGGCATTTCCCCCGGATCCCTCCCAGGGAAGGGAGAGCATTCCTCTGGATGCTCAATCCATTTCCTCACCTGCCAACCCCAGGTGGCCCGAGCTCATTCATGAACCAGAGTTGCCTGCATGGTGCAAGGTGTGGAGTCCAGCGCCTCAACCCTCAGCACCACCGGGCCCGCGAGACTCCCACTCTTTGGTGCTCCTTGTAATCCAATTCCACAGGCTTGGTCTGATTGGGCAGAGGATCAAAACCCAGGTAGACGGTGCCTTACAGTGGGCATGGGAGCTGAGGCACATCATCGTTTACACAGGGAATGGGGTATTTCTGTGTTCTTGTGGTGCCTTACCCCCTTCATTCCCCCAGGAGGTTTGCACTTGCAGTGATGTCCAATGCAGGATGCACATGCTCATGCGTGAGTGTTCGAGGACGATGGACATTTCCTCCTCCCCATGCCTCGATGTGGCTCCTTACTTTAGCACACCATGCCTCCAACTGGTGTTGCTGATGCCTGGGAACCACAACCCAACCCTCCTCGAGATAGTACAGCTGTTCTTCTTATGCTCTTTCCTGTCTTTCCTGGCCAACCCCCAATGACACGTGGTCGCTCCCCACCGTGGGTCACTGGCGAGGTAAGAGGTAAGGTGCTGATGCCTCAGCCCTCTACATCACTGTGCCGGCTGCTAGAGTGTCTTGTGCTTTCTAACCTATTATATGACCATGATGATACAGTGCAACAACAGGTAGCCACACACCAAAATGTGTCCACCCATTGGACTGAGGTGTTGCTACCTCATCTCTACATCGTCCACTTTTAAAGTGCATCCTTCAAATGATGCCATTGGGCATGCAAGTCCCCAGTGGGGACAGCTGCATGCACATTATGTGTGTATTTTATAGGTGGTGGCTTCATGAAGTGTGGCATGGCACCCCTTCCACATACCGCTGTGATAGCTGATGGTATTCCATATAGGTAGAGGCTCAGCACCCTACCCCATAAACTCAAGTCCCATGTCAAAATTGAAATTCCAGGTTGACAGTGTTTCCTCAGCAATCCCTAACTTCACCAGTCCTGCATGCCCAGTAACATTCTATGGTGCCAGAGCTTACATGCATGCTTAATTGCATTGTGTGCCATCACATATGCTATGGTGTGGGCCAGGTGGGACTACAGGTAGAATGTTGCATGTCTAAACATCACTATGTTGCTCAGTTTCTGGGGGACACAACATAACCATATATCTTGATATTTCATTAAAGTTGAAGTCCATGGATTGTGATCTATTCTTGCAATTTTTACAGTGGTGTACAAATGCCATTGAACACCTGCCACCTCGAGTGGCAGTAGAGTCGAGGATTGGTTTATAGGGATACTTGCTGTGTAGAAGATTCCTTGTGGCACTGTTTCTATGGCTGACGTCCTGTAGTTATCAAACCTGTATACAAACCGTGTGGTTCCAAGTAAGAACATCGGTGTTTTGGAGTGTTGTTACAACCACTTTTACTGAACTCCTGTTGGTTGAAAATTTCCACATGAGTCAAGTCACATTTTACTATGTCCTGCAAAAAATAGAACTACTGATACAATGACAGGACACAGTGATGCGTTCAGCACTTCCCCCCCAACGTCCGGCTTGCCATGACCCTCTGGAGGCTAGCAAACAACGATTACCATCCTATTGGCTATCTATTTGGGGTCTCTGTCTCTTCAGCTTGTGTGTCCAATCATGACATTTGTAGGACCATATGCTCCACTTTTAATCACCATACCCAGTGGCACACAAGTGCACACCACACCCAGACACACCAGCGCCTAAACCTGTTATCACTAATGTGTTGCATTATGTCATAGAGCATGCCAGGGATGGCAGACACACTGTTAGTGCACCAGCAGGGTGCCAGCCTCCCACAGCCAACAACACATGGCATACACAGGCAAGGGAGGATGACATATCAAGTGAATATGGTAAGGCATACAGTGGGGACACAGACATGACACATGCTGCAGCACAATAATCATCCCACTCGTTGCCCCCTCCCACAGGTCTGGCACAAGCATCTGAGGACAGGCAGCATAAATCTACTGATGACACCACCCTAGTCAAAGACAGCAGTGAAGGGGACACAGTGGTGGAGGAGGCACCTGACAATGGTGACCTAGAAGCACGCCCCCTCATGCTGATTGGGCAACCAGCACCGCGGGCACATGCCCAGGAGGTCCGCTGTATCGGTAATGCACATGTGCACCATGGTCTGCATCAGGGTGGGGAGGTGTACACAGCAGGACATGTAGAGGTGGACAGCGGGGATGAGGGACTGTCCAGCTGACCCAGCAGACGCAGCCAGCCATCGCTTGCCACGGTCATCCCAGACATCTGGAGCTCAACCGACTGGAGACACAGCAGCACCACACTGAGGCCATAATGAAGCTCACTGGTGATGTGGCATGGATGGCAAGTGCACAAGAATGCATGGTGGATTTGCTGACAGCCTGGGGACCACCGCCACGACGCCAGAACACGACCTCACATTGCGCCTATGGCCAGAAGATGCAGGGGTACACCAATGATACTACTCCACATGCAGACAACTGTGTGGACAGCGAATATCCACTGGTGATGGCAGGATGCTGCAGGACACACCTGATGAAGGCAGCAGGTCATTGGGGACCGTCAGAGCAGCAACACAGGACATCGTCCCAGAGGACAGCCAGCCCAAGGGCATCCATGGTGAGGGGCCAACAGCAGATATGGCAGTGGAGAACCCCCCAGCAGCAGGAACAGCAATGATGCCTGACCCATGGTGCAGAGGCAGAGATGGAAGGGCACTTGGACTGATCAGCACATGGGAGACCCATTCCATGGTGCGGGAGCAGGCATCACCATATGGCTCACCATGGCCATAACGGACCCAAGACAGGTGCAGCATGGCTATGGAACAGCACCAGGGTGTGAGAACAGCACACACACATACACACACACACACACACACACATACACACACACTTACCAGGGCACAGACGCACAAACGCACATGGTGGCCTACATTGTGACATAGTGGTGGCGGTACCACCTCTGAGGGCACATACTGGCAGGAAGCTGAAGTGGCAGGGAGGGCATACCCCTATTCAGCTGGTTACCTTGATGTGGTACAGGGGCTTATCACAGCAGCACATGTGCCTTGTCACAAAATGCCAGCCATGCCCAGCATTGGTAATGTGTGCACAGCACTGCTGCACCAGAGCCAACGTGTGCCCTCAGCCATGTGTCATCATTGGGTGCATGGGGGACAATGCAGGATAACACTGGGATGAGTGCCATTTGAGCCAGCACATACTGTAGCTCGTGGTCTGGTCAGCACAGCCGACAGGCATCTTAACACCGATGCTAATGTCAAAAGGTCCTGTTCATGACCTCTGCAGGGGCAGTATGGCTAGCTGCCATCTCCTGTCCACGCAATTGTTCATTGGCCTGTTGGCCCAGTGGCATGTCCAGTGGGTGGTAGTCCAGCATTGGAAGGCTGCGGCACAGGGCCATGTTGTGCAGCATCATGCACAAGGTGAATACATGGCAAGTGCAGCACGGCAACAGCATGATGGTAGCACTCGTGTGGTCCAGGCATCAAATCCACATCTTCAGGATACCGATGCTCCTCTCCACAATGGACCTCATCCGACAGTGTGCTGTGTTGTAGGCCTCCTCTGCTGCAGTCATCAGTGCCAGGAAGGGTGTCAACAGGTATGGCTGCAGTGGATAACCACTGTCACCTGAGGAGAAAGGGAGACAGGTCAGTCAGTTGCAGGAAAGGCAGTGGACACCCACCCGCACGCACACCACACTTACCCAACAGTCAGCCATCCATGCATTCAGCATGGTGAAAACCACCCAGCACTGAAGGATCCAGGATGTAGACATCATGGCAGAACCCAGGGAATTTGGTACAGAGGTCTGTGAAAATGCCAGCCACATCGCACACTACTTGGCAGTTCTTGCTATGGAATCCCTTAAGGTTATGGTATGCCTCCTCGGACACAGAGGGTGTCAGGATGGCAATGTGTGTGCTATCTACAGCACAAAGTACATTTGGCATGCTGTGTATGATGTGGAATGCCTATTTAGTGGCATGGACCTCAGCATTAGACATTGGGAGATGTATGTTGTCTCTCATGTGATCCAGCAGTGCATCTGTGATTTGTGTCAAGGCCCGAGACACAGACAACTGGCTGATGCCGATGCAATCACCCACAATGCTCTGGAAGGACCCTGAGGCATAATGGGCCAGGGTGCACATGATCTTAGTCTCCACAGTCAAGACCCAGGAGTGGTGCATCCAAGGCCCAACCCTGTCGTGGACAAGGTCGAATAACTGTACGATCATGGGCCATGGCAGGTGGAACTGCTCCATGCAGTGCTTGTCCTGGAGCAGGTTGCCATCCATGCATGGACAGAACATGTGATCCTGTGGCCATGCTCATCTTCCCCTTGCATGCCCTGCATTCCACAGGTATATATTGAAAAGTAGTCCCATGCACATCCTGCCATCATGCAGGTGACGGCTTGTCCATGGAACAGTGGCAGAGTACAGCGTTACATGTCTTATGCGTCACCAGTGCTGCATGACGTGCATGACTGTGCTGCCATGAGCTGAGCAGTGCATGCACCACTGGTGGCACCTGCCAATGGGCCATCATGACACTCTGTCTCACTAAGGCCGTGACAGTGTTCCACGTGTGTGTCACACATGGGCCGCGTTAAGTGACTACGAGTGTGGGAACATGCATGCAGAGGTATGCGATGCTTCACAGTGTGTGGCCCCAGAAACTGATACACAGCTCTGGAATGGGCATATGTGGTGGCATACACGGTGACATGTACAGTATAATGACACATACATATCCCATGTGGTATTATAATCACCATCCAACACCCTCTGCACATGCCAACTGCTGTACGCTGCCTCTACAGTTTGTGCAGCACGTCAGCTGCCTCCTGGTCTCCAGTCATGAAAGTCTGTGGCTTGGCCATGGTTGCAGGCCAATCGGTGCCTGTATGCATTATTGGCATGTCCCTGCAGGCAGTGCAGTGTCATACACACATACTCGCAGTCCATTGTGGCGTCTGCCATTGAATACACTGTCCGCCGTCACTGTACATTTGGCATGCATGTGCATGTGTACCGTACATCATGGCGGTGGTCCACAGCAATGGCCCTCAGTGGCTTGGTGCCACTGTGTGGGTGTGGTGTGAGGCACTGCAACAACATGCCATGGTAGGCGGCACATGTGGGCCCAAGTGGCATGTGCACAGCATTCCCAAGGACAGTATACGAGACGCGTTCACACCAGGCCACGTTGCAGAGGCAGAATGGAGAGGTTCCCAAAACAGTTGTGGCATGTCACAGAGGAAGAGTATTGTGACAGCGGGGACTATGGTACGTTGTGGGCAGCCCAGTCCTTTCAGCTGTTGAGTACCTCTCGCAGGGCATTTCTGTTTGATATTGGGGGGAGGTGTTGTGGTCGTTGAATGCCAATGTGTACTAATGGCTTGTTTACTGTTTTGTCTCATGCCCCTTCCCCATGCACCATGGAACTGGCATGCTGACATTGCTGGAGCTGCAGCAGCAGGTGCAGGCCAATGGGGCAGAGGTGAAGGTGGTGCACCCCAGGGGGCTGTACCAGTGGCGGTGGGATATTTTGATGCCTTGCTATTTCTAGAAGGTTCAGCAGGATGGCGAAATTCATTATGAGGGAGAGCATGAGAACGCTGAGCCACGTACACTGTGGCGTTTGACAGTACCATCCAGGGTAAGTGCAATTCTCCTGTGCTGCTCCATGGACTGTTGTTGCTTTGCTGTTGTTGAGGGGGCCTGTTTGGTGATGGTGGTGTTACCCATAGAAACAGGCCGGTGTGACTATGGTAACCATGGCCAGTACTGGGTCTGCAGCCTGCCAGCAGTGTCTGCGTGGTGCATGTGTGCCTCTCATGACACGGGGCTGTGTTTGTCACTGGCATGTCCGGCTGCCCTGCTGTTCTGCCACACTGGGTGGTATGGTGTCTGTGTATAGTAGCACAGCAGAACAGGCTGGCATACGCATGCCTGGCAGTATGAGGTTGCGGCACATGGCAGCCTGCCTGATTGTACACTATGCGCTATGGTGTTGTATCATTGGCTGCAGTTTGCACTGTTCACACCATGCTACCATTGCCCACCACCCATTGCAGCCTCTGGTGCCATGACTGGCCTATGGGTTGTGTCTGGCCAACACATGTCCATGACGCATACGTGTGCCCTCATGATGGCATGTCTGATATGGGCTGGTTCCGTTGTGCTGTGTGCGGCATGTATTGTCTGTTGCCCCTCACACATCGGCTGACACACACTGTCACTGTGGGCCAAGCCTATGTGCCTGGGGGACACAGGACAGCGTGTCCCATCGCATGGTGGCCAGTGACATGGTGGTTGCTGGCAGTGCTTGTGCCACCCATGGGTGACTGCATGGCAGTTCTGGCACCACGAGGGGGCGTTCCTGGATGCACCGATATTTGTCCAGATAGTACCGAGGGGGGCCATGCCCCTGCACCTGGTACTGACTGTCCCTTTCTCTCCACAGTGCTACAGGGAACCAGTTTGCAGGATGGTGCTGAAGCATGCTGAGTCACCCCATGAGGCAGGGGAGGAGCCGTTGTGCAGAAACGACGAGCCATGGCCCTGGCAGAAGAGGCAGAGGATGTGGCCGCCCTCAAAACATGAAGGGAGTGTGCAGCCCCAGGTGGAGGCATTGTACATTGGAACAGCTACATGAAGGGGGAGGTGTTTGTGCAGGGCTGGGTGGCTGTCGCAGGCAGGTGCGTGACAGGGGATGCTTGTGTAGGTGGTGGGCTGTGGGACCTCTGTATCCTGTTTTATATTACACTATTGTATTCTGTTGTTTGTGGCAGGGTGGGGGCTGTTGCAGGTGGGGGTGTTCCTGATTAGGGGGCTGTCTTTGTTGCTTGAGGGCCTGTTGTTCATCTGTATTATGTATGTACTATGTGTATTAAACTTTTTTTTGGTATACCCTGTCTGGTCATTGACGTGTGTGTGTGTGTGTGTGTGTGTGTGTGTGTGTGTGTGTGTGTGTGTGTGTGTGCAGGGAGGTCATGGGGGATGGCCTTTGGAGGCAAACACCTTGGCAGCCATGGGTGAGTCCCCAGTCTGGATCTGGATGCCTTTCCTGTATTTCTGGCCATGCCAGGGGTGGGCATGCACGCTTGTCTGCCTGGAACTGCATGTGTGGCATCCTGGTATTGACCATGTGTGCTGTCCTGTGGGTGGTATGGTGGCAGTGTACACCATCAGGGTGGATATGGCATGGTGTTGTGGCATTGTGGGTCTCCATGGCCGTGGTGGTGACATGTGATGTACCAGTCAGTGCACTGCACCTGTCTGTCTGCTGTTGTGTCTGCCTGTGTGCTGCCTGCTTACACCTCTTCAGTGTTGATATGCATGCCTTCCCAAGGGGGCATGTTATGGCATGGCCAAGGGGTAGTTGGGTGACTGCAGTGCCACACATTCTGCATGGATGTGGTGGGGTTCTCTGCTATAGGCCTGCCATTGCCCATTTGCTTCCATCTGTGCTGTTGCAGGTGGCCATGGCTTCTGCACCTGTTTACAGCAGCCCTTGGCCATGTGTATGTGTACAGATCATGCGGCTCATGTATGCACTCCTCACGCACATTCATGCATGTGCTGAGAGGCTCCCTCTATGCCTATTATGCGGCCACACCCCTGCATACATGGCATGCTAGCAGCAAGCATTGTTGCATGCTGCTGCTCTCCACCATGTCTTGCACACATATCATGCATGCTGCCTCTGGGTTGCATGCATGCATGCACGTGGTGCGTATCTGCTATTGTTGGATACACATGTGTCCTATGCACTCCATGTGAGCTTCATGCATAGGGCCAAACAATAGCAAAGCACACCAAAACCACTATTGGCTTGCCATGCCAACATATTGATGTTGAGCATTAGCAGCACTTAGATGACATTACAATTGCTTGTATGTTAGTGAGTACTTCCCATCACCCAATGTTGGGTAAGTTACTTTTGAAAAGTAATCAGTTACAGTTACTAGTTACTTTGAAATAAATGTAATCAATTACAGTTACTTATTACTTTTATATAAAAAGTAATTAGTAACTGTAACTGTTATGCATATTACTTTTCATATTACTTTATAACACTTTTGATAACATGGTTGTATTTACTCATTGAATGTAGCTATGTGCTCATGAAACCCCAAGAAGTGTATAAAAGAAATAAAACAGATTCTAATGACAATGAATGTGTTAATTTATAATGCAGTACCCATCTAACTTTGCCAGCCACAACAATCCCTTTACAGTTCCATAAATAAGGGCGCAATTAAAAAGAAAACACTCAAATACACACCTTGCATCTACTTCTGCCCTCCGCAATCTTCCACCCCCAACAGCTGAATCCCAACTTTGCCAGCCACTGTTGTCCCTGACCTTTTTCATTTCCATAACACCCACAATCACCCTTCAACACACACACACACACACACACACACACACACACACACACACACACACGCGCACATACTCCCTACATCTAGTGCCAGTGCCCTTGGCAATCTTTCCCGCACAGCTGTATATCCTGACACCTGACAATGCCAGCCACAACTATCCGTTTTCATTGCACCTTCACCCCACCATCACACACACCCTGCTTCATCTTCTGCACTTGGTGATCTTTCTCACATCTAGCCTGTATTCTCCCCCTGACTATGCAAGAGCCAGAACTACCCCTTTTAAATTCCATAATAAAATCCCACCCTCACATAGATCCCCTACACTCACACACACACACACACACACACATACTCTGAAGATCTGCTGTCCTTCCTTGCCTTGGTGATCTTTTCTCACTTCTCCACAGCAGCCTGAATCCTAACTTTGCCATTGCCATCCTTAGATCCACCCCACATCACATACAATAAATTGCACCAGCACACATCTGCTTACCCCAACACACAATTTAAACACTCTTTCCCACAGCTGAACCTTGACATGCCACTGCCACTGAGACACAGTTATAATTATAACTACTGTAAGTCTGCCATGACTATTATGCCACGATCAGTATGCCACAACTGAAGTCAGACAGTGTCACAATCAAATTATCACACAACACAACACACTTGTTGCACTCCAGTACATAACCCCTTCGATGAGGAATTTCTTTGAGTTGAGTAAGGTGATGGTGATAAACCTGGCAGGTAGGCAGGCAGATGGACAATCAAGTGGCCTGCTATGGCAATTTGGCGCATGTGGTGTTGGTGGAAACAGCCCTTGAGTCCTGCCTGCAGACAGACTGGTTGTCTTTTTCCCTACAACAGCTATGCTGGCCCCAATTCCCTTTGGGTTCACAATGGCTACTATAGAGGGCCATGGCTGATGACATGCAGGGGTATAGCTAGCTATCTATAAATTGTACATCAACTCTCCAGTCTGTTGCCCCTCAAACAAATGTCATCAATTCCTATAGTAATTCTTAGCTGTACCATGTAGCAGTGCATATGTAGTATAATTTGTATATCAAATGTTGCAAAATGATATATTTAATAATAAACTGACAAATTAAATGGTGTTTTATGACTTTTATTTGCACAGTACATGTTACACACATGGAATAAAATGGTAATATTAAATGCATGCTGAAAATAGAAAACTGAGGTAGAATCGATGTTTGCACCATTGATCTTCTTCAGGATAAATCTAAAAGAGAAAAAAACAGATAAGAGAAATATATCTGAGGAAACACAATAGTGGGAGGCTGTAGGAGAAAAAGTAACTATAGGTACTATAGGTAAGGTAAACAATAATACCTGACAGGGTGGGCAGTATTGAGAAATACTAGACCACCCAGGGGCGTAATGATGGTGCAGGGCCTTAAAGCCTCTGGAAGGTCTGGTATTTCCCAATACCACCCACCCTGGGGGGTATTATAGCACATAGAAATTGGGCACTGTAAAAAAAAATAGGTTTGCTAAAATATTGTTCATAAAAAGAAAATTAGATTAAGTTTTGTAAGTATATAGTTCCATTGCCTCTATTGGGCTGAAGAACCTTGGTCCTAATAGAGACTCCATAGTTTAAAACAAAAAGCTGCTGGAATGCTGTTTGTGCACCTAGAGAAAACTACTACTGTTTGTTCAGACAGACCTCTTATGAAATACTTTTTCCCCCCTTCCTTCCCTTTTTATTTTTGAGTCATTTTTATTTTGGAGAGTAGCTGTTATTGAGGCTTTTTTTATACATTGCAGCCTGGAGGTATTAGCATTGGCATCACTGAAGAAAGCATGGTTTGGGAGAGTGAGCACGAGAGGTGCGATGAGAGGTAAACTTAAGTTCACACTGCTGGTAATATGGGGAGGAGTATTTAGGTATGCTCACAATTTGACCACAACTTGTTTTCTGCTTTTAAATAAGAGAGTTCACTTGCTCTAGTAGTGCCATCCTGTATGACAGGGTAGCGGTATTTTTTTTGTTTTCCATACCACAGATGAATGTCCATCTGCGATATGGAAAACTAACTAAATGCCGTTCCTGCTATGCACACTAGCAGAGTTGGTGCTGTGTTGTTTTAGAAAGTGCTGAGCTTTTCTCTGAATTTTGCAAGGGGCGTCCGGAGGAAGATGGAGTGCTGGTTCAGGTCCCAGTTGCTAGGTGATCAGGCGGAGATCAGTAGCGATAAAAAAAGAATTGAGACTGGTAACACTAAAAATTTGGGGTACCCAGTGATACCCTTGGTAATGGGGCCCCCCCCCGAACTAGCACTTATTTTTTGCAGGTTCTATCGAAAAATATTGGCCTGCTTAGGTTGGTGTCCTAGCCAATCAGCTTGCTAGAATTCTCTCACCCATTTTCTAAGTAAGAATAGAATCTGGAAAATGAAAAGGCGATGATATGTATGAAAAGGCAGTGAAAGTGAATGAACTGCAGAGTCCTTAAGTGAGGCTAATTAACAGGACCTAGTAATAAGACTGAAAGGTTAAAGCTATGTGTGCACACTCATTTTCTACAAATCAAAGAAATACTCAAGCTGGAGGGTCCAGTGATTCACACTGGAGCAGCAACAGTTGATACAAGGACACCCATTGCAACAACAAATCACAGAGCTATTCAGCCTAACATTTTCTGTAATGAGACAACTGGCAAAAACAACCCCTACACCCATCAGGAGTGGGACTGTAACCATGTAGACAGCAGTGGTGCAATAAATGAGGCTACCATGCAGTCGTAGCCACCATGTTAGAGCAAATATCTAATTGGGCAAACCAGTATTAGGTCAAAATCCCCCATGCTAAATGTCTCAAGGCTGCGTGTCTTTGCTCCAGTTGTCATGCCATGGGTTTACACCACCCCATAGCTCTGGCAGCTCATAATACCTAGACATTGTGACTACACAAACCTGAATATCAGCAAGGCTACAAAAATGTCATGTCACAGCCATGAAATGTTGCCTAAACTTTTTATTGTGAAAAAAGACAAAAAATGGCAGATAATTTGCATTCAATGTGCAAGGTAAAAATGCTGGGTGCTCACCCTGTGCTTGTCAGAATGCAGTTTTTTTAGCCTGACATAATAAAATGAGCATGCAGTCAGCTCAGCAGCCTTTGTTTACACTAAAACCTGAATATCAAAATACATCTGTGTAATCTCTGGATTCCTGTGATGTCATAAACCTCTTGAGCTTCTCTCTTGAGATTTATAAGTCACAGAAACCCCTTGATGGATTACAGCAACCATAACAGATGGATGCCCATCTGTTATTCTGTTTATATTACAGTAACTAGTTATTTTTAGGGAAAAGTAATATTATTACAGTTACTTATTAATATCTTTTAAAAGTAACCCATTACTATTACTAGTTGCCTAGAAAAGTAATCATATCACAGTTACTAGTTACAAGTAACTAGTTGCTCCCCAACACTGCCATCACCATCTGGACTGCAGTACTGGGCATGATCTATTATGCTGAGGTGCTGTAGTCTAAATGAATGCTGCACACATGATGTTTCCAGAAGTGAAAACTGAGGGCTTGGTGGTGGGGGCAGTGGACAATCATGCTCCACCAACAACTGAAGACTCCGCTGCTCGTGCTCCATTCTCTTTACCTCCATCAGCTTATAAAACTTCATGCATTGACGTTCATCATCCAGACAGTTACGTTACGCCTGTGCCTGGAACTCTTCACATTGCTGCTCAGTCTGGTGGAACTGTTCATCAGAATTTGACAAGTACTGTATAAATTTGTCTGCTATTGCTGTCATAGTTGCCTCCATATGCCTCCTGTGTGCACACAGGGTGCCTGCATTGAAGAGGTAGGTTGCAAGACAGCAGATTCCACAGTTATTTCTGTGAAGTTGGTCTGTGACAGTGACTGCACTTGTCGATGGGGTCAACATGATAATATCCTCCTCCCCTGAAGGTGCATCATCACTGGACACAGCTTCATTGATGTCTGTACTAATAGCCATACCTCTGTCCAGAAACTGTGAGGGCTCAGTTGCAGCATGCAAATCAAATATTGCATTCAGCCCTGCTTAGAATTGGCATTCCACGCATGCCTGTCCACTGTGGTTGTCACTGTCTTGGCACTGCATGTACCAGTGTTTCAGTCCCTTGATATGGGTATGGAATTGGGTTTCAGTGAGCTCAAACCCCATTGTGCGCATTGTCTGTGCTATTTCACAATACAGTATACAGTAGTAGCCAGAGACATTGGCAGCTATTTCCCCAGATTTCTGTGATATTTCTAGAGAAATCTCCTGCTTTTTGTGTTTCCACGGTAGGGACAGCAGAGAGAAACTTTGTAGAAGTTTCACATAATATCTGGAAATAGCTGGCAATGTCTGTGGCCTACTATATATATATATATATATATATATATATATATTTCTGATTCCCATTCAAAGTAGACTGCACATTCACATCACCCCAAATTGCAGTGAGGGCTCTTGTATCTTCCACGTTCCAGCTGCACTTGCAAGTTTCACTTTCCATGTCTATATAAACAAACAGAGACAGACAGATGAGTTACTTAAGGCCACATAAAAAAAAACAAAACAGAAAGCACATACATGTCATAGAGTTAATAACTTCTTTTGATCACAGCTCCGGTAAAGAAAAAGTGACCTACATGGTAGGGATTGCCTCAACATGCACCATGCCAGCAGGCAATCCCCAGGTCCACAACTACTGTCTGCCACACACAGTACCCAGGTCAACAACTCATGTCCATTGATAATCCTTCCTGGGAGAGGAACACATGTCAACTTCCACCCCACCCACAGGCATAGCAGACATGTGCACAGCACACCCTCCAAAGGTCAAGAACTTGTGTCCACTGCCCACCATTCATAGATTCATAGGTTCATAGCTAGGAAGTTGAGTTCTCAAGGCAGATCCCCTTAGTGAACTCGCCACCTAAAGGTGGTACATAGATTTACTTTCACTCATATAGTTATCTAGATGATTTTTAAATGTTAACACATTTTCACTTTCTTTTTTTTTTACTTACTTTCCCTGGTCTCTGCCCAAAGGAATCCATTCCTCAGGTCTCTTCAGCTGTGTCCCGACGTAGCATGAACCCAGCTTCATTCTGCACAGGACCAGGAGATTTTTTTTGCCTTTGGTTTTCTCCCGGTCCCATCCGCCTGAGGGCGCCGATGCAGAGAAAGCTGATGTTCAGTCAGGCAGCGTGCTTATGTATATCACTGTCAAGCATCCATAGTGCCCTCCCCAACCCCAGTTCCCATGTACAGAGAGCTGTTTACACCTCGCCACAAGTGCTTCCACAGGCGGCAATGCATGTGGGCATTGCTACCCTGCAACCCACCCCCCCCGGAGGAGGAGCGCATCCGTGGTGATGCTCAATCCTACCTCCCCTGATTGACCCCCAGTGGCCCACATCGATTCCTGAACCTGGGTTACCAGTGTAGTACGAGGTGTGGTGTCCAGCACCTCAACCCTCAGCACCACTGGGCCTGCACTCACATTTTCACTTTCAACAACATATGTGGGTAGTGTGTTCCAAATTGTTACGACTCTCTGGGTATAAAAATTGCTTCTTCTCTTGGTTAAGCATCTTTCTTCAATGAGCCTAAATTTGTGAGACCTGATATATTTTTTAAATTTATGCTCAATCAGGCCTATTGTCTCCATAAGAGCGCTATCCTGGAATGATTTGAATGTTAGACATAGGTCACCTCTAACCTGTCTGTATTCCATAGAGCATGGGCCCAGTTGCATTATCCTGTTGATATAGTTTAAATTTTTAGTTGTCTTTATCATTTTTGTTAACCGCATTTGAACTCCCTTGACCATTTTCTTGCTTTTAACAGTGGATCAAGCACAAAGTTGGGAACAGTATTCCAAGTGTGGCCTTACTAAACTTGAATATTAAGGCAATAAGACATCAGCTTTTCTACCAGTATTCTGTAACACTTTCTTACTGTAGTTGTGATGTGTGATTCAAAGAATAAATTCTCAGAGTTAAGTACACCTAAGTTCCTTTCTTCTGTTATTGGGGAAATCGTATGATTCTTAAGTTTGTATGTTACATTGAGATTTTTCTTTCCCAAATGCAATACCTTACATTTCATTTAATTGAATCTTAAATTATTATCATACTACCATATAATTAGTGTATCTAAATATTTTTGGAAGAGCTCGGCATCGGAATGATTCCTGATAAGACTACTGATTTTACAGTCATTTACATATTTACTCATCCATACTGGACCATTTGGTTGCATAGTAGAAACTAGAATATTGAATAATGTAGGGCCCAATACTGATCCTTGGAGTACCCCGCTGGTCACTTTGCCCCAAGTGAAAAAATTACCTTTTATAACAACTCTTTGCTTACGCTTTTCTAACCAAGAATTAACGCAATTAATAATATTAGGGTGCATTTTTATTTTAATTGACAAAAACAAGGCACTGCGTCAGCATATGGACTAAAAACAAAACAAAATGGTTAAATTAACTGCACGTTTAAAATAGAAAATAGAGTTAAAAATCTACGTTTCGATCTTAGGTCTTCTTCAGGAAATATCTAAAAGAGAAAAAAACAAGGTTAGTGTAGAGGGGAGGTAAAATGAGGGATATATATGGAAAGAAAAAAGGGGAGGCTCAATCCTCCCTCCCCTGACCGACTCCTGGGGTGGGAGGGAGGAGGAGAAGAAGTGATTGTTACTGTTTGTTGCTAACATTTTATTGCTTTATTTTTCTCTGATTCACATTGTTGTTGCTGGGTATACCTTCTGCTGCATTATTACAAGGTGTGCCTACAGGTGTGTGCTAACAGATTACTGCTGTAATCTTCTGATTCAAATTGTCTTTTGCAAGGTATATCTTCTGTTACTGCTTTATTTTTCTCTGCAGAAAAGTGTTTCTTACAGGGTATATCTTCTGTGAAATTATTACAGGTGGTGCTTAAATTTTTGTGACTTTTTATCATTAGGCTAAGCAAAATTACAGTTTGCCCCTATTTTATTTATACATTTTTTGCTGAAAAAGTTTTTTTCTTTCAGAGGTGTTGCAGTCTCCTTCTCACATTGAAGACAGGGAGAGTGAGAAAGCATTCACAGCTTCCTTGAATCAAGGAGGTTATTTCCTAGACTACACTGAACTGAATTATTACTTTTTGGACCTGTGTAAGTAACTAGTATTGATTCTGTTTTGGGGTGGACTTTCTTAGTTTTAACTTTAATTTGCCAGGGAGGAACTGTAGCTGGGAGATATTTGTAGTCAGTTGTGACTAGACCTGTTACTTAGTCTTTGTGAAATAGGTGTCTGAAAGGAAGGAAGGCACTCCCCAGGGTGGAGGGTAAGAGTTGTAAGTGATTGTTTCTGGACAGCATAGGTTTACTCTCACCCACCCTTCTCCTCACCCGCCCCAAGTGCATAACTTCCTTTATAGCAGGGGTTCTGATATCACTTCCTCAAAACTGCTAGCAGCATACACCTGTTCATATCCTTAAAAGCACAGCACACTGAATAGGGGTAGAGACACTCACAAGCTTGCACACACTAAAACACGAACAATAAACAAAAAAGCATCTGTAACTGGAAGGGACACAGACATGTGGGGAGTGCTGCAACGCACTGGCTGTGGAGCAGCAGTCTTCCGGGAGACATTCTGGAAACTGTGTTGCTGCCCTATTTGCAGGCACCTCTCTGGTCTTAGGGAGGAGGTTCTTCATCTCCATGTTGACCTGGCAAGGATTCGGGAAACCTGCTACTCCACCCAGGGACCACCTAGGCCACTGCCACTACCTCAGAGGTTGCCAAGAAAGTGGAGTGGTTGAACCACGGTGGGCTCAGGGAGGGTGAGGGTGGTGGAACAGAGGTGCATCCCTCCAGTTGTGCCTCTCCACAATTCATTCACCACTCTGGCGAAGCATGGTTCCTCTATGGAGGCACCTGTAGTGGAGATCAAGGAGGATGCTGAAAAATTCCACAATGGAGACCCACAGGAGGGTGGCCCAGGACCCCACAGGGGAAGGAAACAACTCCTGGTGGGGGACTCAATTGTTAGGGGGGTAGAACTGGGGGAGGGATGGGAAAGGGATGTAAGGTGCCTGCCAGTGCCAAGGCTTAGAGGGACAGGAAATTAATCCTTAGGATCATGAGAGCAGTGGCAAGGGGGAGGGAGCTGGATGTTATTATCCACCTAGGGATGAATGACCTGGCTGAGAATGGGATCAGAGCAATGCAACAGGAGTTTGTGGAGTTGGGGAGGGGCCTTAGACAAGTAGCACACACGGTAACTTTCTCAGAAGTGCTACCTGTCTATGGCATGGATGAGGCAAGGGCACTCCATACTATGGAATTCAATGACTGGTTGAAAAGCTGGTGCAGAGCTCAGGGATTTGTCTTCCTTGGGGACTGGGGCTCCACCTGGAGGGATGCAGGCCTATACAGGCATGATGGTCTGCATCTATCCTGGAGGGGAGCCAGGATCCTTGGTGATGGGTTTAAATGCTTCAGTGGCAAGCATTTAAACTAGCCAAAGGGGGGGCACTGAAGAGGAGAAGGGAACTCCTAGCCCCCCCCCAAAAAATCAGGGTAATTAGTGAGGTAAACACCAAAATAGAGCAGTCAATAGGGAGAAGGGCAGGGATAAATGGAGAAAAAGACAAAGGCAGTAGGGATAGGGATGGGGCAAAAAGAAATAATGCCATATAAAAATAGAGGGTAATGAGTACCAATGCCCATAGTCTAGGTAAAAAGCTCCCTGAAATTGTGGCCTTGATGGAAGAGGGATGCCTGGATATTGTAGCAGTCACAGAAACATGGTACACAGAGAACCATGACTGGGATGTCAGCATACCAGGGTACACAATCTACAGGAGGGACAGGGAGGGAAGAAGAGGAAGAGGAGTAGCTCTCTATGTAAGGGAAGGGATCAAAGCAACAGAACTAAAGGGTAAACAGGGAGGAGAGGAGGCACTGTGGGTCACCCTGGAGACTGGAAATGGTTCCACAATCTGCACAGGGGGTGTATACAGACTCCCGTCTCAGGGGGAAGAAATGGACAAGTAAATGATAGAATGCATCCTTGGGATGGCAGAGAAAGGGGAGATATTGCTGATGGGGGACCTGAATATGACAGATGTTGACTGGAGCACCTTTGCTGCAGCTACATCCAAGGGCAGGGACATTCTCCCTGCCCTACAGGGGGCATGCCTCAGACAGCTAGTTTTGGAACCCACTCAGGAGAGAGCAATCGTAGACCTGTACTCTCAAATGGGGATGGAGAGAGGATCTCTAATCTTGAAGTGGGTAGCCATCTGGGAACAAGCAACCACCAAACAGTGTGATTCATGATAAACTTAGCTGTAGAGTCAAGCCACACAAAAGTGAAGGTACTGGACTTCAGGAGGGCTGATTTTGTCAAAATGGGAGAGTGCCTCAGAAAAGCACTAGCAAACAGGCAAGAAGGTGGGGTGGAGCAACAATGGGGAAACATCAAAACTGCCATCACAGTGGCAACAAGTCTGTGTGAAGCAAATAAATCAAAATGAAAGAAAAAAACACTATGGTTCTCAAAAGAAGTGGCGGGGAAGGTAAGGGAAAAAAAGATAGCATTCATAAAGTATAAGGAAACACAGAAGGAGTAGGACAGAGAACTGTACCAGTTAAAGCAGAAGGAAGCGGGTAAGGCAGTCAGAATAGCAAAGACCCAAACTGAGGAAAAGATTGCCAACTCAGTTAAGAAGGGGGATAAAACCTTTTATAGGTACATTAGGGAGCAAAGAAAGACCAAGGCAGGGATACTGAGGCTGAACAAAGAGGAAGGTGGTTGGGCAGAGAGCGACAGTGAAAAAGCAGGGATACTGAATGAATACTTCTGCTCAGTATTCACAATGGAAAAGCAGGGGGAATACCTAAACTGGTCAATAGAAGCACTCTGGATAGGGGTGTTGATATTAGTCCTTTCACAGAAGAATGGGTTCTGAAAGAACTCTTAAAACTGAAGGTGGATAAAGCAATGGGGCCTGATGGGATTCACCCCAGGATTTTAAAAGAACTAAGGGAAGAACTAGTAACACCACTGACTACCCTTTTAATAAATCATGGGAGGATGGGGTGGTACCTGAGGACTGGAGGAGGGTGGATATGATTCCCCTTCACAAAAGTGAGAGCAAGACAGAGGCAGGAAACTACAGACCTGTCAGTTTGACCTCAGTGGTAGGGAAAATGATGGAATCACTTCTGAAGGAAAGAATTGTTGAGTACCTAGAGGCCAGTGGGGCACAGGACCCAAGGCAGCATGGATTCACAGCAGGAAGGTCATGTCAGAAAAATCTAATTGATTTCTTTGACTGGGTGACCAAAGCAGTAGACCAGGGAGGGGCTATGGACATGGCCTACCTAGACTTTAGCAAGGCATTTGACACAGTCCCACACAAAAGATTAATAAACAAATTAGCCAGCTTGTGAGTGGGTCCTAGGTGGTAACCTGGGTAAAACACTGGTTGGACAACAGGACATAGCGGGTAATAGTAAATGGAGTCCACAGTGAAGAAAGGAGGGTTACTAGTGGGGTACCGTATGGTTCAGTACTGGGGCCGGTCCTTTTTATTGTCTTTATAAGTGACATTACAGAAGGACTGGAAGGGAAAGTATGTCTCCTTGCAGATGACACAAAGATCTGCAACAGGGTTGATACACACGGTGAGGTGGAAAGGCTGAAAAGGGACTTGGCAAGGTTGGAGGAATGGTCAAATGTATGGCAGCTTAGATTCAATGCAAAGAAATGCAAAGTAATGCACCTGGGAAACAAAAACCCAGGGGAAGAGTACACGATGAGGGGTGAGATACTAACAACAACAAAAATGGAAAGGGACCTGGGGGTAGTCATATCAGATGACCTAAAGAATAGCAAGCAATGTGAGAGGGCAGTAAGGAGGGCTGGGGGGATACTGGGATGCATAGGGAGAGGCATCAACAGTAGAAAACAGGAAGTTGTTGGCCCTCTGTACAGACAGTTGGTAAGACCACATCTGGAGTACTGTGTACAGTTCTGGAGACCCCATCTCCACAAAGATATAGACATGGTGGAGGCTGCCCAGAGAAAGGCAACCAAAATGATGCAGGGTCTGCAACAGAAGACATATGAAGAAAGACTAAAGGAACTAAAGATGTATAGCCTCGAGGAAAGGAGGGAGAGGGGGGACATGATAGAAACTTCCAAATACCTCAAGGGAATCAACAAAGTCCAAGACGGTAGCATCTTTCAGAAAAAGAGATATGCAAAAACAAGGGGGCACAATTTAAAGATAGAGGGGGGATGGAGTTGTGGATACATAGAACAGCCTTCCTGAGGAGGTTGTAGAGTCAAAAACAGTGGGGGAATTCAAGAATGCATAGGACAGACATAGGGCAATTCTAGTGGGGGGTAGGAGGAAGTAGGCTGTTGGTTAACTAGGATCTGCAGCTTATCCATTAGGTAGGGAAATGGACAGACTAGGTGGGTCAAGCGATCCTTATCTGCTGTCAGATTCTATGTTTCTATGATAAGTGGCAAGATTAAGAGAGAATCTGTGAAACAAAAAGGTGATGATGAGAAAGATAAAGCATAATAGGAGCGAAGAAGCTAGAGAAGTCTCCAGGTGGGGATTAACTAACAGGGCCTAGTAAGAAGGCTGAAAGGTGACAAATGTGTGGGAAGGAGACAGAGATGGAGGCTTATGGTGAAAATGACAAAGAAATTAAATGTGTACAGATACTAACAGACTTTAGGGAAAATAAGGGGTGGCTGAAAGATGTTAGTGGAAAATAAGTCTATCATTTAAACCAGAGGGCTGCTGGGAACCAAGGCGGATGATAAGCTTTATCTTTCCCATCATCACCTTTTTGTTTCACAGATTCTCTTTTAATATTGCCATTTATCACTTCTTCTCCCTGAGCATCCCCTTTTTATGTTGGCGTGCTTGCGCAGCCAACATCTTGGGACAGTGCAGCCTTGGAGGCGCTGTTGCTGTTCGGCGAATGCAGGGCACACACCAGTAGGTGCATCCAGCATTCCCCAATCAGCCTGCATGCCGGCGCCACACCATGCATACATAATGTGGTGAGCACATCTAAGGAAAGGTCCACTGCAATCCGAGCAAAGCTCGTCAGACGCAGCGGTCCTTTTCTTGCCGTGCTCGCCGCCATTACATGGCAGCACACTGGCCTCTGAACTGCTGATTTCGGGGATGCTCAATCCCCCTGTCAGCTGCCCCTGCCCCCTGTGAATGTGCCAATGGGGGAACCCACTCCCCATCGGCATAAAGCAACCCCCCTCCATTTGTGATATGCCGAGGGAGGTGCCTAATCCCCTCACCTCTTACCCCGCCCCCTTTCCTTGTGTGCAGATGGGGAGCCCACTCCCGTCGGCAGAAATAACCAATAGCCCCCCATGTTGTTTTCCAATGAGGGTGCCCAATCCCCATCAGCTACAGACACCCCCAGAAACAGATGGGTGGCACGGTGGTAGCCCACCCCAGCGTGTCAAATCCCCTGCAAAAATAAACAGTCCCGAGATGGTTGTTTTTTCTGTTTTGAACCTGTCAAGAAAAGCGGTCCCTCATAGTCTCCATGCCCCTCCCCCACTGCACCCACCACTGTGCACCCTGCCACCCCACCCCCATATCCCATATCATTCTCGGAGTCCGTACAATGATCTTCGTGACTGAACACATCAGCACTCTTCAAAGCCGACCGCCAACTGAGGAAATGCTGGTGCTGTATAATGGAATAAATAGGTTTTCAACTTTGCTGCTTATCTCAGGCATTTTCGTATTTTGGACCCAAATTTTCAACATGGGGTTTTTGGGACCCTTTCTCATAAATTCTTGCACTGTCATGGTGTTATTCGGTCCCGAAAGGTGATTTGCAGTCACTGCGGGGAATCACCTTTCAGGACCATGTAACAAAATAACAGTACCACTGTTCATGAGGGGGTTCTCAAAAACACTATGTTGAACATTTGGTGGGAAAAATCAAAAACATGACTGTTTTACGAGTGTGCGTAGCAACTGCACAACGCATGCTCATAAGTTAGCGAATTCACAATATTTTCATGCCAGATTCTCAACATTGGCATTTTACCACACATTCTTGTGAACTGTACAGCTGTCATTTTTCACATCCTGGTCGAAATGTGTTTTCGCACTTCTGGCACAGAATAGCGCAGTCATGGTGCGAAATCAGTGTTCAGGACACATTACAAAAATGACAGTGACACTGTTCATGAGCAGAGGTCCTAAAATACCTGTCTTGAAAATTTGGTGACAATACTCCGTAAAATGACTTGTTTTATGAGCGTGCGTAGCAACTGCGCAATGCACACACGTAAGTTAGCGCATTCACACTATTTTCATGCCAGAATCTCAGCATTGGCATTTTACCACACCTTCTTGTGAACTGTACAGCTGTCATTTTTTACATCCTGGCCAAAATGTGTTTTCGCACTTTCAGCGCAGAATAGCGCGTTCACTGTACGAAATCAGTGTTCGGGACACATTATGAAAATGAAAGTGACACTGTTCATGAGCAGAGGTCCTAAAATGCCTGTGTTGAAAATTTGGTGACAATACTCCATAAAGTGACTGTGTTACGAGCGTGCATTGCACAGTTTGCACGCACACTTGTTCGCAAACATCTAATATTTTCACTCCAGATTTTCAGCAGTGCCATTGTTCTGCACATCCTAATGAACAGTACAGCTGTCATTTTCCACATCCTGACCAAAATCAGTTTTCACAGTTCCAGCGCAGAATAGCGTGGTCGCTGTGGAAAGCCCATGTTCGAGACACATGATGAAAATGACAGTGACACCGTTCATTAGCAGATGCCCTAAAATGCATATGTTGAAAATTTGGGAACGAAAGTCAATAAAATTAGTGTTTTATGAGTGTGCGTTGCACAGTTTGCACATACGCTCATGACTTTGGGAATTTGTAATACTTTCACTCCAGCCGTTCATCATTGGCATTTTTCCATACCTCCTTATGAACACTATAGCTGCCTGAAATGTGTTTTTGCACGTCTGGCACAGAATTGCATGGCCACTGTGCGAAATCAGTTTTTGAGACAGTTTTAGGAAATGACGGTGACACTATTCATGAGCAGAGGTCCTAAAATGCCTATGTTAAAAATTTGGTGGCGAAACTCCATACAATGACTGTGTTGCAATCGTGCATTGTGCAGTTTCCACGCACCCTTGTAACTTCGTCAATCTGCAATATTTTCATGCCACATTTTCACCACTGGCATTTGTGCACATCTCCTTATCAACAGTCCAGCTGCCATTTTTCACAGCCTGCCCAAAACGTGTTTCCACAGCTGTGGCACGCAGTGGCATGCTCGCTGTGCAAAATCACCTTTTCAGACACATTCACAAAATCACAGCACTATGCATCTCTAGCTCCGCCACTCCCACTGCCAATGCCAGCGCGACAACATTCAGCATTGACAAATGCTTGTTTCTTTCCCTATATACATCCCTCACTTTACCTCCCCTCAACACTAACTTTGTTTTTTTTCTCTTTTAGATATTTCCTGAAGAAGATCTAAGGTCGAAACATAGATTTTTAACGCTATTTTCTATTTTCAGTGTGCATTTAATATAACCATTTTGTTTTGTTTTTATTTTAATTAGTTGCTTTATGAGGGTCTTATGTGAAATGAATCAAAGGCCTTTGAATAGTCTAAGACAATTACATCTACTGATATGCCTTTGTCCAGTGCAGCACTCATGGACTCAAAAATGTTTAACCAGTTTGTCAGGCAGGATCTACCTAATATAAATCCGTGTTGTGTAATGTCCATTAAACCTTCTTGATTAATATGATCTGTGATTCTCTATTGTAGTAGTCTTTCCTTCAGTTTGCATATGACTGACATTAGGCTGATTGGCCTATAATTGCCTACATCAGACTTTAACCCAGACTTATAGATTGGGATAATATTAGCTACTTTTCAATCTTGTACAACCTTGCCAGTCGTAAGGGATAAATTAAATATATGTGTAATTGGGCCTACTATCTCATATACTATGTTCCTTGAGTAGTATAGGTGGAAAACTATCAGGTCCCGCTGAGGAATTTGTCTTAAGGGCAGAGATACCTTGTATGACATCACTATTAGTAAAAGGTATTGTGTCTACCATGCCAGCTCCAGGAATGCGTGACTATGGGGGGTTTTAAACAGGCACTGAAAACATTTCAATGGATGAAAGCTTACCCTAATTATTATTGTTGATTATCAGATTTTAGTGAATTTTTTTATATTTAGCTGTTTTACCTGTACTTATTTTAGTTTAATTTATTGTAATGTGCCTTGATAATCTTGAAAGGCACAACAAAAATAAAGATTATTATTATCATTATTACTAAATTTGGAACTTTTAGCTGATCAGCTTCTTCCTTAGGTCCATATATTCTAACAAATTGTTGGTTAAGTACAGAAGCTGTCTCTGTCTTGTCTTGATACCCATCGGTGTAACTAGGGGGCCAATTCCATTATGATTACCCCTTAATGATCCTACATAATTGTAAAATTGTTTAAGGTTATCCTTAGCAGACTTAACCAAGCTTATTTCCAGGCTTTCTTTGGCTTTTCTTATCATTCTTTTAGTTTTATTGGCATATTTTTTTCTATCACAACCATATATTGTCAGATAGATTTTTCCTGTATTTTTGGTACAATCTTTTCTTTTTGCCATGGGCAAAGAAATCGTGTTTGCTGTCCACCCTCCCCATCCAGATAATTAATGTCCACTGCCTTACTGCTAAGGTCCTACAAATCTTGGCCATTGCCCAAGATTCCCTCAGTGGGTACTCAGGCCAATTGCACACCATTTCATGGCCACTTACTCATCACCATTACCCACAATCAGCTAGCAAGGTACTTATTTCCAGTGCCCAACTACCATGGTCTATGGACGCATGTGCATTGCCCACCCTACATGGGACAACAAGTTGTGTGCACTGCACACCCTCCTCGGGCAAGGCACTCATGTCCGTTGGCCACCCTTTTTGGGACAGGGCCACATGGCAACTGTCCACCCTTCCTGGTCAAAGGACAGATGTGCACAGCATAGCCATCCCAGGCCAACAACTTGTGTACACTGGCCACCCTTGATGGGTCAAGAACCCATGTGCATTGCACACGGTACACTGGCAGCTGACTGAGGGCCATTGACCATAATTACTCATGTGCACTGCCCATCCTCCCAGGAAGAGGGACACACATTAACTGCACACCTTCCAGGTCAAAGGACACATGTGCACAGGAAAGCCTACCCAGGTTAACAACTCATGGCTACAAATACCATCCATGTGTAAACTACTTGTGTACAATTAGACTGAGAGGTAGAGTCTGGACCAAAGCATTTTTTTGTAAAAAAAATGCAAGAATACACCATGTTTCAGTTCCAAAAATGTTTCTTTTATTATTTTTTTTTCCAGTTGTTTAATCAGGTAAAACACAATAAGCTGAAAGCTTGTTTACAGGCACAAACTGGGAGCACAGGGAAGTTAAGTGACTTGCTCAGGGTCACACAGTATGCAAGTGGGGGCTGTGGGATTCAAACCCAGGTCTCCAGATGTGCAGCTCAGAGCCTTAAACCACTGCGCTATACTGCCTCCCAAATTTTTGTAATTATTTTCAAATTATTTAAAATTCACTCTGACATTTTGCTTTATTATTGATGCTTTTTCAAAGGGCCTTTAAATTATTTTCTCTCAAATATAAACAAACATATAGCTGTTACACTTAGTATGCTCTTTTTCAAAATGCAGTTATGTGCAGAATTAATTTCTTGAATAAATGAATTTACCACATTAGTACTTGACGGTGGAAACTTTTTCTTAAAAAGAAAACTGCATATTCATCTGGTAACTGAATCTGCATAAAGCAGTTTCCTAAAAAAATATATATACAATTTATAAGTTTAAATCAAAATAAAAATTAACCACACAAACAAAATTAATTTCATACTGCCTCCTAGTAGCCTGAACTCCCCATTGTAAATGAGCACTGAGCCTCTTTGCATATTGCCTATTAGCCTTTTCCTTCCAGCTATGTAATTATTGCTAATTCTAGTACAGCAGCTTTACTATCAGCTTAAATACACTCTTCATATTTTCTGGTATATACACATTAAACACCAATGAATTCAAAAAACCTTTTATCTTGAGCTCTCAACAAAAACGTTCATTATAGTTTATCAGTCTGTTACAGATAATTGGGCTCATCTCTTTGAATCAACTCACGCAAACTGATACTGGTCCACGTTGGACTATGTTTAGTCACTTAAATCTGTACTGCAATGATACAACACTCAGTTTAATTTTTAAATTCAGTATTGTGATTTTTAAGTTCAGTAGTTAGTGTTTTAAGCTATGCTAGCACCTTATTCTCCCATTTGTGTTTGCACCCCTGCACTCAAATCTCACCTCTGTCTGCTTGTTCTGTATAGGTAAACAGTTTTTGTCCAGCTAACTAGAAAGAGAATCTTCAAATACAAAAATAAAGCATTTGGTGAGACTTTTGTATTTCACTGACTAGGCACACATGGTTCTGGTGAGGTAAAGGTTTAAATACACAGACTTGCTAAAAAGGCAATATATGAAGCACCCATACTAAATAAATTGTAGTGTTCTTTCAGGTATAATATAAGTATGCAAAAGCAGAAGTACCTGTACAGAACAAGCAGGCAGAGCTGAAATTTGGGTGCAAGGGTACAAACACTAGGAGGCAATATGAAATAAATTTTGCTTGTCTGGTTAATTTGTATTTTGATTTAAACTTATAAACAGTATATAAATTCATTTATTCAAGAAATTAATTCTGCACATACAGGTAACTCATTTTGAAAATGAGCATACTAAGTGTAACGGCTATATGTTTGTTTATATTTCAGAAAAAATAATTAAAGGGCCCTTTGAAAAAGTTTCAATAATGAAGCGAAACATCAGGGTGAATTTTAAGTAATAAAATAAACATTTTTGGAAGTGAAACGTGGTTTATTCTTGCATTTTTTGACAAAACAATGCTTCATCCAGACTCTACCTCTCAGCCTAATTCTTGTACCCTTGGACCGTAATACATGAAGTAACATTCATTTCCCATGGACCTGCTGCTACAAACTCATGTGCAATGCTAGTCCTATCCATCCAGAGAATTAAGGTCCACTGCCTTACTGCTAAAGTCCAGCAAATCCTGGCAATTGCCCACCCTACACTCAATGGATACTCAGGTCGATTGCACACCATCTCTGGGACACCCACTCATGGCCATTGCTTGTAATCCAGTGGCAAGGTACTTATTTCCAGTGGCCAACTACCATGGGCAAGGGACACATGTGCATTACACACTGTACATGGTGACAACAAGTTGTGTGCACTGCCCGGCCGCCGTGATCAAAGGACACATATGCACAGCACAGCTCTGCCAAGCAAACAACTTATGTACACTTCCCACCCTCAATGGGCTAAGAAGTCATGTGCATTTCATACTGTGCAAGGGCAGCCGACTAAGGGCCATTGACCATAATACTGGGGCAAGGTACTTATGTCCACTGACCAGCTTCCCAGGGACAGATACATATGTCAACTGCCCACCCTCACAGGTCAAAGGACACATTTGCACAGCACAGTCATCCCAAGCCAACAACTCATGTACATTGTCCACCCTCGATGAGGCAAGAATTCATGTGCACTGCACACTGTACATGGGCAGCTGACTGAGGGCCATTGACCGTAATCACTGTGCAAGGTACTCATGCCCACTGTCCACCTTCCCTGGGACAGATACACATGTCAACTGCCCATACTCCACAGGAAAGAACACAAGTGCACTGGGCATACAAATCATGGACATACTTGGCTAGCCATGTCCAGTGCCCACTGTACTAGGGCCACTGATTCATATCCATTGCCTGTAATACTCAGGAAAGGTACTGATGTACACTGTTGCACTCCTGACCAGGGACACATGTCCACTGCTCAACATCCACTTACCAAGAACTCATGTGAATTAATCACTCTCACAGACAAAAGAACACATGCACACGGCACACCACCCACGGGTCAGTCTGTAACGAGTGTTGGCTTTATTACATGTTGTCTGTTATCCACACATGCTCAACGCTGTATGTCACACTACATTTTGGTGCATCCACTACTGAATAATGACCACCAACCACTTCAGCTCCATGTAAATGTCCATTATACGGTAATCACTGCTGCCTAGTGCCACTACACTATCACACAGATACACATCACCAGCAATTCTTTCATGCTGTGCAATGTAGTTGTGGCCCAACACCACTTATATGACTCTTTTGTCACATTTAGATATGTGTTTATAAATTTATATATTTATTTATTCATATGACAGTTTCATTACATTGTTTAATGTTCAGACAGAGTCAGCATGGAACCAATCCCACAGTACAATCACAGGTATTGGCATTCCATGTTATACATTCTGGTTGTTGTCCACACTACCCTATGACCACCAGGCTAGTAAATTTTATGTATAGTGGCACCAGACACCCTTCTGTCCCACCAACTCAACACATTTATAAAAAGAAATTGTATATATGGATCAGTAAAATATTTTATTAGATTTTAAAAGGTACATACCAGAAAGATGACCATACTGCTGCAATGATCTCTTCAATGAAGAAATACGGTGACGGCAGGATGAGGCAGTCTGCACTGACTGCAATACATGAGCTGCAAGCTGATACTAAGAAATTACATTAATTAAATGCGACACGTAAGCTAGCAGTGCTTTGCACTGCAGTCCTACCACAGTTTGAATTTGTTGTATAAGATGGAATAAAAAGATTGGCAACAAACTCGTTTGAAGATCTTTTCTTTTCCTGGGACTTTTGCGGTTGGTGAGTGTGCTGTTTCCTACAGAGTACATAGTATTTAGACCATAAATAAAGTACCGAGATTAATCTATTTCATAAAACTATCTCTGACATTCAAAAAACAGCGTGAGCATCAAACGACTAGAACCGGTGTGTCTATAACACCTAGGACCCAATTTTCAAACCCAGTGCATTCACCACAAGGGACTTGTGGCAGAGAGTTTGATGCAAGTGGTGACTTGTGTTAAACCTGTGCCACAGTGCAATTTTTGAAAGAAGCATGCTGCAACCCCTCTGCCACTAGTCCCTTGAGGCAGTGCAGCACACTTGCGCCAACTCCTCCCTGGTGTACATTTGAATCTGTGGGCGAGCCTGTTAATGGGACTTGTGCCACAGCTTTGGTGCAAGCTGACATAAAATGCAAGCAATGTCGCAACTTGTGTCCAAGATTCTAAAATCTGGTGCACGTTACACCTGACCCTTGCATGCAGGTGCATCAAACTTTGTGGAGATGCAAGCCCTGAGTCCCCGTTTGAATATTGGGCCCTTAATTTCCTACTAGATCCTAAAGGTAAACCCCATAAATGAAATGCCCTACTTTGTAAACATATATTAATAAATGTACCAACAAAGACTTGAACATAAAAATATGACTTGCTAACAGCCACTGGTGTGGATCAGGAGGCTATTATGTCACATATGAAAACCTGGATGCAGATAGAGAGAAAAAAAATGATCTGCTGTTAGTGAACCTACGTTGGTAATGCAGTTCACTTATGGTACATTGAACAAACATCTGGCAGACTACAACCAATGAATCAGACATGGAGACACATTACTTGGATACAAAATGCTTCATTTCAGCTATTAAAAGGACACGTATTTCTTTCCTATGTCCTTTAAGGGGGGTCACCAACCACAATAGCTTTGCCAGGAGACCTCCCCAACCCTTACTTTCCAGTCCAGGTATGCCAGGAGCCAGTTGTGCATTTGTTCCAGTGCTGATAGTGGACACCCATGGTGGCACTTCCTCCTGACTAGGTGACAGGCTCCTATGCCAGAAACCCAATGGACACTACCAGGCTACCCAGCAGAAAAGGGGCTTCCACTGATGTAATCTTGCCTGATCCTCCCAGGCCTCCTGGGACACCTATGCTCAGCAACTCAACCATTCATGTAAGGGCTATCAACTGAACCAGAACCAGTCTTCCTGTGGTGAACAGTAAGTCATGCAGTACCCTTTCATCATTTATTTGAATTGCATGTAGGTACACTGGAATAAAAAGCATTCCATTTTCAGGTACGACCTGAAGCCATGATAATATCAACACAAGAATAAGCAACTTATACACAACACACAACAATGTAGAATAAAACAGTTGGTAAAACAAACTGTAAACAAGTTGTTAATGCTTACAAAGGCATGCATTTAACATTCTGAAAAGGTGATGACAGATGAAATGAACAGTCTAACAGGGGAGGTGCTTAAAATTTGTTGGTGATAAGTTCTGTAATGAAGCAGCATGGACAGCGGCCACCTCTGGCCCTCTAGATAATTCAGTGACCTGACCAGGGAGTGGATGCACCTCCTTTGCTGCTCCTTGACTTCACTGGTGCAAGTTGTCTTCTAGGGTTCCCCCTTCAAATATATGTGCCAGCAATGCCCTCATCTGCTGCATACTTCATTCCACAAAACTGGGCCTACCTTGCTCTATGTTAATCTCTTCTGCCTGCTAGTCTGTGCTATCTTCTTGGCCACCTACATCTTGGCACTGGCTTGTTATTAGCTAGCAGCCGTGGTGACCCTTTGAAAAATTACACTGGGCCATCCTTCTCCATATACCATGTATCTGCTGATTGGCTTTTGTTTAATTAAACCCTGCAGATACCAAGCACAATCTGGCACATGACCCTGTACCCTACACTGCTCACCATGGCCATCTGAAGGTACACATATGCTCTTGCTACCCCATCAGAGGGTTCCATGTTAAAATAGCGAAAACAAAATCATGACTGCAATATTAGCGACTTTTTTTAGGTGACTGCAACAATAATAATACATCAACTATAGCGCTACACATATTTAGCTACCATGTAAAAATAGCGCTTCGTCCCCTCCCTTAAGACCTTGAGGTATGCTTGATATCTCTGTAAGCTTGTTGTTTTGCTCAGATCCCAGGGCTTTAGCCACTAAAAGTAAGATTTGTGAGCCCTCCCACAATAACTGTTTTTGCTCCTGCACTTTAGACAGAATATGAACTTTATTTTGAAAGTTCAGCCACCGGGGCTTCTCTCTGGGGTTTGAAAGCAGCTTCAGTGAGCAGTGTGTTCTCTCAGTCCTGTATGTAGTCCCATATGGAGAAATAAAATGGGATCTGTACCCTCGGCTTGTTCAGGAATAACTGAAATAATGAAATTGCTGCACCTACTCAGAGTCTCTTCATCCTCCAGCTTCTCTTCTAAAAGTAAAATCTTCTGGCACATATCCAAAAGCTCAGGTTCCTTCCTATTGGCCCAGTCCCTGAGGGACAAGATGCAAGCTTCAGAGTCCATGATTCGTTGACTTAACAGCTCAAGAGTCAGTTTTACTGTTTTAAACACAGCAACTAATTCAAACAGCACATCTTTTGTGCAGGATCAGTCCTGTGTTTCGGCTTTATATCGGTCGCTATTTTTTACAAGTGCGAACTCAGCATTAGTCGCCATGTATGGCGATCGCTGAAATGAGTTAGTCGCTCATATTACAGTCGTTAAAATGAAGTCATGTTTATGTCGTCGTCATTTTAACGGGGAACCCGTCAGAACTCCCCCTTAGTGCCTGTCTTCACTTGTCCTCCCTCCCCCCTGTGTGTACAAGAGCCCTGAGCAGCTGTAAATGTGGTGCATACTAATCCATCCTTTATTTATTGACTATTTCAGATAAAACCTTTGCGTTAACAGCTCTTTACATAGATTCCACATCATGATTTGCAAACAACATACAGCACACAACATAAATTACAGAACTGGTAGACAGTCTGGTAACATACAGCAAGTGATAAGCAGGGGCAAGTAACTTAAGAAATACAGTGATGAGGAGTACATATGTGACAATCGTGAGTAGATACCAGGAGCTGGTACTGGTTACATTTGATTCTAGGAGACAATGGATTACACACAATTTATAATGTAAGTAACAACAACATTGAGCATCAACTTAAGAGGCCTCATCATGAGGAGAGAAAGAACAAGAGGTGGAAAGGAGTAGGTTGGGAAAAGATGGTTGGAAAGGTATGTTAGGAGGAGGAGGGCATAAGTAAATGGTGAGGGGTGAGAGAATAAGAGAAAGGGGGAGTGTGGAAAAGAGAGAGGGAGAGGGAGAAGGTAGGGTAAAGGCATATTGAAATAGGGGAGCATGAAAAGGAGCGAGGGGAAGAGGGGAGTGAAAGGAGTGGCCATACAGAACAACAAAAAAGATTTAGGCCAGTAAATGTTGAAGGGGTGTTCAACAGTGGTGGGTATATCTAGTGGAAGCAATCCCAGCTCGAAGTGGTTACAAGGTGCTACCGGAGTTTGGGATTAAAGGATGCCAGCAGGTAGGAGGAAGATATTTCACTTGGGAGAGAGCTGTGCCAGAGCAGGGCCCTTTGGGCAAAGGACCTTTGCCCAAGGGAAGTAAGGCATTGTGGGATCTTGAAGCTCTGGTTCTCAGAGTTTCTAGTTTGCCGATAACAATCGTATGGGGTAAGGAGCTTCTGGACCCTATGCAGCATAAGTCCTAGGTGAACTTTTTTTTTGCAACAAGGCAGGTTTGGTACTTAGCTCAGTTATTGAACTGGAGCCAATTTTCTTGTGAGTGAAGCTCACAGGTGTGGGTGAGACGTGCAGATCCCATGAGAAGACGACAGGCTTTATTAAGAGCCATTTTAACTCTATGTAGGGAGGTATCCATTGCAGACCCATATATTAGTAGCCCATAGTCTGTCTGGTGCCAACTGAACTGTGAATAGCCAGCTGCAGAGCATTTGGGGTTAGGCAGCATTTATGCCTGTAGAGCAGGCCAATGCGCATGTTTACAGCTTTTGTAATGCTGTAAATTTCAATCAATCAATCAATCAATCAATCAATCAATCAAGTTTTATCTAATCAGGCAATAATATCATTGAGCAAGCTCACTTTCAAGATGGTCCTGGACATAAAGGACAAACTTGCTTACAATACACAACAGTACATAATACAGCATATAATAATACGAGGAGTAACAGGATACACAGTCAGCACAAACTACAATAATACGAGTGTGGCAAGTACAAAAACTTAACATTTAGAGTGTGGTCTATACTATTACTTGCAAAAAGTACTTAAACTTTCCTTTCTGCCTAGCCCCTACATATTCAGACAACTGCTTAACAGATGTCTGAAAATAGCGTGTGACTGCTTCAGGCAGCACTTTACCCTATCTGGGTAGTCCTCTAATCTTCTGGATCCATGGCCTTCTTATTCCTCCATCAGCCAGTTTTCTATGGTAAACCCCCCCCACCCCCTTTTATTTTTCATTTTTCCCCTCCTCCTCCTCCTTCCCCTTGGTAACTTCCTTGGGGGGCTTCATCAAGTAGCTTGCCCCCTTCCCTCTTCCCCATATGTCTGTCACCCCTCCTCACTTGCCCACCTCCCTGTCCCTCCTTCCTCTCTCCCTTTGTACTCTACATATTTCTAATAGTATAGACCACACTCTAAAGGAAAGAATTGTTGAGTACCTAGAGGCCAGTGGGGCACAGGACCCAAGGCAGCATGGATTCATGATGGGAAGGTCATGTCAGACGAATCTAATAGATTTCTTTGACTGGGTGACCAAAGTAGTAGACCAGGGAGGGGCTGTGGACATGGCCTACCTAGATTTTAGTGAGGCATTTGCTACAGTCCCACACAAAAGATTAATACACAAGATAGCCAGCCTTGGAGTGGGTCCCAAGGTGGTAGCCTGGATAAAAAATTGGCTAGACAACAGGACACAAAGGGTAGTAGTAAATGGAGTACACAGTGAAGAAAGGAGGGTTACTAGCGGGGTACTGCAGGGTTCAGTACTGGGACCGGTCCTTTTTAATGTCTTTATAAGTGACATTGCAGAGGAACTGGAAGGAAAATTATGTCTCTTTGCAGATGACACAAAGATCTGCAACAGGGTTGATACACAAGATGGAGTGGAAAGGATGAGAAGGGACTTGGCAAGGTTGGAGGAATGGTCAAATGTATGGCAGCTCAGATTCAATGCAAAGAAGTGCAAGGTAATGCACATGGGAAACAAAAACCCAGGGGAAGCGTACACAATGGGGGTGAGATACTGACAACAGTAAAAATAGAAAGGGACCTGGGGGTAATTATATCAGATGACCTAAAGGTGGGCAAGCAATGTGAGAAGGCAGTAAGGAAGGCTGGGGGGATACTGGGATGCATAGGAGGAGGCATCAATAGTAGAAAACAAGAAGTTGCTATCCCTCTGTACAGACAGTTGGTGAGAATCCACCTGGAGTACTGTGTGCAGTACTGGAGACCCCATCTCCGCAAAGACATAGACAGAGTGGAGGCTGTCCAGAGGAGGGCAACCAAAATGGTGCAGGGTCTGCACCAGAAGACATATGAAGAAAGACTAAAGGAGCTTAATATGTATACCCTTGAGGAAAGAAGGGAGAGAGGGGACATGATAGAAACTTTCAAGTACTTCAAGGGAATTAACAAAGTCCAAGAGGGTAACATCTTCCAGAAAAGGAGATGTGCAAGAACAAGGGGGCACAATTTGAAGATAGAGGAGGAGATGGCTCAGAGGTAATGTGAGGAAGTATTTTTTCACTGAGATGGTTGTGGATGCATGGAACAGCCTCCCTGAGGAGGTTGTGGAGTCAAGAACAGTGGGGGACTTCAAGAATGCATGGGACAGGCATAAGGCAGTCCTAGTGGGGTGTAGGAGGAAGTAAGCTGTTGGTTAACTAGGATCTGCAGCTTATCTGTTAGGTAGGAAAATGGGCAGACTGGGTGGGCCAAGTGGTCCTTATCTGCCATCAAATTCTATGTTTCTATGTTTCTAAGTGACTTAGTTTAAGAAGTAGGAGACTGTGGTTCCTGGGTTTGAATTTTGAAAGATGTAGTCCAATGCACCAGCTTGTTCAGTAGTGTACTGAGGACTGAGGGAACCAAAATTGGGTGGCATCTGTTTGAGTCAGATGGCAGACCTGTCATGAGGAGAGGTTTGACAACAGCTACTTTCCAGGATAGCATGAGATATTAGCGTCGGCGATTGGGCACCTACAATAATGGCAACCCAATCCCCAGCACATGTCTGCAGGGCTATGGTTGGGTAGGGTGGCCAAATGGGGGGGGTCAGCGAATATAGTGACAGATGTTGCTATATGTATGTGTGCAGGGGGGAAAGAGCATGCACAGCGAGGGGTGGGATGGTATGTGAGGGGTGGTGCCACGGTGGGTTGCCAAGCTGACCCTGTGGTGTTGTGGATGAGTTGGCGGCATTGGTGGGCATGGTACTGGGTTCGGTCCGGGCGCTGGTGTGTTTTTGTTGCGCCCTGCCCAAGCCTTTTTTTTTATGTTTTTCACCCCCCTGACATGCACCCCCCAGGAGTTGAGAATCCTTAAGTAGTGGAGTGCGGGGGGCTCAGCCCCCTGCATAAAACATTAAAAAAACTAAGTCCCCGATGCCATTTTGCTGTGCGCCAGGGTGTCAGAGTGCACTCTGACTTCACAATAACAGTGGTCACCTTTAGGCTTTCACTGTTATCACACAAACCCCTTTCCAGTCTGAAGGAATTTGCCCAGCGTATAGGGAGAGGTTGAAGAGGGTGGAAACATGGTATGCCAGTAGTGCAACTGTGAGTCTTAGGAGTTAATGTTCACTGTAATTAAAGCCAGTGCTTTCAGTCAACATTTTGCCTCTTCTTAGCATCACATTTAATGCAGATATCAATGTTGCAAACAGTATCTTTGTATGCCTGAGCAATTTTATCAATCATAACAACCACAGTACTGTACATACAGCACTTTCTGTAACAGCTACTGTCAATCAGTAAACTTTAGCTTGAAATACATTTATTTATTTATTTATTAAATTTTGGAGACCGGGTAGGCCCACTGAGCCCCAAGGGTCCCTTTTTCTGGGGTGACTAGGAGAGACATTACATGGAGCAGTACATGCATAAAAGAGATTACAGAGTATATACAGGTAAATTATAGATTACAGTCATTCTTGGCATTGATACAGAGCATATGGTGTACCAGGTGTAAATTGTTATGAAACCAAACAGAAACCCTAGCACGTTGGTTACCTAGTGTGATTAGAGGCAATCTAAAACCATACATACTGTATGTTAGATACAACTTAGTAGTGAAGAGCATAAACCAGTAGCTATATTACAATATTTTGCACATCAGTGGACAAATGGTTAATATTTTCAAAGGGTTGTGGTATGGCTTCTTCTGATGCTGTCTTACAAGCCAGGAAGATATTTAAAGTAAAACATTTTCCTCACAGTACTCTCTAAACTTATATGACCCTAATAGATAATTGCAAGAATATTCTTTCATAATGATTCTGTATGAAGAACAATATCATTAGCCAGTATAGGCATGTCATTCTTAACTCATAAAAGATCTTAATGTTCACAGCAGAATGTTGATCTAATAATTGTAGACATGTTCCCATTTATTATAATAAATGATTATTATCAGTGTCTAAAATGTGACATCATTAGTCCTACTTTCCATAGCATCTTGTGATTGTTATACCTAATCTCTGCTGACAGCTAAATGTACTGGGACCTCCCTCTTTTACCATTTGCCCCTGTATAACCCTATCCTGTTGCTGTACTAATCCACTAACAGCATTTCCTCCCTTATCCCTTTCCCATTCCTGCCCTCTTTTCATCCTACCTCATCCACCCTTCCTTTACCCCTCCACTCCCACTTCCCCTTCTCTCCTCTGTTTCCTTAACTTGTTCTCTCCCTCCCCCCCCACGGGTCTTTTCTGCTTAAGCTTCATTGTGGAATCTCCCTCCTTGTTCTTATTTTGCTCCTTCCAACCCCAAATCCACCCCTGTACTTCTCTCCTTGTATTCCCTTTCATCCCTCTTCAGACAAGGCCACTGGCTACACTTGACACAATATTTATCTTGCCATATTGTTCTTTTGTTTATATAATTACTCTACTCATGTTGTACTGCTTACTGAAAACATTGTAATTTGCTATTCTTGTGACTTGACGTGGAACCTCTGTAAAAGAGCCCTTGGCTCAAAGGTCTTTCCTATTTGTTAAATAAATAAATAAATAAAACATTCAGTGACTGCTGGTATTTCCTCTAAAGTAATAGCACTGAGACTGGGTGAACTACTATGAAATAAATATGCACCTTAGTCATGAAATGTTTTTACTGGTACACATACTGTATTCAAGAGAATGAAAAGATGTGCAACTTGCTGAGTAACTTTCCTTATCAGGCATATGAATCATAATCTCATAATCATACTGCCAACATTATGAACCCCAGACTTCACATTTTGCAGTTGAGCTCGATTTTGGATTTACAAAAATTGTTTTGAAGTGCCTAATAATCAGAAATAAATGTGACTTTAGCAGCATTGAGAAACAAATGGGATGGTGTTAATGGCCTCAGTACAAAAAGTTCTGTTTGACCATGTTGTAAACTGTCTGTTTCTGTTCCACAGATATTAAATTACAGGCCTTCCATAAAATACAGTATTGTAATCTCTGTTCATTTTTTTTTCTCTGAAAATATTTCTCTCAGCTTATGCGTACCAGATAAAAAAACACTTTAGTATATCGGATTAGATTATGCAGCAGCTACATGCTTTGGGACTATAATGATGTCAACAAATTATTAGCAAAGTCATCATTAGACAGTATAGTAGTTTCTGATTTCTTAATTTGATTTTAGAGGGATGATCGTATAGAAGTTTGGAAGTGTTGAGGTATACCTTGAGGTACCTCGAGGTACCACTGAGGCACTCAAGTCCACCTGGTGATTGTATACCAGTTTGGCAGTGCTCAGGAGGTACCTGGTACCTCGAGGTATACCTCAACACTTCCAAACTTTTATACAATCACCAGGTGAACTTGAGTGCCTCAGTGGTACCTCAAGGTAAAATATCACTTGTCTGTTGCATCTTGGACAGCCTCTGCTGCTGATAACATCCCAAAACAGATGTTCATATTGCCAAAGACCAAGATGCATTGAGAAGATTGTCATTACAGCTAGTGATATCCCTTGTTCACCTCCAGTTTAGCAAATACATGGTCTTTAATTAACTGATATATGGTCCAGTGCAGGAGATATGTGACACTAGATTGTTTTTCTCACAAGCCTCACATCAGTTTTGGATGTATATAGTGGCAAACATTTACTATAATCACAGTATGCATGCAACTGTTACACATATCTTAAAATGTATTTAGTGTTTGCAAGATAATCCTCTATCCAAGAACTGATAGTGCTAATTTTGACATATTTTAAAACCACATGTACTGCATAAATTGATGCTTAGAGTTAAAAATCAATATCTATAATCTCACAAAAAAGTCTTGAAAAGGTTTTACAAAAGTCCCTTTCCTTTAAACTATCATGACATTCTGAATTATTTTGTAAAAATTGTACAGTAATATATCCCTCCACAACCCCTTCCCCCAATCTGTCTTATCTATAAAGATTTCAGCTGGTAAAGGCTGCAAATACTGCATGGGAAAGAAAACAGTCTCACCAAGGTTCCATCTGTTATAATCTTCCTAATTTATGGTTCAGGTTCAGGTAATTTATGGAGCAATTTACACACTGTATCAATTATCTTCCCTGGACTTCAATAATTTAAACATGGGCTCAAGTAGAACTTTGTCATCTCATGGTCCTGTCCCAATTGACCTTAACTTCACCTCGCAGTATATCACCATACCTTTGTAAAGAACCCAGATTTAACACTGAATTTGTAAATATTGCAGGCATTGGTTTGTGATGTAATAGAGTTACCTCTCTGTTATAAATGATTCTCTGATTCTGTGGCATTTGTTTTACTTAATGTATCTATATCATGACTGTAATCTGGACCCCCCCCCCTTTCACTTGCTTGCCACCCTCCCCCTCCACCAAGTCACAACTGAATATGAGAATATTTGTAGTCTTTATGGCTTATCAGGTAAAATCCATTGCAGGTAACTAAATATTATAGATGACAGCTTGGTATCTGTAGTTGTAGTTCTAATCCCATGGAGCACAGCTATGCTGGTAACTTGTTAAGACATACATTATTAAAGGAGGAATCTTTGCAGTAAGCCCTGGATTACTCTCTATAATGTCACTGTACTTCAGAATATATACTGTAATGCCACTTATTTTCATAGATAGAAAGGAGCACATATTTGTACAGTAGATACGCAGGTTTCACTGATGTGTCACCAGGATTCTTATCATGGTGGTGTATCCACTTCCCAGTAGAAGAAACAGCAAAGGAAACTGATCAGTCATTTATTTTTAATCATTTTTTTCAGGGAAAGGCACAGTGAGCCTAAGCTTATTTCCAGGTGCCTCTCAAGAGCACAGGGAGGTTACGGCACTTGTTTAGGGTCACACGGTATGCATGATGAGGTTGTGGGAAGCAACTCCATTTGGGCTGGCAGTATAGCCTAGAGATTAGAGTAACAAGCTATGAATGAGCTTGGTGCATTCAGCAGACCTGGGTATGAGTCCCACAACCTCCACTTGCATACTGGGTGATTCTAAACAAGTCACTTAACCTCTATAGAGCTCCCAAGTTGCCCCTGAAAACAAACACTTGTGCCTAGTGGGCCTTACTGAGTTACAAATGGAAAAAAAACACAGGTCTGCTGGATGTACCAGACCACCAGCAAGGAAGTTACTTCAATTTTTAAATAAAAGATTAATTTTGAAACTTGTAAACAGCTTTAAGCAGCCCTATGATACACCACAACTAATGAGGCATTGCTCTTGTCTTTTGCCACAGTAAGGAACCTGTCCTTAAAACTCTGTGGCATGTAGATTTATAGGGGAAATTCCTACAATACTGTTGTATGCATTTATGATTTGTGCAGTGGGCTGCAACAGTATTTTTGATTTTGTTAAGTGGGATGAATGTATTGTGTATATTCCCATATTTGGAAGGGTCTGGCTAGATGCATGACTGGCATAAAATCAGCAGAATACTAATTAGATAGGGTGTGATGAACTGTACAGAGCTTTCTGAAGAATGTCTTACATGACATACTTCTGCCGGTGGGTACTAATAACTTTCACATAACACACCCTCTCTGATAAACAAGTGTATAGATAAGGAAAACCTATGGCACTTTGAAGTCATCAAAACAAAGGAATGTACCTGTCCTTTTAAATTTACAAAATAATTTCTCAGCTTCTCAGTTGAGTGTGCTTTGTATTTTGTTAGTTATTAGGAAAATAAATGGCAGCAGATATAATTATATTCATTTTTATAACATGTTTAACCAAGAAGGCACACAGAGTTATAAAAAATGTTTTCAGGTGTTCAGTGGCTAAAACAAAAATGCGAAGATATAGCAAAAACATTCAATAGTAACATGTTACAAGGAAAATCTTGAGGGTCATAATGAAATCAAAGTTCCAACAGTACTAAGAGGTGTCAAGCTATCCAATGCAGAAGGACACTACTGGAAATGAGATGTACTGAAGCATTTCAGAAACGCTATTCTGTGTAACAAAAAAATGATTGTAAAGCATTTTGGGATGCAGTTGATGAACAGTACTGCATATAATGCTTCATGGGTATGCACTTCTGTTTGTGGAGGGGGTAAACTCACTGGGAAATGATTCAGCTGGTGCTATATTCTGTTTGACATGTCACTGCTCAGGCCTCACCACTGCCAAGTCACATACATTTAATGTAATAATAATTTTTAAAATCTGCTCAAAAGAGTGCACATGATGCCAACAGGTCAAATCTACTGCTTCCCATCTAAGAATGAATCAAAAAAATATTACCAAGAGCATTATTGAGAAGGTAATTTGTGACACCTGGAAGGCTGCAAGGTTCTGCAGACTAGAACTGAAGCAGTGTGCTTCTAGGAAATGGAGATCATAACCATCTGGACTACTCCAGCTAGGTTAGTAAACAAAACAAATACTCAGGCAAGGATACACTTGTCCTGCTAGTATGGCTAAGAAGTGCAACTGTGGACATAGTGGGATTTGAGCAGTTGTCTAGGGTAATGGGCTGCACCTCTAATTCTGAGGGAAGGTTGTTTCCCTAGTTTGGAACCATGTGGCAAAGGACACCTGACCTATGGATATGGAACATATAGACTTCTTTGAGCACCTGACTTTCTGGCTTCTATGGGAATAATTTGAGTTTGGTGGGTGGATAGGAGGTCTGAGAGGTAGCTAAGAATTGTACCAAGTAAAAATATTTGGAGAAACACTAAGCAACTGAATATGTGGTTGTTTTCAAATGAGGGCCAACCAAGCTAACTGTTGTACAGGTTGCAGTGGTGGGTGATACTATAAGTGGTCAGTTCATGATAAATTTATGAAAGGAGTGAAGTAAGGGGTCTAGTTTTGATAACTGAGACTTGGAAGCAGCCAAATGGATGATGCTCCACAATTGAGTATGGGGAGGATCATCTTAGAAACTTGCACTTTACTTGCAGTAGTGGGGGGTAGGAAGTCTTGAATTAGTAGATTGCCCCAATCTTGTGGTTAAGCTTGGACAAATGAAGGTTTCTATGAGCAAAAAATTCCAGGTGGATGTCTAACCAGAGATCTAAGTACTAGAACTTGCTCCTAACCTACAAAGTGGAGTAGGGCAGAGTACTGAGATAAAGTCTAGGACAACACTTAGATGGAGTTTGCATTGATACAAAACGCATGTCCGCAGACTTTGTGGAGTTAATAATGTTGCCTGGTGTTTCAAATTCCCATTTTTCTGATGCTCTAGAAAACATTTTTAAGGTTGTTTTCTGGCACAACTACATTCTTAAATATATGGAAGCATTATTAGAATAATGATTTATCCAATTATGTCATGTCCAACTAAGAATATAAACAGGATGACAGCAAGGAAATTAACTCCCACAACTGCAGTAGTTAGTTTCATTCAAGGCGCTTTACCTAAATACCAATCTGTCTTTGGTTATGTTGTTTATTTTATATTAAAGTCCTTGCCATTCTGCATGTAATTTTGAATTGTTTGAATAGTATTCTTTCAAGTTTTATTTTTTATTGGGATGTTTCAATTATTTTTGTCCTGAGCTGACCACCTCTGAAACTGCAACTTTTAAAGCAGATATAACCAAAAGAATATTCCTTTATGTTTTGATATTCATAACCATTATCTACATCTATCCAAAAAGTTTTATAAAAATGACATGGGTTTGAAATGGTTCTATGTATAACAACATACAAATATTTTACCCTTTCTGGGGTTCAAGAGGGTGTCATAGTATTGGTAATTTACTCTTTATTGTTGCATTTGTTGAAAATATGAAGCAAGCATCATGAGAAATGATGAGTCATTACTTCACATTTTTTTCACACTCATCTTGACATCTAAAATATTGATGCTGTAACCACATAAAACAATCTGACCCCTTCCAGATTTTTTCCATAAAGACAGATTAAGTCTCACCAATGTAACTTAAAAACAAGCATGACAACCCACGTTTTTTGTTGTGGATTTTAAATGTTTAGGTGACCATCTAGTACTAGGCAAAAATTATGACTTTGACATGGGGTCACGGAAACACCAGGGAGCATCCTTAGGAGTAAGCTGGCTATCCTGAAACCACCCATACATTACAGGAAACTTAAGCTAAGATGCAAATTATTTAATTATTATTAATTAATTAGAGCTAACACTATGAGTTTATTGTTTTATTTTTATTTTTATTATTACTTATCATGTCTTAGTAAAAAAATATGATTAAGAAAATCCTGTGCAAACATACCAAAGGACTTGGACTAGCTATTTCTGCAAGATTGTTATTGTCATCTGAGTCTACAGGAAAAAGGACCCTTTAACAAATGTACAAGTATGCCAGTGTGAGGAGGAAAGAACTAACCACCTCATAAAATTATATTTCTTAAAAATACAAGAAACTTGAGTCAGGTACTGGACAAAGGACAGATAGACTTCTATTTGTGACTGTCTGTTCCTAACTCAACCAGATAAACAACAGTTAATGTTAAGGCTACTAGAATTAGGAATTGTTACAACTGCATAGTGGAGCTATGTGGACATCTTGCTATTACACAGAGAGAGCAGGGGCTCTGTAAGCAGATGACCAGATACTGAGACTGTGTCCTTTCACAGTGGAACTGAAGTACATGCGGTCCTCTCCATTCACCACAGTGCTGTTCCTTTATGTCTCTTCTGCTTCCTCCACCCTGGCACTATTTTCTTGCAGTGGCTGCTGGAAGTACTGGCCCTTGTCATTTCCTGTAGATTTGTTGGGGGCCTTTATGTTTCTTTATCTTTACCTCTTTTGCCATTTCTCAGATGGGGTGAGATACAAGGAAGACTGTGTGTAGTGAAAAGGTTCAACACAGCTCTTTACCACACTAGCCTATTCCTTTGACTGCATTCTTCCAGCTGTGTAACTTGAGCTGTTTCTCTTAGGAGTTTCAAGTTACATTTCTCTCTCTTGCTTTCTTTTCCAACCGCATATGTGTGTGTGTGGGGGGGGGGATGCATAAGCAGTATATTCTACTGACAGTGTATGTCAGTGTCCAAATGTTGATTGTTTGCTGTGGTGAGGGTTATTTTATGTTAACCTTTTCAGGACTGATCTAATTCTTAGATAGATAGATAGATAGATAGATAGATAGATAGATAGATAGATAGAGAGGGAGATAGATACTTATTTATAAAGTGCACCTTGCCAGGGACTCAGACAGCTGTACATTCAAAACACAATACAAATATTAAAGAAATAATTTATAATACTATATGTACTGTCAGTCAGCAAAATTAAAATGATGTAGCTATCCTGATTAAAACATCAGTAAAATGAATTTATCAATTAAAAGCCTGCTGGAACAGATAGGTCTTGAGACCCTTCTTAAAGGCTTCTACCATGGGAGCTTCCCTAAGATGACTAGGTAGTGAGTTCCACAGGGTAGGTACAGCTACCAAAAACACATGATCTCCTGAGTGCCATAGCCTATCCCTGGGAACTCCTAGGAGGCAACCCTCAGAATAACGGTGCACCCGGGGTGGGCAGTAGAGGACAAGGAGACTTTGAAGATAGACTGGTCCCCTTCCATGCAGGGTTTTGTAGGTCAGAAGCCCTACCTTGAAGACAATACCCCACCTAACTGGCAGCCAGTGCAGTCTGCAGAGGACTGGGATGATATGATCACTCATTTTCACTCTTGACAACAGTCTTGCAGCCATGTTCTGCACCAGCTGTAGCCAGTGGAGGTTGCCTTCAGATAACCCCAGGTACAGGGCATTACAGTAGTCCAACCTGGATGTAATGAAAGCATGCACCACTGTAGTCAAGACCCCAGGTGGGATCAGTGCTTGGATCGGGGCAATGTTCCTAAAATGGTAAATCCACTTTTAACAATGGCTAGCACCTGAGCATGAAGTGTCAGGCCATCATCAAGGATCATGTCCAGATTCTTCATCTATCTGGAAGGCACAAGGGGAGCCCCCCCAGGACTAAGCTTGGTGGATCCCCCTGCCCCCTCCACCATGATGACCTGGATCCACCACTAGTACCTTAGTCTTGGCTTGGTTAAGTGTAAGCCAGTTTTGAGACATCCAAGTCTTACTTTCCTCTAGGCAGTTGTTAAATACACAGGCCACCATCTCGGTTTTGGGTGCACAGGACAGGCACAGCTGGATATCATCTGCATAACAGTGAAATCCCAGCCCATACCACCTGATAATGTCTCCCCATGGCAGCATATACTCTGTGAACAGCAAGGGCAGCAAGGTTGAAGCTTGTGGAATCCCACAGAGCAGAAGCTTTGGGTTAGATGATGCCAAACCCATCATCACCCTCTGCACTCTGCCTGTCAAGTATGACTTGAACCAGTGGATGACATCACTGGACAGGACACACCAGACCCACTGGTGGTCAAGTAACACCTCATGATCTACAGTGTCAAATGCTGCTGAGAGGTCCAGGAGGACTAAGATGGTATGCTAAAGCCTACTCCTTGCCATCAGGAGATCATTAAGCACCCTCACCAGGGCAGTGTCCATACTATGCCCAGCTCAAAACCCAGACTGAAAAGACTCATATGTGGAGGAGGAGGCAAGATGTTCTTCGAGCTGGATGGCCACCACTATTTCTATAACTTTCCTAAGAATGGGACTTAGTGGCATTCTATTCAGTTTGTTTCAAACTTGAATTAATCTCATAACTATTCACAAGTATCCTTCTAGGGTAAGTGAGGAGGTTAGGAACCAGACTGCACTATACAGGGAAATGCTGAAAACTGAAGAATAGCAAACATGATAAATACGATACAGAGCTGAGCTGCTATATCAGTTCTATGCAAAGGTAGCTGCTAAGGTGTTGTTTTTGAGACAGGCTCCATGCATTGAATCCAACTGCTTGCATTTTTGTAGAATTATTTTTTTTCTGGTAAAGTTATCATCATGCACTGTATTAAGTAGAGTTCTTCGGAGTGGGGTAAAAGCAAGCAGTGTAGAACATGGTGTGTGTTTTGGAATTCATAAAGAGAGCTTTATGAAGATGCCAGTTAGTCTGGTAGAACAGAGATAATGCTATGCCACTTTTCATCTGCTAGTGCTGTTATAACTAATATGAAATGTGAACAACTAGGATGTTGTGTCATGCAATATGTATATTTATTTATTAATATAATTTTTGCCAAAAAAAGTTACAGACTGTCATGCAGTATGGGCAGGGAAAGCTTCTTCACCAAGGCCAAAACCCTGGACTTCAGGAGGCAGATTTCAGGAAAATGCAGGAGGTTCTAAGGAAGCAACTACAGGGTGTCAAGTTGGAAATGGGGGAGGGCAGACATTGTGCTGTCATCAGGGATGCAATACTGGCAGTCCAGTGGACTGTGTTCAATGCTTTGGGAAGAAATTGGAGGCCAAATCACCCAACTGGTTCAACTCTGTGGTTGCCAGGGTGGTGACAGACAAGAGAGCAGCCTACAAGAGATACAGGAAGACTGGAAGTGAAATGGATAAAGAGGAATGCCTGAGATTAGTGAAAGTGGCAGGCATGGTGATGCAGCAAGCAAAAGCACAGAAGGAACTACAAATAGTTGAAAGAATTAAGACTGGGGAAAAGCCTTCTATCGCTACGTAAGCAAGAATAGGTACAGGAAGAATGGAATCGTTAAGCTGAGGAAGGGGGATGGATGGATGGGTGGAGGAAGAAATGAGCAAGACTGAGGTACTCAATAAGCACTTCTGCTCTGTCCTTACTAGAGAAAAAGATGGGCCTCTACCCCCTGGGGATGGGAGAATGGGGGCAACAGATGTGTGTAATAGAGGTGGATAGAGTGAGTAAGGGTCTCCTTGCAATGGAAGTACACAAGTCCTCGGTTCCTGATGGCATTTAACAAAGATTATTGAAAGAGCTAGCTGAGATGCTCACAGGGCCACTTGCAGACCTCTTCAATGGATCCCTGGAGTCAAAAGTGGTGCCACAGGACAGGAGACAGCACATGTGGTGCCTCTCCATAATAGTGGCCCAAGGGATGATCTAGGGAACTATAGGTTGATCAGTCTGAAATCGATTGTGTGCACACTTCTGGACACCATACTTAAGGAGAGATTGGTAAGGTTCATAGAGGAGAATAGTTTCCAGGACTAGAAATAGCATGGCTTTGTGGGAGGAAGTTCCTGTCCGATGAGCCTGACTGACTTTTTCGACTGAGTCACCAGGCCTTTGCATGGGGGCAAGGCATTGGACATCATTTATCTGGACTTTAGAAAGGGCTTTGAATCTGTGCCACATGAGAGGCTAATCAGTAAACTGAAAGAGCTTGTGATTGGGGAGGAAGTGACAAGGTGGACAGAAAGCTGGTTAAGTGGCAGAACCCAGATAGTGGTGGTGCAGGGTGAGTTGTCCAGTACCAGGAAGGTTGCCAGTGGGGATTTGCAGGGATCAGTGCTAGGGTTAGTGTTGTTCAATATCTTTACAAACAACACTGGCGAAGGCATTAAGGGGAATATCTGCCTGTTTGAGGATGATACCAAACTCTGGAAGGTGGACACAGTTGAAGGGATACAGGGCCTATGGGAAGACCTTAGGAAACTGGAGAGATGGACAGGGATCTGGCAACTTGGCTTCAATGCCAAAAAATGCGAAGTGATGTATACTGGAGCCAGAAATCCTAGGACTGAGTGTTTCCTGGGGGTTGAGCTGCAAATCTGGTGATGTCCAGCAGACCAGACCTGGGTTTGAATCCCACAGCTTCTGGTAACAAAGCTTTCAGCTTAGTTTGCTACTCCTGGTTAAACAACTAAAAATAATAATAAAAAAAAAAACAACAGAGGAAGAGAAGCATCTGGGAGTGGTGATTTCCAGTAACCTGAGACACTCCTCACAATGCAAAACAGCAGCAGTGAAGGCAAACTGAATGTTGGGGTGTATAGATAGGGTATTCAACAGTAGGCTGAGTGAGGTCATACTGCCCTTGTATAGGTCATTGGTGAGACTGCACTTAGAATACCGGGTAAGATTCTGGAGCCCATATAATAAGAAAGACATCAACTTATTGGAAAGGGTACAAAGGAAGGCAACCAAGATAATCGCAGGACAGAAAGGGAAATCTTACGAAGAAAGGCTGGAAGCCATGAAAATGTACTTCTTGGAGGAGAGGACAGGGGGATATGATAGAGACCTTCAAATACCTGAAGGGAATAAATAGAGTGAACAGGGATACTTTCCTTAAGCTAAGTGACAACAGAACAACACGTGGGCATAGACTTAAGTTGGTGGTGGGAGAGGTTTAGGAGGATGTTATAAAACATTTTTTCATAGAAAGGGTGTTGGACTCAAAGAATGCATTGCCAGAGGAAGTAGTATCACAGAAAATGGTGGGTGGCTTTAAGAGGGCCTAAGATAGGCATAAAGGGAATTAAAGGGACTGTGGGGGGTTATGGAGGAGAGATTGACAGGGGATGGGGGTGCAGAGTCCGTGGCGTAAGCCAGGATTGCATGGGGTCATAATGTCACAAGACATTATGCCGCATGGCAAAATCACACTGCCAATACAACGCGATTACTGCCATGCAGAATAAGTCTTTTTTTCTGTGGGGAGTCTGCCCCACACACCCTTGCTATAGGACTACGCCTCAAACTGCCCCCCTAAAAAGGGTTCTCAGCTCTGGGGGAGTACCTTGGGGAGCGCACAGTGTGTGTAAAATAAAAAATGTCTGGGACCGGGAATCAAATCCGGTCCTAGACGCAGCATCTGGGTTCCTGCTGCTGTGGCTTATTCCAGTGAGCCATGGCAGCTGCTCAGTGGTGTGTCAGAAATGGGAAGGAAAGAGTTAATGGTTTGGATTCTCTAGCTGTTTTTTTTTTAGCAGTTTGGGAAAAAAAGCACACAGGCTAAAATCCACTGTGCAGCATCATCCAGCTTGTGGAATTTGCAGTCCTCCCCTAGCTGCTAGATAAGAACTGGGTCATAAATCTCCAGTGGACATCTCCACACACACACACACACACAGACCTGCAGACACATGCACAGGGCAGTTTGAACAGATTGGGTCATTCAATTATAAACTGAAGGTTTAAAAGGGAATATAATTGGTCACTGATAGGGGTTCAGTCTGATTGGGACAATTAAATACATACATGTTAGATGGTTAGTGCATTCAAATGTGGAACAGGCATTACCGATTCCCAGGAGAATATGTAAGAGGCTGAAAGACAATGAAGCTCTCTCTTGCTTTGGGAAGCTAGAAGGGGAAACATAAGTTTGGAGCCTACCCTTGTAGCTATGTCCATGGGAGCTGGCATTTAGAATAGGGCACAGTGTCTCTTGTAAGGACAGGAAAGGGTAAGTTAGTACTAGCATATTTCAGTAATGGTCATCTTCTTTTTGCCATCTGTTATTTAAAAACATGTGTTTACTTTTCCTGTATCAGTGTTATTCTCTTGTGTTGTAAATATATATCCTGTAAATGCTCAGTGCACTTTCTGTTAAGTAAAAAGCTATTTATTTGCTCAACAGTTGTGACTGTGATGTTATTTTTCCAAGGTAATATTTGGTTTTCCACTGGCTGAGGTAAACTCTGTGTAGCATCCGCCACCTGAGAGAGACACACTACCAGACTTTAACTTGTGCAATTGCATGTTTGATTATTCAAGTTTCTGAACTTGAAGGTGGGTGCTGGAGACAGTCCAGCTGATGGCAGCGAATACCCAAGGACAGACATGTCTCTGAAAGCTGTTTCAGCCCAGAGGGAGAGGTGGTTGTCACAGGTAGAACCCACTCCTAGCAGAAGTCTTATCCTCGGCCTGGGATTGTGTGAATGGTGCAATACCGCATACGGTAGTATACGCGATATTGCACCATTCACTGTCATAGACAGCACTGTGTTAGGTTAGCTATAATGTTGTACGCTATTAAGCATACAACATTATGACCTGGTAGGAGCCAGGATCACTTCCTTTCTAATGAGAAGATCAATAGACCAATTTGGCCTTTTTCTGCTGGCTTTTTTGCATGTTCATATGTTTATTTATTTTTGTATTTGAATGTTTTTTTTGAATTTTAACATGTCAGGACAGAGCACTTAATACAGTACTAAAAATATATAAAATTACATTAATCACATCCATATCAGAAAACTATTTAAAACAAAAACAAAATAGCTTAGGTGCACTGAGAACAGTAGAGAATCAGTAAGATCCAATTCAGTGGCAAGATGACAACAAACGTTTGTCTAAAAATAAAGTCTGCTTATAAAAATATATACAAAAAGGCAATTGACGAAAAAGAGAAAGAAGTTATAATACAGGATTAAAAGACCATGGCAACATCTTAAATCCCCAAGAAAGATACATTAAGTATAGATCTTTAAGATGGCCTGCAACAACATTTGAAACTTGTAAAGCAGTGGCATAACGTAAGTCTGAATTAGTAAACATTCCAGCACTCTCAACAATCATTTAGGGCTAAGACTTAGAAATACCTATCAGTAACAGCTAAGGTCCCCACTCCACCTGGAAAACTGCCAATTTCTTTTTCCTCCAAAATAACACCTGTTGATAGGAAGCAGTCTTATACATGGTCTGCTGCCAATTTAAAAACATTGGAGAGGAGGTTGACATCCTGTTACACAAAAGTAATCTCTTAGCCTCTAAGGCAGCAGAATATAATAACAGTTTATACTTCAGGGCCAAATGGCTAAGTATGTTATTAATAATAATAATAATAATAATTTTATTTTTAAAGCGCTTTTCAAATTTTCGAAGCGCTGTACAGAACATATAGTAAAAAGAAAACCAAACATAATAATACAATATAAAACATTCATAAAAACTACAATTTCATCAACAATTCATATAAAATACTATAAAAAGGCAATTTGGTACAAATGAGTTTTTAAACCATTCTTAAATTCGCTCATGGAGGTGCACTGCCATAACCGACGTGGTAGAGAATTCCAGAGAGTGGGAACAGCGTAGGAAAAAGCACTAGAGCCAGATGAATTTAGACTCACTCTTGGAATCTCTAGCAACCCTTCGTCGGCCGAGCGGAGCGATCGGCCAGGGCAGTAAGACGTTGACGTCACCCAAGATCCAGAAACATGGGGAGTAAAATATGGGCATTTTAAGGATACTCTCTAATTAGAGTTATATTAGAGCTACTCAGTCCAATTGAGACCAGCCATTCTGGGTTCTATACCAATGATTTAAGATCTTCTTTTGTATAATCTGCAGCCATGGATCAGGTAAAGCCTTGTGAGCTTTAGCCCAACAATGAACCCAACTTCATCAGCAATGGGAACCTGCAACTCCAATGACCATTTGGATCTATGGGTTTCCCAGTTAGGCAAGAGTAGAGACAACAAAAACTTGTATATACGGCTTGCTTGACCCTTGGGAAGCCACATCCACATTTGCAACTGTTTAACCAAATCTGTGTGTTTTAAGCTATAATCCTTATTAAGCCATTGGCTAAAAACATGGCATAGCTGCAAATGCCTCCATAAATCCCAGGGTGGCAGAGAATACTTTTGTTGCAAATGATGAAAAGATTTAAGTACTCTAGTTTTTGGATCAAAGAGATCACCCACCAAAGAAATTCCTTTGGAGGCTCACATAGTCCAGTGAATCTTGGAAGCGCTTGTCTGAATCCTGTAATTGTTCCATAAGTGTTCAAAAGGGCCAAAATAATCAGAGCTCCATTTAAACAATTTAAGAAGCTTTTTCCAGCAATGCTGAGTGAATGTAATAGGGAGAGTGAGCTGTTTTGACGGCAAATGTGGGTCTCTTAACATGGCTGAGATCAGTTTGTCCCTCACTAAGGCCTGTTCAATATCTACCCAGGTTGGGAAATACAGTACCTTGAAAAAGAAGATCTCCAAGTAAGTGCCTGTTTCATGCCCAGTCTCCTGTGATATGCCCAAGGTTAAGGTATATTCCAATCCCCCTTCTGCATAGGGGCCCACAACGTTTTCTTAGCAAACCTCTGGGCTCTCCCTTCACCAATAAAATTAGAAAATAATTTGTCTGTCTTATCCCACAATCTCAGGGCAATCAGCAGGGGTAAGTTTCTCAAACAGTAATACAATTTTAGAAAAGCCATTAATATAATTAACGTGACCTTGCCCAGGAGAGTCAAATGTAACTTGGAGCATCTATTTAAATTCACCTCTAAATTGGTTAACCAGCTCAAGATGTTTCTAGGGTATACTTATGTTATCCATAAACTGACAATCCTGACAAGCATTACCCCAGTCAGCATTGCCAAATAGAGGAGATAACCTAATGCTACTATAGCCGATGATATTCCTCCCAAAGGGGGTAAGGTAGTGGATATGATGGAATTCTACCTTACTCCTTCCGATGCACAGGAAAGGATGGCTGGATGGGGTTGCTGGTCGAATTGCCACGGTGTTGTGGAGGGAAATACCACATGTAGGTCAGCTGACATGCTGTGTGCGACCCGGGTTCTGGTCCGGGTCACATCATTTTGCACACTGCACCCCCCCCAGTAAAAACTTATCATTTTACTCCGGGATCCGCTCCCCCTCAGACTTAGATATTTTAGTTATAGGGGTGTGGGGGTGGAGCCCCCTACATGGGAGGTGCAGGGGGCGAAGCCCCCTCATTTTATACTTGATTTATGTATAATGCCCGAAATGTGGCTGTTAGGCATAGGATTCTTTCGGGGCTGTGGATTTCGGGTAATAATATTGCTCGGTATGATGAGTGCCAGCATACCGAGTTTAGAGATAGTGTTATATATATGTTTCTAGCTCCCATTTCATGCACATCAATGGAAATCAATATACTGAGGTATCTGATACCACCTGGTGACCACTTTAAGGGTGGTGTCTGTATGGATGCCCACTAGGGGTCCCCCTGAAACAGAGGCAAAATCTCCATTTTGGCCCAGTTGACCTTCAGACCTAATATGGCACTAAAGGAATCAATAGCGGCCCAAGTAGCAGGCAAGGAGGTTTCCACCTTAGAGAGTAACAAAAGTAAGTCATCTGCATAGAGTAACAAACAAAGGGATTTAGTTCCCACCTTGATACCTTGGATATCAGGATGTTGCTTTATTGCAGCATTAAGAGGTTCCATAGCCACTAAGAACAACATTGGACTCAGCGGGCATCCCTGACTAGTACCATGGAACAGCCTAAAAGAGTCTGATACTACCCCGCTGGCAATTACACTGGCTTTGGGAGAGGAATATAAACAGCTGACCCAACTTTTAAAAACTGGGCTAAAGCCCATTGCTGAGAGGGTATAAAACAGATAATTCCATTCAATGAAATCAAAAGCCTTCTCAGCATCAATTGCTACTATGACTGCTGAGTCTGGACCCATTGCAACAGTTTGAATAAGGTCTACCACTGCACAGAAGTTATGCCCAGCCTACCCTTCATAAAACCAGCCTGGGACTTATGTACTAAAATTGGAAGAGCCATTTCCAACTGAGTGGTCAGAACCTTAACTAAAATCTTGCAGTCTGTGTTGAGCAAGGAAATAGGCCTATAGTTGGTACAGGAAGGCAAATCTTTATTGGGTTTAGGCAGGACAGCAATAGTGGGTGGCCTCCTGCATGGATGGGAATGAAGAACCAATTTCCCTAATATGTCAAAAAAGCACAAGGAGTTGGGGTGAAAGTACATCCTGAAAGGCTTGATAAAAATTTCTGCTGACGCCATCAGGCTCAGATACTCTTCTTGCAGTCAGCTGCTTTATAGCTAGCTGGATCTTGGCAAGTGAGATATCCTAATCCAAGGGCCGGGCAATGTCCTACAGTTGGCATGGTAGCATAATCCCTGTGAAAAAAGAAACAAAATCATCCTGCGAAGGGGAAATACTAGAAGTGAACAGGGGCTGATAATATTCTTTAAACAAATTTGGAAATCTGTAAAGGATTTATAACTACAGTATATGGCTGCCACCCATCCTAAGAAAGGGAATTTGTGTTTCAATTGATTTCTTTCTAAACCTGTAGACCAACAATTTCCTTGCTTTATCTCCTGACTCCCAATATGATTGCTGCATGAAGAACAAAGCTCTTGAGGTTTGTTGTTGGTAAATGATATTCAGTCAAAATTTAAGTTTCAACAGTTCCTGAACCTGTTTGGAACTAAGGGCTGCTGATTAACAGTGTCTTTCAACACTTTAACACTTTTAGTCAATAAAGAAATCTCTCATTTCTGTATTTTGTTTTCTTTCAAAGAATACACAATAATCCAGCCTCTAGTGACACCACTGACTACCATTTTTAACAAATCATGGGAGGGTGGTGTGGTACCTAAGGACTGGAGGAGAGCGGACGTGATTCCCCTTCACAAAAGTGAGAGCAAAGCAGAGGCAGGAAACTATAGACCTGTTAGTTTGATCTTAGTGGTAGGGAAAATGATGGAATCACTTCTGAAAGACAGAATTGTTGAATACCTAGAGGCCAGAGAGGCACAGGACCAAGGCAGCATGGAATCACAGCGGGAAGGTCATGTCAGATGAATCTAATAGATTTCTTTGACTGGGTGACCAAAGTAGTAGACCAGGGAGGGGCTGTGCATATTGCCTACCTAGACTTTAGCAAGGCACTTGACACAGTATCACATAAAAGATTAATAAACAAATTAGCCAGCCTGGGAGTGAGTCCCAGGGTAGTAGCCTGAGTAAAAAAATTGGCTGGACAACAGGACACAGAGGGTAATAGTAAATGGAGTCCACGCTAAAGAAAGGGGGGTTACTAGTGGGGTACCGTAGGGTTCAGTATTGGGTCTGGTCCTTTTTAATGTCATTATAAGTGACACTGTGGAGGGACTGGAAGGGAAAGTATACCTCTTTGCAGACAACACAAAGATCTGCAACAGGGCTGATACACAAGGTGGGGTGGAAATGATGAGAAGGGACTTGGCAAGGTTGGAGGAATGGGCAAAAGTATGGCAGCTTAGATTCAATGCAAAGAAGTGCAAAGTAATGCATCTTGGAAACAAAAACCCAGGGGAAGAGTACATAATGGGGCATACTAATAACTACTAAAATGGAAAGGGACCTGGGGTAGTCATACCAGATGACCTAAAGATAAGCAAGCAATATGAGAAGGCAGTAAGGAGGGCTGGGGGATACTGGGATGTATAAGAAAAGGCATCACTAGTAGAAAACAAGAAGTTGTTATCCTTCTGTACAGATAGTTGGTGAGACCTCATCTGGAGAATTGCGGGCAGTTCTGGAGACCTGGGGCAGGATTCACAAAGCTTTCTGAAAGTATAAAACCTTCCCTAAGTCCCCAAAACTTTCATAGCTATGGAAAAAAAGGGGAGATTGCTCTGAGTGCTATTCAGAAAACTTCTGCAGCTGCGTAAAAAATACGGACTGCGGAAAAAAGTGTACTGCGGAAGTTCCTGAGGAAAAAAAGGTAACTGATAAGTATGGCACATCCCCATAAAGGCTATTCTCAGGCAGGTTTTTTCTGCAGTTGCGGAAAAAATGTTACAAACATTGGAGTGAGGAGCAACACTCCCTCAGCAAACTGCAGTAGTGCCCCAACAATTGAAATACAATTAAAATGGCAGTCAAGAACAGATAATAGCATCCCTGTGCGTATATTAGTGGCTGATGTTACAGCAAAATTAGCACACATTGCCATGGAATGGCAACAAAAGACAACCACCAGACCCAGTGCAGCTCATGAAGGAGCCCCACAGGCAGTAGAGCCTGAACAGCCTGCAGTGCATGCTACTCCTGCAGGCCACAGGAACACTGCAGGGAGGGACAACCAGCAGTGACAGACAGTCACTGTGGTGCCATGGTATTTCTGGTACCTGTGGTGCTGCAGTGGTCCCAGTTGAGGGACTGGTTGCTGGTCTCTGTGGGTGCTTTCATCTACATGCTATGACAGAGCTGTTGAAGTCTGCTGCTCCAGCTAATTAGAGTCACTGTTGTTGTGCCTCCTGTGCCATTTCCACAGCTGTGGATCTACAGTCGCAGATTTCCAGTAGTTGCGCAATTTCTGCAGCTGCTGAATTTCCACACCTGAGCAAGGTTTCTGTCTGAATATCGTGCAACTGCATTTCTGCAGTCCTGCAGGCCGTTTTCCCACAGCTGCAGGATTTTTGGCCTTCTTTGTGAATCTTACCCCCATCTCCACAAGGACATAGACAGGATGGAGGCAGTCTAGAGGAGGCAACTAAAATGGTGCAGTCTGCACCAGAAGCCATATGAAGAGACACTAAAGGAGTTTAATATGTATACCCTAGAGGAAAGGAGGGAGAGGGACGACATGATTGAAACTTTCAAGTACCTCAAGGGAATCAACAAATTCCAGGAGGGTAGTAGCTCTCAGAAAAAGAGATGTGCAAGGACAAGGGGGCACAATTTGAAGATAGAGGGGGGATGGCTCAGGGGCAACATGAGGAATTATTTTTTCATGGAAAGAGTGGTGGATGCATGGAACGGCCTTCCTTGGGGTCAAAATTAGTTGGGGAATTCAAGAATGCATGGGACAGACATAAGGCAATTCTGGTGGGAGGGGTAGGAAGAAGTAGGCTGTTGGTTAACTAGGATCTGCAGCTTATCCAATAGGTAAGGAAATGGGCAGACTGGGCAGGCCAAGCAGTCCTTATCTGCCATCAAAGTCTATGTTTCTATGTTTCTCTAATGAATGCTTTGAATGCATCCCAAATGACAAAAGGGGACAAGTCAGGAGCCTCACTGGCCTGAAAATAAAAACAGATCTCAGCCTTTAACCATTCCTGAAACCCTTCTGAACACAAAAGGGCAGGGTTAAAGTGCCACCCAGGGGATTTGAGAACATAGCCTTTCAGTACCCAAACTAAACTGACATGAGTCATGATCTGAAATTACAATAGGGAACATGCCCACTTTCAGCACATCTGAAAGCAAAGGGGGACTACCTGAAAAGAAATCTAACCTCCTGCAGGTACTAAAACTATTAGTCCAAAAAGTATAACCCTGGTCTCTGGGATGAAACAATTTCCAACTCTGGACTGCTGATGCAAGGGAGCTCCCTTTACTGGAGGGAATCTATAAACAAAAGAACCAAAACAAAGTTAAAATCTCCCTCAACTAAAATATAAGTTTGAGGTTGATACCAGTCTGCAATTAATTGGGTAAGATGGGTGAAGAAAAACAAGAGTGTCTATATTAAGGGCATAGAGTTTAATAATACTCGAGCACCAGAGAAGCTTCCCAATAGAAGAATGGTACGTCCCTCCTCATCTCAGGAAGTACGCTCCATCTGAAACTGACAATCTTTTTTGACCAATATCGAGATCCTCACGCACACTTTTTAACAGAATAAGTACTGGAAAATGCCATGCTCACATATCCCCTCACCAACTTGGATGCCTCAGCTTTTAAGAGATGGGTTTCTTGAAGGAACGCAATATGGAATCTAACAGACCCCAGATACGACAACACTTTTTTCTGTTTTATAGGGTGGTTCATACCTTGGATGTTCCACATGATTAGTTTGACATCTGCTGTTTTAAATTATAATATAAAACTTGAACAAAAATCTTATAGAGCAGGCTCTTAAGAAGGAAGGATGTATCACCTTGAGAAGAAGATGGTGCCATGCTTACATAATAATATATATATATATATATATATATGTATACACCGGGCCGGATATTCAAAAGGGTTGCGCAATGCTCAATAGGGTTGCGCCAGCGCAAGTCAGAAAATGCGCCATTCTGCGATATTCAGCAGGAGGCAGTTGCGCCACTGAAAACATGCTGAGCAACAGCGCAATGATAATGAAGGCATGCGCAACCGAAGGGGGTGGAACCATGCATAAAGTGTGCAGTGCGATGTTCAAAGACTTGCGCAATGCGCCACAGTGGAGCAGGCAGAAGTTGTGCCATAGCGGAAATGAGCCAAAATAAAAAGCAGCAAGGAAGAGGCGCAAGAACACTACAGGGAAGCCACATGAGGCAGGGAGAGAGACAGAGAAATAGGGAGAAAGAGAGCAGGCCAGGGGAACCAAAACACAGAATAGGGGCTAGGGAAGGTGTGTGGGGCAACAGAGTGCAGAGGCCAGTAGGTGTACCCGGTGCAGGGGAGGTAGCAGCCAGGACAGCGGGGGGAACAAAGCAAAAACAGCTGGGGGGGAACACAAGCCAGGGACATGGACAGTGCCACCTTCCACATGGAAACTGTAATGAGGGGGGTGAGAAGGCATGCTGCAGGGGGACGTGGCCGTGGAAGGGCCCATCGGCAGTATGCCCCCAACAGGCAGTACCGAGCCCGCACCAGCTTTGAGCTGTACACAGATGTCGAGATTGTGGGCCGGCACCACCTGAACAAGGCAATACTGAGCGGCTCTGTGAGCTGTGCAGTGATGTGATGCAGGCACCCACACGACGGAGTCATGCTCTGTCAGTGGAGACAAAATTAACAGCCTGCATGTGCTTGCTCACCACGGGTACCTTCCAGAGACCAACAGGGGACACCACAGGCATAACAAAGTCAGCCACGTCACACATCCTCACCCAATTCCTCAGCGCACTGCTGCCACATGCTGCAGAGTACATCCATTTCCCCAGCACCACGGCGGAGCGCACAGCAAACATACAGGAGTTCCACAGGGTAGCACGTATGCCTGGCATGCTAGGGGTGATAGACTGCACCCATGTGGCCATTCACACGCCACCTGGCCCCGATGGGGCCGCCTACATGAATTGGAAGGGATATGCCAGTGTCAACTGCCAGGTGGTGTGTAATGCCAGTGGGCTGATCATCAATGTCTGTGCCACGCACCCTGGGGAAGCACATGATTCCTTCATCTGGTACCAGTCGGCACTGTGCCATTGATTTGAGAGTGGGGACATCCCCACAGGTCATCTAGTGGGTGAGTATGTATGTAGAACTGACAAATCGTGGGCAAGGGGGGTAAGCCAGAGGTGCCATGGGTGTGGCCCACAGGGTTTGGGGCAGTCTGAGCCTGAACAAGACACTAACCTCCACTATCTCCACACAGGTGACAGTGGATACCCACTCAGTCCCTGGCTGCTCACACCCTACCAGCGGCCCACGACCCCATCGCAGCAACGCTTCAATGAGGCACATGCCACCACATGCAACATCATTGAGCGGGTGTTTGGGATGCTGAAGGCGCGTTTCCATTGCCTGGACACCTCTGGAAGTGCCCTACAGTATAGCCCCTCAAAGGCCTGTGGGATATTCCTGGCCTGTTGTATCCTGCACAACATGGCCAAAGACTGTGGAATAGCCATACAGGTCGAAGAGGGGGACAGCGGTGGGGACAACGGTGACGCCGGTGATGATGGGGATGGGCAGCCCCCCTTTGGCTGACAGGACCCCCGACTGATCCGGCTGGCCCAGCTGCATCGGGACACCATCACAGAGGAGCACTTCAGCCAACACAGGTAAGTCATGGGGCCATGTGCCACCACCAGTGGCTAGGGCACAACCCACATACACACATGGAAACACTCCAAGGGTGCATGCTGGCAAGAGATGTGGCAGGGCAAAGAAGCACACACATACAACCAGGGAGAGGTGAACAGTAACACACCACATGGACGTACACACACACATGCACACACAATAGGCACAAAGAGCACAGGGGTCAGCTGCAAAACAGAGCCGGAACAAAAACAATAGCAACACACATGTCCACAGGCCACCACATCCACTGACTGTCTATGTGCATGTGTCAGATGCTGGGCACCATCGCACTTTGGTGTACAGTGCAATGCAGGCATCATCATGCACACGTACCTGTGGACAGCAGTTGGGAGGGTGTGCAGGTGGACCGTGTGTCTGCATGTAGGGCTGGGCACCCACCAGTGCACTGTCCACCAAAACACACAATGCACACAGGGCAGCAGCAGACAGTGCCCACACTGGGAGACTGGTCAGTCTTGTGGCACAGTGCCACATCCACCTCGGAAGCATGGGCGGCCCCACCGAGACCCAGCAGCACTGGCAGGCTGACCACAGGCCTCATGGGGTGGCACTGATGGTCCACCAGGGGTTCCACTGCACGAACGCAACTGTGCCCGCACAGGGGTCTGCAGCACACCGAACATACCTGCACCAGGAGTGCTTGGGATGCCCACAGCTGAACCTGGCATCGACAGGGTCCTGACTGTATGCCCATTGTGGCCATGACAGTGACCAATGCCTGTGTTTGCCTGTCAATGGCAGTGGTCACATCCTCCCGCAACTGGACAATCTGTGACAGAATCCAATCAGTGTCCCTGCTGTGTCACTCCTCGACCCGCTCCAGAGCCACACACAGTGCCTCCATGGACGTTGCAAGCTGCATCTGCTGCTGTACTGATGCCTGCAGTAGGTGGGTGTGCTCATCAAAGAGGTCGTCTGCCACCTCGGCATCCTGTCCCTCAGGGTATGGAAGGGCCTGATGTTCAGCACCCCTTGAGGGTTGGCGCTGCTCTCCAGGACCAGGTATGGGCAAGTCCACAGGCAGTGCACAGATGCCACTGCTGAACCCTGAACCCCCAGTCCTGGTGGGCGACTGCTGCTGCTGCCCCATCGCCTGCTGTGCCCAAGGGATCGGTTGTTCCATCACTGTGGCCACAACAGTGCCACTGACCTGACCAGCTACCGGTGCTGCCCCACTGGTGCTGACAGGCACAGCCTGGGACTGTGCTGACATGCTGGCACACACGTTGGAACCAGCCAGGTCCATGGGCATGAGCTGGCCTGCTGTGTGTCCATTCCATGACACACACATGTCACTGCCCATAGCGGTCATTGCATCATCAATGGTACAGGTCTGTGCCACAGCCACAGCCACAGCATGCTGGCATCCTTGGACACCAGACCACTGAGACACAGGAAGGGCCTCCCCCACACCTGTCTCAATGACATCAGTGTTGACAGCCAGGTGGACCCACTGTTGCAATGCTCGCCGGCTACCTGCGGAGGTGGATGGTTCCTCCTCCAACTCCAGATGACTGTCCACAGTGGACAGACCATCCACCACTGACCCCTGCTGATGTGCAGGATCTGTAACAGAAAGTAAGGACACATTAGTGCATGTGATCTACCCTCCCCCCCGACAGACAATGACGTACTATGCAGTGATGGGCTACCACCTGTCTGGAAGCCACCTCCTGGAACACCCTCAATGGCACTGCACTGCATGCTTGCAGTGAGCCTGTCCTCTGCTGGAGTCAGCTGCACCACCTCCGGCTGGCCCCTGCCTGTTGCAGCAGGTGCCGCCCTGATGGCAGCCACCTTCTCCTTCACCCTCCTCCTGTTGGTACCCATCTTCTTCTTACACTCCTGCACAGAGCGCTGGTGGCTGCCGTGCAGGTTGATGGCACATGCCACCCCCTTCCGTGCAGCAGCATGGGCCTGAGGGGTGCCCCGCCATCCACTGAGCAGTGGCTCCTGATCGATGTAGGCCTCGAAGAGTGCCTCCGTGTTGGCCTTGGTGAAATTGGGTCTCCAATTCCACCCACCATCATTGTCCTCCTCACCCAGTCCTCGCTCGGTCATTATTCAGCCTGTATGGATGACAGTGGTTACCTGTGACTGTGCAGTAGAAAGCAAGTCCCTGATACCACAGTCCAGAAAACCACACAGCATGCAACTCACCAATAAACTGCAGTAACCGAATATGGCCACTGCAGAACAGTGTCGCATTTTTATAGCGCAATCCATGCAAATTAGGTGTGGAGCAACTTTAATGAGATGCAAATCACGCTACTGCGCCTTTGCATGGCTGATTGGATGATTTGCATATGACAGCTGAATATCGCACTTTTGCGTTTTGCGCAATTGTGTTGAACGTGCTGAGCCAATGGCGCAGTTCTGTGGCCTGTGTAGTACACCACACTGTGCATGCCCAGGTAGCTTACGCAGGTGTCTGCCATGCTGATGACGTGCTGTGCGCCGTAGGCAATTCAGGGCAAGGCCACCATTTTGCCAGTGGTGCTATGGCGAGGGTCACTACATGGCGCTGTGGCACAACTGCACAATAGTTTGCTGTGGAGATAGCACACAGGCAACCAATTGCGCTAGACGCATAGACATTCGATGGCGCTGTACGTGGCCTTGCGCCAGAGACCCATGACCCTGTGCCTGACCTTTGGCCCCTTGGCGCTATACATCTGGCATGGCTGCACCTCTATCGCACTGTTCAGTGACAGCGCAATAGGGAATGGCAGCACTGTACCAACAGCGTGATAGGGAATGGTGGTGCTGTACCGTGCAGCACTTCCACGTGGGGGTGCCGCGCTGCAGAGTGCCATATTGCCTACTATAGTGTTAGAGATGGCAGGCAGGAGAGCCCCTCAGTGGAATGCCCTTGAGCTGGCAAACCTTGTGGCCATTGTGGAGCCACACTACGGCCTACTGTTTGGTGAGGAGCCACTGGACAGGGCCAGGACCCAGGTCTGGCAAGAGGTGGCCACCAACCTGGAGGTGGCCACTGGCCGCAGGAAAATGGCCAAACAGTGCAGGCACTAGTATGGGGACCTTAGACGGAGGGAGCTGGAGCTACTTGCACATCTGCGGTCGCATGCCAGGAGGGGCGTGGTGCCTCGTCCAGGTGGGTGATATGTCTACACACTTGTATGGTCCATATGGGTAACACTGTCTTATGTGTCCAGCACATAGAGGAGGGATAGTCTAGGGTTGGCTGTGGCGGTGTTTACAGGGTATGGGGTGGGTGGGTCTGGCTGGGTGGGTGGGCACACACATTGGGGTAGGGGGAATATGCTTTGGGTTTATACTGATGTGTTTCTCTCCTTTTGTCTCCCACAGGCATGGCCGAGCAGAGGAGGATGGTGGAGCAGCAGCAGAGGGCAGAGGACGCTGCACAGGGGCATGTCGGGAACCAATCCCAATGCCATCAACATCTCGATGAGGGTGAGTGCCATGACACCATGATTGCTATTGCATGCTGTGTGACAGGGTGGGAAGCAGGGCATGGCCACCGTCCATGGACACCACTGCCATGCATGTGACATGTGACAGTCAGCACTGTCCAATGGTACTGCATGTCTGGGAGTGCGTCAATGGTGGTCCATGTGTTCACTGGGCACATAGCTGTGGCACTGCCTGCCCACCGCATAGCCACGTTAATGTACGGCCTTGGTTGTGCTGTGCTGGACATGGGCGGTGGGTGTGTGCAGTGGTACACATGGCTGTTGCTGCCTGGTTGGGCATGTCTTGTGGACACGGTCACTGTGGGTGGGCTCACACCATCACAGGAGCGTGGCACATGGCTGTATGCCATGCATAATGGGTGGGCTGCAGGGGGGATGGACAGTCACACCCATTGACTCTGATCCCTTGTCCTAGGTGTGTGGATACTCCTGCGTACACAGCAGGCCATCCAGGAGCTTCTGTGGGTGGCACAAGAGTCCCTCTCCATCTTAAGAGATCTACAGCAGCATGGGGTGAGGAGGAGGAGGCGGTCCAGGCAACACCCCCAGGCAGCGGAGGACCAGGCTGGACAGTGACAGCTGCACGAGCAGCCTGTGTCTACCCCCCTTTGTTCAACCCTCACACCCCACCTACCCCCTCCCATATGTTCACCTCTGTCCCTTACCCACCCCCCACCTTGTTCCTGTCCCTCCACCCCATGTTTGTACATAGTTGTATATAGTTGATTTTGCTATGTTTTTGAATACAGATATTTTGATATGAATACTGTGGCGGTCTCTGATTTGCAGCTGGCTATAGGTGCTCAGTTGAAGTGGTGTGCATGGCATCTGTGGTGGTTCAGTCATGGGTATGTGTGTGTGTGTGCGTAGGGAAGTGTCTCTGGTGTGGGAATGGCTATCAGTCAGTATCTGTGGTGTGTGTGTTGTTCCCTGTGCATTGCATTACTGTGTGCAGTGGTCCATGGTGCATGCTCTGTGTCCATTGTGCCCCTGTCAACCTGTCCTTGGCCTGTGCAGCTGACACCCTTGCATGTCTGTGGCCTGCAAGGTCTGCTGCCTTGTCAGTGGTGGCTGTCCCTGCAGGTCATCCACTGTGACTGTCACAATACTGGGTTGCCTCCTGTCAATGGTGTGGTGCATGTTTGCCTCGGGTGACACTGTGGCCTCCACAGTTGCTGTCCCACCTCCATGCTGTGGCTTGTGTGTGTTGCAGGGGCTGTGCACCACTGTCTGTGACTTGTGCTCCAGGCATATGCTGGTGGTGTACAGGGCCACAGTTCATGCACAGGGTGGGTGTCACCCCTGTTCCATGGAGGACTGCAGGCTGTGTGTGCACAGTTTTCATGGGCCCACACTGGGGGCTTGGTTGCCACACTACTGCGTCCCTGTGTTAGTGTCCCCATGGGTATGGGTGTGTGTTTGCCCCTGCACTGTGTTGTATCTGGTGTGCTGAATGCTTCCACACAGCACTGTGGGTGTCTGTGCTGGCTGCTGTGGCTCATGGTGAGTCGGGCTGTGACACTTGTCTACTGTGCAGGGTGCTGTCTCAATGGTGGTGGTGTCAGGGGCATGCCTTTTCCCGTGTGGGGTACCTCTTGTGCCGACACATGTTCAGTCTCTCAGATGTGCCTCAGGGGGATTGTGCATGTTGGCACTGTGTCTGCCGTTGTTGCATTGCCATGTGCTGCCACTCACTGCTGAGTGCTCATGGTGGGTCTGGCTTGTATGGTTCTGTGGTACACGAGGTTGCAGTGTGACAGTGGGGGTGGTAGTATGCATGGGGATTCCTGTAGTGGTGGTCACTGCTCATGGGGGGTGTCTTGGGGTCACGGTGCAGGGTGTGCTGTGCACGGGGGGGCTGCTGTGCCATGGGGTGGTCCGCCCTCCTTGTGTGGTAGTCTCAGCTTGCTGGTGGGTGTGATGGGGTACCATGGCCCAGCTGTCCTTTGTTTGCTTGTCCCCATGGGCCAGTGGATATTCCAGCCCTTCCCCATTTGTGCTGTGCTTGGGGTGTGGGGGTGCATTGTCAGTTCTGCAGTGTGTTCCTGTGCCCATCTGTGGCATGGGTGGTGGGCCCCTACCTACCTCCCTGGTTGTGCAGTTACATTGCTCTGCTGCTGGGGGGGCTCCCTGCTTGCGCTATGGCGCCTCTGGGATGCTCAGCTGGGCAGCCCTTGTTGCACCATAGTGCATCGTATCTGCTCAGCTTCACCTTCCTAGTTGCGCTATGGCGCAAGTTGTGCGATATTCAGACGTTGGCTGTTGGCACAATTTGGCTTGCTCCTTATTTGAATATCGCATCTATTGCGCATGGGCGCAATGGACTTGTGCTTACTCCTGCTATCGCGCATTTTTTGGGCGCAGTTTGAATATCCAGCTCACCATGTATAATTAAACCAGTTAAATGTAAAGACAGATATCAACATTTCCCCAACCCAAGAAGAAAACTTGAAATTTCTAACAATATCGAACATTCCAAACACTAACCAGATCTTGAATAACTGCAGAGATGTGATCAGTTCCCCCACAATACATATAAACGTACATAATTAAAAACTGATAACAGTATAACAATCCCCCATATATCACCTCAGAACTTCAGTAATTTATTTATTTATTGAAAATGTTTCACCAGGAAAGGCACACTGAGCAAAAAGATGCTCGTCTCACGGTGCGACCTGAATAAGAACCCCATCATACAAGATATAACTCAAAGATATCAAACCTAACATGAGGGGTATTACAAACAATGTAGAATAGAAGTCTAAGAGCTTAGGAGATGGGACACTAAGAGTAGACAAGAATATCCCACCCAAACCCTCCCATTCCCCAGTGGGCCCAGAGTTGGGCATACTGGCCCAACCTTTTAATTATCCCCAAACATGGTTGACTTATATTTTCACCTCCTGAACTTTTCATTCAGTGTATGGATAAGGGGCCACGATAAAACACTGATCCGGACAACTCAGGTAAATCTGTTATGAGTTTCACAGCCAGAAAGCATCCCATAATGTTGAGGCATTTTAGGGATATGAGGAGGTCAGCTAGTAAGGGAGTGGGAGATAAACAGAAAGGAAACTTCCAACCAGCCCAATACAACCGCCCTTGTGAAAAAAAAACAGCTGAACCACTATCCCCCATCCCTCCAATGTCAAAAAAAATTACCTCTAAGTATTAAAGTCTCCCAAAAGATCGTTGAGCCCCATCTATTAAAGGGCTCCCCAAGTTTAAAGGAGGCAGTATAGTGCAGTGGTTTAAGGCTCTGAGCTGCAAACCTAGAGACCTGGATTTGAATCCCACAACCCCCACTTGTATACTGTGTGACCCTGAGCAAGTTACTTAACTTCCTTGTGCTCTCAGGTCACACCTGTAAACAAGCTTTTAGCTCAGTGTGTCTCTCCTTGTTTAAATAAAAAAAAGCTGTAATGAACTCTAGTTACTCTTCAACAAGTACACCATACATACGAACATATGAAATTTGACAGCAGAAAAAGACCATTTGGTCTATCGAGTCTGCTTGATTTTGTAGATAGCAGCCCTATTCTGCAGCTGCCCCTCCTTCCTCACCCCCCTCCTTTTATCCTCCCTCTTGCCCTGTCCCAGCCCGTTTTGAAGCAGCCCACTGTTTTACAGGCTACCACCTCTGCTGGTAACATGTTCCTTCTGCCACACCCTCACTGTAAAAAAGTGTCTCCTCATTTCCCTCCTGAACCTTCCCCCCTCCAATCTCATGTCATGGCCTCAAATGTCCCTTTCCACTGTTACCCTGAATAGCCCCTCTGTACCAGTCTTGTTTATCCCTCTCATCATGTACTTGAATGTCTGGATCATATTCCCCCTGTCCCTCCTGTCCTCCAGTGAGTACATGTTCAACTCCTTTAGCCTACTCTCATACAGTAAATCTCTCATTCCCTGGATCATCTTAGTTGCTCTGTGCTGCATCCCTTCCAGTAATTTAATGTCCCTTTTCAGGTACGGGCACCAGTACTGTACGCAGTACTCAAGATGAGGTCTAACTAATTATCTATACAGTGGCAGAATCACATTTCCCCTCCTCAACATTATTCCCCTTGCGATGCAACCCAGTATTTTGTTGGCCCTTGCTGCTGCCTTCCTACACTGTGTTGAGTTGTTCATTGATCCAGTGATGACGAACTCCAGATCCTTCTCCTCCTCAGTCTCCATCAGCTGCGCTCCCCAAGTTGGTAGTTTCTCCTTGGATGTTTTGCCCCAAAATGCAGTACCTTACACTTTTTGGCATTCAACCCCAGCTGTCAAGTGTTCAACCAGGTTTCCAGCTTTTACAGATCTTCCTGACAAACTCTGCCACCCCTCTATGTCATCCACCACTGCCCCAGCTTGGTGTTGTCAGCAAACAGGCTGATCCTTCTCTTGATGCCCGTGGAAATGTCTGCAATAAATATCCCAAATAACACTGGTCCCAGCACCGAGCTCTGTGGAACCCCACTTGTTATGGTATCCCATGATTAAGGCACTGGGGAAAGGGCGCTAACAATAACAGTGACCCACTCCCCAGCGCATCCCTTGAGGGCTATGGTAGGGTAGGATGGTCAGATGTGGGGGGTCAATGAATATAGCAACAGGATGTCTCTATGGGTATGTGCGGGGGAGTGAGGCGTGCATAGCGGGGTGGTGGGATGACGGTTTTTGCCATGGTGGTTGCCGGCGACCCCGTGGCAAGGTGGGTGGGTTACCTGCAATGGTCGGCAGGGTACTGGGTTCAGGTCCAGGCGCTGGTGCATTTTTGTTGTGCCCGGACCAGACCTTTTATGTTTTTTAATGTTTTCACACACCTCTGACCTGCAGGTGCTGGGGATGCAGCCCCCCTCCCTGCATAAAACATTAAAAAATTAAGTCCCCAATGCTGTTTTGCTATGCACCCGGGTGTCAAAGTGCTGATAAAATGTTTGGCACTCTTGACTTCTTGATAACGGTGATTGTCTTTAGGCTTTCACTGTTATCACATAGAACCCTTGTTACTGACCTTGTGAATGAGAGTTTGCCTTTCATCAACACCCTCTGCTGCCTTCCCTGTTGCCAGTTTATCATCCATCCCAACACTTTTTTCTCCCGCCACTGTGCCTTCAAGTTTTATTCCAAGTTTCCCATGTGGCACAAAATTGAATACCTTGCTGAAGTCCAGGTACAGGACATCCACTGCATGGTCCTTGTCCATCTGCCTAGTTACCCAGTCATAGTAATCTACCAGGTTAGTTTAGTATGATCTCCCTGCGACAAAGCCATACAGTCTACTGTCCTGCAGACCATTGAACTCCAGCAGGGACACCATCTTCTCCTTCAGGACTATTTCCATTAGCTTCCCCAAGATGGACGTGATGCTCACTGGTCTGTAGTTCCCTGGTTCATATTTGGGGCTGCTCTTATGCAGGGGAACCACTTGAGCCAACCTCCAATCCTTGGGTACACATCCCAAATTCAGTGAGTCATTGAATAGGCCTGCCAAGATCTCTGATATCTCCTTCAGTACCCTGGAGTGAATGCTGTCCGGCTCTGGTGCCTTGTCCACCCTCAGTGCTCTCAAGCCCTCCGGCACTCTATCTTCTGTGATCACTCTATCTATTACTCCATCCCCAGCCTTTACTGCCCCCCACCTCCTTGGGTAGCACTCCCCCTCTCTCTTTCATAAATACTGAGCAGAAGTAGTCATTGAGTGCTTCTGCCTTTTCTCCCCCCTTTTATACCCATCACCCGTCCTTCTCAATCCTTACTATCTGTTCTTTACAGCTCCTTTTCTTCCTGATGTACCTGAAGATGCTCTTCTCCTGCTCCTTAATGTCTTGCACCAGCCTGAGCACTTTGGTGACTTTTGCTGTTCTTACTGCCATTGTCATCTCCCTTGCCTCCTGCAGGTACTCCTCCCAATCTTTCCCCCTCCCTGATTTCCTGTATCTCCTAAAGGCCACCCTTTTTCTCCTCACCTTTTCCACAACCCCCCCTCACCCATCCAGCCTGTCCTTTTTGCCCTGGCCTTTTTACTCTGAGTCCTGCTACAGGAACTGGTAGCCTCTAGTATCCCCCTTCTTAATGAGCTCCCATCTCTGGTCTGTGTCCATACTAGACTGGATCCTGGCCAGGTACCCACTCATTATCTCCCCCATCTTTGCAAAATTCACCCGCCTGATATCCAGCACCTTTGCATTGGATACCACCCCCTCTTTGCCCATAATCAACCTGAACCATACTGAGTGATGGTCACTCCCCACTAGTGGTTCATCCACCTTGATATCCCCCACAAATTCCCTTTTTGTGAGCACTAGGTTGAAGGTGTCCTCCCCCCCAGTTGGTTCACTGACCACCTGTGTCAGGAAGTTTTCCTGAAAGGTGTCCAGCAATACCTGCTCCATTTTATTGTTGGTGGCTGGGGTTCCCCAATCTACCCCGGCAGGTTGAAGTCCCCCACAACCACCGCACTCCTCTTCCTGCATGCCCTTCCAATCTGCCTCACAAGTTCCCTTCCCAACTCCTCTGTCTATGAAGGTGGCCTTTACATCACTCCCATCCAGAGAGTCCTATTCCTGGAATCCTGGGTAAGCAGCCATAATGACTGTTTCTCTCTCCTCCTCCTCCTCCATAATGCACTTTAGCCCCTCTCTCACATATAATGCCACTCCCCCCTCCTGTTTTCCCTCTCCCTGCAGAATATTCTGTACCCTGGGACTGCCAGGTCCCAGTCATAGTATTGGGTGTCCCATGTTTCCGTGATGGCTGCCATGTCCACCTCCTTCTCCACCATGAGAGCCTATAAGTCATTCATTTTTTCCTTCAGGCTTCTAACATTCATGGTGACCACCTTCCATCCCTTTACAGTCTCTCCCCATCCCTCTACCCTCCACTTTCAGCATCCCCTCTATTTCTTCTACCTAGTTCATTGCCCTTGTTCTGGGGGGTAAACTTGCTCTGCTTCCCATCTCTTGGCCACTGTATGCCCTCCATCCAACTGCCACCCCCTTTCCTAGGTTAAATGTCCAGCTACCTCAATATACTACCCAAGCTTCCGTTTCAACACTTTCTTGCCCTGTTCGTTTAGGTGAATTCTACCCTTACCGTATATACTACTGTCCTCCCAGGTCTTTCCCCACCCTTACACTAACCCAGACTCTTTGGTGTGACACCATTTGCCTAACCATTCATTAAATCCCTTGTTTCTTTGTTTTCTAGCTGTGCTCACCTTAGGCACTGGTAATACCTCAGAAAAAGTTACTGATCTACCCTCCCCCTCGCATAAAGTTCCCAGCTCCTCAAACCTCTTTTGACTATCTCTAATGTACTATCAGCCAGGTCATTTGTCCCCATATGTAGAATTAAATGAGGTCTCTGCCTTCCCCTTCTAGCATATTTCAGGACCAACTGTTCCACTCTTTCAGCTGTCATCCCTGGCATGGCCTCCGCCAATATACGACTGTGCCTTTCCCCCTTGCTACCCCACCTTAACCCCCTTAGTACTGAATCCCCCCGTACTAGTATTCCCCCATATTTCCATCTGCCTGCTTCCTCCTCCATTCATCTCCTGTCTGACCCTCCTCCGGCACAGAATTCTCCCATCTGTTCCTGTCACTATTTGTCTCCTGTCGACTCCTCCTCCAGCATATAATTCCCCCCACCTGTCCCTGTCACCATTCATCTCCTGCCTGACTCCTCTTCCTCCTGCACATAATTCCTCCCATCTGTCCCTGTCACTGTTCCACTCCTGCCCGGCTCCTCCTGAACACAATCACCCCCCGTCTGTCCCTGTTGCCTTTCCCCCATCAGTATTCTCCACTGCCACAGCTGCTATGCCCCTGATGTCTCCTCTATCTACCCTGCTCTGCTCCCCGGATCCCTGCACCCTTCGACTGTCCCTCCAGCTGTGCCCCTCATCCCTTCACCCCTGCCACCCCCCCTTAGATTGGCTACCATCTGTTGTGCATTCCTCCTACCCCCATGTGCCCCATCCTCGAATGTGTATCCCCTTCCACCAAGGGTACTGAGGGGACTGACCTCCCAGCCAGCACACCATACTATGCTGCCCTGCGACCCCATTCTGGCAGTGGTGGTCAGATACCCCCCCCATACACATAGATACATCGTTCCTGAATGGCCAGGTCCCACTGCTGGTACCCCCGACTCCACATTGTTGGTCAATGGTCATTACATCCACTGTGGCACCGTCAAACCCCCTGTACGTTTCTGGTGGTGCGTGGCACAGCCCTCCTCACACCTCCTCAGCCGCCATCCATCCAAAGGACACCGGGATCCTGCTACCTATATATAGGGGTGTGCTCCAGGCATCCCTTTGACAGCCAGTGGACCAGGAGGTGTGAGGAGGGCTGTGCAGCTGGCCATTTCTGACCATGGCACCACTGAAAAGGTACAGAGCTGGGGGGTTGACAGTGCTGTGGCAGGTGGGGGGGTCACTGGCCCCCAATGGTAAAAATGTGAGTCCAGGATCAGGACTATAGGTGTGGGCAGGCAGTGTTGGGGAGGTATGTTGTATGAAAGGGCGATGGTTTGTGGAGGAAGGCACGGCGCCGGGATGCCCCATTGCTGGGGGTATGGCTGGCACTGCCATGGTCCCAGCAGCCTTTTGAGCATGGTGGTGCTGGTCTGCATGGGGGGGTATTAGGGGCCAGGGCAGACATGTGTGGAGCAGGGGCTGTACTTTGCCAGCAGGGGCTTTGCCACCCAATGCAGGTTGGGGGTGCGGATCTATACACCCCACTGCACCAGCACATGCGGGCACAATGTCGAGTGGCTGGCCCAGCCCTCCCCATCCACACAGTGGTCGGGTCTGGCATGGCCATTCAATCCCCAGTGCTGCTGTGACTGAGCTGTTATAGTCCATGGGGGCATGCAGCGGATTCCCCTGGTGTAATCTGTACCCTCCTCCACACCACCGTGGGCAGCACTACATGCCTTAGTGCATGACGTGTAGCGCTGGCACACCCCTGGCACATTGTGGATTGGGTGTGGTGGGGCTGCACCCCCCCCTTGTGCATCCCACACAGGGAGCACAATGGGTGCGGAATGGCAATAGACCACGGATCTGCAGCACGGAGGCGCTTCGTGCATTCGTGCATAGGCTGCCATATTAGTAAGCACCAGGTTAAGTACTGCTCCATCACTAGTGGGTTTACTGACTTCTTGCCTGAGGAATGCCCCCTGTAGGGAGGCTAGGATGCCCCTGCTCCTAACTGACGCTGCAGCAAAGAGGCTTCAAACTACATCCAGCAGATTGAACTCCTCCACTAGTAAAAGCTACTCTTTTTCTGCCATGTTGCCAGTTGCTTCTAACATTTGTTTATCTAAGTCCTCCCCCTGTGTCAGAGGCCTTTAAATCACTCCTGTCTGAATTGTTGCTCCATTTCTTGACTGAAGGGTCACCCACATCACCTCGAGCCTTCTGAATTCCCTGTACTTCTCTCACTTTTATATTTTCCAATAAATAAAGCACCACTCAGCCTCCTTTATTCCCTACCCTGTCCCTTCTGAACACCATGTAGCCTGGCATGACCATATCCCAGGCATCGTTGTCAGTACACCATGATTCGATAATGACCAAAATATCCAGGTCTGCCTCCACCATGATGGCTTCTAGGTTTGGGATCTCATTTCCCAGACTTCTAGCATTGTCACACATGGCCTTTTATATTTTGTTAGTTCTTTTCTTGTAGTTTTCTTCTTTTTCCAGTTGTTCCCCCTTCCTCATCTTTCTCATTTGACTGCTCCCTTCCACTCTTCCTCCTTTGCTAATCCCCTGCTTCCTTGAATAACTTGCATCCTGATGGGTCTCTTTCCCCTTGGGATCTCCCTACTCTCTATCTCAGCCTGTGGTGGCCAACTTTTTGACTCACCTATTTCTTCCATCACCCCCCTCAGCTAGTTTAAATGTCCATCAAAGTAACATTTAAACTGCCCACTGAGGACTATTGCTCCATCCAGGATGGAACCAGGTCCTCACCTCAGTATAGCCTCTTATTCTTCCAAGTTGGCCCATAGCTCCCAGTGTAGCCTTATCTCTCCTCTGTACACCATGAGGAAAATCTTATGAGTTAGTTTATTTGCCTCCCCGGACATTTTCCTGTGAGGGCTGTTTATTTTAAATTAGTTTTTAACAGATAGTAAGTAGCATCAAGATTTAGGGAAACTAGTGTTAGGCAGGGGGTTTTTATCTTTTAAATCTTTCTTATTCTCTTCCCCATGCCAGAGCCTTGCTCAGTTGGGAGATGCTCATGCACCAGCCCTGCTTCCTGTACCTACTTGAATCCCCGGTGGACCCCCATGGAGTCATAGCTATATCCCCCAGGCAGGTATGGGGCAGGGCACAGACACCCAAGGTAATCTACATCTCGTTGGGTCCCTGTGGTGGTCAGATAGGCAAGAGCCATTGGGGCCTGTGCTGTGGCACTCCTTCCCCTTGGAGCTCCGGCATTGTTTTTCCCTGTTCTGGGGAAAGGCTTACATCCTGACATCAAGGCAACTGCCAACGTCAACCACTCTCCGACCTTTTCTGTACAGACTCCACTTGCTGTGCCCCCAGCCCATAGGCCAGCCAAGTGCTGAGTCTACCCCCCCCAGGAGAAGAAAGCAGTCCCTCGGACACTCGATCTTCTCCCTCCCCTGCCGACCCCCAGTGGCCCGGGCTGATTCCCAAACCCGGGTTGCCGGCGTGGCATGGTGTGGCATGAGGTGTGGCACCCAGTGCCTCAACCCTCAGCACCGCCAGACCGGCTTACTCAGGATTTTAAAGTGTATGTAGTTTAGGAGTTTGGCTTTTTTATGTTTAGGGATCCAGTTTCTGCTTCAGAGGACTAAACTTATCATTTAAATATAGCACTATTCTGGTTGTGCTTACACCCAGAGACCTGGGGGCCGATTCTAGAAGCACTCCTATGCATGTCACAAATTGCGACATGCAAGGGTTGCAGTTGCGCCAAGGACCCTGCCCCTGATTCTGTTAAGGGCAGGGCTCCAGTGGCTAAGTCCTGCAACTTGCAACAACCCCACAGGTATGCCAAACAGAAGGTGTACCTGAAGGGTTTGTCGCAAACCGCAATCCTGGGTATCACTGGCACAAGCGCCCCCCCTTCCCATCAGAAAAACAAAAGTCCAGTAGGGCTTGCCTATGCCCCCAACCTCCAATAATGAGTAAAAAGCCCCACAGGACTTGCACATGCCTCTATCCGCCGATATGCACAAAATGCTCCGCTGGAGTAGGTCATGCCCCCTGACACCCAATAATGATGAAAGAGCCTCGCCCCGATCCCCCAAAATGCACCAATAAAACCAGCAGGGCTTGGTTATGTCTTTATCTCAATCTCTTCAATAGTTATGCAAACATTAGATACTATTCTTTCCCAGGTAGTTAGTGGTTTCAGTCTTCTACTAGGGTAGTGTGCCGATTATCCTGAAAGCCTTTTGGATTCCATTTCGTTAGTGATTAGTATAGCTCATTTTCATCACTATGGCTAGTTGTGCTGATTGAGTTTCTCCAATGAGCATGTTCTGTTCATAGTACGTGTTCAGTGAATGACATTCACTGAGCGTGTAACCTGTACAGTACACGCTCATTGAAGAGCTCAGTTGGTGGCTGGCTATGGTGATGAGAGGTGGGCTGTGCCAGCTGCCAGCTTGAAATGGGTCGGGAGGAGCAGGGTGGTCAGGCACTACCAGGTGGGGGGCCACTAGACTAACGGGGAGAATGGTATATGTATGTTTTTGCATAACTTTTGGAGATCGGGGATGGGGGTGTGTGACCTTGCCCTGCAGGACTTTTTGTGCATTTTAGGGGATCAGAGGGCATGAGCAAGCCCTGTGGGCTCTTTTCATTATTATTGGGGTCAGGAGGCATGACCTAGCCAAGCGGGCTTTTGCAATATATTGGGATGGGGTATGTGCAAGCCCTGTGGGGCTTTTTAATCATTATCGAGGGTCGGAGGCGTGTGCTAGCCCTGCGAGGCATTTTAAGCATTATTGAGGTTTGGGGGCATGTGCAAGCCCTGCAGGTCTTTTTAATCATTATTGAGGGTCAGGGACATGTGCAAGCCCTGCATGGTTTTTTAATCGTTATTGAGGGTCAGAGGCATGGGCAAGCCCTGCAGGGCTTTTTACTCATTATTGTGGGAGGGGGACATGGGCAAGCCCTTTGGGGCTTTACAGCAGTATTGGGGGATGGTGGGGTGCTACATGTACAGGGGGATGGCTGGGTGGCACATTGCCACAACCCCCAATGGCCATAAAGTACATTTATACCAGTTAATAGCTGGTGTAAGTGTACTTTGGCAGATGTCCTCCCGGGGTTGTTCTAGGATAGCACATTTCAGGGACTTTGCAGCTGCCCTTACAGAATAGGGTGCAACTGTTGCAGGGGGTTTATGGTGTAACTGCTGGCTTGCCTCCACTTTAGCGCAAACAGCTTGTGACATGTCACAGGCTGCTTTGTAGAATACCGAATGTCGCAACTCCTGGTGTAACTTGCTACTTCACCATTTTTTGGGGCACAAGTCAATTTATGCCAGGCGTAACCATTTGAGAATCAGACCCCTAGTGTGTACTTGAATTTAAGGATGGGCTCGGAAATCCTTAGATGGGAACCCACTGTACTGGAATCCATTCCATAGGAAAGCGTGTGGGTCAGAAGAGCTTGCAGTTGCTGCACTTTGTTGAACTGTTTTGTGAAGCCTCGGAGTTGGGAACTGTGCGGTTCTAGTGGTGGCTGTGAACTCTGCGTGGCTCTGATGGCAGCCACTGACATTTCACTTGGGCTCAGAACTGAATTGGGGACCAGTTTTCCCTGGGAAGATACCGAGGCGGCTTGAGGAGCTTCAAGCTCCAGCCATTGTTTAGTGCCTGCAGCAGGCGTGAAGGGTGGAGTTGTGGGGCTGTTGCCCTAATTGCAAGCAGCTGGTGTATAGTATACATCAGTGGAATTTCACCCAAGAGGCCTGCTTTGAGGTGGTTTTAGAGCCCAAAGACAAAGATTGGATCCACCAGTCATCAGTGGCTTGGAGAAGTGTCTGTTCTAACTTGTGACTCCCTCTTCTTCTCGAATTTCTGCTCCCCTAAGTAATTTTGACTTTGCAGTTGGTTGCCTGAATTGTAGGTCATTCGAGGAAGGTGGTAAGAGCACTTTGCTTTACCAGGCCACTTATCTTTTGGTCTGGTTCTTCTATTCTGGGCAGTTGTGAGAGCATTGTCCTGAACTATGGTCTCTGAACATTTTGGATATCAGCTTTGAATGAATCATTGCATTTCTGATTATCTGGATTAATCCTCCAAAACTTAAAACTTAGTATTCTTCAATTTACTGTTTTTTAACTTGTTTGTAATCTTAATTGGGGTTGGTGGGGTGGGCTTTGGTAGTGTATGAGCATGGTATGTTTGTGGTTGGGCTGTTTGTTTTGTTTGTTGTGTGGATCTTGAATGTGTTTTTTTTTTTCTTATATTATGTTGCTTTGGTAATAGATTTAAATCTATACTTTACTTTGAGTAGGAATTAGCAGAATGTGTTTGAGTTCCAGGCCCCTTTGTACCATCTACACAGCGACCGTGCTGTGTGACCTCTGCCCCTCCAGGGGTCCCAGCTGTAGCAGTGAGATGCTGTTGGGAGGTGGGTATTAGTAGGGGGTGGATGGGCATGCATCGGGGTGCTGCGTGTACATCAGAGGTGAACAGTATTAGGGTGGTTAAGAGCAGAGGGTGCCCTGGGGTTAAATGGAGCCATGAGAGAGGCACAATGTTGTTGGTTCCCATCCCCAGGGCTCCCACCAGACTGCATGGGCAGGTATCTAGAGGGCCTGCAGTCTCCATTAGTCCATTAGGACTGTGCTGTGCAATGCCAGGTCAGTGAGGAGCAAGGCCACAATTATGATGGACTTGATTTTCTTGGTTGACCTGGCTTGCATCATGGAAACCTGGTTGGGGGACGATGCAGGTCCAATTTTTGAGGTGTCGGTCCCTGACGGATACTCAGTGGTGCACTACCTGAGGAGGGAATGCAGGGGCAGGGGAATAGCCATTTGTTCTAGATCTAGCTTGAACTTCTTCATGCACCTGGTGGATCTACCTCATCATTTGAATATGTGGTGGTTCGTGGGAGTCCAGGTGTGGGCTGCAGGACTTGTCTGGCATGAGTGCTGCAATTGGCATGAGCGAGGTGGTAGCGGCTTATAATGGGGCCATTACCAAGGCACTTGATGCCATTGCACCATTGTGATATGACCCAGGTCTTCCCGCTTGAGGCCCCATGGTTTGATGGGGCTGTCAAGGAGATGAAGACCAAGGGTCAGAAGTTGAAACATTGTTGGCGGAGGGCCTGGTCCCTGGAGGACAGACTGGCCTTGAGAAATCACTATAATGTTTACCAAGGGGCAAACAACCATAAGAAGGCAGAGCTTCTGTCCAGGGAGACTACTGCAGGGAAGAACAGACCAGCTCAGTTCTTTCAGACTGTGGACAGACTATTGCGTCCCGTCTGTCTATAGACAAAAAGGGCATTTTCAATCGCATTACATGAAGAGTTTGCTCTGTTTTACTCGGAAGGGGTATCCTCTATTCAAGCCGGGATCACCCTAATGGGGTAAGTCAAGCCCTATAGTGGTCGACCGGCTGGAGGAGGGGAACTTCTATTGTTTGGGGGGATGGGAGTTTCGGCTGGTGGAGGTGACTGAGGTCATAGAAGTGATTTTGAAGTTGTGGCACACATTTTGTGAACTGGGCCCTGACCCAACTCATCTCTTAGCTGGATGTGCCAAGGCAATTAGTCCAGTGTTTCCTGGGATAGTCCAGTGTTCGCTGTCAGAGGGGCTTTTCCCTGATGCTTTGAATGAGGCATTGGTGAGGCCTCTTCTGAAGAAACCATCACTTGACCCTGACATCCTGGAGAATTATAGACCTATCTCCAACCTCCCATTCTTACAGAAAGTTGTTGAGAAAGTTGTGGCTCTGCAGTGCAAGGCACACTTCACAGTCTTTGACATCTATGAGCCATTCCAGTCCAGTTTTAGGGCTAGGCATAGCACAGAGATGGCGCTAGTTCAGGTGCAAAATTGCCTCCTCAGTGCAAGGGATAGAGGGGAACGGTCAATTCTCAACCTCCTCAAACTCTTATCAGCATTAGACACCATGGACCACATCGTGTTTTTGGATCACCTTAGAGTAAATTGTGGACTCACCAGAACAATCATCCAATGGTTTGAGTCCTATCGCTCTGACAGGAGGCAACGAGTGGTGATGGGGAATTTCTCCTCCTCCTTGAAGTCCCGGTCATGAGGAGTTCCTCAAGGTTCAGTCCTTTCAAAGATGCTGTTCACGGTGTACATGATGCCCCTGGGTGAGCTCATTAGTCATTACAGTCTGGGTTTCTACTGCTATGCAGACGATACCCAGCTGTATATGTCATTTGCCCCTGGAATGAGTGGCTCCATTGCAGTGCTGAATAAGTGACTGGCCGAAATTTGAGATTGGTTGTCCTCTAACTGGCTAAGGTGAAACCCCAACAAGACGGGGGTACTGATGATTGAGCCTGGTTGCTGGCATGATGAGAGTGCCTCTGGGGTGGTGACAGATTTGGTCCTGGGATCCTCCCTGTTGATGACATCCCCCAAAGTGAAAAATCTGAGTGTTGTTCTTGATGACAGACTGACTCTTGATGCCCAGGAGTCATCTGTAGTCCAATGTGGCTTCTACTACTAAAGGAACATCGCCTGCATTAAACTCTTGAATCAGCTAGAAGACCTGTCCTCACTGGTGACATCCAGGCTGGACTACTGTAATGCTCTATAACTCAGGGTCAGTGGAGGAAACCTCCATCAACTGCAGCTAGTACAGAACATGACAGCCAGGTTGCTGACAGGCCTGCCTAGGACCTGTCATGTAACCTCAGTCCTGCAAGATCGACACTGGCTGCTGTTCAGGTGGAGGATCATCTTCAAGGTGGGCTTGCTCAACTGTAAGACCATATATGACTCAAGCCCTGGCTACATGTTCAGCCTTCTTACACCTGCCATCCTGGTACATTCCCTCCCCTTCCCTCTTCCACTGAGGGCACCCTAGTGGTTCTGAGGGCGGCACAGGATCATAATGTCTCAAGACATTGTGCTGTAACAATATACCGCACTGCCAATACAGTGATATATTGTGAAGAGCATAATTCTTGTTTTTGCAGGGGGACTCTGCCCCCTGCATCCCCTGTTCTGGAGGGCTGCACCCCCCAAAGCCCCCCAACTAATATAACTAACTCCTGGGGGGTTAACACATAATATCACACAAAGTGTGAAAAAAGAAAAAATTCCATGCGTCTGGGACCAGGAATCGAAACCCGGTCCCAAATGCACTGCTTGCCTCTCTTGCTGCCAGTGGCTCATCCCATCAAGCCACGTCAGCTGCTCAGTGGACCCCTGTCACATCAAGATTCTTAAACTGCACTGGGAAGAGTGAGAGAGTGCACTACTGTGCATACTTCCTTTCATGGTTTTGCACCCTCTTGCTCTTACCTACCATGTTGTTCCTACCTTGTGGTCATGTCGTGCGCTATTGAGTGTGCAATATGTTGACCTGGTAGGTCCGAGGGCCCGGCTGAAAACCTTGGGAACTGCTTCTTTGAGGTTGTTGGCCCAGCCCTCTGGAGCTCCCTTCCAAAATCTTTCAGGGAGGCCCCATCAGTGCAGGCATTCAAAAGGGGCCCAAAGACCTACCATTTTAGAAAAGTGTTTTCAGAAAGTTTTAGCTGATTTTAATAGGCATGGGGTCATAATGACACAAGACATTATGCCACATGGCAAAATTGCACTGCAAATACAGCACAACATTGCCATGCAGCATATGTCCTTTTTCTGTGGGGGGCTGCACCCCTAGACCCCACCACTAAAGATTCTCAACTCCGGGGGGGGTCTAACTTGGGCAGTGCACAAATTGTGATAAAAAATAAAATGTCTGGGACTGGGAATCAAACCCGGTCCCAGACACATCGTCTGGGTTTCTGCTGCTGTGGCTCAGTCCAGTGAGTCATGGCAGCTGCTCAGCAGAACCCACTTCCAGCAGAGGTCTTATCATCTGCCTGGGAGTGTGTGAATGGTGCAATACCGTCTACAGCAGTATACGCAGTATTGCACCATTCTCTGTCCTGGACAGCGCTTTTTCGGGTTAGCTATAATGTCGCACACTATTAAGCGTATGACATTATGACCCGGTAGGATTTTAATATTACTGATTTATTTATTAATTTATTATGTATTGATATATCTTGTATGGTGTCTGCTTAATCCTGTTTTTACTACCTGTAAGGTGCCCAGAGCCCCCAGGATTGGGTGACATATTTAAATAAAATTTGACTTACTTACTTACTTTACTTTCATTCCTTCTACCATTACTTGAAGGCCTTGGTGTGGAGCTCTCTCCTTCTCCATATAGTTCAAGACACACTCACCACTCACATTTTGAACACATGGAAAATACAGGATCAACCAGATAAATGATCTAACTTTACAAAAAACCAAATGTACATGTGGAGCTGACTCTGGCAATTCATCTTTATGGTTAAACCCATGAAATGCCTTTATCAGGTTAATGCATTAGTAGCCATAATGGCTCTGACCAGAGTTTGTTATCCAACTCAGAGACAGTGCTCAGAGACTGGAATGAATGATGTTTGAAGCTGCTTTGAGATTTAACGATATTACTGAAATTGTAAAATATTTTGGTGTTTTATGAAGGAATGCCAAATGCCACAAATATCTGGCTGACAGTATTTCAAAGGTCAATGAGACTGATATGAAAGTATGCTTAAAGTTCATGTGAAGAGATTTTGGACTTATATAAAATGGACAGAAAGATCCATAGCTGGAAAAGCTGCAACATCTTCATGAATAAGGAATAGTGTGCTAGGCTTATCACTTAAAAAGCTGCAATAATTCTTATTCAGTAGAATGTTTCCACTTGGGCAGGGAAGAAGCTGTAAGCTGTCCCTTGGAACTTTCATGATAGTGCTAAGGAGAGAAAGACAAGATGTTTGAGCACTGCTTTGAAATATCACAGAAATAAAAAGCCTAGGGGTTCTGAACTTTTCCTAAAAATGGAAGGCTGAATTTGGACTGATAACTAATGTCACCTAAAAGATCATGCTTCATGGAAAACAGAACAGAACTGAACCTGTGGACCAGACATTTACCAATAAAATACCTACCTGCCCGCCAGCTGGGACTGCAGTTAAAGATATTTCATACCAGCTGACAAATTTATATAGTTACTTACTAACACTGTAAAACAAGTTATTTTCACAGAAAGTGAAAGAAGTGAAGGCCAACAGATATTCATGAGCCACCCTTTGTGGCTGCAGGGGCAGGCCCAGGCACGAATATGACTTACACAACACAGTTGTCTATGAATGGGCCTGTCATGCAGCACTGTGTGCAGTGAGTGTAATATGCAGATGCAGTAATGTTGAACATGGCTATATGCACTGCACACTATACTGCAGTCAGCAAACAATGGTGGTGTGGCAGTAGAGCCACCTGAAGGTCCTCTCATCGCAGAAGCTGCTGGTCTACCCTAGGTACAGGGTTCCGACCCATACAGAGCCAGTGTAGAACAGTGTACTCTGTGAAGACACAGTTGAGTCCGAATGTATGCATGGCCAAGCCTGTGTACAGTGGAATAATTAGACATTGGTTGTCACTGTGTTGGTCAAACACTACTGACCATGCATCACAATGTTGGTCACATATGGTAAAGAAAAGTCAGTGCCACCAGTGCCCACCCTGCCACTGACCCCATGTCACATATGCCCAGCTGTGTTGGGATGCAATGCCGTGACATCCAGGGCATATGACACTGGAGATGGATCCACTGTAGGCAGACTACCATGGGTGTTGCATGATGCACACGGCATGACAAAGTGGTGTACTGGTACTACATTGGCCTGTGCCCACCCCTGGATGACAGATACACATACATACATACTGTAACTCCGAGAATGTGCACAACAAACCTGACTGACACTGACACTGACACTGTGTGACAACTAGGGTTGTGAAAATTAGAATTAACTCCCTGGTGCACTGGGTCACCAGCAGAGGACAGATGCCACTGCATGGTAATAGTCATGCTACGGCACAGTATATGCACACAGGGCAGCATGCCTGCCAGAAGTTGGTGCACAACTGTAGACTGCACAGACCACGACACTCCACAGTGTTGGTGATGGGACAATGCACTAAGTGCAGACTGAATTTCCCACACCACAACTGCATAGCTGATGCCCCCCCAGGCATGCACATAGAAATGGTGGTTCACACATGCACATTTGTCTCCAACAACAGAAGCATGTAGCATAGTGTGGACATGCAACCCCAAGTGTGAAACACACCATGCAGGGTATTTACATGAACGTCTGTCTAGAGAATGGCTCAGCTGGGTCCCATCATGGCCTGGTGAGTTCCAGATCTGTCTGTGGCCCTGCAGTCCCCAGGTTCTGGCTTGGCCCTGCTGTCTGCTGAGGTCTGTGGAGGAGGACAAGGGAGATGTGATCAATACCAAGCAGTGGAAAACATTGTATTGTACCATACACCCAAAAGAGTATAAATGTCCATATGATGGTACTGTGCACCAGCCACCACAGGTGTATGTTGTGGGTGGACAGGATTGTACAGAGCCATGACATGCCATTGTGAACAACTGTGGCACCACACACAATCATGCCATGGCCCAGAGTTAGCAGGAATGATACATCCCACTGTTATAGACCTGTTATAGACATGGAAAGCCTGGCACAGTGTATGCTGGCCTATGTAGTGTCCATATCCTGCCATCCTCCTAGCCCATGTACAACACACCCATACATGTTGGCTACAGGCCCAGTACACCTCACAGCATGCCTTTGGATGCATGGGGAACCAGGTCACATAGAACAGGGGCACAAGAGGCATAGCAGTGCAACTGTAGGGGAAGGGAGGGTACAGTAGATGTATACCTACACAGTGGCCCAAATGGCAGCTGCTGCAGTCTGCCATGGAGAAACAGAGTGTCATGCAGCAGGAACTGATGTACATATGCCACATGCTGTAGGATGACTTGCAGCATGCTGAGGAGCTAGTGGAAGAACATCATATTGAGTTCATCATGACCAACTATCATGACCTGCACCAGGATATTGCCACCAGCATGGATCACCTATGTGTTACAGTGTTGGAGGTTGCAGCCATGGTGGCAGGCACCAGAGGGACTGGCCATAGCCCTGGCCAGTCCAGTGGGAGTAGTGTCACCCCACGGTGAACACCATGGCACACACCTACGAAATAAACAAATAAAATAAATAAATAAATGCAGTGGCAGAGGATGAACACCCAGCACACCTGGGACACCCAGACCACAGGTGACATGACACACACCAGGACAAGTCCTGCTCCTCACTGGAGTCTGTACTGAGTGGGGCCATGGCTGGGATTGGCCAACACTGTCCCCATGCTCATCCCCCATACCATGGATGATGATACCCACCAACCCTACTGGGTATGGTGCACACATACTGTCCATACTTGAGGAGGTGTTAGAGAATGCACATACAGTGTAAAATGCCCATCCTCTCCAACGTGTACCCACTCACTCCCGCCTCGCAATATCCATGTGTCACTGCCCCATGCCCCTGTGGTATATCCCCCCCACTTACACACACTTGGATGGCCTGCATTTCTGTTTATCGCTCCTTTTTGGAACCTCCTTTGCCTGTCTGGCATGTGCATTTGTTTACACTCCTTTAGAACACCCCCCCACCAGAATGAAATGTAGATGTGTTTATGCCCCTTTTGATGCCCCCAGATGACTTGTATTTCTATTTAACACCCCTTGTGGAACCCTCCTACTTGGATTGCATGTATATATTTTTACACACCCCTTTTGATATCACCCTGCTTGGATTGCCTCAATTTATGTACTGGTATTGTTTTGTGTTAATACCTTGACTAAATATATTAAAGCAGGGGTGTCCAACCTTTTTGGAGTCATGAGCCACATTTAAATTTCTAAGTAAAACACTAGGGCTGAGAGAACTTGGTGAAGTTCAGATCCTTATTAAATAAGAAATGGAACACAGTGAAGTTCTGATTTGTTCTGATTTATTGACAAATATTTGAAAAAATGCAAACAAATGTTTAAAAGTGGCCGACATTGGTCACATTTAACACAGAGGACCAAAGGAAATAATTTCATAGATTTTTTGTACAAAAAGTAATGTAAAACTGCTAAATAAAAAAGCAATCACTCACTACTAGCCCCTTCATGGCTGACTTGTAATGGTGTCATATCCTGCTCAGGTCAGTGACATGAGTGTACTGGGAGAGACAGAGAGAGAGACAGACAGATACAAATACCTATATCATTAGTATTCTAACCTGTAAAAAAAATTATTAATGTAATGTCCTTCTGATGACTCCCACCCACACCCACAGGCCTGGGACAAGTTTACTGTTGTGACTCGTGACTGTACACAGCACACTGACAGCACAGCAGTCCACAATCACTTCCTTCCAAGATTACCTGACAGGCTCCTACTGTACAGTTACTGTTAAGTGACCAAATTCAGGAGCTGTTACGTGTGACTCAGAATTTGAACTGGAGATGCAGACACATCTGATTCATAGCCGCACACAGCACAGTCCCACACTGGGGTTGGTTAATGCTTATACATAATGTAACGCGATATACTTGCTTATTGTTTATGTTTTGCAATCTGACGTGGAGCCTTTGGAAATGAGTCCCTGACTCAAAGGTTGTAATCCGATTTTTTCAATAAATAAATAAATAAAATACTATATAACTAATGATAACAGAGAGGAATAATGGGAATGAGTGATGATGATGATGATGATGATGATGACGATGACACCTGTGTGTAGTTGTGCTTTACTTGTGTTGTAGTGTAAACAGCCTGCTACGAGTCACAAAGTCAGATTTTATCTCCTTGGCCACTGACAGCCAGCAGCACAGGTGCATCAACTTGTATGTTGTTTGTCCAAACAGTATTTTTTTTTTAATACATGAAATTGTGAATAAACATTAACAAGTAATAGTGACTGTATGGCATAAGTCAAAGATTTATTTTGCCAGTCTGCTGTCCTTGCCCTGTATACATAGCCACACTGAAGCCAAGAAAAAAACATTATTTTGGATTTCTGGGACTGTTACATTTCTTGTGGACCCCCCTGTAGTCTCCCTCGCTCCCCTCTGGATGGCACAAGTCATGATTTACTTTGCCACCCTGCTGCCCTTGTCCTGTACAAACAGCCACACTGAAGCCAGGAAAAAAAATCTGGAATTTCTGGGACTGTTACATTTCTGATGGGCCCCCCTGCAGTCTCTCTCACTCCTCTCTAGACAGCACAAATCAAAGATTTATTTTGCCAGCCTGCTGCCCTTGCCCTGTACACACAGCCACACTGAAGCCAGTAAATAAATTTTATTTGGGATTTCTGGAGCTGTTACATTTATTGTGGTCCACCTTGTAGTCTCTCTCTCTCCCCCCTCTGGATGTCACAAGTTAAATATTTATTTTGCCACCCTGCTGCCTTGCCCTGTACACATGCCACACTGAAGGCAGGAAAAGAAAGTTTATTTGGGATTTAAGGGACTGTTACATTTATCTTGGGCCCCCCTGCAGTCTCCCTCTCTCTCCCTCTCCCTTCTGGATGTCACAAGTCAAATATTTATTTTGCCACCCTGCTATCCTTGCCCTGTACACACAGCCACACTGAAGCCAGGAAAATACATTTTATTTGGGATTTCTGGGACTGCTACATATATCATCAGCCCCTCCCCACCCCGCAGTCTCACTCTCTCCACTCTGGACAAGATTGTAGTAGAATGTTAACAAGTGATTATGATTCATGATTGGATGATACAAGTCAAATATTTTTTTTATCACCCTGCTGCTCTTGCCCTGTACACACAGTCACACTGAGGCCAGGAAAAAAAAGGGATTTTATGTAACTGAAATTTCTCTTGGACCCCCAGTAGTCTCTCCCTCTCTCCTCTGGATCAGGGATGGCACAAGTCAAAGATTTTGTTAGCCTGCCCTTTCTTATATACATTGTCAGCTACACTGTTTGAGGCCCAGAAAAGAAAACAACTTTCTTTTGTGATTATCTGTAACTGTAAAATCTCCCTTGGGTCCCCAGTAGTCTCTCCTTCTCTCCTCTGGATCTGGAATGGCACAAGTCAAAGATTCTGCCTGCCTGCCCTTTCTCATGCACACAGATACACTGACTGATGCCAAGAAAAAAAAAAAAATGTTCATTTGGGATTTTCTGTAACTGTAAACTTTCTCTTGGGCCTCCGGTAGTCTGTCCCCCTCTTTCCTCTGGATCTTCTGCAATGGCACAAGTAAAAGATTTTGGCAGGTTGCCCTTGCTCATATACATATAGTCACACTGCCACACTGCCTGCCTTTTGCATCCCCCACCGACAGCCACCACACCACCACACCACCACTATCTCCCCAGTTCCTCTGGATTCCTCCTTTCTCCAGTCCTGCCAAGTCCTAACTCCTGACCCATTGTCATCCTCCCCCAATGATCAGTTTCTCCCCCCCACCCTGGTAAGTCTCCTTTCTTTGATGCTCCCTAGTTTCTTTTCCCTCCCTTCATATAGATTTTTTTATATTTGTGGGTTTTGTTTTGTTTTGTTTGACAACTTTTCTGGCAGCCTCTCTGCCAAGGTACTCCTGCTCCTCCAACCATCCTCCTCTATCGTCTGGGCTGCATTACACATTCAGCATGGGTATATACTGTGAGTGCATCATGTGACCATATGTTGCCTGATTGAATGCTGCCAGCACCCTGTACGTGGAGTTGCTGATGGCATCCCCATGGCAATAGTAAACAAAATGGCAGAAATGGCATTTCCATGGACTCTGAACCAGACTTCTGAGGCACATTCTGTATTTATCTGGGTCCATGGATTGCGGGTTTGATCTGGGGTCTGGATCTCCCATGGAACAGTCCGCCCAGCCCTATAAGATGTGAGCCACAACAACATGCAGCTGATACCATACCCAACATGAACCCTTCCCATACCCATATTTACACATATTTAGGAGTTAAAATAATAACATAATCATAGTCAATAGTCAATAATCATACTTGATTACATTTTAAGTTACAGTATTTTTAAAAAATAGTTGTAATTTTAAAACAGAAACATACAAACATATGAAATTGCCAACAGATAAAGGCCCCATGGTCTATCAAGTCTGCTCAACTGTACAGCTAGCGGCCATCATATTGCAGCTGCACTCCCTCCCCCCTCCAGTGACCTTCCACCTTACCCTGTCCCATCCCCTTTTGAAGCAGCCCACTGTTGTACAGGATATCACTTACTCTGGCAATGCATTCCACCCAGACACCACCCTCTCCATAAAAAAGTGTCTCCTTATTTCCCTCCTGAACCTTCCCCCTTCCAATCTCAGATTGTGCCCTCGAGTGTACCTCCACCTCCTTAATTTGAAAAGCTCCTCTGTGCTCATCTTATTTATTCCCTTCATGTACTTGATGGTTTCAATCATGTCCTCCCATCCCTCCTCTCCTCCAGGGAGTATATGTTCAACTCCATCAGCTCTTGTAGGGTAAGTCCCTTGCTCCTGGATCATTTTTGTTGGCCCGCACCGTACCCTCTCCAGTAACCTAATGTCCTTCTGCAGGTACGGTCACCATAACTGTATGCAGTACTTTTGGTTTGGTCTACCCAGTGATCTGTATAGCGGCAGGATTACCTCCCCTTTCCTGGATGATATTCCTTTGGCAATACAACTCAGCATCCTGTTGGCCCGTGCAACTGCCTTTCTACACTGTGCTGAGTTTTTCATTGTTCCCATTATGATCACTCCCAGATCATTCTCCGCTTCTCTCTTGGCTAGTTGTATCCCCCCTGGCTGGTAGCTCCTTCTTGGTTTTTTTGCACTGAAATGTAGAACTTTGCATTTCTTGCATTGAACCCCGGCTGCCAAGTGTCCCACCAGGCCTCCAGTTTTGCCAGATCATCTTGCAACCCCCGTCACCCTTCCAAGTCATCCATTACTGCTCCCATCTTAGCGTCATCTGCAAACAGACTGATCTTGCTCTTGATGCCTATTGAGATGTCTGCTTTGACAATCTCAAACAACACTGGCCCCATTACAGAGCCCTGTGGCACCCTGCTTGTCACCACCCTGGGAGACAAGAGCTCTCCTCCCACCTCCACCCTCAGCTGTCTCCCTTGTAGCCAGTTTGCTACCCACCCCACCATCTTCACCCCCGCCCCATGCCTTCCAGCTTACTTCCTAGCCTACCAAGCGGAACTAAATCGAATGTCTTACTGAAGTCCAGGTAAAGGACATCCACTGCATGGCCCCTGTCTAATTGCCTGGTTACCCAGTCATAGTACTCCACTAGGTTGGTCTGACACGATCTGCCTGAGAGAAACCCATGCTGTCTGTTGTCCTGCAGCTTATTAGCCTCTAGGAGGGAAACCAGCCTCTCATTCAGAATTGTCATCATCATCTTTCACACAATGGACATGAGGCTTACCAGTCTGTAGTTCCCTGGCTTATCCTTGGGGCCACTCTTGTGGAGAGGTACCACATGCACCATCCTCCAATCCTGAGGTACACTCCTCGAGTCCAGGGAGGCATTGAACAGGTCTGCTAAGGGTTCTGCAAGGACTTCTACCAGCTCCTTAAGCACCCTGGAGTGTATGCCATCTGGACCTGGTGCCTTGTCCACCCTCAGTACCCTCAAGCCCTCCAGTAGTCTGCCCACTGGGATTTCCCCATCTCTCACCTCCCTCCTCCCATGCCCACCCTCTCACTCCCTTTGGGTGCAGCTCCCCCTTTCTCCTTAGTAAGTACTGAGCAGAAGTACTCATTTTAATGCTTTTGCCTCTTCTGCCCCTGTTTCTACCCACCCTCCATCCCTCTTTATCCTTACAACTCCTTTTCTTCCTGATGTACTTGAAGAAAATAATTATTCATAGCAGCTCTGGAGCTTTATATTTCCTTGTAGGCTTAGTAAAAGTAGCTTGTTGAGCACCTAGGGCACTTTTCAGCTTCTGTACTTTGACTTTTCTCACATTTTAAAAAGACTGTGATGTGTACGTGACACGTAATTGACAAACCCCTCATGAGCTACATCAGACTGCTTTGTGAGCAACATGTGACTTTTGAGCTACAGGTTGACCACCCCTGCATTATTGTATCCTATGTGATCGGTACTCACTCTCCATGTCTAAAGTGGTCTATTATGAGGCAGGCTTTGTACTTCTGAGACCTCCTGGCCATCCTAAGGTCATGTCTGTCAAGCTGGTCCTGTATTCCCTGGTCCTTTGGCTCTAAATCTACTGCAGGGTGTTCCCCTGGGGCCAGAAGGTGTATCCCACAATTGAGTACCATGTTGAATAGCCTATAACAGGCAAGGTATACAGTGCAGGCCTTCTGAAGGGTGTATTGTAGGGCACCACTGGAACAATTAAGGAAGCTAAAATCACATCTTGAGTATTACAAAGACATGCTCAATGATGCTGCATGTTGTGCTGTGTGCTGCATTGTACCTGTCTTCTGCAATAGATGTGGGTCATAGGATAGGTGTATGAAGCCAGGGATGCAGGGGATATGTACTGTCCCCTGTGTAGGTACAGGTCATGGGTCAGTGTCATCATTTACAACATGGGAAGAGAGGTCTTTGGGGTTTACTTACTAACTAGGTGGCCACTAAGGAAGTCTCCACTTTCAAATCTCTGGTACAGCATGGAGTTGTGCCAGATGAAGGCCTTGTGGGCATTGCTGAGGTACCATGCCAGGACACTGATAATGCACCCTCTTAAATCACACACCACCTGGCAATGGATGGAGTGATACCCCTTCCTGTTGACATAGGCATCCATCCCTACACCGAGGGGTACCCAAATGGCAACATGGGTGCAGTCAGTGGTGCCGAGTACAGATGATAGGTACACGACTTGATAGAACTGCATGGTTGCTGTTCACTCAGCTAGTGTGCTGGGGAATATGATGAACTCCACAGCACAGCCTAACATGGCATCTATGGAGTGGCCCAATAGCCATGAGGAGGCTGACGGAGAGATACCGATGGTGTCCGCCACTAGTGTCTGGAATGATCTGCTGGCCAGGAAGCACAGTTGCCTCATCGCCTTCAGCTCCATGGATATTGCATGGTGGCACTAGGTGTCTATCTGGAGCTGATCAAACAGCAGCTCACATAGCTGCATGGGCATGGGCCTGTTGAGCCTTTACTGGCCCATGATTTGGCCATCACCGAGGACTTTGAATGTGGCTTATTGATGGTACTGTCTTTTTGCAGCATAGTGCTTCTGTGGCCTGCACCTGGGCTCTGGGTGGGCATTGGCCCTCTCATTATCTTCCATGATCTACTGCATCAGGTAAATGATGTATGCTGCCATGTGAGCCATCCTGGTGTGTGGCCTGCAGTGTCTCCCCATCACTGGGGTTTTCCTGGCTGAAGACTACCTTTTTATAGGTGGTATTAGTGATGCACTATTAGATCCCATACAATCCCAATTGTGCAGTGCTGTCACACTGAATATCATGCTGCACACTTCATGTATGTTACCACCCCCAGGTTTAGGCACTGCATTATCTTACCACTCCACTAGTGCACTTGCATTAATAATGTGCAAAGCAATGCCTTCTAAATATAGGATTCCAGCACTAATCAGGTGCAGCATGGGTGCCAACACTTTACAGCTATACAGCCCATGATGCTTTGAATTATGGGGCTATGTGAGATTTTGTAACACTTTATGTGATGTGCAAAGCTTTGGATATGGGTAACTGGTATTTATAGATATGAGTTTTGATGCTAGAGGTCATAGGCTTCAGTTAAAAGACAATCACTTCAAAACAGAAAGGAAGTGGGTGTTTTTTTTTACCCAAGCATGGTATCCTTATGGAACATGTTACCTACACAGATTGTAGAATGTGAGAACCTGACTAAGTACAAAAAGAAATTGGATAAATACTGTACAGTACCTTGGTGATACAGAGATTACTGGTTTCAACTGTTGAGAAAAAGAGGACAGTCTTGATGGGATGTGCCTTCTGTTGCCTTATGCCATTCTAAGATTCTATGATCCTATGACTTTCTGAGAATAATACCAATTGTAATTCCTGTAACCTCCAAAAATTAAATCTGTCTCATTGACTTACACAAATAGAGAGTCTCACCAATTGCTCAAAATATGAAAAAGTTAAAGGAAGAAATCTTCAGATCTCCTAATCATGCTGAATTAAGTGTAATTGTATTTTATCAAGAAAGCAAGTATGCATAAAATAATGGTGCAGAATGAAATTCCAGATCTCTTCAGGAATCTCAAGATCCAAAGGCTTAAATATTCTAATGTAAGGAACAGTACACTGCAAAGTGAAATGCATTATATATGACCCTGTCAAGGTGAAGCGACACTTTGCAAGTTTCATGTAGAATGGATGTAGTCATTTCCATGAACATATGAATAATAAAAAAAAAGATAACCTTTCTCTGCTTGGTGTTTTAGTAATGACTTTAAGATTCAGTAAGGAATAATTGTTCATACTGAATATAAATTGATAAATTAACTTTTTAAAGAACAGATACTAGAAATGAACTGAATTATAGTGAAAGCAAAAATATAAAGGAATAAAATGAAAGGCCATGTTGTGACATGGAAAGCTAGTACATGGGACAACTGCTTAATACTCCTCAGATTTAAGACCAGGCAACCACTGCTAAGCTGTAATGAAATCATATCAAATAATAATGAGTTTCAACGATATGTTTAAAATACCTTGAATTGTAGGGGTCTGCTAGAATTATTTGTCCTGCTGATTAAAGCTCTCCTAAATTGCAGAAGGTAGGTATGAAACAAAACATAAGCACACAGTGCAACACAGCTAACTGCTGAAATTAAATGCATAGGAGCTATCAAATAGGAGGTGAACTACAACAATCAAGAACCAAATAACTAATAAATATAACTTAATGTGTTATTTGTTAAATATTGGCCTTCTGGACTTCTCAAACCGTAAGTATCCAAATGCTGTACCAAATATAAATATATATATATATATATATATATATATATATATATATATATATATATATTTGAAGAAAGGAGATAAATGATTCCAGAAATATTGAAAGAAACCTGTCCTGAAACTTAATATTGGGATTTTGAACTTCATCTTAAACACCTCCTTTATGAAAATGCAGCATTGTTACTAACAAATTATTTTCAATTATTCTGTTTGCAATACACAGCCTGGTGTTGATTATTATTCATGCCCACTACTGTTGTAAGACTAATGATAGTGCATCTAGCAGTCATTCATAACTACTGAATGGTTTTTATTGCAGTAAAAAATTGTTTTGAAATATGACAAATTCCTCCTTGTATTTGGTTTACACCTGCAAACATTGAAAGCTCTGAGTGCCTTATGTTATAATACAACTACATTCTTTCCTGTACTCAGAGATAAAGATATTGCTGAGTGTGCCATGAGGTCTACCTGCAGGGATTGCTATCAGCTTATTTGTAGTATACTTCAATAGTGCTGGAAAAGAGTCTACCCATAGCTATCCCTCACATCATTACACAGGGTTAATCCTCATTGTACTTCTCCAAATTATCCTCTAAATGCAACTTTTCATGAGTCACATGATATAGTCTGTGTGCATAGCAAAGCTTGTAAGATCTGAATCAGGAGGAGGGCAGGACAAATGGGGAGTCAGCCAATCAGGGATCAACTAGCCTGTGAATAAATTTTAAGTGAGGGAACTTTCTGTGGCCATTTCCATAGTGGCTGCCAGTGCCAACAACAGGGTCTTTTTAGGGAAGTGGAATCCTTCCAAAAGGCTGCAATAAATTGCTGCACTAACTGGTGTTCTTTTGATTGTAGGATCAGAGCATAGGCTAGCAAACTCCAAGTTGGGAGGAAGACAGGTCAAATGGGAAGTCAATTAATCAGTGCTCAGATAGCCCTCAGCAAAACTATAAAATCACATTTGTTTTCCAGTGAAGGAGTTAAACAGGTATAAGATTAATATTTCATGGGTCAGCAGGCATCTGTAGGAGGAAGCAATGAAGCAGGGGATTCTGACGAATGACAAAGGTAAGGTACCAGTTCACTCCTTTTGTTGTATTCGCTGCTGAGAAGGGTGGAAGTAGAAGGCAAGCCTAAATTGGGAATAGGAGCAACAACTTGCTTAGAGTAGGTGCACAAGGGGAATAACAAACAACAGAAGGGAGTAAAACTAAAAACACCCTATCAAAGGGGATGGGTGAAAGCAAAAGGATAGGCCAAAACTAGGAATAGGAGCAACATCCTATCTAGGGTAGGAGTACAAAGGGGTATAAAAAATAATTTAAGGGGAAAAGCTAGAAACACCCTATCAAAGGTAATGGTACATAAGTGTTTCCAAGTAATACAGGAACAGTAGAAAGTAGGAATACTTGGAGTGGTGAAGTGCAGTGGCGGTTGGGTGGCAGTTTTCAGAGAGACATTTTGGAGACTACAGTACTGCCCCATCTGCATGTGCCTCTCTGGGTTGAGGGAGGAGGTTGCAGGACTAGAGGCCAAGTTGACTAGGATTTGGGGGACATTATTCCCAATCCAGGGGCCAGCAGGTCTGACACCGTTACCTCAGAGGATGCCACAGAGGAGGAATGGCAGGACTATGGTGGGTTCAGGAAGGGTGGGGTGGTGGGTTGGAGGCACATTCCTCAACCAGTAGCACTACAAAATTCCTTCACCACTCTGGCAGGGTGGGACTTCCAGGAGGAGGCAGATGTGGTACTGGCAAAGGAGGATGTGGAGGTCCGCCAAAGTGGAAACCACAAGAAAGGTGGGAGAGAACCCCAGATGAGGAAGACACATTTCTGGTAGGGGACTGGATTGTCAGAGATAGATTTGGAAATAGGAAGGGAGTAAAGAGGAAGGTCAGGTGCCTATGTGGCACCATGGCCTGGAGAGATGGGACATGAATCCTGGGGATCAGTAGGGCAGCAGGATGGAAAAGGAAGCTGGATGTCACTATCCACTTGGGACCAATTATCAGTTATTGGATGGGACTGGGATAGTGCAGTAGGAGTTTAGAGAGTTGGGGAGTGACCTTTAACAGGTAGCATGCTAAGTGGCTTTCTCAGAGGTGCTACCTGTTTACAACAGAGGAGAGAAAAGGGATCTCCACACTAGGGGCATCAAGTCATAGTTGGAGCAAATGGTGCTGAAGAAGGGTGGTTTGGCTACATTCGGGACTGGGAATCTACCCAGAAGGATAAGGGCCTATACAGGATGATGGCCTGTATCTGTTCAAGCAGGGTACCATGCTGCTCGATGAATGATTCAAATATTACTTTGAGGGGATGCTAGACTGAGCAAGATGAATGCTTATGTTTCTCGTGTGCTCCTCTAAATCCTTTGCTAAAAACTGCTTCAATCGCTGTCTTTACTGAATTTTCAGCTTACTGGATTTCTATGAATGCTGTGTGAAATCCTATAGATTTTATTGGAGTTGAAGGAGGCAGTGAAGCGTGACATTTATGGAGAAATTTATCTCTCCCAAAATGAATACCGAGAGGGCCACTCAACCTCGGGGAGCAGCAAATGTGCAGCTCCCAATTGGCGAGATGTTTTCACCATCTGTGCTGTGTCCGGAAGGAGTGAAGGCTAAAAACCCACAGAAGCCGACTTTGGCTTCTATGCAAGCGTTCTTGGTGGAATTACAAGGGGATATCAAAGAATCATTCAATAAGGTGCAAATATCGCTTCAGGAAATATTACAACATTGTGAGAGTATTGAGCAAAAATTGAAGAATGAGTGGATACCGTTGAGAAAACAACAGAGCAATTGGCTTTGAGGATTTTGACAGTCGAGGGGGCTATAAATGCCTCATTGCATGAACAGATAAACACCATGTCTAAGTTGGAATAAATGGAGAATACCTTGCTTATGAAAAACCTGAGATTAATTGGTCTTGCAGCAGATATCCCTCTTTCCGAATTAAAAATTGAGGTTGAAAAATCTTAATGATGGCTTTTTCCCCCTCATCAAAAGGTGCTGTTGGAATTGGTATTTCTGCCACAGTCAAGATCGAAACAAGGTACTGATGAGTTCTTGCCAAGATACGTTATTTGCACTTTTTCGTCTCTTGACCAGAGGAATTAGATGCCGGAGGCAGCTAGAAATAAGAAGGGATTTGTGTACGAAGGTCAGAAAATCCACTTGTATTCTGATTTTTGTTTGATGACACAGAAACGAAGGAAGCGCTTCTTGAACTTGCACTCAGAGTTTCGGCAGTCAGGGGTTATTGCAGTATTGCAGGCTCCTGCGAGGTTAAAGATTTATTTTCAAAATAAAGGCTATGTTTTTGAGGATGTTGACGCTGCAAAGATTTTTTATGACAAGAACATTGCTTTACCTACTGAAATGGACTCTGATTTGTCTGAGGATGAAGATCAAGTGAATAGTACTCAGTATATTCCAGTAACTTCATGATATGAGTTCTCTTTTATTTTGTTCTTTGAATGATATATCTTTGATTTTCCCCTATTTTGTCTTTTTTGCCAGATAGAGAGTTTCAATTTTTTTCTTAAAAGGGAAATAATAGCTTGGAGACTGAAGAACAGTATTATGATATAAACTTATGATCTAAACTTTAGATGTTCTTAGTATAAATGAACTTAATGATTTTCTTTTTATTCCCCCCTAAAAATATATTTTTTATGCTTTATGGTACTTATTTTGTATTATATTAGTTTCGAGATGGACCTTTTATTTTTTGCTTCTGTCATTTATGTATTTTTCTCTCTGAATAAAAATAAAAGTATAAAAAAAAGAAAGTAGCCCACCAAACTGACAAATGAGACAATTATTAGCAATGTATGAAGGTTCTATAACTACAGCAACCAGTGCTGTTATATTTTATAGATAATGTGATGTAATTGTATTCTTTCTCTGAGATATTTTCTTCTACCTGGGTTAGACTGTGATCCCTATGGGTTCCCAGCATGGTAAGCTGTACTTTACTGCTGTCTTATGCAAAACCAGTAATAAATGTTTTTACTCGTTACACTAACAAAATAAATAAATAAATATTACTTTGATAAGCATTTAAACTAGCTGAAGGAGCAAAAGAAATTGTTGAAGCAGAAACTCCCCCCACACAAGTAGAGTGTAAGGTAACCTGAGGGGAGCAGAATCACCAAGGGTGCAAATTAATAAAAGAAGCAGGGTAATAGAAATGATGGGGGAGGGAACAAGAGTATTAAAAACAGGGTGAAAGAAGGAGGCAAAAATGAAAATGGGGCAACAAGCAGAGTGCTACCAAAATTTGAAAGGCCATGTGTGCAAATGTTAGAAATCTTGACTTGCTGGCCAATCAGTGAGCAACTCAGCCAAAGCAAGAGGAAACAAATATTTGGCTAGAGCCGATAGGGATGCAGGTGAGGAATTTTTGCCAGATTGGTCCCATTGTAGGATGGTGGTCCCTTGTGAAGCACCACAACAAGCAAGTTGCCAAACCCAAGTGACAGGAAAGAGAACAAAGCCAGAGATCAAGTAGGGTCTGTGTTTTCTGCAGCAGGTAGATAAAATGGGCAGACTAGGTGGGCCTAGTGGTCCTTATCTGCTGTAATTTTCTATGTTTAAAGTGTGGCTCTTGTGATATGCAAAATGCAAGGATCCTAATAAAAAAGTGAGATGCAATCATATAGTTAAGTCTGCTTGTGTGACTATAATTGAAAGCAAACAATGCATAAAAACCTGATTACACAGTACTATCCAATAGCGTCCTTTGTAAAGCAAAGCAAAATAATAAAGAACTTATTCTCAGAATTCTCCTTTACTCACAACATTGGGGCTATGTTTTAAGGGTTTTAAGGGAGCCTCTTTTGTGCAATCCTCAGGATGGATGGATTGTTTACAGCCTAAACTCCCTTCCACAAGGGAAGTGTGAGGCAGGAATGCAGCAGTTGGTGCTCATCATCTTCAAATATTTTCTATGGCAAGCAAGTGCCAAGTATCTCTTATACTAACCAGGAGGTGGCACCTGAAATCATGGCTGGGCAATTTTAAGTCTTAATTAGGTTGCTATATTAGGAGGAATTGCTAATAATGCAGACTGAAGCTTTCATTAACTAACAGGAAAAACCTTTTGATACCTCCGTAATGATGTCACTAGAAATACTGTGTAGCAGAAATTGTGTAAAAGAAGTGCATATAATAAGGGGGTGGATCCTAGGCATAGGGAATAATGACATGATATGTTTATGAATATGGTGTTATAATTTGCTAACTGATTTTAAAATAAAAAGTTATGTGACTTTTGCATTAAGTTCCATGGGATCTTTAACTTTCACCTGGACAACCAGAAAAGATGGACAGAAGAGACATTGGTTTAATATCTCATACAAAGACAAGCACCTCAACATCAGTGTAGTACATCCCATACCCAGGTGCTACACTAGAGTATCAATACTGGGTACTAGTCCAATTTCCTGGTGTGGTGCACCAGCCTATGTCCTTCTGGCCCCAGAGGCAAGCATGCAACATATTGAATCAATAACAGTAAATATCTAACATGTTCACAGAAGCAAAAAATTGGATATTGATGAGGATTAGATAGCCCCTCAAGGCCCACCCCTTTCATTAATCCAAAGCCAGTTACAAAAGAGCAGTTTCATTGTTCCTCCATTAAGGGTCTTGATCACAGCCATGAAAGAAAATGGAGGAGTGGAGGCACCAAGGTTTGGCATTAGGTTTCAGATCTATGATTTGAATCTGCCTTAGATTAGTAAGTGCCTAAAATGTGTATTTTCTTGATTTTTATTATGAATGTAATGTCGATTAAAGAGATCAGATTGACAGCACCAAAGCATTGAATTGTCATTGAGTATGAATGACCCCCTCAACCACTAGAGGTGGTATCTCCCACAAAAGATTAAATGCTGGCACCAGACTGTGGGCTCCTGGAGGTATCTAACTGGATGGAAGCTGGTGGTGGCTACAGGCTGGTGGGTGGTGGCTACTTACTGCAAGATTCTTGTGTATGAATCTTCAATCCTCCCTCACCCTGCCAGCCTCCCAAGCAACCTGAGTCTATTCCTGACCCCATGTCACCAGTGTGGCAGGAGAAAGGTGCCCAGTGCCTCAGCCCTCCATGCCACTGGGCTAGTATGCTAGGTGCACCTTGAGGATCATTGACCTTAGGCTCGATTGAGAGATGGACTACAAGTAATCCAGGATGCTAGCCACAGGGCAAGTGAGGGGTTCAAGCTCCCTGACCTGGCACCAAATGGAAAAAGCACTCCCATTTGAAGGCATAGCACTGACAAGTTGACTCCTTTGAGAGGCCTCTACAACATGGAGGTCCTTGTCAAAGAGACCCAAAGGAACCAGTATAAATGGCAAAAATGGCACACTGCTGGTAATTGCAAAAGATGCAAATTATGTGATATACTCCTATCATCACCGTTGTGTTCCTTTGTTGTCAATAACAAGAAAAACTAGTGATATTTGTTGTGTATGTCCCCTTTAACTATATTAGCTCTGTTTTACTGTGGCTCTGTAATTTGCAAGCTGTAGTAAATCGTAGCACTCACTATCAGAACAAAAGGGGTTACACATGCTTACATCTTCTGTTATTGCAAATCCCAGAACCTCCTGCAGCTGGCCTTAGAACAGTATGCAGCAGTGAGAGGTTCAGTAGCCTGCATTGTGTGTTATAATTTATATAAGTTCATGGAGTGAGTCCAGCCCAGCCAACCTCAGTATAAAGGAAATGTAGTTTAAATGGGAGAAGTGCTGTGCCAATCAAGGTAACCTGGAGGTGGATCCAGAATTAAAGCGGTGTGCACTTATGGTGGGTCAGGCACTCCTCATAGGAGTGTGGGAGGGTGAACGTTACACTTCAGTTTATATATGAAAACAACGCTAACCAATGATGCTTAGTAAAATAAAATGTATAAAAATTGTAGGCAAGGGTGTTACCAGGGTATATGTTCTGTAACAGGTACATTGGGGCTTCTGCCTAGGGAAAGTCCACAACCCTATATGAGATGAGTTGCCTATCTGTTCCTCCTCTGTTGCTTGCACTGTACTGTATGATAGTTGGTATGTAAGTTCCCTTCAACTGAATTAGCTGTTTTAATGTGGCTCTGTAATTTGCAAGCTGTAGTAAATCATAGCAATCACCATCAGAACAAAAGGGGTTATTAACACTTTTTATATCTTCTGTTAAAACAAATCCTAGAATCTCCTGCAGCTGGCCTTAGAACAGTATGCAACAGTGAGAGATTCAGTAGCCTGCACTGCATGTTACAGTTTATATAAGTTCTGATATTTTGTTTACTGGTCCTGTCATCCTCCCTGGGCCATGTACAGTCACACAGGGATGATCTAACTGGAGATTAAACAAAAGCTCTATCATGCACTATGGGCTATTGAATACCCCACTGCTGCCTACTGTTCTGATGTAGCTGATCATGCATCCCCCCCCCCCACACACACACATATCACAAAGGCTTTCACAGCAGTTGTTTTATAATAAGTATACTTACTGGAGTTCCTCTATTGCCTGCACTGTATGATTGTTGGTGTGTATGTTCCCTTCAACTGAATTAGCTGTTTTAATGTGGCTCTGTAATTTGCAAGCTGTAGTAAATCATAGCAATCACTATAAGAACAAAAGGGGTTATGTAAGCATTAATCCACAATAAAGGAGGGATCTACTAGGGAATTAATGCCTGGTTGGGGGGGTTGGAGCATGAGGCTGCAGGCCGAGTGCCTCCAACTACCAACCAGGCATTACTTTCTTAGTAGAGCCCTCCTTTATCAATGATTAATGCACTTGTAATATGGCAAGTGCATGGAAAAGATTTTCATTCAAATATGTTTGGTAGATAAATGAAAAGAAACTGATAATATTACCTAACAAACTATTTTCTGGTGTTGGCTTCTATGTGGAACTGTGTGCATGCACATTCAATATTCAGTATTCATTTATATTGTAGTTGTACTTTAAACTTTGCAGCGTTCAGTTTTTTAAGACAGCTCAGACAAAACATGAAAAAATGTACCTCCGTTGGTAAAAACAGCAATGTCTCAACTCGTCGCTTTCATTTTCCCTTTCCATTCACTACTGCATCTAGGGTAAAGTAGGAAGAGTTGCATGTGTTTCTAGTGCAATATATGCAAATCTTACTACATTACCCACAATGCACTATTGAGTGTGAAAAGAAAAACAAAGGTGACGACTTACCAGACAACTGTTCAGTAACGGAGGTTCATTTATTTGTCTGTGTTGTTACTAAATGATGCAAGCTTCAGTCTCTGTTCTTTCTGATGGTCGACTCACCATCTGGTCCTACGGCTCCATTGCTGTAAACACTTACATGGACTACTGCAGTGTACCTCACAGTGTCAGGGATAAGGTTCTTTGTGTCTACAGCTCCACAGGGCAGCTCACTACAAAGGTATTTTTCTACACTTACTGCTCCTCCATTACAGTGACTGCTGAGTGCCCGAGTTCTACGGGGTGCGTGGGTGGGTGGGAAGGAATATACTCCACAGGAAACACAGTGCTCCAGCAGGTCAGCTTTTTTGTGTCTGTGTTGGTAGCACCATTTATAGGGAGGAATCGACCTACAGGACAAAACTCATGATATATGGCAGAGAGAATGATTAATTTTACTCTCTGTTTTTGCAAGTAAGCGTGCTTCCGATGACAAGCTGGCATTACTAGGGAATTAAGTCCCACTTCAACTTAGGTCATGTGTTGTGCTTTAACCAATGCAATCACAGTATTAGGGTACACTGTTTACTGTATTGCCATATTACAATAACACTTTCTGCATCTTCTGTTTCTACAAATCCCAGAATCTCCTGCAGCTGGCCTTAGAACAGTATGCAGCAGTGAGAGATTCAGAAGCCTGCACTGTATGTTAGAGTTTATATAAGTTCTGATATTTTGTTTGCTGGTCCTGTCATCCTCCATGAGCTATGTACAGCCACACAGGGCTGATCCAACTGGAGATTAAACAAAAGCTTTATCATGCACTATGGGCTATTGAATCTCCCACTGTTGCCTACTGTTCTGATGTAACTGATAATGCAACCCCCCCACACACACACATATCACAAAACCATCCACAGCAGTTGTTTTATGATCAGTATACTTGTTGGAGTTACTTCAAAGAAACAGGACTTGATTCTGTGTTTTGTTTCTTTTCCCCCACTTTCTACTTGAAATGAATGGGAAAAAGTCACAATTCAAGGATGGCAGTCAGAAACAGTGGGAGGAACAGTGGGTGGAAACTTAGGAAGGAATGAGAAGTCCCTTTACTCATCCCAAAAGTTCTGCAGAGCTACACCCACTGCAGCCCTAAAAAAGACCACTATGGTTCTCCAAAGAGGTTGCAGAAAAGGTAAACAGTAAAAGGGTTGCATTCTGAAGGAACAAGGAGATGCAGAGAGAGGAGGAGGATAAGGAGATGCATCAGGGGAAACAAAGGGAAGTGGGGAAAGCAATAAAGAGCTTGAAGGTGCAAACTGAGAATAGCTCAGGTAACAATGGGAGAGCAAACATTTTTTAGGTATGTAAGCAAAAAGATGAAGAACAAGGAACGGACTGTAAGGTTAGAAAGAGAATGGAAGGACTGTGCAGAAAAGGGCCAGGAAAAGGCAGACATCTTGAACAAATATTTCTACTTGGTATTCGTAGAAGAGGGGCAGGACCACAAAAAAGTAACAGGATCTTTGAAGTGGGGGAGGTGGACACTAATCACCTTTTGGAATGGAGAGAGAGTTCTGAAGGTGGACAAAGCAATAGGGCCAGATGAGGGGCATCCAAGGGTATTGTGGGAGCTCTGGAAGGTACCAGCTGTATCTCTGACAGTCCTATTTAACAGCTCACTGGAAAAAGCAGTGGTTCTGGAGGACTGAAGGAGGGCAGATGTAGTCCCACTTCACAAAAGTAGTAACAGGCAGAAGGCTGGCAATTATAGATCAGTCAGCCTGACATTGGTGGTGGGAAAGTTAAATGAGACACAGCTGAAGGAAGGGATTGTGGCATATCTTGAATAAAATGGGTTACAAGATCTGAAACAGCATGGATTCAAAATGGGGAGGCAGTCATGTCAACCGAATCTGATAGATTTCTTTGAGTGGGTGACCACAGAATTAAATCAGGTTGGAGAGGTGGTTGTGGCATACAGTACCTAGATTTCAGAAAGGCATCCAACACCGTTCTACATAGAAGACCAGTAAAAGCAATCTGGGTAGTTTAGGAGTGAGTCCAAAGGATGCAAACTGAGTAAGAAATCGGTTAGGGGATATGCATCACAGGGTGGTGGTAAATGGATTTCACGCTGAGGAAGGGAGAGTGACCAGTGGGATACCTCAAGGATCAGTGCAGGAACTGGTCTTCTTTAATGTGTTTATAAGTGACATTACAGAGGAGCTAAAAGGAAATGAGTAAGTCTGCTTTTTTGCAGATGACACCAAAATGTGCAACAGGGTGGGCACTTTGGGAGGGTGGGAGTGGAAAGGGTGAGCAGAAACATGAGAAAACTCGAGGAGTGGTCAAGGGTATGGCAGCTGAATTTCAATGCAAAAAAGTGCAAACTAATGCACCTGGAGCACAGAATACTGGAGGGTAGAGTTCAAAATAGATGGAGTGGTGTTCAGGACCACCAAGCAGTAAAGAGAGCTAGGGATAATCACATCAGATGAACTAAAGTTGGACAGTCAGTGCAAAAGGAAAGCTGGGAGAGCTAGAGGGATGTGGTTCACCCACGACGTTGCAACATAAAACCAGACGACTACAATTAAAGCACCAGGAAAATATGACAAGGGAGCACTTCTGCAGTATACCAAACTGTATACAATCCTACCACAAAAGGACATCAAGGATAAAGCAGGCAACAAAACATTATAATCTGTACCACAATACCTCAGTAACAACCAGGAAACAAATGTATTTGTACCAGCAAAATATTTTGTGGGTAGTTCTGCCCCCTGCATCCCTTGCTAATCAATATACCGAACTCCGAGTCGCACAACAGTTGAGAAGCAGTGTAATAAAAGAACAAGCTGTTTATGTCAATGTATTGCAGTAAATTTATTAGAGCGCACTGCAGACATAACAAAGGAAAATTAATTACTGCCATGATGTCCCCAATCAGTGCACATCAGTCATCATAGAAATAAACTGAAGTAGATCTCCTTAGGAAACCAAACACTTCAGTGCCACACAGTTCTACATTTGAAGCTGAAAATTCAGGGCAATTCCTGTCAGATAGTCCTTTAGACTTCTGACCTCATACTGCTTGACAATGTCCATAATCCATTGGCTACTGTCCCTATGCCTTTGGCGAGATGGACCAGTGATCTTGCCAGACACAAACTGCAGCCTTTTTATCTCAGTCATTTGCTGCTCAGATCGTAAGACATCTATAAACTGCCACAGGTTGGGATGAGCAGCCCCTATAAGTGAGCTGAATCCTCTGTGCCAACACTCCACAGCATTGATGGATCTGGGAAGTCCACACCAGGCAACAGAGAAGCAGTTCGAGGACTCTGTCAGACACAGGGGTTATCATCTCACACCATGCCGCATCAGATGCCCCAACCATGTGTCCTCAAAGTAATCTATTAGAGGAGCTAATATTTCATCATTTTGCACAAAGAACTCCCAACCACACACCTCCTCAAAAACATTGAGCACATCCATTGGTGGAACAAAACCCATACTGTAGCTGGCAGGAGCCATAAATGCAATGCAAACTCTTCTTCCTCAGTATACAGATACTGCACCTCTACCATGTGCTGCATCTGTTGCACCAGAGTGTCTGACACAGATGAAAGAAACACCCACAGAACTCAACCTCCGGGAACACAAAATGAAAAGCCTTATAAGCTGCCATTTTAAAAAAAGCATGATAGACCTGGGCTGCAAACTTGGCTTCAGCTCTTGCAGTTTTCTAAACACAGCAGCATATGCCACAGTACTTTTGCTAGATAAGTAGATAAGAGAGCATACACAGTCGCTATGATAGTAGAAGCCTCGACTCCATGAATAGTGTACAACTGCCTAAAGAGGGGTGGACAACATATGCAAATACCATCTGCATACCCGCTCCTCACACCTATCCATGTATTCCAGATTAGCTGTTGTCCCAAACAGCAGATACCTTTCCTCGCCAGCCCCAGAATCAAACAACAAAATTGCATCACTTCTGTCTGTGACATGGTACAAGTCCAGGATAACCAGATCAGACAGAAAAGTTGACTAGCATGGTGGTCAGAAAGCACCCTTTCGCACATGCTGTGCACTCTTTTTCAGGTAGTCTACGCATGGCAGTTGTCTACCAAATGACTGGGGCAAGGAACTACAGCATGCCGTGGCCACTTGTTGCAAGAATTTGGAGGTAGACAAAGCTCTTTTCTTAATAGTAGTCCTCACTTTCCATGCAGAAATAGCTGCCTGATCTTGTATATGATTGTGAGTGCCGACTATGTTCATAGCTCCCTCAACATCTGTATGAGCTCTTGCCATACACTTCACAGGATGATATTCCACGCATTTCCAGTACATCTTCTGCCCTTGAGAATGCTCCTTGTTGTACACAAATCCCTGAAACACAAGGAGCAAATTACCTCTGACACTCTCAATGTACTCTGCAGACATGCAGGAAACTGCCACACGCACCAGTCCACAATGGTAGAACAGACGGCAAACACTCAATCCCACTACATAAACATTACCTTGCAAACTAACCATCCATACCTGCATGGCCATTAACAAGAAACCCATGACCAATTCCCAGCACCTGTTACACACAGCCTGCGAGGACCTTCAAAACCAATAGCCTGGACCTGTGACACAGGATGCTCCCACAGGACATACACCTGAAGAATATGACCACCAGACACAGCTCTCTTACATCCCATTTGGCAACATCAAAGGTGCTCTAGCACCATTGCTCATGTCACGGCAACATAATTGTGTCACCCCATATAATGTTTACCATGGGATGCTGTGGTACATAGAGAGGGGTATTACCAGCAGAAAGAGGGAAGTGGTGTTGCCCTTGTGTAGATGACTGGTAGGACTCCACCTTGAGTACTGTGCCCAGTTCTGAAGACCATGGGCCAGATATTCAAAACTTTGCACCAAGCGCCAACCAATTTCACCACATTTGTGCCGGATTGCGATATTCAAAAGGCCAAATAGCACCTGCACAGTGTATTAGCACTGACACTAAAAGATAATATTTGCATGGTGCAAAGTGACATGCATACAAGTGCAATGATATATTCAAAACTATAGCTCTGTGCAATGTGCATTAGCATGACATGTAGCGCAGCACAAATTACCACTTAAGAAAAGGTATTCTCAACTCGGGCAAACCAAGGATAAGGGCATGGACACAGCAGCAACATGAAACAAGGCTGCATGCAGCCAATGAGGAGGCTGTGAGGGTGGACTGCCACTGGGCCACTCTATATGCACAGGCACCCAAACTGTGGAATACAATGCCTCAACATTGCTTAGAAGATAACAATCATGCACATAATAAAACTGAGCCAAAACCCACTTGTAGCAACAAACTATTTGCAATTGTGTGTAATGTGACACTATTGTTGATATTTGTGAATTGTGTGTTGTTGTTCATTGTATGTATGTATTGTACATTGTATCAACTCAGCTGAACATGCAGTGGCTCTGGGTCATTCCTGAAAATGGGTCTTGGCCCAGTGTGCTTACCTTGTCAACAAAGTGATACATGAAACAAATAATAACAAAGGAATGGTAGAGTTATGGTGCATAATTACAGCACCGCCCACGTCGCCATCATATGGCACTGGTCCCTACCCTGACAGACATTAGTGGGTGCTCCAGTGCCCAGCACACATCATGCAAGTGTATCCCTACAGCACACACCTCCAGTCTCCCCATTGGGGCACACCAACACAATCCAGTACACGCATGCAGCACTGGGGGAATGGAGGGTGTTGAGGGGAAGGTGCACAGGTGGTCAGACTGCACCACATAGTAGGTGATGCCACAAGGTTGGGGCCATCCACACAGTGCACATGTTCAAGTGTCAGAAATACCCTGACACCAGTGTGCCTGTCTGATGGTATGTGCCTCCCCAGGGCACATACTGCACATCTGTGCAGATAACATGGCACACAAGACCAGCCATGTGTATGTTACTGTGAGTATCCCATGCCAAAGACTAGTGTATGTGGGTCACAGGATAGCATGACAGTGGTGTCCACAGTCAGAATGCACCTGCCAGCTGGGCCTGTCATTGTGTGAAGAGCAGGAATCATTGATGTCTGGCACACCGTGGGCATTGCTGTGTCTCTCGCAGTACTGGCCACTATGTCACTGTAGTGTATGTTGAGCACTGTAGCGGGGACTACAATACGTCCATGGCATGCAGCACCAGCACCCATGCCTGTGGTTCTAGTCTCCTGGGGCACAATAGTCTCTGCTGCTGTGTAAAAACGTGGCCTGCAGCAACCGACATGTTGATCCAGTCTGACATACAGGTGGTGCTGTGGGCAGACCCAGCCTGCAGCTTCCGACCTGTAGTTGCAGTCTGAATTACAGGTGGAGCTGTGTGCACCATGCAATAGTGCCACGTAAACTACGTGGCACTGTATGCAAAGCAAGCTGATATGAGATGATAATGTGGCTGTTTGGACAGGGATTGCCTAAGTAGTCTCATTTGCATAGGAGCTTTGCATATAGCAAAATTTAGCATCTGGCTAATGTGTTAGCAACAGGCAAACATGTTATCGCCCTGCTAATGTGTTTGCACTGGTCTAACCTGTCAAATCCATAACACAGTTCTGCTGTGTTTGGCCTGCGATGGTGTTTGCAGTTGTTGTGCACCACTTCATTGCTATCACCCACACTGGCCACCTACTGCAACTCTGCCTTACTCCACCTCTGTGTACACTGGGCTGCTGTTGCAGTTTTGCCTTCCCAGTTGCTGCATTCAGAGCTGTTTTATTTGCTGGGCTAATTTTGCACTGCACTCTCAGCCCTGTTTGCGCACCTTCGTTTGCACGCTATATTCAACTGATTTAGTTCCTTGGGCTATTCCTTTGAATATAGCATGAAAATGGTTCCAGGCTATTTTTGCACGCTGTGCAGTCCTAATTTTGCCCAAGGGCTGAGTTTTGAATATTGGGCCCCATATCTCCAGAAGGAATAGACAGAGTGGAGGCAGTCCAGAAGAGGGCAACTGAAATGGTGCAGGGTCTGCAGCAAATGCCCTATGGGGAGAGACTAAATGTCCTAAATGTGTACACTAATGGTGTGTAAGTAATGAATATTAAATTCCAAATACCACAAATAGTACAGTATTCGTTATTTGAGACCCAAATAAGAATATTATCTCTATTCGACTGGTATTCGGGTCAGCTCTTTGATGGGATTTAAGATCTCACATGACTTGATGGACAATCAGTGAGCATTTGATCAACATCAGTGAAGCCAGATCATGTGATGTCTACACTTGCAGCAGAGAACAAGTGTGGTGGAGACAGCTCTGACTGAAAGAGGCTAATGTCATCACATTTCATACATTTACATCACAAAACCTTTGTTTTTGTTAACTTAGTGTGTGTACTGTATAGTGTGCACTGTGTTTGTGTTAGTGTCTGCTACTAGGAAGTTTTTTTTTCAGACAGATCATCTGATCTAGTAATTTAGCAGCAGCTGCTATATTGCAGACTTTACTAGTTAGTTTCATAGGCCTCTGTGCTCTGTGTGGAAGTGAAGGAGAAGAAGTGTTAGTGAAACTATTTTAAATTTATATTACAGTAGTTCTAACTTCTGGCTTGAATGCTGTTGTTAAACAAATCTGTGTTTAATAATATTGGTGATGTAATCTGTGCTCAGGTTTCATGAACGCCAGTAGCAACAGCCTCAGAGGGCAGTTGGCTGACTCCATTCTTACTGCCCACAGTTTAGGGCCAGGAAGTCACGCCATGCAGTGGCATGCACACCCTTGCCTGCGTGTCACTTGCAAAAATTGTTTTCCATTAAAATAAATCAGTACTTCAGTACAATATAAAAGTATTACAGTAGTTCTGAATTGACTGCTGTAGTTAATATAAAAATATAATTTAATTGGTGGTGTAATCCGGACTTGGGTTTCATGGCTCATGAAAGCCAGTAATAGCAACCTCAGAAAGCAGTCTGCTGACTCCACTCCCACCACCTGCAGCTTAAGGTCAGGTACAGGTAATGATGCTACACAGTCACATGCACACCCGTGCCTGCGTGCCACTTGCAAGAATTTTTTTGCACTAAAATAAATCAGTACTTCAGTGCATTATAAAAGTATTACAGTAGCTCTGGCTTGATTGCTGTAGTTAAAAAAAAAATCTGCCCTGTAATAATATTGGGGGTATAATTTGGGCTCAGATTTCATGAAAGCCAATAGCAGCATCCTCGGAGGCAGTTGGCTGACTCCACTCCCACCGCCTGCAGCTTAAGGCCAGGTAGAGACACCGCACAGTCGCACGCACAACACTTATGCACAACACTTGCCTGCATGCTGCTTTCAAGTATTTGCACTAAAATAAATCAGCACTTCAGTACATTATAAATTTATTACAGTTGTTCTGGCTTGACTGCTGTAGCTAATATCAAAATTGAATTTATTTGGGGGTGTAATCCAGGCTTGGGTTTCACGGTTCGAAAAAGACAGTAAAATAAGATAAGATAACATTTTATTTTTCAACAGGATAAAACTGTTAGGACTCATTAAGCCACATTTACAAAGTTGCCCTGTAAGAATGTATAAAATATTACATAGTTCCACACAGAAGACAGTACAATTTTCAAAAAAAAAGTCTACAGATAAATTAGAGCTTATTATGTACACATAATTACAAGAAGCACTTCATCTTGCAAGGCCTAAAATAAGTGGGTTTGCACTGCAATTTGCAAATCAAAAACTGGCAAATGCCAATTAATTTTGGCTTTCCTCAGCAGTAGGTGCTAAACGATTTCTCCAGAACTGCAGGACTTAGAATGCACAAATGGCACTATTTTTAACTATTTTTCACCCTTTCCCCCACATTCTGGACCCCCCACTGCTAATCAGCTTTGGCCACTTGCAAATTATTTTTCATTTTGATTAGCAAAGGCCACTAATCAAGTCTCTGACATTAATTTATGCCTTGTCTTGTATAATACGCCATACAGTAGTGGCACTGAATTAGTCAAAGGATTTTTAATGATTTTTAAAAATCCCTATTGAGAATTGTGAAACCTTTAGTTAGGGATTTTGTTTTGTTCATTAGTGTGTTCACTGCTACCCAAAGAGGGTTGTCTCATCTGATAGTGTAGTTGAAAATCTAATAGTTGGCACTTAAGTACTGTAATAAGAACTAGCCTCTTTCTGTATGTGTAACAAAAAGAATTTTAGAGGGCTTTTTTCCCCTAAATTTTGTGAAGGATAAAGAAGAAATCTTACAAAATTGCTTGACAAATTTGGCGCTACTACTGTACATATCTACCATAAACAATTATACATTTCCATAACAAGTACAGTTGTCCTATAGATTTCTATTAATCATGAACTTAAACTGATTCATAGCTTTATCTTTCCTAGTCTCTGGAGGCAAGACATTCCGTTCTTTAGTTATCCACTCACTAGTTTTCATCATCCCATATGAATTTGATATTCTAGGAGTTGTAAATCCTCAGTTTTTTTACATCCCTCAGATCATGAGTGTGTGTTGAGACTTCTCTTATTTCAAAGTCATAGTTCTTTATAATTCCCCTTTTCATTTTAAAGGATGTTATTGCTCTCAGTTTTCTTTTCTGAAGCTCTAATGAGTCCCAATTTAGGTCCCTGTACATCAAACAGTGGTGTCAATTGTAAGCACATCCCAGTACAAATCTAGCTAATTTATTACATAACATGTGTATTTTATTAAATGTGGTATGATTAGTATGTTGGCAGACTATATTTCCATATTTCAGAGATGGCAATAAATGTTGCACAACTATTAATTTCTTAGTTTCCTTAGGAATAAAACATGCTTTCCTTCTTAATACTCCTAACCGTATATTTACCCTTTTAACAGTATTTATGTGCAAATCAAATTTCAATGTGTCATCTATAATCACTCCTAGATATTTATATTCACTAACATTTGTTAAGTCTGCCCATTTAATGTTTCTATATGTAAATTTACTATAACCTTGGATTTTATCCTGTTTTGTCTAAACAACATCACTTGTGTTTTCTTCACATTCAGCACCATATTTAAATCTCTAAACCATTCCTGAAGTCTGTTGAAATCATGCTGCAAAATATTTCCAGACCAGACTGGGGTGTGGTTCTACCTATCAAAACTGCATCTTCTGCATAAAATTTGTATCTGTTTTTGTTATGCAGTTTGGCAAGTCATTAACATAGATAAAAAAAACAACAGTGGTCCCAAAATGGAACCCTGAGGGACTCCCATACTCAAAACCTGTGAAGCTCATTTGTCTTTGCAACTCCTACTTGTGGAACTCTCTACTTCACCAGATAAGAGAGTCCCTGACTGTCAAGAGTGTTACATCTGCCCTTAAAACCTGTCTTTTAACTTGGCTTTTACAGAATTTGATTAATATGTATATATGCTTTGTACGTTGAATCTGTTTGGCTAATTTATCTGGTTTTTATATATCTTATTTATTATCTTATTATTATTTTATTGTACAAGTGCTTTGATCTTTCATGGAATTACACTTTTTATAAATAGATATTGATTGCTTGATTGAATCTGAGAGTATGCCTTTTACTGTAGCTTGTTGTTTCATGTTACAAAAATATGATTGAAACCATGAGGTAACTTTTTTTGACATCTCTATCTTTTCCAGTCTTCTTAGCAATATTGCATGATTTACTTGATCAAATGCCTTGGAGAGGTGACAAACGCTACATCCAGACTCCTCCCATCCAGTCCTACTGCCACTGTATTAACAAAGTCCATGAGTGCAGTGCCCATTGATCTTCCTGCCCTGAAACCTCATTGATGCCTAGTCAACAAGTCAATTTATCCAAATATTCATTCACTTGATTCCCAATCAATCTTTCAAAAACCTTCGATACGACAGAGAATAATGCCACTGGTCAGTAATTTGATGGATTATTACAGTCTCCGCCTTTATAAATAGGTACCATCTTAGCTGACTTCCAATGATCCAGATAGGTTCCCTCCACTAAACATCTATTGTAAATTTTTGTGTAAACTAGAGACATGATTTCAACAGAGTATTTCAAAAATGTTATTTCAATCTGATCCAGTCCATTTGATTTTTTTAAGATTTAACCTATTTATTTCATTCCATACTTCCCTTTATTTAACAACATTAAAATAAAAATGGGGACAATTGAGATTTTTTTGTTGAACACATAGCATGTCGTTATTAGTTTCTTCCATTTTTAATCCATTCTCGTGTATACTTATATCAGGTAAGATACAGAAATAATTATTTAATGAATCTGCTATTTCTTTTGTTCTGAGTTCTTTCCCCTTCTCATCCCTATTATTTATCTTACTTTTGTTCTTTGATGATCCCACCAAAGTTTTTATTAACTTCCAGTAGGTAGATGGATCTTTATTTTCTTCTATTTTTGTGTTATAGAAGTGCTTTTTGCTTTCCTTATCTGCCCTTTACATTTGTTTCTTAACTTCTTGAAAAGCTTCCAATTATCTTTGAAATATTCAAAGCTTTGGCTTACTATCTTCCATATCCTACATTTTATTCTTATTAATTTACTTAACAAATCAGTTACCCAAGGCACATGTCTGAGTCTTTCCTTCCTTTCCTTGAAAGGGGCATGTTTATTACAAACCATTAAACATTTAAAAATAAATCCATGACAAGTAAATTAATGTTGGAAAAATCCATGACCACTAGCAGCAATCTTGGAGGGCAGTTGGCTGACTCTACTACTACCACCTGCAGCTAAGGGCCAGGTACAGTTAGTGATGCTGAACAGTCACACGCATACCCTTGTCTGAGTGTCACTTGCAAGAATTTTTTTGTGCTAAAATAAATCAGTACTTCAGTACATTATAAAAATATTACAGCAGTTCTGGCTTGACTGCTGCAGTTAATATAAAATTCTAATTCAATTGGTGGTGTAATCTGGGCTTGGGTTTTATGGTTCGCAAAAGCCAGTGGCAGCAAACTTGGATGGTAGTTGGCAGACTCAATGCCCACTACCCAAGCTTGGGGCCATGTAGTGATGCTTTGCAGTCTCATGTTCACCACTTACCTGCATGCTGCTTGCAATCATTTTTTTATACTAAAATAAATCAGTACTTCAGTACATTATAAAAGTATTATAGTAGTCCTGGCTTGACTGCTGTAATTAAAACAAATCTGCCTGTAATAACATTGGGGGTGTATTCTGGGTTCAGATTTTATGAAAGCCAGTAGCTGCAGCCTCGGAGTGCAGTCAGCTGACTCCACTCTTCACCATCTGCAGCTTAGAACCAGGTAGTGGCACTGCACAGTCACACACACACACACCACTTACCTACATGCTGCTTGCAAGAATTTTTTTCTTCACCCTATCTCAGTTGTGGAAGATACTGACTTCTGACTACATCTCTGCTATTTGCACCCACGGTATCATATACCATCTCATACCTCATTTTTTAGGAGTATATTGCCACAAATGTATGATGTTATGCAATCTGCTGTTGCTGCTATGCTTGCAGAGGCTGTAGGTGGTGTTTTTCACTGCACATCAGATATATGGACTAGTGACAACTCTTTGCATGCCTGTCTCTCCTTATCCACACACTGATGTGTGCAACAGCCTGCTGCTGATGTTACTGATGCATAACCTTGTGGATAACTCCTTGCCCCCCCCACACTGTCTGGTAATCACATTAATTCAGCTTTGCTGAATGCTGGACTGATGGAGGAAGGTCACAGAGCACATAATATTCTTACATTCCTGCAAGACATGTTGCTGTCCTAGACTGGTGTTAACACCAATTTAAAAGTTGTTTTTTTTTTTGTTACCAACAATGGCACAGGACATTTTGTGAGTATTTGTTGCTTTGCACATACACTGACTTTAGTAGTGGCTCATGCACTGCATAACAGTACTAGGACCAACAACATATTATCCACAGTCCGTTACATCTGCAGGCATTTTCATCACTCGGTAAAAGCCATTAAAGGCTAAAAGAAGTTTAGGAACACCTTGGTCTGCCCTAACACTGTGTAATACAAGATGTTAGCACTCAGTGGAATTCATCATACCTGATGCTCTCAAGACTGCTGGAGCAAAAGTGGGCACTGCATGAAATGTCTATGGAGGCAGACATTGGAGGGGTCCTAGGACATCATGACAATTTAGTTCTTCAGGGCATGGTGAATGTTCTTGTGGCATTTGAGAGAAGTACACATGACCTAAGTGCTACCACAGCCTTACTTAGTCAGGTTATCCTGGCTGTGCATTTTCTAAAAAGATCATTACATCATTTTTTTGGCTGACAATACAAGGATTACACAAGAGGTCACTGAGCTTTTTAATCATTTTGATGTGGAACTTGATGCAAGGTTTTCCATAGTCATGGATAACAACCATCAAGCATTTGCTACCATGGTGGACCCTAGGTTCAAATGTGAGATCCTTCATATAGCCATGGGGTCATTATTTCTGATAATTTTCATCAATCTACTCAAATTAATGATGCCATTAATATAGCAAATCGAGTCATCTGGTCCATCAAAAGAAACATAAAATCTAGGGACAGTAAGGCGATGATGCCCCTATACAGGGCATACGCCAGACCACACGTAGAATATGCTTCCCAACTTTGATGCCCACTTAGAAAATCAGAAATTCATTTACTGGAAAGGGTACAGAGAAAATATATGAAACATATTACTTGCCTATATAATGTGTCCTATGAAAAAATAATTGAAATCTTAAAATTTATGCCATTAACTACCCGGCGTCTAAGAGGTGACCTCCTCTTCATGTATGACATTATTCAGGACCTGTACCTGTTATCTGTTTTGGGCTTTGAATTTAAAAATGACATATGTAATACTAGATGTCACCCACTGCAGCTATACAGTACAAAATTTAATTAGATTGGTCATAAATATTTCTTCACATTATGAATTGTGAACCCCTTGAATAACTCCCCCTTGAGGTTATCATCAGCAAAACAAAACTTGAATTTAAGAGATGCATAGATAAACTCTTTCTTTCTGGTTATAAAATTAGTTAATATTAATTCCATAGGAGCAATCATGGGCCTATAAGCCTCCTAGCTCCTTTATCACCTTAGTATGAACCATGGACAGCCATCAGGGTGACTCATTTTAGGCAACAGCTCTGTGATAGTTAAATAGTGCTATGCAGGTAGTGAGACACTTGGAAGGAGAGGAAGTACTCCAGTTCATGTTCATGAGGGAGAGGAACAGACATGTGCTGGTTTGGATGGTACTGGTGGAGTTGGGGAAAGACAGCATAGGGACAGTGCAGAGGAGAGTGAATGGGCATTACTCGGCACATCACTGCATCAACAGCAATGCATACACTCACAGTCTTAGCCTATCTATGCAGAAGATTTAATTAATAGCTACTTGGCAGAATCAATTGAGCCATTTGAAGTTTATCCACTGGGCTACTGGACTTGGAAAATGAACTCCTCTGCTCACCTGGCACAACTTGCTTTAAAATATAAGCTGCCCCCCCTACAAGTGTGCCATCTCAGATGATGTGTAGCACTGCTGGTGATATTGAGCCACACCATTCCAAGCTGGACCCTCAACACATTGAACAGCTGGTGTTTGTTAAGCTAAATTTACCATTAGTTAGCTACAAGTATGATCTGCCCACATAAAACCAGTAGTACAGTACTACTGTTGATCTCCCTAATGTTACGAGTGTAATGCAATTTTTTAAGGGGCTCATCATTTCTTTTTTCTACCACATTAAATATTTAATTTAAAGGGTAACTCTCCACTCCCCTACATATATGCTGCAGGACCATGAGGCCCCTCTTAAACTAGACACAAATACTGTATAATGTTTTAGTGCACTTACTTTTGTGTACTTTAGGTTATTAATTATCTGTTGGCAGAAAAGGGCCATTTGGCCCACACAGTCTGCCCAGATTGTACATCTCTGCCTTTTTGGTTTCTGCAGACCCTAAAGCGACCCTTCTGCCTCCCTACCTATTTTGAAATACACCCCTATGCCTAACCCATGCATTCTTGAAGCCGCACACTGTTTTTGCCTCCATCACTTACGCTGGAAGTCTGCTCCAGGCATCAACTATGCCTTCAGTGAATAAATATCTCTTCACATCTCTCTTAAACTCCCCCCTTCAGTTTCATCACATGCCCCTGGTACTGGTGTGCTTTCTCATTTGAAAGTGACTCTCCATATATGCCCCCTTCACCACTGTGAGGTACTTTCATAGGTGTCTAGCCTATCACATCTTGTTCTCTTTTCTTCTGGAGTGTAAATACAATGCACTTACTCCAGTGCTATTTTAGTTGCCCTAGACAAGACACAAGACGTCACCTCACCTACAGCCTTTGGTCAGTTTGTGATGACCGTCTGTCACCTGACCACTTACCAGCACAGTAGTTTGTTGCTTTTTTAGGCTACTGAAAGCTGTTAGGGGTGTTCATGACAGAATTAACTTTTGTACTTCAAAAGGGAAAGAAGTATTGGACATTAACAGTGTTACAATGTTTTATTTACAAAAAAACATATTTAGGGGCCAAACACCGAATAATGAATTCTGAATTTAGGGTAACCCAAGTATGGATTTTTGGCTGAATATTCAAATTAAGGTACTCACACTCCCCTAATGTACAACCTGGAAGAGAGGAGGGAGAAGGAGGATATGATAGAGACCTCTGAATACATCATGGGGGTAAATAAGATATGGGAGGGTAAAACATTTTCAGAAAAGAAGGTGCTCAAGAATAAAGGGACATGCCATGAAGCTGGAGAGGGGTAGATTCAAGAAATATGAGAGGAAGTATTTCTTCACAGAAAGAGTGGTGGATCCCAAGAACAACCTTCCAGCAGAGGTGGAGGAGGTGAAGACAGTGGTGGTGTTCAAGAATGCATGGGATAGTCATAATGGTATCTTAGTAGAAAGGATGGTTAAGAAAGAGAAAGAGCCAGAGATTGATTAAAGCCTGCAGTGATACCACCTGTAGGGAAACATGGGCAGAGTGGGTGGGCCAAGTGATCCTTATCTGTCATCAAATTCTATGTTTCTGTGTTTCTGTTCAGTAACACACCAGTTATGTATGTTATGAGCCTGTTTCACATGTGAAACTTCTTTCACTAGGGGTGTACTTAAATAAGGGATTTGCTAAACCCCTGCTGGAAATATTGCCAATGTTTTTCCTCAAGTGCTTCTTGACACGATGACATCACAAGTGGCAAAGCTTGAGAGATGTCTTGGTCATGCAGCATGAGAACAAAAATGTCAGCAATATTTCCAGTACAGGAAAGCATATTACATTTATACCATATGTTTTAAGTGTTTTTGTACTGTGTGCAATAATTTTGATGTCATTAGACTGAAGTTTAAGGTTGATAGTAGTTTCAATCGTAATTTAAAGTTGTAGTGTTTATTTGCAGTCATGCCCTAGGAATGAATGGGAGAATCTAATTTGTTAGTAGGTCATGAGAACTTGTATGTTATTGGTTGTTGAGGTGGAGCCATTGTGGCACAATCTTTTTTTGTGGGCAGGTTGATATTTGAACCATGCTTCTTGATTGGAGTAGATCAGTTGAGTGACATATAAAGGAAGGGTATTGTACAGGTATGGCAGTCACCGGTCAGAGGGCCTTGTGCAGGTAGGACATATGTGCCTGTGGGAAAGTTTAATGTGATGTCAAGGATTTTCAGCCTAGAAGAACCAGACAGGAGCCAGGGACATTGTAGCTGGAATCAGCAGCAGTATCAGAGTCTTTCATCAGGTGAGTAGCATTGGAATTCGGCTATAGGGAGAAGGATCTTCAGAGAATCTTTGTTGCAGAAGGAAGGTCTCATCAGAGATCTGGATTATAATTTGGTGTCTTTTCATCATCAGAGCTTATTTGGAGACTGATGGTCTCATCAGAGATCTGTATTACAATTTATTTTTTATTTGGTGGGATTTTTATTTATTTATGGTGTCTCCAGGAGTCTTCGGATTGTCATGGTCTTCATCTTCACAGAGTTTCACTGGACCTGTGGATTACAAATTGTTATTTCTTTTGTTGTAAGGTTTTTTTTTATTTGTTAGTTATTTATGGTTATATCAAAGAAGAGTCAGGTACTCCTGAAAGAAAGTTTAACTCATTGCCTCCACAGGAGCTCTCTGAAGTTGCATCACTTGTCTCATGTATACTGTTAACACTAAATCCTGGGCCTTTCTAAGCAAAATCAAGCTATAGTCAGCATGCCACAAACAAATCCTAATAGCTCAAGAACCATAAGTGCTAGACATAAAGTATGAGCAGCCAAGTTATTCAGCATAAAATTACCTTTCCAATGGTGGCATGCAAATAATAATATGTAATTTTTTCTCTATGCCGGTTGAAACAACAAATAAAAATATTTTTTCACTAAAACAGGCAACATAAGCCATACACACCATACGATAAACAAATGTGAATAACTCCTAAAGTATACATGATATACACAAAATATCAGTGGCAAAGTTGTTCAGCACAAAATTACCTTTCCAATGGTGGTATGCAAATAATAATATGTATTTTGGGGTTTTTTTCTATGCTGGTTGAAACAGCAAAAAAAAAATGTTTTTTTCACTAAAACAGGCAACATAAGCCATACACACCATACCATAAACAAATGCGAATAACTCCTAAAGTATACATGATATACACAAAATATCAGGGGCAAAGTTGTTCAGCATAAAATTACCTTTCCAATGGTGCTATGCAGTCAAATATATATTATATTCTGTTACACTATATATTAAAATATATAAGTGACTTCTCCAGACGTTGCAAGGGCACACTGGCAGTCAGCAGCCGACTTCTGCAGACATCCTAGGGACACACCAGTGTATTTTACAGGTGACTACAGGTGTCTGCTAGGAGACAATGAGTTAACAGAGTTTATAGCAACATCAAGGTAAGTAATAAATGACAGTAAGAAAATGCATTTTTAATTTTTCTACAGGTAATCAAGAAGAAACTGCTGTGTTATTGCAATCTAGAATTTTTTTTGTTTGCTTTACAGAATAGTGCAGGAAAAGAAACCAACATGTGAAGCTGTATACTTAAGGTCTTGAATAGTACACACAACAACTTGAAGACATCAGAAGGAACTGTTTTTTTCATTCAGGTTGGAGTGGAATTTCCTGGATATTTCTTTCAACAAGGGTCCATCAATTTGAGTAGCTTGGATCTGTTAGAGAAAAATAAAGCAGAATTATTAGAAACTGTTCTCTGTGTTGATTTTTTTGACAGGCTAAAACAATTCTAGTTTTACAGCAATAGAAGGTTTAACTTCTGCAAAGTGAAAAGAAAAATGCACAACACACAATTTGTTTTTTTAAATATCTTTTTTATGTTAGATTCAGTGTTAGAATGTAGAGTGTCATGAATATTTTAGTTCAATGTACCTTATAGATAATAGACTTGATTTTCAATGAGCCCCTTAGAACTGCACACAAAGGGCCAAACTGCCACCTGCAGCAAACTTGGGTGCACAAGGGACCCGGCATCAAATTTTGGAACAGCAAGAGTACTGGGGCCAAAGTGCCTGAGCTTGCTGCAGGCCGACCCATGAGCCAAACAGCTTATGGGAAGGAAATGCCACAAGCTAGAGAAAGGCTTGTGGCAGAACCATTCAGTGACAGTGACCCAGCTGACTGTCACCCAGGTGGCTGGGGGGTTCAGGATGGGAGATGCCTCATGGCAGGGATGGGACAGGTTAGGATGGGGGCTGGCAACAGCTCCTAATTTGCCCAGTCCATGGCTGCCACCAGATGGTGTAGGTCTATGTGGAAGGGGGAGAGTTGCACCTGTACCACTGGGGGGTTTAGAGGACTCCTACCTTCCACAGCCTGCCTATCACTCCAGTGGTGGTCTGGCAGGTTTTGGGTACTGTGAGGGTACCTTCAGCGGGGGGGCACAAGGTCACACCCATCCAGCGACAGCTCCAGGAGTGGCATATGGGATGTTAGACCAGCTCTGAGCTGGTCTAACAACAGGGTTCATGTGCCCATTGGGGGGCCTCAAAAATCCCACTGTAGGAGATATTGCAGCACTGCTCTGGTGCAAGCCCCCTACCATCATGGTGCATCAGTGTGGCCATCACAAGGTTGGCCAAGGTGACCCCCAGTGGTGCAGTGTGTATTTCAAAATCAGGAGCATGGTGCAAGAATCCATTTGCACACTTTTTCCTTGACACAAGCCCTTCTGCCAGTTCTGATCTTTTGAGAGTCAGGCCCAATAAGTGTATTTTTACCTTAGGCTAGTCAGAATCACTGTCATCAATGATTTTAACATGCCTTCTCTTTTTAGGGGTAAGTTTATCATCTGTGGGAATAAAAAGAGAAATGCTTGTTTTTATTTATGTTTTTTCTTAGGAACTAGTGCTGAATTTTCTACTTTTTTTACTGCTGTTTGTCTTCTATGGTAATGTTGATTGTAGATTCTGATTTTCAGGGAGGAGGGGTTAAAGGGTTTGGAGATGGTGAGATTCAAACTTGTGGAAGGAGAAAAAGATAGTAACATTTTATGTTTTGCATTTGGTTTTACCTTTGGATATATTTACCCGGTATTGTCTTGAGTGATTTTTTTTTTCAATTGAAAATGTGATTTTTTTTTATTCTTTAGTCACTGAGTAAAGCCCACTAAGCACATGTGACTGTTTCCAGGGATGACCTGGGAGCACTGGGGAGGTTAAGTGATTTGCTCAGAGTCACACAGTATGCAAGTGGAGATCTGCTGGATGTACCAAGCTCATTTACTGTACATTACTCTAACCTCTAGGCAATACCCCTGCATTTGAAGTATGAGTCCAATGAAATAGCTGGATTGTTGTTGTTGAAGGTGTGGCTTGTGGTAAAATTGGTGTGGCTTTCCATGGTGATGATGGGCTGATAACTGAGGATTGTAGGTATTTTAGCTTGCTGCTGCTTTCACTTAGTTTGCAGTAGTCAATAATGCTTGTGATATCCTTATGTCCAGTTTGTGTGAGCCAGACTAGCACTGTTCAGCGTTTGGACCAGGTGCTTTCCAGCTGAATGGTTGCTGAGTATTTCACTAGTAGTTATGCCAGAATCTTGTATCATGTTTTCAATCATGCTGGCTATTTTATTTATGCCCAGAAGCTATTTTTATTGTTGTGTGTGTGCACATGCACACAACAAACATTTTGCTGAGAGGTGTGTCACTGCTGAGTCAATTGCAGTTCAAGCTGCAATAGGCATGGCAGTCCAGACCAATGACCAGGCACTCTGGTCAAGACACCACTCACTGCTTTCTGGCAGAAACTTTGTGTAGTTGAAAGGACCAAAGTGCTCCTCTGAGACAGCGCCTCAATGCTTTCAGTCTGCATGATGCTACCGAGCAAAGAGCTGGGCCACAATCATGGCATACTGAACTGAGTGGAGTGTTTAAAAAGGGAGTCCCACCAACATTTCTGGCAACACCAAATTTAAAATTTGGATCAGCATATCCCCAATCAGACTTGTGCCAAAAATGAAATCTCTGCATTACTTTCTTTTAAAGTTACATGTCATTTTGTAACCCTAAATTTACTGCCTGTTCAAGAAAGATTGTTTCAGTGAAGAGCTCTTGATGATGTCATAATCAGAACTCACAGCCTAGTCCTCCCTGTAAGCTATGTTTTAAGAATTATTTCCTTATGTTACATAAAACTACAGTAGTAATAAACATCTGGGAATGGATTCAGGTTGCCAGAGGGCCAACCAGGGGGAGGAGGCTTGAGCATCCCATGAACTGCTCATCTCCTCCAGGGGGTTGGGGAACCTTGGCTGTGTGCAGGACCACCTCTAGTGGTGGCTGGAGGTTCAGCTTGCCCAATCCATTACAGTGGGGTGGAGTATGATGGACACCTGCATAAGCCTTGGCATCAGTGCATGTCACATCTCCAGGGGGCATACATTTAAAATGCCTCAGCCTGGCATGACACTGACAAGAGGGCTAGATAGGCCCTCACCACCTGCAGGAGTGTCCCAGAGTGAGGACCCCGATGAGGCATGGAAGATATGGGGCTGGGAGGGTGGCTCAAGGGGCCTGGCTTCCAGCTCACACTCTGTCCCCACCTAGGGGATAAGCCACAGCTCATTGGGGTGTCCCTTCAGGGTTCGTGATATGGTGCTCAGGTTGGGTGACAGTGCCAGGGCTTGAGTTGGGGATAAAAAGAAATAAAAAAAAAATTTCAGAATGTGGCAGTGATGCACAGTTTCAGAATGTGGCAATGATGAGCAGTTTCAGAATGTGGAGATGACACACAATTTTGGAGTGTGGTGGTGACCCAGAATTTTGGAATGTGGTGGTGACATAAAATTTCAGAATGTGGCTGTGACACACAATTTTGGAATGTGGCAGTGGTGCACAATTCTGGAATGTGGCTGTGATGCACACTTTCAGAATGTGGTGGTGGCACACTCTTTAAAAATATGGAGTGGTGCACAGTTTCAGAAAGTGGTGGCAATGCAAAATTTCAGAAATGTGGTAGTGACACATAGTTTCGGAATTTGACGGTGACGCACAGTTTTGAAATGTGGCAGTGGCGCACAATTTCAGAATGTGGCAGTGATGCACAATTTCTGAATATGGTGGTAACACAATTTCAGAATGTGACAGTGACTCACAGTTCAGAAAGTTGCAGTGACACAGTTTCAGAATGTGTTGGTGGTGCACAGTTTTGGAATGTGGTGGTGACACACAATTTTGGAATATGGCGGTGACGCACAACTTTGATATGTGGCAGTGCACACAGTTTTGGAATGTGGCACTGATGTACAATTTCCCAAATGTGGCAGTGGTGCACAGCTTCAGAATGTGGTGGTGGCTTATAGTTTTGGAATGTGGTGATGGTGCAAAGTTTTTGAATGTGGCGATGGCATATAGGTTTGGACTGTGATGATGGTGTACAATTTCAGAATGTGACGGTGGTGCACAATTTCGGAATGTGGCAGTGACACAGACTTTTGGAATGTGTCGGTGGTGCAGAATTGTGGAATGTGGCAGTGGTGCACAATTTTAGAATGTGGAGGTGACACACAGTTTCGGAAATATGGCAGTGATGCATAATTTCAGAATACAGTGTAAAGCACAGTTTCAGAATGTGGCAGTGACACCCAATTTTGTAATGTGGTGGCAGTGTACAATTTTGGAATGTGTCAATGACATGCAGTTTCAGAATGTGGCAGTGATCCACAGCTTTGGAACGTGATGGTGATGCACAGTTTTGGAGCACAATTTCAGAATGTTGTGGTGACAAACAGTTTCAAAATGTGGCAGTGCTGCACAATTTCAGAATGTGGTGTGATGCACAGTTTCAGAATGTGGCAGTGGCACACAATTTTGGAATGTGTCGATGACACGCAATTTCAGAATGTGGCAGTGACCCACTGTTTCAGAATGTGGTGGTGACACACAATGTGAATGTGGTGGTGACACAATTTCAGAATGTGGCATTGAAACACAACTTTAGAATGTGGCAGGAATGCACAATTTTAGAATGTGGCTGGGATGCACGATGTTGCGATGTGGTGGGGATGTGATACACAATTTTGAAATGTGTTGGGTGTATAGAATTCTGGAATGTGGTAGCGACAAGTAATTTCGGAATAAAATGGTGTGTCCTATCACATTCTGACAGTGTGCATTCCCACTATATTCTGAAATTGCTAGTCCCCACCAAATTCCTAGATGTGTGTCCCTGTCACATTCTGAGATTGAGTGTCCCACCATATTTTGAGATGGCACATCCCTGCCATATTCTGCGATTGCATGTCCCCCCAACATTCTAAAATTTTGCAACACCTTGAAATTCTATACGTTGGTGTAGTGCTGCATTCCTAAACCTCCCACCTGACATATCCTAAAACAAGCAAAGCAAAGCAAATTTTATTTCTAAAATGCTATTCCAAGAGACCATAGCATTGTACATAGACATAAATGAAAACATAGTTACCATAAAGTATACACTGAAGATCAGTTAATAAAATAGCAGGAATTAAACATCAGGAAAAGCAAAGTTGAATAACTCTTTAAGGCAGATTTAAAGGCCTCAATGGACGGGCACTCTCTAATCCGATGAGGTAGAGAGTTCCACAGGGTCAGTGCTGCAAAAGCAAAAGATCTAGCTCCAGACATAGTGAAGCAGACACTGGGGATCTCTAGCACTCCCTCATCAGTAGGACAGAGTGGGCAAAGGGGTTAGTAGGGGCAGAGGAGATCTTTCAAATACCACTGTCCCTGTCCGTGTAGAGCATTATAGGTCAACAAACTGACCTTGAAGGTGATCCTCCACCGCACCGGCAGCCACTGCAGTCTGCAGAGCACAGGTGTGACATGGCAATATCTCAACAAGCCAGTCAAGAAACAGGCAGCTGCATTCTGCACCAATTGCAGGTGGTGAAGGTCCACCCCTGGCAGCCCTGGGTATAGAGCATTGCAGTAATCAAGGTGTGAGGTTCCCAAGGAGTAGACCAGAGTCAGAAGCTTGTCAGGCAGGACTAGGTGTTTTATCCGGGCAATGTTCCTCAGATGGTAGCATGAGGTCTCGAGGATGACCAACACCTGGGACTTAAGTGTCAGTTCATCATCAAGCACAATACCCAGGTTCTGCACCTGGTCAGAGGTCAACAGCTGGTTACCTCCAAGGCAGAGACCGGAGGGTTGCCCAGCCAGTGACTCCTCTACCTGGTGACCTGGGTCCACAATCAACACGTCAGTCATATCCGGGTTTAAGCTGAGCCAATTGGCACTCATCCACTCTTGGATCTCAGAGAGGCATGTTATTAAAGACTGAGACAGCGCCATTTTGTTCAGGTATAAAGGACATGTACAGCTGAGTATCATCTGCATAGCAATGAAAACTCAGCCCATACCACCTTATAATGTCTCCCAATGGCAACATATACACCACAAACAACACGGGTGAAAGCACAGAGCCCTGCAGTACTCCACATGGCAGGGCATGTGGGACCGAAGAATAATCCCGGACTCCACTCTCTGCATCCTGCCCATGAGAAAAGATTTAAAGCAAACAGTCCACAGAGTAATCACAGGCTCTTGAGCAACACCTCATGGTCCATGGTGTCAAATGCTGCAGAGAGATCAAGGAGGACTAAGATGGAATGATTCCTCTGATCTCTCACTATCAGGAGATCAATAAGTACCCAAACCAGTTCCATCTCAGTACTATACCTCTTCCTGAAACCAGACTGGAGAGGATCGTAGATATCGTGGGTGGTAAGATGCTCCTCGAGCTGCAACGTGACTGCCCTCTCAATAACCTTACCCACAAAAGGCAGGTTAGAGACAGGCCTGTAGTTGGCAAGACAGTCAGGGTCGAGAAGTTTTTTTTCAAAAGGGGGCATACCACTGCCTCCTTCAGGGTGTCCAGAAACACCACAGTCTCTAACGAACGTCCAACAATCTCAGCCAAGACCAGTCCGATAACCTCTACGCAACCCAAGAGGAGGCGTGTTGGACCTGGGTCCAAATTACAATAAGTCGGTCACAAGCCCTAGATACTCTTCACAACATCCATGATCACCAGCTGGTCAAAGTCAGACCAGACAGAATGGGTGACTGTAATCTCCCATCGATGACAGCTCTGCCCATTGACCGAGCTCTGCCGATCTCCAACCTGATGCTGGCAACCTTATCCACAAGAAAATCAAGCAAACTCATCACACTTATTCTGTGAAAAAGCTCCCTGAATCCGGACACAGGCTGGATTGCACAGTCTATCCACCGTACAGAAGAGCTGAGATTGTCGATTTTGCACAGCTGCAATCTCCCTGGACAAGAACTCTGCCTTCTTATGGGAGACCATGTATTAATAGTCCTTATAATGGGACATCAATCTAAGTTTGTCATCAATCAGGCTGGATTTCCGCCAGCATCTCTCCAACCTTCTCCCCACTCTCATCAACTCCCTCAAGGTCCCATCAAGTCAAGGGGGCAGAGGGAAAAGAGTGAGGGGGCAAACCCAAACAGGAGCTATGGAATCCAGAGTAGTCACCACAGCCCTATTATAGGCTAGCAGTAGCCATTCTGGATCCATGCTAACACTTGGACTCCCTGATAGGCCCAAAACTGCCATAAGACCATCAGGGGTCAAGCTCCACAAAGGGTGGTATTGGACCATCTCTGTAGGGGCAGGTATATTGGGGAGGGCACAAAATTGAATCCTATAGTGTGGTGATCCGACCATCCAACAGGTTCCACCACCATGTCAGAGATCTCCAACCTGAGCAGAAACACCAGATCCAATGAATGACCTTATGAGTGGGTCACAGAGGTACTCACCTGTGAAAAGCCCAACAAAATCATCAATTGGAGGAAGTCGTGTCCAAAATGCAAGAGTCCATTGTCAACCCAGATATTGAAATCCCCCAGCATTAACCACCGGGGTGACTCCAACACCATCTCGACAATGAAGTCTGCGACTTCTGTAGGAAATCCTTCTCTCCCCTGGGTGGATGGTATATGAGAAGTATCCTACAACCCAGACCTGTGCCCACAATACATTTGAAAGATTTGGTGACTCCAACTGACACATCTACAAGGCCCAGTTCTGACTTAAAACATATAGCTACCCACCACCCCGATGATCCAATCTCGGGCTGTGTATCACCGAATACCTGGCTGGAACAACTGACTCCAGAATGAGACCCACATTCTTGTCCAGCCAGGTCTTGGTGATGCACATCAGGTCAGATGTTCTGACAAGATCAGCTATAACAGCTGTCTTGTTTCTAATGGACCTGGTGTTGCATAACACCACCTGAGTTGGATGAGCAGCCGAGGTCAACTGCACTGTTTGCCCAGCCAAGTTGGAGTCCTTAGGTATGTGAACCACACAGGGTGGACCCCTTTCCTGGGCCATTTCACCCCAGGGCACCTCCTTGACCTCACAACTCCAATTTATCCACCGCATTCCACTCCCCCATCAGGCTCACGACTCCCACCCCTTTGTCGCCCCCTCGCTATGCCCAAGGCATGGCAGGGCCTATAAACCTTTCCTGGTAGTGGGGCAATGAAAAGGATGGAGGGCCCGCAGCTCGATGAAGGAGTAGCACCAACCCACTGAAGCCCTCTGCCAGCACATCCTGCCATTACCTAATAATCAATAGTTACTAATTAAATTTTATGCCAGACACTCACACAATCAACCATTCACACACTCACCCACTCTTAAAAATCCTCTAACTACCCCCAAAAAATACTCAACAAAAACTACCCCCCAATTATCTACCTAACATAATCTAGATCCTAATCAAACCCTCACAATAACAAACACAACCCAAAAGCAAAAAGAGCGCACTGAGTTCTTATCTTTTAAAGAAGATGGAATTATATTGTCCACTATGAACAAAAGTTTGTCTTTAGTATTGTCCAAATAGTCATGCCGTCTACTCCATATGGCTTGCAATGGGGAGGGGGTGATCTCATCTACCCCTCACCCACAAAATCTATCTCAATGCAATAGCCTTCTCACTGCCACACTATTGTACTGAGTATAAATCAATGAAGAGGCCCTCTCACTGCCTCCTCCACATATATTATATGAATTGCAGTACCAGCCAACACAGGCAAGTTTGAGAGAAAGCTTGCCAAAATTCACCATACGCTGGAGATCTTCCTACTGGTTCGGTCCCAAGAAAATGAATCTTTTAGAGTCTTTACAGCCAGACCCCGACCTCCCCCAAAGCAGACACCAGAATCTAGAGAGGGCACCCCCACTTAAATCACCAGAGCCACCTGACCTTGGATGGGCAGTCCATGGTGGCTCAAGGGAACAAGTCAGATGCCCACTCTTTGGTCGGTACAGTACCATGCACCTGAACGTTTTGGAAATGTAAGAACTGCAGCCAACCCTATGCCAGCTTTTTTTGTTTGTTAAATGATTACTACAGCTACAGTTTCTTAAACTTTGAAGAACTAAGTCCTATAATGTTGCTGACATGGAGGATTATACTGTGAATTCTGGTTATGGCATCATCAGTGGCTCTTCACTGAAACTTTTTTTTTTGAACAGTGAGTGAAATCAGGGTTACAAAATAGCCCATAATTTTAAAAAGAAGTAACATAAAAGCCAAATTTTTGGTATGATATTTATTGGGGGTATGCTGATAGTAATTCTGCAATGCAGTACTTTTGGCTGGACTCTCTTTTTAAGCAGTACAAAAAAAACAAAGATCTAGCGAGAGTGTACAGTTTAGTTACACATAACAGCACCCCATTATCCTGTCTGCCAAAACACACAGCATCAGAAAGCAAAATAAAAGCAAACTCAAAATACACAGTTTAACTCTCTTGAAGAGCTGATATAATCAATCCTTTTTGATCATTGGATGTGATTGTTGAATTAGTGTGTTTCAGTTGTGAATGTAATATTATAAAGTTTCTGATTGCTTTATATTTACACATTCAAAAGTCTGGCTGCACATACTCCAGAACTGAAACTGCTGCAAACTGTTTACTATGCTTATGGCAATGCTGTGAAAGGTAGCGGAGGAAAACTGCACCAGAGTGCTAGACATCAGGAGTATCTGTGTTTGCTGAGTATTTTGGGAGGGCTAAAGCCCAAGATTCAATGTGGGGAAATAGCTACTCCCACATTCCCCTTAAAAGCCAGCCATCTACAGCTGAACCCCGCTTAGCCTGTTGTGAACTGCAGCATTCTGTGCTCCTGTGTGGCTTGTGGGCAGAGCCTACTTCCCTTCCTTTCCTTTCCCTGCTCCTTTGTTTTGTTCTCCTTTGCTCCCTCCTGCTCCACTCTTCCTTCATTTCCCCTCCTTGGCTTGTCCCCCCCCCCTTACTCTTTGTCCCTCTTTTTCTCCTTGTTTGTCCCCACCTCCATTCTCGCTGTCTCCCTCCTCCCATCTGGTCTCCATTGTTCCCATTTCCACCGCTTGTATCTGTACTTTATGTTCTTTCTTGTGCCCCACAGTGTGCTCTGCTTTACATCCACGCTGAGATTTCTGCTCGGCATTCCCTCACCATGATTTTTGCTGGACGGCACTTTCCTTTCTGGACCGCCAATCCCTTTTTCCTTCTCTTCTGGGTGCAGCGTCATACCCTTGCACCTGCTTGTCAACCTCTCTACTCAATCCGCTCCTGCCCTGGGGACTGCTCTTTGGACCTCACTGGGAAGACACTTTTTTTGTGTTCCGGGAGTACCATGCAGGCTGTGTGCACCATTAACTCTGTTTATTCTGTTTGCCTTCATTGCCGCATGACTATTTCCATTCCTGTTTGGCAGCCATCCCATCCTGCCTTCTGAGTGCCTACAGGTGCACACCATGGGGGTGGCCATCTGTGAGCCCTGCACCTAACCCGTGTGTATTCAATGCTCACCCCGGCACTCTGTGGCATGCTGTACCAGCCTGACTCGACCTGCTCCTGTACCCTCCTTCCCCCACCTGCCCCACCAGCCACAACCAAGGGATCATCATCTACATTTTGTATTTGCATATTGTACAGTTCTCCCTCTCTGCACTTACCCCTGCATTCCATCGGATACCAGTCTTACTGTTGCTATTTGGCTTATGCAGTTGTTCTTGGTGGATTTCTGGCCAGATTTTTCTACTTCTATGTTTGCTTGCTTTTTCATGTTTCTCATCGATTGTTCTTTGGGTCAGCGTTGTACTCACATACCTCCCTTCCCTGTCCTGCCCCCCTTCCTTTCTCTGCTTGCTCCTCATCTGCCCCTGCTGTCTCTTCCTGCCACTACCCTTTTTTTCCCCTGCCCCCCATCCCTTTTCTGCCCTTGTCCTGTGCTTTCCTGGTTTTCCTTTTGGGGCTTTCACTCCTCAAACCAGCATTCCATCTCCATTTCTGCCCCTTCTACCATCCAGACCAGTGTTACCTCTCCCCTAATCTGGCAATTGAATCCATTACCATATTGCTCTTGGCACTTATTCCCTGCTTGTTTCAATATTTATGTTTCCTCGCTTTACCCCTGGTGCTCCTCACCTTCCAGCTTGCATGTCACCTCCAACATTCAATACCTGCTCCCTTTTCCATGCTTCTTGCAGCTCCCCCTTGGCCTGCATCATTGGCTCTCCTTATAGCCTTCCATCATTCATCACAATCCATTGTTACCAGTATGCTCTTTCCTGGATTAATCTAAACTCCCCCTTACTGGCATTCCTGATGACTCCTCCTCGTGTTCTCCTACTTTGACTTGCTTCCTTCCCATTTATACTGCCTCACAGTATACCTGCCCAAGACTATGAAGCCAGCTGCCTTTTTCTTTTTTTCAATTCAAACTTTATTAACAGATTTTCTATAATACAGGGGACAGAAATAGTAACATTCAGAGCATAATCATAAAACAATATATGTTCTGCCCCCTTCCTCCCTAACCCTCCTCCCCCCTGTACAGCAGTTCGCTTCTACATTGTAGTACAATACCATGTTAAAATAAACCTTAATTGAGCTGAGATAAACAATTGCCAACAGCTCATTTATCCAAATCAACCATAATTAAGGTGTGAAAGGGATCCCAGATGCACTTATAACTCTGTAGCCTGTTATGGAGACTCGCTATAGCTTTCTCAGTATGAAGATTAGTGAGGATTTCATGAACCCATTCCTGGTATGATGAGCTAACCTCATCCTTCCAATGTTTAAGTATGATTTTTTTGACCGATAATGTAATCATGGACATGTGAAATCTCCGAGCTTTAATCTTTATAGGAGACAGGTCTCGCAACAGGCAAATGTCAGGAGTAAAGCAATCCTGCAAACCCAGTAAGGGGTCCAATTTGGTTTTAATTGAATCCCATAATGGGGTTATCTTGGGACACGACCAGAATATATGAAGAAGTGTTCCCTCTTACTGGGAACATCTGGTACACAGCCCTGATTCAAGAAGGCCCCTTTTCACCAGGTTTTACTGGGGTATAGAAACATAGAAACATAGAAACATAGACTTTGATGGCAGATAAGGACCGCTAGGCCCATCTAGTCTGCTCATTTCCCTACCTACAGGATAGGCCACAGATCCTAGTTAACCAACAGCCTATTTCTTCCTACCCCCCACAAGAATTGCCTTATGTCTGTCCCATGCATTCTTGAATTCTCCCACAGTTTTAGATCCCACAACCTCCTCAGGAAGGCTGTTCCATGCATCCACTACCCTCTCTGTGAAATAATACTTCCTCACATTGCCCCTGAACTGCCCTCCTTCTATCTTTAAATTGTGTCCCCTTGTTCTTGCTCATCTCTTTTTCTGAAAGATGCTACCCTCTTGGACTTTGTTGATTCCAGTGAGGTACTTAAAAATTTCTATCATGTCCCCTCTCCTTCTTTCCTCTAGGGTATACATATTAAGCTCCTTTAGTCTCTCCTCATATGGCTTCTCTTGCAGACTCTGCACTACTTTAGTTGCTATCCTCTGGACTACCTCTATCCTGTCTATGTCCTTGCGGAGATGGGGTCTCCAGAACTGGACGCAGTACTCCAGATGTGGTCTCACCAACTGTCTGTACAGAGGGATAACAACTTCCTGTTTTCTGCTGCTGATGCCTCTCCCTATACATCCCAGTATGCCCCCAGCCCTCCCTACTGCCTTCTCACATTGCTTGCTAACCTTAAGGTCATCTGATATGATTACCCCCAGGTCCCTTTCCATTTTTGTTGTTGTTACTACCTCCCCACCCATTGTGTATTCTTCCCCTGGGTTCTTGTTTCCCTGGTGCATTATTTTGCACTTGTTTGCATTGAATCCTAGCTGCCATACTTCTGACCATTCCTCCAACTCTTCCAAGTCCCTTTTCATCCTTTCCATGCCTCCTTGTGTATCAACCCTGTTGCAGATCTTTGTGTCATCTGCAAAAGGCATACTTTTCTTTCAGTCCCTCTGCAATGTCACTGATGAAGACATTAAAAGGACTGGACCCAATACTGAACCCTGCGGTACCCACTAGTAACCCCTCTTTCTTCAAGTGGACTCATTTACAATTACCTTCTGTGTTCTGTTGTGCAGCAATGTTTTACCCAGGCTACCCCTGGGACCCACTCCCAGGCTGGTTAATTTGACTATTAATCTTTTGTGTGGGACTGTGTCAAATGCCTTGCTAAAGTCTAGGTAGGCCATGTCCACAGCCCCTCCCTGGTCTACTACTTTGGTCACCCAGTCAAAGAAATCTATTAGATTCATCTGACATGACCTTCCCACTGTGAACCCATGCTGCCTTGGGTCCTGTGCTCCACTGGCCTCTAGGTACTCAACTATTATTTCCTTCAGAAGTGACTCCATCACTTTCCCTACCACAGAGGTCAGACTGACAGGTCTGTAGTTTCCTGCCTCTGTCTTGGTCCCACTTTTGTGAAGGGGAATCACATCCGCCTTCCTCCAGTCCTTGGGCACCACACCATCCTCCCATGATTTATTAAAAAGAGTAGTCAGTGGTTTCACTAGTTCCTCCCTTAATTCTTTTAGAATTCTAGGGTGAATTCCATCAGGACCCATTGCTTTGTCCACCTTCAGTTTTAGGAGTTCTTGCAGAACCCTTTCTTCTGTGAAAGGACTGGGATTGACCCCTATCAAGAGTGCTTCTGTTAATTGGATTAGGCACTTCTCCTCTTTGTGAATACTGAGCAGAAATATTCGTTCAGTATCCCTGCTTTTCACTGTCCCTCTGTCCACCCACCGTTCATTCTATTCAGCCTCACTATCCTCCCTTTGTCTTTCTATGCTTGCTGAGGTACCTATAAAAGGTTTTATCCCCCTTCTTAACTGAGTTGGCTATCTTTTCCTCAGTTTGGGCCTTTGCTATTCTGACTTCCCTCCTGCTTCCTTCTGCCTTAACTGGTACAGCTCTCTGTCCTGCTCCTTCTGTGTTTCTTATACTCCGGAATGCTATCTTTTTTCCTGACTTTCACAGCCACCTCTTTTGAGAACCATAGTGGCTTTTTCTTCATTTTGATTTGTTTATTTGCTTCACACAAAGGCTTGTTGCCTCTGTGATGGCAGTTTTGATGATTCCCCATTGTTGATCCACACCTCCTTCTAGCCTGTTTGCTAGTGCTTTCTGAGGCACTCTCCTATCTTGCCAAAGTCAGCCCTCCCTAAAGTCCAGTACCCTCACTTTTGTATGGCTTGACTCTGTAGCTGAGTTTAACGTGAACCACATTGTTTGATGGTCACTTGTCCCAGATGGCAACCCACTTCTAGATCTGAGATCCTATCACTGCCCCGCTTGAGAGTGCAGGTCTAAGATTGCTCCTCATGAGTGGGTTCTGAAACTAGCTGTTCAATGCCTGCCACCTGTAGGGCATCAAGAATGGCCCTGCTCTTGGATGTGGCTGCAGCAAATGTGCTCAGTTAACATCTGGCATATTCAGGTCTCCCATCAACAGTATCTCCCTTTCTCTGCCATTCTAAGAATGCCTTCTATCATATCCTTGTCCATTCCCTCCCCTGACATTGGGGTCTGTACACAGCCCCGTGTGGATTAATGGTGCCCTTTCCAGTCTCCAGGTGACCCAAGTGCCTCCTCTCCTCCCTGTTTATTCTTTTGTTCAGTTGCTTTTATCCCTTCCTTTACATAGAGCTACTCCTCCCCTCTCCCCTGCCTGTCTCTCCTGTAGGTTATGTACCCTGGTATGTTAGCATCCCAGTCATGGTTCTCTGTGTACCATGTTTCTGTGACTGCTACGATATCCAGGCATCCCTCTTCCATCAAGGTCACCAGCTCAGAAAGCTTGTTGCCCAGACTACGGGCATTGGTACTCATTACCCTCCATTTCCTGATGGCCTTACTCCCTTTTGCCCCATCCCTGTCCTTCATGCCTTTGTCACTTTCTCCATTTACCCTCCCTTCTCCTATCGACACCTCTTTGTTGGTGTTTGCTGCACCTACTACCTTGATTATTTGGGAGGCTAGGATTTCCCTGCTCCTTTCCAGTGCCTCCCCTTGGCTAGTTTAAAAGCCTGCCAATGAAGCATTTAAACCTATCACCTAGGATCCTGGTTCCCTCCTGGACAGATGCAGCCCATCATGCCAGTATAGGCTTGCATCACCCAGGTGGCCCCAGTCCCCAGTGAAGCCAAATCCCTGAGCTTCACACCAGTTTTTCAACCACTTATTGAATCCCATGGTGCGGAACACCCTAGCCTCTCCTATGCCATAGATGGGCAGCACCTCCGAGAAGGTTACCATGCGTGCTACTTGACTAAGGCCCCTCCCCAATTCTACAAACTCTTCCTGCACTTCTCGAATCCCTTTCTTAGCCAGGTCATTTGTCCCTAGGTGGACAATGACATCCAGCTCCCTCCCCTGTGCAGCTGCTCCAGCAATCCTGAGGATTCGCTCCCTGTCCCTCCAAGCCATGGCGCCAGGCAGGCACCTTACCTCCCTCTCCCTTCCTCCCCCAGTTCTACCTTCCTAACAATGGAGTCCCCCACCAGGAGTTGTTTCCTTCCCCTGCAGGGTCCTCTGCCACCCTCCTGTGGGTCTCCTTGTGGAGGTTCCCAGCATCCTCCTTGGTCTCCACTAGGGTGCCTCCATAGAGGAACCACACTTTGCCAGAATGGCATAGGAATTGTGGAGAGGTACAACTGAGGATGTGCCTCGTTCCACCACCTCACCCTCCCTGAGCCCACTGTGGTCCAACTGCTCCTCTTTCTTGGCAACCTCTGAGGCAACGGCAGTGGCACTGGTGGTCCCTGGATGGAAGAGGAGGTCCCACAAATCCTGGCCAATTCAGCCTGGAGATGAGCAACCTCCTCCCTCAGCCCAGAGAGGTGCCTTCAGATGGGACAACACCACATCCTCCAGAACATCTCCCTGAAGACTGCTGCTCCACAGCCACTGCACTGCACCACTCCAATCATGTCTTATTTCTGGCCCCTTAACTGTTTGCAATCCTTACTCTTTCCTCCATTTTTGTTTTCTCTCTCTCCTTACTTTCTGCCTGTGTGCCCTTTAAGCTCCTGATTGTCCTATTCTGAGACAAGAATATCCTATATTTCTCAGTAGACCACTTACTTGCTCAGAGGCAGACCTCCAGCAACAGAGGGGCCGTAGAGCTACTCTTGCCCTTCTAGGATGGTGGGTCTTTGGTGGTTCTGTGATCACTCACTTCCTGCTCCCAAACAGGAAGTTCCTGTTGTCAGTCAAATCATGTGCCTATAAAAATAGAACTAGCTTTGGGTGGGGGGGTGCAGGGGAGGGAAGGAGGGCAATATAGTCCCAGCAGAGAAGTCCAGTCACACAGCAGTCCTTTCTCCTGGTGTCTTCTGCCAAGCTGTAATACATATTATGTAAAATGTGATATTGCATAAGTCGTAGTCTGTCTTGAGACACGTGCTTGTGACAATACCTCCATTGTACCGGCCAGTTGAAGGTATGCTAGGGAAAAAAGGAGGCCCAGAACTTGGTGGGACCATGGGAACCCCCATACCACCAATGAAACAGGACTTGATATATTTTTGAGATAACATTTGAGGGTCCAAGTAGGGAGGAAAGCTTGGATATCAAAGAAAAAGCCGGTGGATGGGGAGGGGTTTTACCCAGCACCGTAGTAATGAGATGATTTAATTGAAGAACCCTGAATTGATGGGCTGCTGGGATGTCAAATTTTCGAATAATTTTAGTTACAGAGAGCCATGCCCCCTCTCCATCCAGAAAGGTGGATACTATCCCATCCCCCACTTGGGGTAACCACATGGGGGGATCCTCTGTTTATTTATAGTAAAGGACGGGGAATTACACATGGACTGAGACAGGTCCAAATGTAGAATGTAGTGCAAAAAGGAACAGAGCTGTGCATGAACTTTTAAAGAGGTCATAAGAGTCGGACATTTGTGGATTTCTTGTAGAGATGAAATCTTAACATAAAACATGGTCATGGGGTCCACGTTCATAGCCTGGATAAAATCTAATTCAATGTTAAGCCAAACTGGCCTTGAGCCTTTGGGTCCTAGATTCACCCACTTAAGATATTTTGCTAGATGACTAGCCCAGTAATAGATTGCCAAGTGAGGAATCCGTATTCCCCATCGCTTTTTTGGAGCCGCCAGCTTATAGTATACCAGACGGGGGTGCTTGTTAGACCAGATAAAATTGGTAAAAATTCTATGCTTTTTCTGAAACCAGGATAACGGGATAAATGAGCTAAGGTGCGATAAAGGGTAAAAAAGGTGGGGAAATACATTCATCTTAATTATATTGATACTGCCCCATAATGAAACCGGAAGCTTCAACCATCTGTCAAGGTCCTGAACGATCACCTGGGAAAGGGGCTCCAGATTTTCTTTAAACCATAAGGAAGGATTACGTGTCAATTTGATACCCAAATATTTGAGAACACGGGCTGACCAGCACAATCCAAAAGGGAAAATATAATTCTTAAATACCTTATGGTTAAGGGGGAAAATAGACGACTTACTGGCATTTAATTTATAATTCGAAAAGGAACTGAACTTGGCGATCTCCGCTAACATGGCCAGGATGGACATTACCGGATGGGACAAATGCAGAAGGAGATCATCAGCATATGCCATAATCTTCACTACCTTGTTCCCTATCGGTATGCCTTGTAGCTCCAAATTATCTAAAATATTTCGGATAAGGGGTTCCAAATATAAATTGAATAATAGAGGGGAAAGAGGGCAACCCTGCCTTGTTCTGGAATATAAGAGAAAAGGTTTTGAAAATGCCCCATTACCTGAAATCCTAGCAGAAGGGGCCTGATAAAGGGCATGAATCCAGTCTATGAACATGGAGGGAAAAGCAAATGCCCTGAGAACCTGAAAAATTAAGTTCCAATTCACACGATCAAATGCCTTCTCGGCATCCAGGGACACCAGCACGGAAGGAAAAGTGGCATCCCTGGGCTCCGAGAAGACATGCAAAAGGGTTCGTAGGTGGTCAGATGATGAACGTCCCCTCATAAAACCAACCTGAGACATGCCAATCAGATCCAGAAGGACCAGAGTTAACCTATTGGCCAATATCTTTGAAAGAATTTTAATATCCTGGTTCAAAAGAGCTATGGGTCTATAACTCTGTACCAACTCGGGATCTTTGTCAGGCTTGGGAAGAAGGACAATCAGGGCTTTAAACAGATAGGCATCAATGGCTACCCCAGAGAGAATGTGGAGATACAGCCGATGAAGTACTGGCACTAGCTGTTCCCGGAAGACTTTGTAAAATAACGTGGAAAATCCATCCAGCCCCGGGACTTTGTCCAAGGGCAGGGCGTTTATTACCTCCAAAATTTCCTCCAAGGATATAGGGGAGGACAGAAATCTCCTCTGCGAAGCTGACAAGGAGGGGAGATGAGACTCCCAGAAATAAGCCTCCAATGTCTCTGAGGGAGGAGGGCTGTCCATATCCCTGTATAGTTGCTCATAATACAGCATAAACTCCTGCACAATCTCTGAAGGGTACGCCCTCAAGGACCCGTCCGCTTGAGCCCTAACTGGTGGGATAAATCTTGCAGACTCCTGCTGTTTTAACCTTAAAGCAAGCAAATGTCCCGCTTTTTCTCCCTGATCAGTGTAGCTAGCTTTAGTGCGGATAATGGCTAACTCTGCCTTTTCCCTCAACAAGTCTAAATATCTATCTTTAGCTGCCAAAAGTTTACGCCTGTCTTCTTCCGGGGTACAGGAAGATAAGTTAACTTCTAGGGACCGCACTTGGGATAGTAAAGATGATTGTTCAGCCTCTTGGGTTCTTTTCCTCTTTGTGGCTAGACTAATGAGAATTCCCCTCATATAGGCCTTGAAAGCACCCCATAATATATCTGGTGCCGTGCCTTCTCTTGAGTTAATGGAAAAAAACAGATCGGTCTGCTCTTTCACTTGGTTAAAATACCGAGCATCTTTTAATAATTGTTCATTTAATTTCCACCGGGTCTCTTTCTTAGGGATATTAAGGAAGGCCAAGCTACATACCACCAGGGAGTGATTGGATATGGGACCTGGCTGAATTGAGGTGGACGTAGCCCCCGGCAAGAGCGATTGGGATATTAATAGATAATCGATGCGGGAATGTGATCCGTGTACTGGCAAACTAAAAGTGTATTCCCTTGTGTTGGGGTGCAACACTCGCCAATACATCGAATAATCCACATTGATCCAATAAATCCCTAAATGCTCTCTGCCCAGGGGAAAGTACCCTCAACACCTTGCCAGACCTATCCATGTAAGGGTCTGAGACTAAGTTGAAGTCCCCTCCCATTACTATCGAGATAGGAAGCAAGGAAAGAATAATGGTAATAAGCTTCATAAAGAAGCCGGGGTGTTCTGTGTTGAGTCCATAGATGCTGCAAAGTAGAAGTGGCATGGAACAAAGAGTGCCTTGAACCAGAACATATCTCCCAACCGGGACCCTGAAGACCTGTGTGGAAATAAAGGGAATGCCTCTATTGACAACTAGCATGACCCACAGCTATTAGTGGACCCCAGGGCAGTAAAAACCTGTCCCACCTGTTGCCTCCTGAGTTGTAAAGCTTCAGAGTCTAAATGGTATTCTTGTAAAAACATAACCTGGGATCACAACAAGTTCAGGTGTTTAAGCACCTGATATTGCTTAGGCTTTTTCCTTATCCCTTTCACATTCCAGGTTGCAAAACTAATGTTACTAACCATCTAGTTTAATAATAATCAAACACATGTGTATTATCCAGATGTTACTACAATGGGTATCCAAGATCCCAGACCCCATGATTACTGCTATACCACCCTCCCAACCCCATTCCCTCCCATACAGACTTAGTTCCATACAGTCCCCCCCATTATATTTCCCCTTGTCACGTAGCATAGATAACCCGGAACCTTTAGATCTGGTCATAACCCCACCCACCCTACCTCCCCTACTGTCACAAATAATGATCAACAAACTACCGCTTCTCTTCCTCTCCCCCCAGCCTCCCAGCATTACCCCCATAAACCCCAGCATATCCTATAACCATTCCATTTAAAAAACAGACAATCATTTAATATATTTAACTGGAAATATAACGCTTCAACCAGCAACACATTAATAGCAAACCTCAGATAGCTAGAGGGAAATGCTCAGCTCTTGGAAACCAGGAATCCAATTAAAATTCTAGATTGATGAGTTAGTTGCTTGTAACCTGACAAGTAGGCACAGGTAAATGCATGCTACAAATGAGAGGCAGTACAGAATAAAACGTAACCACCTCAGAGCCATAGCAGTAGCAGAACCGCATGCCCTAGTGTAAAATATACTGAGTAATGCCAGGCATCAGGTAAAAATATCCTGCCAGGCAAGTAAATTCCCGGGTTATCTAACCGCAGTGGGCTATTAGGTGAATGTCTGGAGCTCCCTCTAGCGATACTGAGGCAAAAACGCACAACAATACACTGTGCAGAGAAGAACCCCCACTATACAACGAATCGCTCCCTCATTTAAATAAAATAAAGAAACCAAGGAGGTGAGAGCCTAGTAAATAGACCCAACCCTAAGACTCCCTGATACACAAGTAATTCGACGCACATCGAGCACCATCTAGGGAAAACATATCTCAAATAAAACTGTCCTTTAACTGCAGCAGTTAACTGATAGAATAAACTGCTTCAGAAATATATAAGACTGCTAAGTACTATAAGAACCAAAATAAACACAACAGCAGAATGTCCCTTCAGCCTTCAGCAGCAGGCTCTCTTAGTCCCGAGTGGAAAATGTCTCTCTTCCCCTTCTTACAAATTGAAAAGCAAAAGCATCACTCCAAATCAGACATCTTCAGCCTAGATGGTGCGAGTCATGGATCGCCAAATAAATCAGGGAAGGCTGTCTCCAAACCTGAAAGCGTAGCCTCTGGGTCATCATAGGATAGCCAGGTACCAGCCACTTGCACTTGCAGCCTGGCTGGGTACCTCATCTTAAACTTGAGCCCTGCAGCAATGATCTTTGAAACTGTAGGATGGAATGCTGTGCATTTCTGCCTGACTGAGCCCAGTAGATCTTGTGCAGTCCTAAATTTTGCATTTTCCCATCTGACTTCCTGCAATTCTTTTACCTTTGCCAGAAAGTGCTGCCATTCTAGAAAGTGCAACAATCAGCATATAATGGGACCGGACAATGCTACAGGGGAAGGCTTTGGCTGCAAGGACCTATGTGCCCTTTCGATGATGTACTTGGCACCAAAGGGAGAGGGGCCGGCGATCCTTTCAACCAGCTTTTGGATGAATTCAATAGTGTTCTGGCCCTCTTCTCCCTCTGGAAGCCCGAGGATAACCGCATTGTTCCTGTGGCTGCGACCCTCGAGGTCTTCTAGCTTTAATTCGAGATGAGAAAGCTTCTGCTGCATAGCTACAAGCCTGGGATCGATTTTCTCCACCAGCTTCTCTAGTGAACAAATTCGGGCTGTATTATCCGAGGTTGTGGTGGAAACCTCCTCAATTTTTTTAGATAGGGACTAAAGCTCTGAGGAAATATCCCTTATTTCTTCGAAAAAGGGCTTGAATTCCTATAAAAACCTGCTCAAGGTTAACAGCTCCTGCTCCGTGGTGAGGTTCCGGTGCTCTGGCTTTTCTGACGCACCCGAGGCCCGTGATTTCTTCGGGGCCTTCTCAGGGGTGGCCGGGGGAGTGTGTTTCTGTGATGCCTTCTTCATATGAACATCCATCAAAGCAACGACCCACCATACAGAAACTCAGGGTGGTAAGGAAGCATTGTAGAGTAGATTCTGAGGGTTTAAGGCAGTTTTATAGAACCAAAACACGGAAATACTAAGTCGGGAGGCTGGAGCTGCTGAGAGGAGCTACTACCCGGTAGCCTGCATCACGTGGTCTCCCCAGCTGCCTTTTTCTTGCTCAGCCCATACTAGCAGTTTGTTTGAACTCGATCCATAACTCATACCTTCTGTGGTACTGAACAAAGGTAGGCTTGCTCTGTCTACCAGTTATGGGATTCTGTTACACTCACTACTACCTACTACTTACAAACCTGACATCTTTAGTCCCTTACTCTGCCTGGTGGCATTGAGTGAAGGTTAGGTCACCCAGACTACCAGGGATGGGAGCCATGTCTGCAATCTACCATGCCATAATTATATCCCAAGCTACAAGGTGCACCAGCTTACAGACTCTACATGTAAGCATTTTAAATGCATAGTGTCTTTTTATCCTTTAGACATATTATACACCTTAAGAATGGATCTTGGAGAAAGTTTTTTCAGTACAAAATGTTTTAATTTCTTACACCTTGTGTCCATTCAAAAAAAAATTATTACATTACTCACAGTATCTGCAGTAAGTAGACAGCAAGTCAGTCCACAAAAGAAGACTATTAAAATGATGTTAAGCACAGCATAGCCAGAGCTGCCAGCCTCTGGCTACCAAACCATATGTTTCACTCTGTCTGGGCAGAGCTTCATCACAGGTTTCATAATTATGCATTCTCTACCTATACCAGTTGCTGCTTCCCTTTGAAAATGGGACCTTTTTAACCCATGTACTCTCAACATCCTACCTATGCCTGGCAGCCTCGAGTCAAGGTAATCTCACCTGGACTACCAGGGATGGGAGTCTGAGTCTACATTCACCTGTTTCAACCTTGTGCATTTTCTACCTGATACCCAGTTGCTGCTTCCCATTGGGAATGGGACCACTTCATCCCATTTGAATTCAACATCCTACTTCTGCCTGATGGCAGCAAATGAAAGTCATCTCACACCAACTACCAGAGATGGAAGCCTGTGTCTGTAATCCATTGTTTCAACATTATGCATGCTCTACCAGAATACCCAGTTGCTGCTTCCCTTCGGGAATGGAACCACTTTAGCCATTTGCCTTCACTATCCAAACCTTTGCCTGGTGGCATCGAGCAAAGATCATCTTGCCTCGAATACCAGGGATGGGAGCCTGTTTCTGCAACTGACTGTTTCAACCTTATGCGTTCTCTACCTGATATCCGGTTGCCACTTCCCTTCATGAATGGGGCCCCTATACTCCATTTGCCTTCCACATCCTTCCTTACCAATCTACATCCTGCACTTCTATGGACTCATTGTACTCATCTCCGCTTTGGCCTCCTCATGCTCTGGATTTGAACTTTGCCATCTCATTCCGTCTCTACCTCCATTCAGTTCAGCTGCCTCCTGGACTTCCTTGCTGCTGGTTGCCCCTTCCTGACAACCATGAGAGTTCACTTTCTCCTTCAGAAGTGGGAACCTCATGCTTCATCGCTGCAGCATCTTCTGTTCTCTACACATGTTCACCATCTTCTTCAGATGTGGGACTCGTACCTCAACTTCGTAGCACTTGGTGCCTGGATTCACTTTTTGGCCATTTTCTTGCATTCTGATTCAGCTTGCTGTGGCGATGACCCGGGTTCTGTTCCTGCCTGCACCTGTCAAAGTCAGTTTACTTGGCCTATGCTGTCTTCTTCTTGGACTCCTTCCTCCAATCCATGGACATCTGCTCCAGACTTTCTCCTACATCCTTGAACAGCTGCCTTTTCTTCACCACCCTGGTGGCTTAGGGCTCCTTCCTGTTTGCTGTGGCTCTGTTTGGGCAGTTTACATCTATCACTGGCCAGTGTTCCCACCCCGTCAGCTACTCCTCCCATTCATCTATCTCATACTCCTACCCTGGCCTTCCTAACAGCTCCCATCTACTCCTTAACTGAGCACCATTCATTTCACCTGAGCAGAACTTCCTCTAGCAAATATCCATTGGGTAACACGCCTTATAGACTCTTAAATCCCCATTCCATTACTCCTCAATCTGCACATCCGCAACCAACCTGTCTGTCTCACTATCCCAGTCAAGCGTCTTAACAGGCCTATATCCAACTAAAATGCTAGGCACCCCCAGCATTCTACACTGCTCTCAACTTCCCATTGCCTCATCAGTCTATAGACTCCTTCAAATACCAATTTCTTGGTTTCCTACAGCATTTAGACACTGGATCACCTGTAAGGCAAAACAGTAATGGCCACCTCAGCTCATGTCATGGGCAATTACGCAACAGCAATGCCCACATCTACAGTACTTTTTTCTACCACGAGACCAGCAAGAGCCTATACAAATAGCATTATGGCATCAATACCAAATAAACTCTCGAATTCATCATACTGAACTTCCAATTATTCCATATTCATTCAGTTACCATTTCTACTGCATATACCAACCTTTCTTCATTCGTCTAAAATCTTCCATGTCACTCCTCCTACCAGGTACATAAAGATTCTGTCTGACTCCTTCATCTTCTTCATGGATGCCTGCATTGCAACTTTTCACTCACCACTTAACTCCAAACCTTCAGACTCTAACCTGACTGTCAAACCTTCTACAAAGTCAGATTGTTTACCTTATGACTTCATACCCCATCATACTTCCCACCGTTCAAAGTCTGGTAGCAAATTTTATCGAATCATGCTCTTCATGCTCACTTTGTATCTCTAATCACACTGGACATCATCCATCATCACCTTGGAAACCTGGACTGCATTCGCCCCTTTTCAACTGGACCTGCTCCACTTTCAGGATCTGGATGCTTCTTCAGAATAGACTTACCTCTTCTACCTTAGAATCGTCCTTCCAGAACACATTATCAAATGGACTTTGAAGATGGACTGTCATCTCTCCAAGCAGGTCACCTTCCTTGGAAAATTAACATGTGGTTGCTAGAACCTAGGTTCATCTCCTCTTAGTATGCCCGGTGGACGGATGAGTCAGTAGCCATGAGTCTTCAGAGGTTTCCTCCACCTGGGTGTTTTTCCTTTCCTGCATGCTTCTGGTCATTCTCTCCATGAGTTGGAGGAGGTAATCATACTCTTTTGAACATTTATTGGCATTTCTTTTGGGCTTTCTATTCCCTACTCACTACCAGTTTCTCTACCAAGGGTGGGAATAGAGTAAAGCCAAAAGTAAACTACATTACACAAGCATTACTGACTTCATATGCTATTCATCAAAACATTGAATGGGAGGGCTAAAGCCCAAGGTTCAATGTGGGGGAATAGCTCCTCCCATATTACCCTTAAAGGCCAGCCTCCAACAACAGTCCCCTGCTTAGCGCATTGTGAAACACCCACCTCCCAACCCAGCCTCCTCTTTCTCTGGCACTCTTCTCATCCACGGTACTGGGTTTTCTATTCCCTACTCACTACCAGTTTCCCTACCAAGGGTGGGAATAGAGTAAAGCCAAAAGTAAACTACGTTACACAAGCACTATTGACTTCATACACTATTCAGCAAAACATTGAACTATTGGTCTTTATTGATTAACTATGCTTTTTATAATATCTATTTTTCACAGTATGCTTTTGAATCTATCTTTTCAGTGTCTTTTTTTTTATTTCAGAACCAATGGCAAACTAATATTGTGGGTGAAGAAACACTATCTTGTGATCCAGCTTGCAAGCAACCATGCTCCTCCACTCCCAGCTAAAGAAAAACATTCAAGCATCACTTCTGCTGACTACTCCAACATCTATGCAAAAGATGTATCTTAATAAATGTATTTTAATGAATCTAAAATTCCCATAGATGTGACCATTTGCATGGCACTAGATCTTTGTTAAAAAATGTATCATAGATATATAGATACATAAAGAGTGTCAGCAGATAAGGGCCTATGGCCCACCTAGTCTGCCCATTTGAGTTTGTAACTTCAGTTTATGTTTTCCTAGAACTCTGTTGCACCTTACCCCTGACCTCCAGAATTCCTTTATGTCTATCTCATGCATTCTTAAATCCCATGATTGTTTCAGCCCCTACCACTTCCTCTGGCAGGGTGTTCCACTTGTCCACCACCCATTCTGTGAAGAAATTCTTCCTCACATTTCCTCTGAATCGTACTCCCTCCAACTTCATCCCATGCCCTCTAGTTCCGGAATATCTTTTTTGCTTAAAAATAGTGTATTCTTGCAGTCTGTTCCTCCCTGTAAGATACTTGTATGTCTCTATCATGTCCCCTCTCTCCCTCCTCTCTTCCAGGGAGTACATATTCAATTCCTTCAACCTGTCCTCATAGGACTTGTGATGCAATCCATGTACCATCTTTGTTGCCCTCCTCTGAACCTTCTCTACCCTGTTTATGTCTTTACGTAGGTAAGGTCTATAGAACTGTACACTGTACTCCAGGTGGGGCCTCACTAGTGTCTTGTATAGTGGAATCATGACCTCCCTTTTCCTGCTGGTGATGCCCCTGCCTAGGCATCCCAGCATCCTATTTGCTTTACCTGCTGCCTTGTCACACTGTTTCCCTACCTTAGGTCATCAGAGATGATAACCCCAAGATCCCTTTCCTGCTTGGTGCATGCTATATCCTCACCCCCCCAACTGATATATTATGCCAGGGTTTTTGTGCCCCATATGCATTATCTTGCACTTCTTTTTATTGAATTTCAACTGCCAAACCCCTGACCATTCTTCAAGTTTCTGCGGGTCCTTCTCATTCTGTCTACACCCTCTGGTGTGTCTACTCTGCTACAGAGCTTTGTGTCATCAGCGAACAGTGAAATTCTGCCTTCTGGTCCTCGCAATGTCACTGATGAAGATGTTGAATAGGACCGGTCCCAGCACTGATCCTGTGGTGCCCCACTGGTCACTCTTCCCTCTGTGGAGTGACAACCATTTACCACCACCCTCTGTGTCCTGCCACCCAGCCAGTTACCTACCCACCACACTACTGTCCTGCCCACACCCATATTCCCTAGTTTATGTAATAGTCTTATTTGTGGCACAGTGTCAAAGGCCTTGCTGAAGTACAGATAGGCCATGTCCACTGCCCTCCCCTGATCCACCTCCCTAGTCACCCAGTCAAAAAATTCAACGAGGTTGGTCTGACATGACCGCCCCCTGGTGAAACCATGCTGCCTTGGATCCTGCAGTCCATTGACAACCAGATGTTCCACAATCTCTCCTTCAGTAGTGCTTCCATGATCTTCCCACTACTGAGGTGAGGCTGACTGGTCTGTAGTTCACAGCTTCCTCTTTGTTCCACTTTTGTATAAGGGGACTACATCTGCTGTCCTCCAGTCTTTGGGTACCTCCCCTGTTTCCAGTGATCATCTAAACAGGATAGCTAGAGGTTCCAGCCACCACCTCTCTGAGTTCTTTAAGGACCCTAGGGTGCACCCCATCTGGCCCCATTGCTTTATCTACTCTTATTACTTCCAGTTCCTTCGGGACCCTTTCTCGTGTAAAGGGACTCGTGTCCATTTCTGCACCATTCTCACCCCTTGTACTCCCTTCAGACCCATTACCCTCCTCTTCCTCAGTAAAGACTGAGCAGAAATACCTGTTCAGTATGTCAGCTTTACTGTTGTCATCCTCCACGTGGCCCCCATCCTCCCCCTTCAGTCTCACTATCCCTCCTTTTGCCTTTCTTTATTCACTTATGTGCCTGTAAAAGGTTTTATCCCCTCTTCCTACTGATTTTGCAATGTGCTCTTCTGTCTGAGCTTTGGCTTCCCTTACTGACCTCCCTGCTTCCCTTTGCTTCTCCTGGTACTTCTCCCTATCCCCTTCTGCCTGTGTCTTTTTGTATTGCCTGAATGCAATCTTTTGGCTTTCACTTTCTTTGCTACCTCTTTGGAAAACCATAATGGCCTCCTCTTCCTTTTCCTCTTGCTAACCTGCTTAATGCATAATTCTGTTGCTCTTGTAATCCCCATTTTAAATACTGCCCACTGTTCCTCAACCCCTGATTCCTGCCCCATTCCCCTTAATGCCTCTTTCAAATATCTCCCCATTTTCCCAAAGTCTGCCCTCCTAAAATCCAGTATACGTGTTTTTGTGTGGTTTGGTTCTGCTCCTTCTGTGATTTCAGACCACAAAGACTGGTGGTCACTGTTCCCCAGGTGCTCCCCCACTGTTACCCCCATCACACTGTCCCTGTTTGTGTGCACAAGGTCAATGTTGCCTTCTGCCGAGTTGGTTCCATAACCAGTTGCTTGAGAAGGCACCTGAAAGAGAGTCCAGGATAAATCTGCTCCTAGTTGATGCTGCTGCTGGGATGCTCCAGTCCACGTCTGGAATATTGAGTCTCCAACCAGTACTACCTCACTCTTGTCTGCCATCCTTTGCAAGGCTAGCATCAGCTCCTATCTGTGTTTTCCTCCTGGGCTGGTGGTCTATAGACCACACCTGTGCAGATGGCTGGCCCCATTTTTCCTTTCCAGCTTAACCCACAGTATCTCTCCCATTTGTTTCCTCCTGGATCTCTGTGGCCCTTATGTCATTTTCACATACAGTGCCTCCTCCTCCCTTCCTACCTGCCCGGTCTCTTCTGAATATGTTGTAGCCAGGAATGGCCATCTCCCAGTCATGGTTATCATTACACCAGGTTTCTGTGATGGCCACAACGTCCAGGTCTGACTGCACCGTGACAGCCTCCAGATCTTCCATCTTGTTGCTAAGGCTCCTGGCACTGGCACACATGGCTTTCCATGATTTAACCTCCCTAGACTGTTTAGCTGTTCTACTCCAGCCCCTTCCCTGGTTCTCCTTTATCCCTGGTTCTCCTTGCTGTCTGCCCTTCTGCTGATTTTTGCCCCTTTTCTGCCTATCCGCCTCTTGGGTGCTAATCTCCATCTTTGGTACACTGCTTTTTTGAGATATCCACTCCTCTGGTTCACCGGTTCCACTGCTAGCTGTGGGGGGTGAGCAAGTAGGTACCCTCCTTGCTGGCCTGCCACCCCCCTTGGCTAGTTTAAATGCTTGTCATAGTAGCATTTAAACTTATCATTGAGTGCTTGGATTCCCCTTCAGGATGGATGCAGGCCGTCAGGCTTGAACAAACCTCCATCCCTCCAGGTGGGTCCCCAGTCACCAATGAATCCAAACCCTTCCTCACAGCACCAGTTCTTCAACCATGAGTTAAAGTTTCCTGGTACATGCACCCCTATACTCTCCCATGCCTCTCACAGGTAGTACTTCTGAGAAGGTGACACAAGTAGCTACTTGCTTGAGACCCCTCCCCAACTTCCTAAACTCTTCTTGAACTTCCTTTGGTTCCCCATTTGCCAGGTCATTAGTACCTAGGTGGATAATGACATCCAGCTCACCCTCCTGACTTTCCTTCCCAGTGATCCCCAGGATGTTCCTTCCATCCCTCCATGCCGTGGCACCTGGTAGGCACCTCACCTCACCTCCCTGTCCTCCCCCTCTCCCTCCTGTGTTCCTAGCTGGATCCCTCTTATGATGGAGTCCTCCACCAGGATTTGCTTCCTCCTCCTCTGGGGTCCACTGCTCTCCCCACTGAGGTCACCTCCTTGGCTAACCTCCACATCCTTTCCTTCCACTTCTCTGGGAACCTCTATTTGGTTGCCCCCATTTGCCAGTGTGGCATATGAGTTCTTGAGTGGAATAGGATCCGGGATGTGCCTCTGCCTGACTGTCTTAACCCACCCTGAGCCCACTGTCTTCCAAGTGCTCCTCATTCTTGGCATCCTTTGAGGCAGCGGCATTGGACTGGGTGGTCTCTGGATAGGGGTGATGGTACTCCAGACCCAGTTTACTTCCGCTCTGAGTCTGGATACCTCATCCCACAGTCCAGAGAGATACATGCAGATAAGGCAGCACCTCAGTGTCCAGAAGGTCTGCTTGAATATGGCTGCCCCACCACTACTGTCTGTTACTGAAGCTCTCCTAGTTCCCTTTTTATTAATTTACTGTCCGAAAAATCCTGCCACTGATCCTCAGATACTTTTCTTTAAAAAAAAATAAACTGTGGCTCACTGTGAAATATGGTTAAAGCCAATTGTCCAATTTCCCTGTGTTGTTGAACATAGCTTTTTTGATATGCTGACATTCTGCTGAATAGCCCAATCAGGATCCAGGCATCCTACTGCCAATTCCTCTTCATGGCTGGCTGACTGTGCTTTATCATTCTGGTGTTCTTAAAAATGTACAGTTTGTGAGCATGCAAGGGTTGTGGTGGTAGAAGTGTCTGGTAACAATTCAATGAATGTGACAGTGACCCCTGCAAATAGTGACTCTGCCTACAAAGCTTTTGTTAAGCTGTCAATCGTGTAAGCAAAGAGATGTCTGGCAGAGATGTATCAAAGAGTGAACCTGAGACTTTTATCCACTCATTCAAGAAGTCGCCACTACCAGGGAATCAGTTTCTGTTGTGCTGAACTGGGACTGAAGGCTGTGATGACCGGAGTGTGAGTGACAAGTGGACTGAGAACTTGCACTTTCTGAGATAGGCCAATATTACTGCATGTGACTACCAGTGAATTGTGGCCCTTTCCCTGAAGGCTGTCTTCTCAGTGCTCTACAATATGAGTTGGTGAACGGGGGTTAGTAGTGTGAGTTTGTGGCCCTGACAGGAGTATGTCCAATGTTATCTAGTAGGTATCATAGTTTTTATTTCTATCTCCTCTTCTATTACAGTAGGTTGTGCCTATCCTTAATCCTATTAAAGGAGATGAGAAATGATTTTTACATGAATAAAGATGAATTTAAATGTTACGTAGTGTGTCACATTTTTTTATGTCTCTGTATGGAGTGTATTGTTAAGTATCATATCTGATCTTTGTTTTTTTCTTCACTTCAGGTGCTCGCTGTCAGCTACAGTAAGCATGGCACTGCAGCCTGTATGAAAGATTCCTAATCCTGATGTGCAGTAGATCTCTACCCCATGCTGCACCCTGCGATAGATGCAGTGACAATTGATTTCAGTTCCAGAGTACATTTCTCAGTCAGAATGCAGCTGACCTTTTCTTTCTGCTATGAATGTTTTTATGACTGTTATTTTTGTCTGCACGACCATGGTGTACATGGTTTACTGAGATCACTGTCAGTGAATAATGTATAGAGCAGCATAGATATTTGTGAGCAATCATCTGTGTCTCATTCCCTCTCCCATTTAGAGGGGTTGTAAAAACCTCAAAATCACTAAGAGCTGTGTTGATAGACAAAGGCTAGGGCACACACCATGCTGAATCTCATAGGACCTGACTGACACACATCTCTAATCCTCCCAGTACAGAAATTTCTAGAACATATGCCCATTTGGCATGATTTGACAGAATAAAAAATTTAGCTGAAATAAACCTCACAGACCAAACTACATTAACAAAAGAATAGACTGAAATAAAATTGAAAAAAAGGGCAGTTACACACACACACGCACACACATGACAAGTTGAAATACACATTTTTATGTTGCTTGCATGCATGTGCAAGAAACATAGTGCCATCATCCGAGTTTTCGGAGGTGTGTCAGCCAGTCTTCCAATGCAGTCAGTGTGTTTTCAGGTGTGGCCCCAGTTCCCCAATCACTGCTGCAGCTGTCTGTGACAAGCTTAAAATGCAGTGGCATACAGTTGAAAGGGAGAGCTCCACTTAAGTGAGCAGAGCTCTCCCCTCCCCCACACACACGCACGCACACTGCATGCTCATGTGCCTTTCCCCTCACTGTACAGCTGACGGGGGTGCCCAATCCCCCCATCAGCTCCACGCCCCCCCAAAGCATCCAGGTGCAATGCTGGGAGCCCACCCCAGCATGGCAAAATCATGTTATGGCTGACGGGGGTGCCCAATCCTCCGTCGGCTCCACTGTCTCCCCCAGTACAGGGTGCCACGCTGGAGCCACCCAGGCGTGGCAACAGATGCCATGGCCGGCCAGGGGTGCCTAATCCCTCTTGGCTCCATGCCCCAGCAATCCTTCTGCCATGCTGGAGCCCCACCCCAGCATGGCAAACGTCCCGCATCATCATGAAAACAAAAACCTGTAAAAGAAAAAAGCGGTCCCACAGTCTCCCTGCCCCCACAACCCGCACTCCACTGCTGCTCACCCCGCCTCCCCACCCCCCCACCCCATACTTACTCCAGAGTCTGGTGCGACGATCTTCGGTGGACCGGAACATGTCTGCACTCTTCAAAGCTGACCGGAAATAAGGAAATGCCGGTAAGTTGTATAATGGGATAGATAGGGTTTTTTCAACTTTGTTGCATATCTCAGGCATTTTTTGGAATTTTTGCACCAAATTTTCAACATGGGGTTTTTGGGACCCCTCCTCATGAATTCTTGCACTGTCATGGCATTACTCGGGCCTGAAGGGTGATTTTGCAGCCATTGCGTGAAATCACCTTTCCAGAATGATTAACAAAATGACACTGCCATGTTCATAAGGTGGGCTCTCAAAAAGCCTATTTTGAAAATTTGGTGAAAAAATTCTTAAAAATTACTGTTTTACAAGTGTGCCTTGCGCAGTTCCTACGCACGCTCATAAGTTCACGAATTTTCAATATTTTCACTCCAGATTTTCAACATTGCCATTTTACCACACCTTCTTATGAGCAGTACAGCTGTCATTTTTCACATCTCACCCAAAATGTGTTTCCTGCCCATGTAGTGCACAATGGCGCAGTTGGTGTGTGAAATCAATGTATGGGACACATTAAGAAAATCACAGTGACACTGTTCATGAGCAGAGGTCTTAAAATGGCTATGTTGAAAATTTGGTGAAAAAATTCCTTAAAATGACTGTTTTACGAGCGTGCATTGTGCAGTTCCTACGCATGCTCATAAGTTCACGAATTTTCAATATTTGCACTCCAATGACTTCCAAATTCCTAAACAGCACATAGAAGCAAGCAACATTCGGCATTGACAAATGCTTGTTTTTAAACATCATCAAAATGAGCGGACCACTGCCTGCTTATGTGTGCATCAAATCCACTTCAAAACTTAGAAACAAAACAGCTTGTTGATGTGGTTCCTCCCAGAATGTCATTTCTGATGTTTGCAGTAGTGAATGACATCAGGCACTGCTACCAGTGGCATACAAAAATATACATTTAAAAACAAAATAAAGTATTCAATTATAGTATTCAATTATCACAGTAGTGGTGTGAACAACAGCTATATATTACTATTCTGTGAAACTGAAGCATGTGGCAGACTAGCAATAACTCAATTTAGGTATACTAGCTCTTTAATGTTTCTTTCTTTACACACAGCATGTGCTCTGTTACATGTCACCCACCCGCCAGTCACAGTCTCTTGCTTTCTTTCTGTGAGCAACACAGCAGCAGTCCTCTCAACCTCCATTCCAGCTTACTGTTCAGTCTACTGCTGCAGCATGACAAGACAGTACTACTGCTCAGCAGAATGCAATTTCTTTTAAATCACTTACAACAACCAGTTACTGTTTTCCTCAGACAGGAATTCTGTAGCTTTCCTACTGCTTACCTGCATGCTTGCTAGCTTGTCCAATCAGTCACAGCTTATAACATTCGTACATTTCAACATGCTCAACCTGGTGGGATAAAGGAGCTGAGGTTTGCCAGCAAAAGTTTAACAGTGTCACTGTCTTTCTTATGATTGTTTTAAATGGGGGCAGGGGGAACCTTAGCAACCATATACAAGCTCAGTTACAGTGGTTATAATCTATTTTAAGTAGCACAAATTCTCTCCACGCACCCTAACTTACCAGGTGGTGTTGTCCACAGTGCATAAGAAAAAGGATTTATAAGAAAAATGAAAAAAAAAACAAAAAAAAAAACAGACAGGCTACTGTGTGTGTTGAGGGGAAAGTTTTTTTTTAATTTTTATTCATTTAAATCTTGGATTACATATACCTTTGAGCAATGAGCTCTTTTACAAAGGTTCCACATCATTAGAAAATAAAGAGATTAAACAGGACAAGTAAAGTATAGTACAATTGAAGGTAAAAGAAGGGGAAGACAAAGCATAATGAACAAAGTGAAATAAACAGAGACACATATGCTAAGCAGTTACCAGCACATAAAAGTGCATACAGTCAATCTGACAGCAGCCAAAGGCTTTGTCGAGACATACAGGGCACAGAGTTGGGGAGCTGGGAAGAGAGAGGGGTGGGAGGGAGGATGAGAGGAAAGGTAGTGTAGGGGATGGGGTGGAGGGGTGGACAAGAGGAAAGGTAGGGCAAAAGAGGGTTTATGGGGAGGAGAGGGAGTTGTAGGAGACAGGAGGGAGGGGTTAACAGCAAAAGTGCTAAGTTGTTATGACTGAGGGACAGACTATTAAGTCAAGGTTATTGGAGGGTTTAAGGATAGCAGTCACATGAGCTTGATGCTGAGAATAGCAGTTGAAGTTTGTATTTGAATGTGCCCAGCTTAGGATCAGAAGAGATGTCACTGCTGAGAGCATTTAACCAGAGTGGTGCCCTGTGGGTGAATGATCTTTGTCCCAGGGAGGTTTGGCAGTGAGGGACCTGTAGGAGCTGAGATTCAGAGTCTCAGGTATGGTGAGGATTACGAGGGGGCATAGAAGTTCTTGTACTCCAGGAGATAAGAGGACTAGGGTTATTTTCTTGGCCATCAGGCACATTTGGTATTTGATGTGGTTTTTAAGCTGCAACCAGATGGTTTGGGCATAGAGATATCACGTGTGAGTGAGACGGTAAACTCCTGTGATGAGACAACATGCATTGTTAAGAGCAGTGGAAATGCACCAGAGGGCAGTATCAGTGGCAGTGCTGTAGATAATCAATCCATAGTCTATTAGGTAGCTACTAAAACCCATGGTAAAAAAAAATGGAGGCGTGATCCAATTAACCATGCCTGGAGATTCTGAGAGCATTACTGTCACAAACTATGTCCCAGCCTGCACAGACTGCAGAATCTGCAGAATCCTGAAGTGGAAAAGGCAGAGATTCTAGAAAGCACCATCCAGTTTCTGAGGGCAGAGTCTTGCATTGATCAAGAAGTGGTTTCCTTGTGGGGCTACCAGACAGGATTTCAGGAATATCTAATTCAGGTGGTATATATGCAGTCAGGCAGGAACTTGAAGACTGAGACCAAGGCCTATTTAATGGACATGTCTTCATTCTGCATTGCAAAATCAGTTCTCAGCCATTGGTCAAACAGTTCGAGATGAGAGGCTGGCTCATACAGTACAGGTTCCAACTAAAGAAACAGAGAGATCATGTCTGCTCTCTGCGACCCCCCAACACCACCACCACAGGAGAAACAGAGGAACTCATCTGTACCTCCAAAAAAATAGCAATAGCTGTCACCCTTTGGGAGAGAATTCCCATCCACTCACATCAAGTGCCTGTTTTTCCCCCACAGAATCAGCCCCGCAGAGAGGGTCTACCTGTAAATGTGTGGTGACCGTAGCCCTAGCTACTGACACTTTTTTGTAATTTGTTCATATATAATGGGGCTCAGTAGGTAGAGAAATTAAAGCCAGTCCTGTATAATACAGTGTAAAATAACATAATCATCAAATGAAACTTTAAAACTGTCTTTCTGTTCTTTTACAGTAGTGCCATGAAAATGTGTTTAGGTCTATGAGATACTGCAGCAGTGTTCACATGTTTATTTAATAACATATTTTCCAAAGTAAATATATCTTTGTATGTGTTGGAAATACATTATAAATATGCACTGTTTTGTGTTTAAAACAAATGGTAGCTTAAAGATGTACATAAACCCCATAAAAGGCACAGAGTTAAATAATGTATGTTTTAATACAGTTGTGGTTGAAACCAAGATTAAAATGGCTAAAACATAAATAAAAAGACTTTGGTAATAGATAAAAAAAACTTCAGCTATGGTGACCACAATATAGGACAAATGTCCTAAAGCAAAAAACAAACAAAAAAAATAGCAATTTCATATAGGCAGAAGGACTACTTTATTAAATATTAAGCTAAACTCTTTAAGAAATGCATATTTAAAAATATTATTCATTCCTACTGTCTCATAAATAAAAGCCTATTTTGTAAGTGCAATAAGACACTCTAGGGGTGTGCATTACACATTTCTAATGCACAGTAAGGGACAGAAGGCACTTGTCCGGTGGCCTAATACCTTACTACGCCCCTTGCCATGCATTAGAAATGTCTAATGCATACCTCTTGTGTCTTATTGCTTACAGATACTACACTCCAGATTCTTTAAGATGTCACATTGACTGAATATTGCTAGAAAGACATGACTGATGTTATGAAGTGCTAAATTGCAAAACAGATTTAATTCAAAATGAGATAAAGCAAAACAATGAAAAACATAGCTACTTTACCTAGACTTTGCTTTTCCTACACAACAGCATAGAAGGTGCTTATTGTCTTATCAGCAGGATATTTTGTAACTAGGTGCTTCTTTTCAGCTGCTAGCACCTCCCAAAGTTAAGGTCAATCATCAGGGAAAGCAGCACATATTTTTTGAAAAGGATAAATTGTTGCCTTTTCTCCATTCATAATATGAGAACAATTTGTCCAGAGAAGGCAAATCCCCAGCAGACTCTCAAGGAGTGGTTAAGCCTGCTTGCTGTGGTGAAGCTCTCTGTAAGTTTTTCTATTTTTTTTTAAACTACAGGAGATAAGGGTTAGTTAATTCTACTTGCTGTTGAGAGAGTTAATTTGTAGAGGATTTTTGTAAGTTTTGATATTGTTTTACCTTTTTTTCTAATTTAGCTTAAAGTGGAATTTAGCTGAAAGGTTTCTGTGGCTGGAGTTACTGTGAACGTTCTGTGGCTGGAGTTACTGCACAGGACATGCCCAGACTTACCCACCCACATAGCCTTTAAATTCTGAGTGAGTCATCAAACTGCAGGATAGAAGGAGTAGTTAAGCTGCTTGATGTGGTGAAGCTCTCTGTACATTTTGCTATTACATAGAATTTGAATTTGATGGCAGATAAGGACTGCTTGGCCCACCTAGTCTGCCCATTTCCCTACCTGATGGATAAGCTGCAGATTCTAGTTAATCAACAGCTTACTTCCTCCTACTCCCCACTAGAATTGCCTTATGTCTGTCCTATGCATTCTTGAATTCTCCCACTGTTTCCAACTCCACAACCTCCTCAGGAAGGCCATTCCATACATTCTCAACCTTCTCTGTGAAAAAATACATTCTAACATTACCTCTGAGCTGTTCTCCCTCTATCTTAAAATTGTCACCCCCTTGTTCTTGCACATCTTTTTCTGAAAGATGCTACCCTCTTGTACTTTGTTAATTCCATTGAGATACTTGAAAGTTTCTATCATGTCCCCCCTCCCTCCTTTCCTTAAGGGCATACATATTAGGCTGCTTTAGTCTCTCCTCGTATGTCTTCTGGTGCAGACCCTGCACCGTTTTGGTTGCCTTCCTCTGAACAGCCTCCACTCTATCTATGTCTTTGTGGAGATGGGGTCTCCAAAATTGCACGCAGTACTCCAGATGGAGTCTCACTAACTGTCTGTACAGAGGGATAACAACTTCCTGTTTTCTACTGTTGATGCCTCTTCCTATGCATCCCAGTATCCCCCCAGCCCTCCTTATTGCCTTCTCACATTGCTTGCCCACCTTTAGATCATCTGATATAATTACTCCTAGGTCTCTTTCAATTTTTGTTGTTGTTATTAAACTACAGGAGAGAAGGGTTAGTTAATTCTACTTGCTGTTGAGAGAGTTAATTTATAGAGGATTTTTGTAAGTTTTGATATTGTTTTAATTTTTATTTTCTAATTTAGCTTAACGTGGGACTTAGCTGAAAGGTTTCTGTGGCTGGAGTGACTGTAAAAGCCATCTGACCCACCCATTTCACCAGCCTTTCTTAAATACTGAAATGTCACTGGGGGTTGGGCTTGAAGGCTGTGAAGGAGGAGCTTGGGAGCTGCAAACTGACCTGAGCTCTCAGAGCAGGTCAGGAAGGAGAAAACAAGGAACAGCCATATGAGCTAATTCTTAAAGATATATAAATATAGATATATAACTTATGAGTAGGCCTATAGTCCTTATTAGAAGGATTGTGGTTTCCAGTTAGTACTGTAGTTGGCTGCCTTATGCTGTGTGCAAGGGCATTTGGGATTAACATTTCTGTTAGAGGCTGGGCTTGGATTAGTTAATTCTACTTGCTGCAAGGAGAGTTAGTGTGAGAGGCTGTATAAGTAGTGTGGACCATGGGTAGGATTGTTGGGTGCAATGGTTGTGGAGCAGCAATGCAGATGAACATACTCTGGAGGCTGGAAGGGTGCCCAATATGCCACAGGCTAAGGAGGCTTGAGGAAGATGTTCAGTGGCTTGGCAGGGAGCTCAGAAGGTTGAGGAATGAGGGGAGGAGTGCATTGGTAGGAGGACTGACATCTGAGAGTATTGTGGGGGCATCACAGAGAAGGAACAGTGGGTCAAGGGAAGGGGCAAACTAGACAGGAAGCCAGCTGATGATGGGTGGACTCTAGTAGGACCTAGAACAAGAGGAGAAGCAGTAGGCAGGAGAGAGAAGAAAACACATAGTAATGCAAAAGGGATAGGGAATATGTTTGCTTTACTAGCAACACATGGGAAAGAGGATGCAGGAGGTGATTGCACAAGGGATAACACTCACAAAAAGGAGAGAGTGAGGGGCATTGCTAGTGAAAAGATTGAGCATGGTGTGGTGGGGGAGGGATAATACTCGGAGAGGTGAAGAGGGAGAGGGAGGTCGGCAGTCAAACAGCAGGAGGGGGAAGGGTCTCAATTGAGAAGGGTGGGGGGGAAGACACTGTGGCTCATGGTAATAACACAGTCTTGAGTGTCCCCAAAAATGAGAACCTGGGTGGGGGGCTGGAGATGGGCAGAAGGAAAGAGAAGGGGAGTGTACTGGTGTTGGGGGACTCTGTACTCAAGGAGATCAGATGGGGCAGCAAGGCAGAGAGGCACAGTCAGATATGGGTGGAGTCCATACCAGGAGTAAAGGCAGACAAGGCAGGACAGGCAATCCTAAGGTGTGTAAGGAGGGGTAGGAGGAACCACACATTTTGGTACATGTGGGGACAAATGATCTAGCGGGAGAAATGGTGGAGGTAACACGGGAGAGGACTGAGGAAGTGGGAAGGTTGTGCAAGGAGACTGTGGAGTCTGTGGCCTTCTCTGAAGTGCTCCCAGTACCCTGCATAAGCAGAGTGAGAAAGGAGAGGATTAGGGAGTTGAACACATGGTTGGTAGAATGGTGTCAAACTAAGGGGTATGGGGTTGTGGGTGACTGGACAGTACTTGGGATAACAATCTGTTTGCAAGGGATAGGCTGCAGCTGAGTGGGGAGGGGAAGGAGGTATTAAAGCAAACACTGGGGAGGTATATTGTGACAAGGGTGGATTTAAACTAGATGGGGGGTTGCAAGTGGACAGCAGGTAGACAGGGATCTTATACAATGCAATCACAGCCTACCCCCCAGACTAGCAGGGAAAGACTCAAGGTGGCCAAAATGGGGGGAGTTGAAGGGAGGAGATGGCGGCCATTGAAGGGAAGGGGAAGGATGGACGGTGGTCTCATTGAATGCAAAAAGCTTAGGAAACAAATCCGCTGAGCAATGGGCACTCTTAGCAGTGTGGAGGGTGGATATTGCAGCTGTCACAGAAATGTGGGCAACTGAGCACTGGGACTGGGATCTGGCAATCCCAGGATACAAATTATACAGGAAGGAATGTAAGGGGGGGTGGGGTGGCAGTCTATGTGAGGGACAGGATAAAGTGCACAAGGGATGAGGGGGAATAAAGGAGAACAGAAGCAATCTGGCTGCTGCTCCTACACTCAAGGGGTAGGAAACTGAGGTTTGGGGTGGTATACAGGCTGCCGTCCCAGTCTGAGGAGCTTGACAGGGAATTAGTGGGACAAATCAAAAGTGTATGTAGAAAAGGGAAGGTGGTCATCGTGGGGGATTTCAACTTGCCAGGGGTTGACTGGAGCATTCTGATCACCTCCAGTGCTAGGGAGCAAGTGCTCCTGGACGCAATCCAGGAGAGTCTCCTCTCACAGTTGGTTACTGTACCTACTAGGCTAAAGAACACTTTAGATAGGGTATTTTTGAATGGGGAGGCAGTGAGGAAAATAAAGGCAGAGGATCCACTAGCTGGCAGCGATCACCAAATGGTGTGGTTTAATATCATGATGAGTGGGAAGCCAGTGAAATCAGTTACTCAGTGGTAAACTTCAGGGGGACAGACTTTGGGATGATGCAGGAAGTACTGAAAGGGAAACTGGAGGGCATAAGGCAGGAGATGGATGTGGAGCAGAAATGCGATATTATTAAATGGGGATTACACAGGCAACAGAAGCCTGCACCAAGGCACAGAGTAAGAGGAGCAGAGCACGAAAACCATGCTGGTTGAACAGCGAGGTTGTGGAAGTGGTGATGGCAAAATGAGTGATGCACCAGAGGTATAGGAGGACAGGGAAGGAAGTGGACAGGGAGAAATATGCAAGATGGTCCAGGGAGGTGACCAGAAAAGTGAGAGAAGCCAAGGCCCGGAGGCAGCTGAGATTAGTGCAGGGAATTAATGGGGGGGGGACTTTTTCAGATACATCAGGGAGAAAAGGAAGTGCAAGAAGACAATAGTGAGGATAGAAAGGGATGGGGAGTGGACAGAAAAGGGGGAGGGGCAGGCAGAAGCACTGAAGGAATACTTTTGCTCAGTGTTCATGGAAGAAAAGGGGGGACCGCTACCAGCATGGGCTGGGAAGGTGGGGACAGGGGTGAGGAGGTGACAGATGGAAGAACTGGGGCAAGTAGAGTCCTAGAGGGACTGAGAGCATGGAAGGTAGACAAGGCACCAGGGCCGGATGGCATCCACCGCAGGGTGCTGAGGGAGACGGCGGAGGTGTTGGCAGAGCCACTGGTGGATCTGTATAGCTCCTCACTGGAGTCAGGATAGGTGCCATTGGACTGGAGGATGGCACATGTAGTACCATTACACAAGAGTGAGCCAAGGGATGAACCGGGTAATTATCATGTGGTAAGTCTCCCCTCCATAGTGTGCAAACTCATTGAAATGATACTAAAGGAAAGACTGGTGTTGTACCTGGAGGACAATGGCCTCCAGGATGTGAGGCAGCATGGTTTATTTTCAGGGAAGTCTTGTCAGACCAACTTGATACAGTATTATGACTGGGTGACAGGTGAGCTGGATATGGGTCATGCGGTGGATGTTCTTTAATTGGACTTCAGCAAGGTCTTTGATTTGGTGCCTCATGGGTGGCTTGGGGGAAGCTAACTGTTGTAGGGTTAGGGGCAAAAATGATGAACTGGATTACAAGCTGGCTGAGTGGGAGGCTGCAATGGGTGGTGGTGAGAGGAGATCTCTCAACTCCAAGGCCGGTGATGAGTGGGGTGCCACAAGGCTCTGTGCTGGAGCCATTATTACTTGGGATCTTCATATCAGACATTGCACATGGGGAGGTGAGCAAGGTAAGACTGTTCACTGATGACACCAAAATCGGAGCAGTGGTGGATGGAGGGAAGGGATGGAAGCAGCTTCAGGGGGACCTAAGCAAGGTGGAGGAGTGGTCAGAGAGTTGTCAGTTGGGGTTCAATGCAAAGAAATGTAAGGTTATGCACTTTAGGGTGAAGAACCCAAGGAGAATACTGGTTGGGGGGGTTAGCTATGGATCACTGAGGAGGAGAAGGACCTAGGTGCAATGATAACAGGGACCATGAACAACACTGCCCAGTGCAGGAGAGTGGCTACAAAGTGAACAAAATGCTGGGGTGCACAGCAAGGGGGTTTTCATCCAGGTGAAGAGAGGTGATCTTGCCCCTCTACAGGTCACTGGTGAGGCTGCACTTAGAGTATTGTGTGCAGTTTTGGAGGCAATACCTAAAGCATGATATCAGACTACTGGAGGAGGTGCAGAGGAGGACAACAAAGATGATATGTGGAATGGAAGGGAGAGACTATGAGAGCAGGCTGGGAGACCTGAATATGTACACTCTGGAGGCTAGAAGGGACAGGGGACATGATAGAGACATTCAAGTATCAGAGGGGAATCAATAAAGATGGGGCAGATGGGTCTTTAAGCTAAGGAGGGGAGGGACACCGGGGGCATGGGCTAAGAATGGGGGGGGGAGATTTAGGAGGGAAATGAGGAGACACTATTTCACAGAGAGGGTTGTAGCAAAATGGAATGCACTGCCAGAATCATGTAAATCTTTGAACAGCTTCAAAAAGGCATGGGACAGGGAACAAGGGAGAGTGAGGGTGGGGAATATGAGGGGTGGCAGTAGGAAGACAAAGAGGGGTAGGGCAGTTGCAAACTAGAGGTGCTAGTTGCACACTCAAGCAGACTTAGATAGACCAGATGGTCTGTTTCTGCTGGCACATTCATGTTTATATGTTCGTATGTTCGATGGAGAACTTTCTTGTGCCACTGAAGAAACTGAAAATATGTTAGAAAAAATGTAAAAAAGATAAAAAAAGTCTTAAAAATAGACAAACCTGATGAATAGTAATTTTTCTTTGTATTACATATTATACATGTTAAATAAGACTAAGTAGAAGTAGTAATTTTACTTATTTTATTTTTGTGATAATTCAAACTCTCCATTCATATACCTATATACTGTATTTGGACTAAGCCTGATATGGCCATTATTGGATTTGAACTAACTGTGCATTAATGCAGTTTTTTGCAAAGAATTTACAAACTTTTGGAGACAATATAATAGACTCTTCATTTGCCTGTGGAAGAGCAGGGCCCTCCGGACCCTGCACTACCATCCCTCCATGGATGTGTACATGTATGCACAGTGGGTTAAGGCTCTGAGTTGCAGATCTGAAGACTTGGGTTTGAATCCCACAGCAGCCAAGGTGCATACTGTGTGATCCTGAGCAAGTCACTTAACTTCCTTGTGCTCCCAGGTCACATCTGGAAACAAGCTTCAGCTTAGTGTGTTACTCCTGGTTAAACAATGTGTGTTGCTGTTGCATTTCAGCCAAAACAGCAACCAAATTGTGAACATAGGCTTGTTATTACCCCACCTCATGAACACAATACTGAGTATTTTAAATCCCCACCAAAACGTCATTCCATGCCAGTGCCACAGGGTGAAAATACATTTTTGCCAGGACTTGAAAAATGACAGCTGTCATGTTCATGTGGTGTAAAAAAATGGCTACGTTGAAAATGTGGGGTCATAATATTTACAATTACCAAAGTTACAAGCGAGTGTACTAAAATTTCAATGTATGTGCATTAACTTTTCCATTTTAACATATTTTGACCCAAAATTTTCATCATAGACTTTTTTTTACTAACAAGGGTGGTTAAAATTGTCAAATCACACCTAAAAGGTGATTTCACAAAGCAACTATGAAATTGCCTTTTGGGTCGGATTAGTGACTTTCCACTGACATTGTCCAGGTGGGGTCCTCAAAAGGCCAGTTTGAAAATTTGGTGTCAAAATTTTCCAAAATGGCCAAGTTATGCATCAAAATTGAAAACCCAGTTGAAATACATTGAGTTACATTTGCCTTAGTTTCTCATATTGCAGTTGCATTTCCAGCAGGAAAACGTGTCTTCGATTGGAGAGTGGATCCTTTGCCCTGTGAGCTCTTTAGGTGAGTGAGGGTGCATAGGGGTGTACTGGATGTGTGGGGTGGTGGGTGCTGAGAGGTAGGTGGGGGGTCAGATCGGTGAGGAACTATTTTGTTTTTTGTAGGTTTAAAAAACATTGAGGACCATTTTCTTTATTTCAGGCATGGACAGTGATGGGCAGATGCGGGGGTGCCACTAGAAACCAGGGAAATATTTTTTTATGAGGATGGCTTTTGGTGGCTGGGGGGTGCCACTAAACTCTAGGGACATATTTTATTATGGGGATGGCAATCAGCGGGTGGGGGGGTAACACTAGACAGCAGGGAAACATTATCAGATTATGGGGACAGCCATCGGAGGGTGGGAGGTGCCACAAGACAGCAGGGAAACGACAACATTACACATTTACATGGAGGGCAATGGGGGGGTGCCACTAGACATCAGGAAAATGGCAGCTCACTGCTCTTACTGCAGCTCACAGCATGAGTTCCAGCTGCAGCTTCAGAAGTCAAGAAAGTCCCACTGTTCTCATACAAAGAATGTGATGGAATGGCTCCTCTTGTTAAGCTGGGAACAAGGGTTTTGGGCTACCCAGAAAATAAATTTTTGGCATTGGTTTTTAAAAACAAACTCCAGAATCTAGTGAAACAGATTCTATTTAGCTAAATACAGGTGTTTGTTTTTTAATAAAACATACTTTTTTTATGTATTTTGTGTGTTTTTTAGTTCAAGGTGGAAAAAAGAAGATGGCAGTCTCATGGCACAAAAAAATACTTCCAAAAGCAAGAAGCAAGTGGTGAGAAACCAAAAAAAGGGTCCTTATCATCATATTTTTCATTTCACGGAACAATGTTAAATCAAGAAACGCTGCTGCTCATGCTCATAATGGAAAACTCAAAACTTTAAACTGTCATAACTTTAGAACAGTTTTAAATTTTTCACCATACCCCTCAAAGGCACTACCATAGGACATCCCACATCTTCGCTGCATATTTTGGGGTAAAATTCCATTTCATGTAAGCTATAGAGGAGAGCAAAAAGAAAAACATATTAAGCATAGGAAAAAAGTTAGACATTATCAGAAGGTAAGGCAAGGCAAATTTTATTTTTCTGGCACCCAATCCCACAGTGTCTAGGCACCATACAAAAACACAGAAATTTAATTTAAAAATACATATATAAAGATAACCCACCATACAAAAAAATCACTATATATAAATAATCTCCTCTTTAATTTAAAAAGGACTGATAAACTGTATTATCATAAAGTATCTGAGAAGGCCTCTCTAAACAAATAATACTTAAGGCAGGCTTTAAATACCTCCACCGATGGGGCCTCCCTCACCAATGGCAGAAGCAAATTCCACAGGGCGGGGCCAGCGATACTAAAATCCCTGTTGTAGGCTGTTCTCAGTCTTGTCCTGGGCATCACCACGAGGCCCCTCGAGGAGGATTGCAGGGGGCGAACTGAGGCAGCGGGTATAAGAAGGTCCACCATGTAGCAAGGGCCCCGTCCATGTAGGGCCTTATAGGTGAGCAAGCCCAACTTAAAAAGCCCCCTCCATCGAACTGGCAGCCAGTGCAATTCACGCAGTACCAGGGTGATGTGACAGTATTTTGACTGTCCAGTCAACAGCCTGGCAGTTGCATTGTGCACCAGCTGCTGTCGACAGAGGGTGCCTCCAGAGACCCTGCGGTAGAGCGCATTACAGTAGTCAAGCCTAGATGTTACAAATGCATGTACCAATGTGGGGAAGTCCGAGGTGGAATCAGGTGCTTGATCCTAGCAATGTTTCTCAGATGAAAAAAACTAACCTTGACAATGGATGGCACCTGATATTCCATCATCAAACCGTTGTCAAACACCATGCCAAGATTGCACACCTTAGAGGAGGCCATCAATGGGACAGACCCTAGAACTAGTCCAATATCTGCCCCAGAGGCCAACTTCTCACACCTCCTGTTCGACTCTGCCAACAGTATCTTCATCTTATCGGGGTTCAGTCGCAACCAGCTAGAGGGCATCCAGTCATTTATCTCTGCCAGACTGTTGTTTAATACTTACACCGCATTGGATGTCCCAGGGGCAAAGGATAATAAATACAGCTGGGTATCATCAGCATAACAATTAAACCCCAAACTGTACTTCCTAATGATCTCTCCCAGGGGCAGCATATACATGGCAAACAACGTCGGTTACAAGACTGAACCCTGAGGTACCCCACTAGACAGAAGGCTCGAGGATGAGGAAAAATTCCCCATCACTGCCCTCTGTCTTCTATTTGTCAAAAAGGACTCAAACCAGCAGATGACAGTGCCAGTGAGTCCACAGAAGTCCCTCAGGTGGTTGAGTAACACACTATGGTCCACCGTGTCAAAAGCTGAGGAGAGATCGAGTAGAATGAGAATTGTCCCCTCACCTCGATCCCTCACCCTGAGGAGATCATTATGCACCTGAACTAATGCGGTTTCTGTTGAATGCCCTGCACAAAAACCTGACTGCAGCGGCTCATAGATATCAAATGCCACAAGGTGATCTCCCAACTGTCGTGCCACAATCTTCTCCACAGCCTTTCCTAACAAAGGAAGGTTGGAGACTGGTCGATAATTCGCCTTGATGTCAGGGTCCAATGATGACTTCTTTAGAAGCAGTCTCAGCAGCGCCTCCTTCAAGGCATCTGGGAAGATCCCCTCTGACAAGGAATACCGGACAATCAAAGCAAACATCAGGCCAACCGCATTGACTCATCCCATTAAGAAACGCATCGGCACCGGGTCCAGCTCACAGTATGTGTGCTTCAGTTTTGAGATCACCTCAATGACATCAGCCACCTCTGCTGAATTAAACTCAGAAAATGACCTATGCGTATCTCAGAAACCGCACAAGCTGCTATCTCAAAACTTTCCACAGGATATATATATATATATATATATATATTATGGTAGCACGGTAGTGCTACCATAGTTAGGGTTGAGGAGCCATTTCTATGTTAAACCCCAAAACTTTGCACCTTAATAACTTTGCAACCATATGACAGATTTAGCTGAAATTTGGAATACACAATCAAGAATCATAGGCCTTGGGATCTGCCAAGTTTTGTAGTGGTCGGATATACGGCTGCGGAGTTATTAAGCGTGATCTGTGCACGTGTTTACGCTTTTTCTGGAATTCTACGGTCGTGCCTACAGGTCGTACGGTTTGTGTGACTGGTCCAAAATCATCAGGGAACATGTGGCCAGTGTCCCTGATGTGCCTTTTGAAGATTTCATGAAAAAATATTAAACGGTTCAAAAGTTATTCAAAAAACAGTTTCCCATTATAAGTCAATGGGAAAAGTTAACAAAAGTTCAACACTTTTGCAAATGCATTTTTACTTTCGCAAATGGGCCTGTTACTTTTGCAAATCGGCCATTTTGTTTCAGTTGGTGATCAGAAAATGGTTGGCATTTAAATTTGGGACCCTCTAGCAACCTAATTCTTTTTGTATTCACCTAGTCGGACCCTGAGGATGCTTGCCATGTCTTTATTTTGTGGTAAAACACCCCAGAAATATGTTTTTCAAATTTCTGGAAAAAGTACTTTCGCAAATTACTTTCGTGCTCACGAAAGTGTCAAACTTTTTTGTGAAAGCTTTCGCAAATGGCGACAGTAATTTTCCATCTGTGGGACAGTGACAGCGATTCTTTGGCACTGCACTGTAAAAGAATCGTTGGGAGTTTTGGGCTGAAATTTGGAGGGGAACGGAGCCGACATCTCACAAATGTGTCTTTCAGTGTTGTATTGAAAAAATATTACACGGCAGCAAAGTTACAGCACTCCAAAGTTGACGTTTTTTCCCATAGGATAACATTACAGCGCCCGACGCATTATAGAAATCCTTTGGATCCCTGCTGCAAAATAACTGTTTGGTCTTTTTTCCTGAAATTTGGAGGGAAGACAGCCAACAGCCCACAGATGTGTCTTTCAGTGGTTTGGTGAAAAAACATTACAGGGAGGCAAAGTTATGGTGCTCTGAACTTTTCTTTTTTTTCCCATAGGATAACATTACGGCGTTCGCCGCACCTTTCAGGGCCCGGATCTCGGAAATGGTGCAAGATACGGACTTTTTGTCGGAAAACTTCTTAGCCCCCAAATGGGGCTAAGATTCAAATTAGCCAGGACAGTTGTAAATAATATGACTTTTAAATTTTTTTTCTACATCGTACAGTTCCTGAGATATAATGTATTTAGTATTCCCAAGATCTCATTTTCTGCTCCGATAATCATTATTATGCATACATTATTTGTACTCACTGACTTTCTCTATGCAGGTTTTGGGGAAAACCAGCCTGTGCGCTTACATTACTGTTACTGTTGCCCTTTCCGCTTGCGGTTCCGTACCCGTTTCACTTACCGTTGACGTCTGCGCCACCATGTGTGTTATCCTTTGCGTTTTCATTTGCGCTTATGTTTCTGTTATTTTTTGCCATTTCTGTCTACAGTACTGTTTATCTTTCTGTTTCACTTTACGTCACCATGCCCATTGACATTTCTGTTTGCAGGCACCATGTTACTATGTGACAAGACATCATGTGCAGACCATTCCCGTCTACGCCACCATGTGCATTACCCTTTCTGTTCTCATTCACGCTTGTGTTACCATGTGCACCACTGTTAGCATTTCTGTTTGCATTGCTGTCCCTGTTAGTATGCCACAAGACATCATGCTCCCGCCGCTGCATTACATTCACTATTTCTCGTTATCATTCTCAAAAAGAAGGGAAATTAGAGGCAAAAAACTCTGTTTAATGCATTAGTTAGGGTTGTTCCACAGCGACAAAAGTGAGCAAATTCGATGTTAGGGTTAAAACCCCCCCTTGCATCCCCCACCCACCCCCCAACTGGCATTGGGGTGTGCATTGGGATCGTGGGTCCTAACTCTCACCCCATTCTCCTATACTTCTGCTGCTTTACACATGTCATGGGGTGAGAGTTAGGGCTGATGATCCCAATGCACACCCCAATGCCACCACGTGCATCATCCTTTGCGTTTTCATTTGCGCTTGCGTTTCTGTTACTTTTTTGCCATTTGTGTGTACCGTACTGTTTCTCTTTCTGTTTCACTTTGCGTCACCATGCCCATTGACATTTCCATTTACAGGCACCATGTTACTATGTGACAAGACATCACGTGGCACACCGTTCCCTTCTACACCACCGTGTGCGTTACCCTTTCTGTTCTCATTCGCTTGTGTTACCATGTGTGCCACTGTTAGCATTTCTGTTTGCATAGCTGCTCCTGTTACTATGCCACAAGACATCATGTGGTGGGACCGCGGGCCCTTTGGGCCCTTCGCTCCCGCCACCGCATTACATTCACTATTTCTCATTATCATTGTTCCACAGCGACAAAAGTGAGGAAACTACTAAGTGTGGAACGTTCTGTGCAGCTGCAATCAGGGATGTGTACGTTTGGTGTACATGGTCTCAGTTTTGCTGTTGATCTCCACTGAGCATGCAGTACCTGGTCAGGTGGGTGGGGATGTCTCATAGTACGTTTAGACAATTGTTTGTTATTTCTGTCACCTGCTGCTGGATGTCTGTCATTGGTTGTGTTGACTTGGTCCTCCCCCATACTTGAATGTGTGTGTGTCTGTGTGTGTGGTGCTGGGGGGGGTGAATTCGGAGTTAGGGTTTTCAACCCTAACAGCGAACTTCCTCACTTTGTCACAATGGAACAACCCTAACTAAAAGCATTAAATGGAGTTTTTGCCTCTAATATATATATATATACAGTATATATATATATATATATATATATATATATATATTCATTGCAAAAAACTTAATTAGCATCAGTTAGGGTTGTCATTACAGTGATAAAAGTTTGGAAATTCGATGTTAGGGTTACCAACACTATTCCCTCCACCCCCACTCTCCACACACCAATAGGCATCGGGTTGTGCCTTGAAGTTATCAGCACTAACTCTCACCCCATTCCATTTGTAAGGAAGCTGAGTGGTACAGTATAGAACAATGGGGTGAGAGTTAGGCCCAATGACCCCAAGGCACACCCCAACATCTGTTGGTGTGTGGAGAGTGGGGGGTAGGGGGAGTAGGGTTGGTAACCTTAACATCAAATTTCCAAACTTTTGTCACTGTAATGACAACCCTAACTGATGCAATAACAAAGTTTTTTGCAATGAACGTTCCTTCTTTTTGAGAACATGTAATGTTACTCATATGTGGTTGTGGGAGTGCAGGGCCCCCTTCGTTCATACATTTTGTAATTTTCTCTGGGCCCTGTACTCCCATCTGTACATAAGTGTACTGATATTTTAATGATACCACATATCCTTATGGGAGCTCAGGGCCCTCTGGTTCCTGTGCTTCTCACTACTGCATAATGTAGGGCCCTGTGCTCCCATCATTGCATAATGGCATCCAAATGTGGGCGCGCAGGGCCCTGTACCCAGAAGTATGGAGACATAGCACATGCCTAGAGCCATTCCAGGTAACCCTTGTGCTGCAAAAGTTGCAATTTGTCAGGAACTGTAGAAACTTTGGAAAAAAATCCTTTGCAGTTGTATTCATGGCCTGGCCACCTCCATGCATGTTTAGTACACCTAAAGGCATACACCTAAAGGTGTACTAAGCTGCACTTAGCAAACAATCTGTATCTCGAATCGTTTTTGAGATATAGCCGCCGAAAGGTGCCATGACTGCCATAATGTTATCCTAAGGGAAAATTCTCAACTGCAGAGTGCTGTAAGTGTGGAACCAGTGTCCATTTCTTCACCAAACCAGCAAAGGGCACATCTGTGGGGCAACACTTGCCACCCTGTAAATTTCAGCCCAAATGTTCTAGTCGTTTTCTTGCTATGAAGCGGCAAAGAAACTTGTTTGTCGGTCTGTTTACCTGCTTTCCCTCAATCACCAAAACTATACACACGAATATGCACAACCACCGTAATCATACATACTCATATGCACAAGCAGAAGCACAGGCCCTCCAGGCCCTGTGCTCCCACTTGTGCATATTAGTATGTATCATTTCGTGCTTGAGGGAGGTGCAGGCCCTCTGGTCCCTGTGCTCCCCTCAACCACTGAAATTATACACACTACTATGCACAACTGGGAGCATGGACCCTCTGAGCCTTGTGCTCACACTTGTGCAAGTTAGTATGTACAGTTTCAGTGGCCCTGCACTCCCCTCAATCTACAAAATGATATCTACTCATATGGGATTGCCAGGCCTAGCTCTTACGCTATTCCATGTGTAGTAAACAAGCTGACATGTTACAGTATATGAGAATGGGGTGAGAGTTAGGCCTGACAACCCCATGGCACACCCCGATGTCTGTTGGTATGTGGAGGGTGGGGGGTGGGGTAACCCTAACATCACATTTCTATACTTTTGTTGCTGTGCTCTTAACTCCAACTGATGCATTAACAAAGAATTGTGCAATGAATTTCCCTTCTTTTTGAGAAAGTGTATTGTAACAGGTAACTGGTATGTGTTGGTAGTGCTGATGGAGCTTTTGATTTCCCGATTTCTTTTTGCACTGTCTTTGTGAGCATAAGGACAATCTGATACTGGCGCGTATTCTGTTCATTGTTAGTTTATATGAGTGTTTGGACTATGTGACGTCTGTTATCCATGTATTCAGTATTTTTATTTTGTTTTTTGAATAATGTTATGATTTGTTTTATTCCATCACTGGTTTCTGTTTGCGCCTGTATCAGATTGTCCAGGTGCTCACATAGTGCTGCATTACATATATGTGATGTTTCTGTAAAAGAAAATGAAAACATCGTAAGTATAAGTATACATGTACTGGTTTATGCTTCTTACAGTTGTAGTTTTATGTTATTAGTTTTCTTGGAACTTTAATATGTTTTTCTCTCAGCTGTGCTTAGTGCAATTGAGAAAAAAAACAATTAACTGAAATATTGAGAACAAATGTTAGCAGTATAGTTCTGAAATACAGCATCTACATTTTTGACAAGAGTTTTACCTTGTGTGCTGTCAGTGAATTTTGCCTTCTTGTCCCTGCCTTGCCACAGACTGTCACCATGACTCCCCCCCCCCATCTAGGGACTAGTACAGTGCATGATAACAGTAGGACAATTTTGATTGTGTCAATGAAGAACAAAAAATAGCAAAAAAAACTGAATTTTTTGGGTGTCTCAACAGCTGTACTGAATGTGCAGGGAGATGTGATGTCAATTTAACATTTTATGTGAAAGGTGACAGTTTGTGAGTTAAGGATACATTGCCATGGTACACTACATCAGTAATTTAAGTGCTAGATGTTTACATTGTATAAACTGCTCTGTGACTGTCTTCTGCCAGGTGTGGAAAATAGAAACACAGCCTGTTATAGCTCTGTCATGTACTGGTGTTATAGGAGAGTGTGGTATATGCTAACAGGTGTGTAGATAAGAAATGTTCAGGACTGGTACACATTTTTAGGGCTGGGTATCCCATCCCATTCCTAAAACATATAAATGTGTCATAGATACATAGACAGTGTCGGCAGATAAGGGGCTGTGGCCCACCCAGTCTGCCCATTTGAGCTTGTAACTTCAGTTTATGTTTTCCTAGAAGTCTGTTGCCCCTTACTCCTGACCTCCAGAATTCCTTTATGTCTATCCCATTCATTCTTAAATCCTGTGATTGTTTCAGCTCCCACCACTTCCTCTGGCAGGGTGTTCCACTTGTCCACCACCCGTTCTGCGAAGAAATTCTTCCTCACGTTTCCTCTGAATCGTCCTCCCTCCAACTTTATCCCATGCCCTCTAGTGCTGGAACATATTTTTTGCTTAAAAATAGTGTATTCCTGCACCCTGTTCCTCCCTGTAAGATACTTGCATGTCTCTATCATAGCCCCTCTCTCCCTCCTCTCCTCCAGGGAGTACATATTCAGTTCCTGCAACCTGTCCTCATAGGACTTGTGATGCAATCCATGCACCATCTTTGTTGCCCTCCTCTGAACCTTCTCTACCCTGTCTATGTCCTTACGTAGGTAAGGTCTCCAGAACTGTACACTGTACTCCAGGTGGGGCCTCACTAGTGTCTTGTATGGTGGAATTATGACCTCCCTTTTCCTGCTGGTGATGCCCCTGCCTATGCATCCCAGCATCCTATTTGCTCTACCTGCTGCCTTGTCACACTGTTTCCCTACCTTGAGGTCATCAGAGATGATAACCCCAAGATCCTTTCCTGCTTGGTGCATGCTATATCCTCACCCCCCAACTGATATATTGTGCCAGGGTTTTTGTGCCCCATATGCATTATCTTGCACTTCTTTGCATTGAATTTCAACTGCCAAACCCCTGACCATTCTTCAAGTTTCTGCAGGTCCCTTCTCCTTCTGTCTACACCCTCTGGTGTGTCTACTCTGTTACAGAGCTTTGTGTCATCAGCGAACAGTGAAATTCTGCCTTCTATGTCCTGTGCAATGTAACAATCTGTCATTCTCACTCTCACTGTTGTATTGTTTTATCCTCCAGTTTCTTGTGTGTGGCCACCACCCCAAAATAATGTCATACCAGGGAGCTGTCATTGTTTTACATACAGCAACAAGGAATTCTGGGTCCCCAGATCTCTAGATTTGCAGCTCAGTGCCTTTAACCACTACACCATACTGTCTCCTAATTTGGGTGGTCTTACCTATGTGATACTGAGAAAGTTGTCTTAGGTGTCCCCCCTCTTTTGGGAGCCCAGTGCCCTGAACCACTGACACTGACATTTTTGTTTCTGATAAGTAGTTCATATAAAAGGTACATAACGACTGTGACATTTTGTTAACTTTAGTAGGAGGTATATATTTAATACAGTTATCAGAAGTTAGTTTAAATATATATACAGCGAGCTGTTCGGGGCTCTGGCTCCTCTTCCTTTATTTCAGGTAAGGCCCTGGTCTCCAGTGGTTCTGGAATAGAAGAAAAAGATTGGAAGTCTTTTCCCATTATGTATAAGTTAGGTTTATTCTGTCTAAGATAGTATTTATATGTATAAACAATGTAGTGATATTGTTATTATTGAAAACCAACTGATGTAGATAATCTTAAGCTCTGCTTAATATTGGTTTCAGACTAGGTGCTGATATTTTGTTGCTATATAAGTAAGCAATCATAGACAGTGGTGCTAGAAAAACCAATGAGAAACTAATTGCAGAGTATTCATCAGTGCTGTGATTCCTGAAACATTTTGTGGTTCCATGTTTGGTACAAGGCTCAATATTTTTCTTTTTTTGTGTGTGTATGTATTTACCTGTTTTATACAGCTATGGACTTGTAGGAACAATTCAGTTAATGTTACAACTGTTAGTAATTGTTGTTGCTGTTTTTGCACCCATAATTAGAAATTACAGAGTATTCCAAGTGTTAATAGTCTTTGTGGAAAGTTATACTTACTTATGCTTCTTCTGAGGCTATGTCATGTAAATTATGAATTATGTATATATCCAGAAACAAATGATTTGATACCTTTCATTGGACCAACATGGATGTTACAGAAAAGAATAAAGTGCTCTAGCTTTCGAACCAACCAGGTCCTTCTTCAGAAGCTTCACAAAGCTTCTGAAGAAGGACCTGGTTGGTTCGAAAGCTAGAGTACTTTGTTATTTTCTGTAACATCCATGTTGGTCCAATAAAAGGTATCAAATCATTTGTTTCTGGATCTGTTCTTAAAAGGACCAATACAGCACCTACAACATTTTTTTGAATTATGTATATGTCACTTTTTCCTTTGTTATTAGTATATGTATAGGGAATTACTTAGTTCTTTTTTAACAATTCTTATTAAGTCACTGTTTGCACACTACATTAGGGGTACATATTCAAATGAGATGTGCCTGGTGCATGTCCAGATGTATGTTGCAGGACCATATTCAGTCTCTGGATATGTACTGCACAACTCAAGATACTCTGAGGTGCATCTTTAATTTATACAGCACATTTCCAGAGGGGTGCCCATGCATATGCGACAGATCTTGAAATTCAACTGAGATGAGCATTGCATGTGTTGGCACATCTTGAAGATGTGCCATATACTGTATATGGGTACAAAGTTATGCCTACATAAAACAGACAAAGTGATACCGAGGTACAGGTGGACTATTCAATTGTAAAACAGAACAGAGCTGCCATCAGCCCCTGAGGGGCTGCCCCTACCCTGGCATGTAGTCTGATTTCCAAAATAGTCTGAATGGAACAGCCCTAGTGTGTAGTGGTACCCCACTCTCTGCTCTATAGTTCAATTACACACTCAATATTGATACTGCATCTGGTATGTAGTGGTACTCCTCCTCCAAGCCCATAGTCTGGTCACTCTCCTGATATTGAAAGTCTCCATGCAGTTTAGTGGTACTCCCCCTCTGTGGTTAAAGGCAATCCCAGTACCAATAAATGAAATTGTTGGCCCTGGCAGTCTAGTGGTACCCACCACTGTTTGTCCACCACCCACCCAGGGTCCATCATCCCACTCTACTTCCCACCTCCCCCCCACCACACTCTCTCCTCAGGTATTTGGTGGGCAGCAAAACCTGCCTGCAGACCACTGTGGCTGCCTGACAAATAACAGGTACAGTTACACTAGGAACGACATTGGTCAACTGTGTTGACCAATGTACTTGCATTTGTGTATTGTACTATTAATTCAGAAGTTTGCGAATGAATGCTGTATTCATTTACAGAGATGAGAATTAATGGGACAGTACACACTGCAAGCCCATTGATTGAGACGGTTGACCAATGGGGTTGCTAGTACACTGTTGTTGATATTCAATGGGTAGCTGTGGAGGTCTGTGTGTGGTTTTGCTGTCTGCCAAAGATCTGTGAGGGGTGGGAGGGTGGGGAGAAGCAGGGTGGGATGGTGTACCATGTGGGTAGGAGGTGTGGAGTGTGCCATTAGACTACCAAGACTGGCACTTTCCCTGAACTCTGTATTTATAGAATTTTTGTGGACCAGCTTCCACTTGCTCTTGCACTTCCACCACTTTTTATCTTCTAGGCCTTTTTCATGCCTGAGATACCTGGCCACCCCCTTCCAGGTCTCCTCCAGTGGTAGGTTTGTACCACACATGACAATTGCTGGGTCAGTAAGTTTGGTCACAGCCTCCAGGAGGAGAGGCAGCTCATCCACTGTCAGTATTTGCTCATGCTCTGAAAGAGAAGAAATTATAAATAACTATTCATATGTAAAGTTATGTGGACATTGGTTTGTATAGTAAAGACAGTATGAGTTGTATATGTTGTTTTATGCATGTTGTAGAACAGTATGCTATCTATATTCAGATAATCCCAATAGTACACATTATGGTTGCAGTTGCATAGTATAAAATCGTAATTTATATAATGGTGTGCAAAAATCCTGTAACCTCATTGGTCAAAAGTTGTCACATGACTGTGGGTAAATCCTGCATAACCTCATGACTGAGAAATAACATTTATAAAGAAAAAATAATTAAATACATTATTAATTTATTATACATATGGGACCATTGCATAATTGCACTAAGGCACCCCAGGTGTGAGTTTTTGGGAGATTCACCCAATTCTTGTTGCTAGGTCACTCAGCTGTGCCTCATGACACACCACACAAGCCATAGGTAAATCACCAATAACACCCCCCCCGCTGTGCCTTATTGCTTAAGAATGTGTTAACAGTTTATAGCTGAATACATAAACAGTAGTCCAGTAAGTAAGTGATACAAAGTACAGATATGTCACAACACTGGCATTTTTTAATGGTATCAGTCTAGTAATGCCACCCCCATGCACCAAAACAACAGTAGCCACTGGATGCTCAGGTAGTAGCAATTATTTATCTGAACATCTTGACATTATCGGTATAGTTCCCTGACTGAAAGTGCAGATATGTTACTATAGGCATACCTTCCAGGGTTTGAGACAATGAAAGCTCCCTTGCCCCCCACAACCCCATACCAACAAAAAAAAGGGAGGGGCCCAATGCTAAGGTAGTGGTTATAGCTAACCTGTATTGCTAACTGATGCAAACTGTGGATATTGTACAATTGGATGAACTTTAAAAACAAATCTGACTGATTTCTGAGGTTGGAGTTATTGCTCAAATATACTCATGCATATTACAAATATGTGTGTGTGTTGTAAGTGATAAGACTACTAACTATAGTGTGTATAATAATGTTTGCCATAGGAATTTGTGTTTGTTGTGTGAAATATTTTTTTCTATTTGTTGACCAGAAAAGTTTGGCTCTCATAAGTCAAGTTGTTAAGACACACTGTACTTCAAATGACAGAGAGGATGCCTTCTCAGAGGTCCCCCAAGAAGAGGCAATTGCCAGCATCTGAGAAGTGCGTACCATCTGTTAGGCAGAGCCAATCTTTAACATATTTAATTTGAGGGTGGTGAATTGCATGCATATCCAGATCATGTAAAAATGCAGAGATATGTATATTTACTTTTTTCCTTGACCTGTTGAGCAGATCCATGTATTGATCTACATGCCAGATTATAGCTCTGTGATGTCTGTATAGACAATCTTACATGTGGGCAACATTTCTGAAAGTGAAGCAAGGTACAGTTTAGCTTCAGCTACTAAATCTATCCACCTTTTATCACCTAAATCATTCCCTCCAAGATGAATCAGCAGTATGTCTGGTGCAGAGTGGTTACTCAGTAGTGGTGTATGGTTGGCATGATCTGCTCCCATCTCATACCTCCCTTGTCAAACCAATGAAGCCTACTGAAGCCTGGAATTAGGCAGGTGCAAGTCATTACCAAAGTGACTTCTTTGATCATATTCACCATCTCTGTGGATTAAACTGCTGCCTACCATCCACACTATGATTCTGGAGTTTTCTGCCATGCTGTGTGTTCTTTAGAAAATAAATTGACAGAGAGCTCTGGAAAGTCAGTCTGTGCCTCTTGGTGGCCATTGGGATCTAATGGAGAAACTAAGCAATTTTCCTTATGCCAGTGTAATCTTGCACAGTCAGGTGGCAACAGTGGATTTAAAAATATTTATTGGCTGATAGCAATAGGTCTGTTCCAATGAAAAAAATCAGACTGCACAGATGCCAGTTAAAAGGTTTTGAATGGGTGTTCCATAGACAAAACACAGCATTTTTTTTTTGGGGGGGGGGAGGATTTGATATTTACTGATAGGGTGATTTGAAAGAACACAGCAGAAAAGCAACTCTGATTGGCTGTGAGTTTTAAGCTTCTACACTTGCCTAGTGTGATCTCCCTCCCTCTTGAGCTGGCATTTGTTGTGATGAGTACTGCTTCCAGTTCTACCTTAAATTGTCACAATTTTGTATAAAAGGAGACATTGCACATGCTTAGGCTTACAGTATCATATGTAGAAAAAAACAATATTTTAAACAAGCCTATATTTAGGAGGAAAGAAGTAGTAATAGTTATGTTTAAAACATTATTTTAAGATGATGTACTTACTGTTCATGCAGTAGCCTGTGTAGTTTGAACAAAAATGGAACTGTTTCCTTCTTCTCCAACAATACTATTTTTGTCTGATTGGCTGGATAAAGAATTTCCTGTGATGTGTAAAATTAACTTTAAAAATATTAAAATTGCATAAATTACTGCTATGCTACTACTTGCTGTTATAGACTATCAATCTTTCTTTCTGAGCAATGCTATTGGTTAGCTGTGGTATGTGGGTGTTTTTTAAAAAACATGGCTGCTCTTACTGGGCTTACTGGATTATTCAGTCACATTAACAGTTCTTTCTTAATGAGTATGTTGATTGTGTGTGTTTTTTTGCAGTATAATAGTGGTCTGTGCCTTTTATTAGTGTTTGTTGATTCATTTTGTGGTTGCTAGCATTTCTGGGAGTGATCTGACCCACTTCCTGGTTGCAAAGGATCATGGGAAGCCAATGTTAAGGGTCAAATAAGCTCAGCAACAAAATGTTTCCATGACATAATATGGTTTTGCTACGAAACAATTCATGTATAATGAACAGGGCCAACTCGGGTACTATATTTATTGCGAGGAAACAATATTTTGCAGCACTAACAGTATTTATTTACATTAGAACCATTTGTGTGAAAAATTTTTTTTGTGGTAGAACATCATTGACTTACATAGCTCACATACCTCAAAAATTTTTATGGCTAGATTTTTTTTTGTGCTCAGAAACATAATTGATTTGTATGGGAAGTGTGCTCACACATAAAAAAGTTTTCATGTACAAAAAAAAAATGCCTCGAAAAGATCATTGACTTATATGGAGCGCATTCATGTCTATAATGTTTTTGTGGCTAGATTTTTTTTTACATTGAAAACATCATTGTTTTCAATGGAAAATGGGCATGCACATATGATGTGGTCATGCTGAAAAACATGTTACCTTGACAACATCATTGAGTTAAATAGGGCGTGCTCACATACCTTGAAAATCATCACAGCAGAAATTTTTTAACCTCGAAAGCATCACTGTTTTGGATGGAAAATGTACCCACACATACAATGTTTCCATGCCAGCAAAAATGTTACCCTGACAACATCATTTATTCCTATAGGATGCATCCACGTGAAGCAAAGATTTTTGTGACTAGATTTTTTTTTTTTTGAAATCTCTTTTTATCCCCTCTTGGTTGCCCTTGCCACTCTTCTCCTTCAGGCTAGCTCAATTCCCTCCAGTCCCCACTGAGTCTGCCCCTACAGTGCCTCTCTGGTGACTCCTACCTTGCCTCCTTCCTCCCATGGAGCACATTGCACAGTGGGGTCTGCCCATAGTTGCAGACTGGGTGGCTGGAGTGGCCATCATCCAGAGTGCCACGGGTTGTTTTCTGGTTTTCTGTCCCTTCCCTCCCTCCCACTGAGGATGCTGGCTTGGGCAGACGTGCCGCACGCCTGCCAAGTGCCAGATGGTGTCCTCCCTCCCGGCTCCCCATTGGGAGCCGCCATTGCCAGTCGGTTGCTTCACGGCTCTCCCAGGCATCAGGTGTATGAACACCCTGGTATCCCTCCCGGGGGAGAGCATCCATGGGGATGCTCGATCCTCCTTCCCCCTGCCAACCCTCGGTGACCCGAGTCCATTCCCGAACCTGGGTCGCCGGCGTGGTGCGAGGTGTGGCATCCAGTGCCTCAACCCTCAGCGCCACTGGGCCAGCTGACTAGATATTTTTTTTGTGCAAAAACATATTGTTTGCAAACGGGGAACATGCATGCACATTATTTTTCTCACCTTCATATTTTTTTGTGCTGAAACATTAATTCCTTCTATGGGAAGTGCTTGTTTGTGCAGGTTGTTGTTGCAAGTAAATAAATGTTGTCTCAAAAACACCATTGACTTACATGAGGATTTGTGCAGACACATTTTGTTTTTGGGGCTAAATGTATCTTTTTGTGAAAACAACATTTCTTCTTATGCAAACTGCATTTTCTTTCAACTTTTCACAGGCTTCCAAAATATTTATTGCAAAAGAAGAACCACGTTATTGTTCATTTAGAATGCTGATTCTCACAGTATGTTATTTTGTATGATTACAGGTCTTTACTTTAAGACACCATTTACTTGTGTGGTGAATGTGTGTGCAAATAGGATATGTATGGATGTTATTTTTTTATGTACGTTACCATAATGTATTATAGTAAATGATTATTCATGAAAGTAATTTCTTTCTGTTTTTTTAAGTGTGTGATCCTGTTCCATGACATACAGTGAAAATTGTATCCGTGGCTTGCTAGAATGCCTGTGAAACAAAGAAAAGCGAGTAGACATAGGTGAGATAAGTGTCATAACAATGTACAGTTGATAAAGGGTAATGTAGGTAGTAAAAATGCCATGAGAAAAACTGAGAACACTGGAAGGTCTGTACGTAGGAAAAAGTTGCCTGCTGCTTGTGAGACATCTGCCTCAGTTAGTTGTTCATCAACAACTACAAAATGTACAGCTCCTGATCATGTTGTTGGTATTAGGGGGCAGAGGAGAGCTGTTCGGGTTGCAGACATTGCCAATGCAACATGTAAACAGAAACACACTTCTGTGATTACTGGCCATCTTAGCAAGTTGACATTTTTCTGAAAATTAGCTTCAAAGGCTAAAGTTGATCAGATTATTTCTGCCGTGGTGAGACGTCAAGGCAAATGACTGAAGAGACAACTTGCCTTAATGAAACTATGTTTTAGGATTCACACTTTCATGAACATGGCACTTGCTCTCCTTGCACATTTGTGGAGATAAATGATACAGCAGATTGAACCGTTCAGCACTGCTCTGAATTCTGTTCATACTAGGCAGCAAAATGTTGTTACTCTGAACAGAGACAACTTTTGTGAAGTCTTTAAAGGAGTATGGTTACATAAACAGCACTCTGAAGACTTTTTCTAGCAGGAGTCTTACCATGCAGTTGCTAAAAATATCACTATTTCTGTTGGGCAGACTGGTAAGTTTTGTAATGTGTTGATTGTCACAAACACTGATGAACCAAGTGTGTCGTAATGTGTGGTACACCAGGTGTCATTTTGATTTCCCTAGATGTGTCTGCCAGCAAGGACATATGAATGACTTGTTCTCAGCCATGCGTCATCTTCTCAAGGCAAAGTGCACTAAAAGGGTTTATGAGTTACCCAGACAGGAGAATGAGGTGTTAATCAATGACTACAACGCTACTCTTCTTCTGATGTGGCAGGCAAACTTTGATGTGCAGTTTATCACTGACGACTCTCTGTCTCTTGTTTGGTATGTCACTTCATACATTACGAAACATGAGCAGACAAGTTTCCTTGAACTTTGGGAAGCTATTGCAACTTTCAGCTGATCATTGAGCTCACAGCTCTGGTCACTGGGATTAAAGACACTGTTTCACAGGGAGTGTGGAGCATATGAGGCCAGTGATCATTTGATTGGAACACACTTGAATGGCGAGTCTGATGCTGCACAATTTCTCAGTGTGAATTACAAAAAGAAACAAAGGTGTGTTTTGAAGTCTCATGATGAGATTGAGGAACTGGCTTTGCACCACCTTTCATCCAAGAACATTTTGAAGAACAACCTGATCAACACGTATTACCCACACCGGGATAGTATGTTGGATGATATGTGCCTCTACCATTTTGCCAAGTGGTACTACTACAAGGCTGATGTAGCACCTGACCAAACACAAGAGATTTACAAGGTCAGAGGCTTTGATGGGTGCCTTGCTAAAAGACAAAAACCCTGGCTGATTGACCACTGTAAATTGTCTCTCCAACACTGACAGTAAAGAACATTACTACTTTGTTCTAATGTTTTTCTTCAAGCCATGGAGGATTGAGACTACACTTAAAGGAGACTGTGAAACATATGAAGAACAGTTCTACCTTACATATGAGACCTTCAAGAGCGAATAGTCCAAAACAAAACATTCATAGACTGGAATTAGAAAGGGGCAGATGAATCAAGCTAAGAAACAGCTTGAAGAAGATACCCCAGGAAATTCTCAGGAAAACATAGATCCTGAGGGACAGGGCACTCTTGGGACTCCTCTCCCAATGAATGATCCTGTGATTCTGATGAGTGAAGTCGAGAGTCCCATGGAACATGGTTCTCATGCGACAAAGGATCCTAGTCTAGTGAAAGAGCAGCTGAATGGACAGCAGTTTCTCATTTATGATGTTGTCACAGAGGCAGTGAGACATGGCATCCTTCACGAGAAGAACCAACATAGATGTGGAAACTACCAACCATTACTAATGTTTGTTAGTGGTTCCACTGGCACTGGCAAGAGTTTTGTTACTGAAGCTATCACAGTAGAGATAAGGAAGCATACAGGAGAAGTGATGTCTGTAGCTGTTACTGCTCCTTCGAGCTTGGCTACATGCAACATTGGTGGTGTGATTCTACACAGGTTGTTTATGCTCCCTGTAGAACATGGCAAAACAGAAGAGTATCAAAAACTATCCCATGAGGTGGCATCTGAGCTGCACCCAATGTTTGCTAAGATGAAACTGTTGATCATTGATAAGATCATCATGGTTTCAAATGTCATGCTTGCATGTATTCATCTACATCTCCAGGAGATTCTTGAAACTGACCATGGTGAACCATTTGGGAGAAAGACTATTGTTGTGTTTGGTGACCTTCTACTAGAGATGGGCAAAGTGGTCCCAATTCGCTCCGTGAAGTGGAACGTGGAGTGAAAGCGAGTGTTGGAGTACTCCTGCTTAGCATTCAGATACTTCATGTCATTAATAAGTAATGCAAAGTTCATTAAAACAATGACTGTTTTACTCCGCCCCAAACCACTACTCCACTAATTCTTAAGAAGCTGATACATTGAAAACAATGTATAACCTTCACCTTACCATGTATTTTTAAGTGTCAAAAGCGAATTTTCAGTGATTCATGGGATTTCAGGACACATGGGCTCTAGATTGTTCTGCACAGCCTAAGTTTGGGGTAGTGTGTGTAGGAAGCTGTAGGAGACAATCTGCTCTGAGAGCTCTCTGTGATTCAAACCTTGTAAAATCTGTTAAAAAAGCCTTTTTGAGTCATTTTTTTTGCTGAAACTTTAGTTCATCGATTATAGGAAACCCTCCTGTGCTCATATCATCGAGTGTTTATTGTTTGAGTGTGTATTTTGAATGTCAATGTACAACATTCAGTCTGTGTACTGAGAGACAGTGGAGGTGTGCTTGGGGGAGGGGCGTATCTGTGGTGTAGGTAGATTAACTTGGAGAAAAAGACAGTGCTTTCTGTTTTGGTGATATTTCTTGTATAACTGTGTTAAGGTACACACAGTAATATTTTCAATAATTCTTGCCATTTTTTTGCTGATTGTTGTGGCGCAGCAGTGCATAATTTTAGTTTGTTTAAAATATGTGGTTATATTACTGAAGTTTTCAATTTGCTACGCAGTTCTTAGTATGTGTGTGAGTATGTGTGTGACACATGTCATCAAATCAGAAACCTTTTATTGTGCCACATAATTTCAGCAATGTGAACCTGCTATCCACTGCAGCTGTGTAATTTTTTGTGCTTCTTTGTGGTATCTTTACTGGTACTCGTACTAGTGACTCTTACTGCAGCAGTGCAGTAGACTGCTCCCCCCCCCCGTGGCCCGCCCCGACCGGCAAAGATATTCTTTTCCAGATTTGAATTTCTGATGGTGAGCACTGGTTAGGTGTTGTGCCTTTGCATCTGCATCTCTTCAGTGTGCAGCGCAATCTTAATCTGTCTGTACATTTGCATCTCTTTAAGGCCCAATCTCCATCTCTAACTTAAGTCACAGTTGTTTCTTTGGCTTCCCTTCAGAGTACTGGAAAGGTGTGGTGCATAATTCAGCATGAACATTGTACTCATTGCTATGCGTTTTTAAGTCAGGACCATCATCAGGAGTCACTCGTGATACAAATCACATTCTTCATCATCACGGTCACAAATGCGTCACAAATTACGATTTACGATCACGTCATGAATCACAACAGTCATTTTTTTTACTAGTTACGTGGTTGTATTATAAGTCTGTTGTGTAGTATCTCTCCATGCTTCACCACCCCACCATTGTACTCATTAATGAGTGTATGAGTGTTTTTAAGTCAGGAAGTTTTGTGATACATCTCATTGGGGCCCGGGGAAGTACAGCCATAGGCATTTGCGTTTCTTTATCATCACGGTCACAAATGCAGTCACAAATCACGATTTACGATTACGTCATGAATCACAACATTTATATTTTTACTAGTTACTTGGATGTTGTAAGCCTGTTTTGTAATATCTCTCCAGGCTTCACCACCACACCATTGTACTCATTATTAAGTGTTTTTAAGTCAGGGAGTTGGACAGTGTCTGCAGTACATACAAAGACTGGAAAGAAAACTGCACCCATGCAGTTTAGCACAGTATACTTCCACTGCTCAGAATACATACAGAAGACAACAAAAAAAGGGCATAATTACATACACGGGTTGGCGATGGTGGAGGAATACATTTTATAACACAGCAAGGAAGGTGTAGGGGGGCACATGGTGTGAGGAAAAAAAAACTAATGTGGGATCCCATGGTGATCCAGCAGCAGTTCCAGCATGACATAATTTGCAACTGGTGTCCCTCTATGTAAGAAAAATAAAATTTACAGAAAGAACAAATTAAGTAAAAAAGAGTACAGACAGAAAAGACAAAAAAATGCAGCTTTTAAAAAAGCTGTTGGGTCTAAATCAAAGTTTAAATCCCCTCCTCGTTCTGATCTCAAAATATCAGCAGTCACAAAACACACTCCTCTCTCTCTCCATCTGCACAGGAGAAAGTAAAAGTGTCTGCTTGTATGATTCACTTTCTTCCTGCCTATCTAAAGAGCATGTGACTTACAGTACTGTAAGCCACGTGATTTGTGGGGGGGGCTGTCAAATCTGAAACACCAAGTGGATCACGTAGAATCATAATGAGGAACACGAAGTCCATTAAAGACAATGACTTCGCTTTACTTCGCATTGCCATTCTGCCTTAACGTGAAGTGATAATGACAAGGCGGAGTGAGCACTTTGCTTTGCCCACTCCACATAGCATAGTGGCAATGCGAAGTGCCCACTTCGCATTCACTTCGCCAGCAGAATTTAAATTCGCTGCATCTCTACCTTCTACAACTTGCACCCGTGAATGGAGAGCATGTCTTTACAGCACTGACTATAAAGCAAGCGAAGTTTACTGTAGGGTGCATTGGAGGAATCAGTCTTTGGAAATTGTTCCTTTACAGTAGTAGCCACAGACACTGCAAGCTATTTCCCCAAATTTCTGTGATATTTCCAGAAATGTCTGATGCTTTTTGCATTTAAACAGTAGGGGCAGCAGAGAGAAACTCTTCAGAAATTTCGCGAAATATCTGGAAATAGCTTGCAATGTCTGAAGCTACCACTGTACACTGAGCTAACATACTAACATACTAATTGCCAGAAGATTAGGCCTTGCAGTCTATCGAGTCTGCTCAAACCTCAGATCCCTAGTTTGGTGCCAAGGCCCTCCCCCCCTTGAAAATATGTGACAGAGTGATGATCTTGCTTATAAGGCACTGTTGGATCAAGCTCTCATTGGCTCTTTGTCACGATACAATGTTTCTCTGTTGAACACATGCTGTATCAGTAATAAGTATACATCTCTGACTGCTGCATGTGATGTCTTTACTAATGTGTACTCAGACACTGCATGGGTTGTGTGTCTCATGCCTCTACTCAAGCAGTGTGCTGAATTTAACAGTATTATGTTGCAGAGACATGGTCAGGAAATCATTACTCTGCATGCAGTTGACACCATTGATGATGTGGTCTTGAGTTGGAATCTGGTAGCAAAGCTCACTCAATGACTGTCTGAGCTAAAGTCTAATGTGTTTCATACAGCTGGATTAGAAGCTGTTCTGTCTATATGAATGCACACATCATGCTATGCCTCAGTCTTGATGTGGAGCATGGTATGGTGAATGGTGTGATGGGACACATAAGTGACTTCCAGTACAACGTACAGAAGACATTCATAGAGGCCTATGATGTCAAGTTTGACAACATTGAACAGTCGCTACCTATTTCCAGGACCACTGTTAAGTTCCAGATTGTGAAAGACATATATGTGACTAGGAAACAGTTTCTTGTGGTAAGCGATGTAATAAGAACTCAAGTTGAAACATTTAAACCAGATGTATTAACTTTAACAGAAACTTGGCTCTCATCTAAAATCAAAGATGTTGATGTATCCATAGATAATTATAATGTTTTTAGGCAGGATAGACAAAAAAAAGGGGTGGGGGGTTATGTTGTATTTAAATAACATATATAAGGGTCAATTGAAATTTGTTAAAACATTTCCAGATCAATTGGGCTTGTTAATTGTACAAATACAAGGAAATACAGGTCTCTTATTAAATATTATGGTTTGTTATAGACCCCCATCTGCTAAAAGTTTTGCAATACAAACTTTGTGTGAACATATTGCTCCCTTTATAAATTGTGAGACAGTATTGCTTGGAGATTTTAATTGGAATATGTTAATTCCTCAATTAACGATTCTAAATCAGTTTGCAGCTCTTAATTTGCAGCAATTGATTAATACACCTACTCGACTGCATCAATCAAATAATGAAAAACATACTTTATTGGATTTAATACTTACAAATAGACCTGAAAGATATATATCAGCAGTTCATGAAAATGATGTGAGAGATCACTGTTACATTTCCTGTATTAGGGACACTCAGATGGAGAAACGACAATCACAATTTATTTATGTAAGGATGTTTAATCATTTTAATGAACAGGCATACTTAAATGATGTGGCAAAAATTCAATGGAATTTAATGTATACTTGCCCAGATGTACACACAGCATGGCTTTTCTTTAAATGGTCTCTTGTGGAAGTTATTAATAAACATGCTTCACTTAAATTAAAAAAACATAAATAAAAGAAAAAGAGTGCCTTGGATAACACAAGAATTGAAGGATTTAATAAAAAAAATTAAAATTATGGCATATAGCTAAAACTACTAAGGAAATTAAAGATATCTTGGCATTTAAGGTCGTTAGAAATAATTGTACTAAAAATATTAGGAAACAAAAAAGGAAATATTATGAAGATTATTTCTCCTTATCAGAAAAAAATCCACGTGCACTATGGAAAGGCATAAATTTGATGAAGGGAAGTCAAGGCTCAGTTAACTTGTCAACATCTTTGTCATTTGAAGGAAAAACTTTTGTGACGGATGTTGACAAGATAAATGTATTGAATTCCTTTTTTGTCTCTGCTGGTGATGCATTTAATAAAAAGCATCCAGACTTGCCACTCCCTGTTTTGGATATTGATTTTGGTAATGGACTTAAACTACCTGTGTTTTCATTAGTCCAATTCAATTATATGATGTTAAAAAACAGTTACAGACTTTAAATATTAGAAAAGGTCCTGGATGTGATGAGATCCCCCTTTTTTCTGAAATTGGCAGCTGAATTATTGGCACCTCATCTTACATATATTTTTAATTTTTCTTTGGATAGTTGTTAATTACCAATTGATCTGAAAACAGCTTTTGTTACTCCAGTATTTAAAGGGGGTTACCTATCAAACCCAGGATCTTATAGGCCAATTTCAGTATTACCAATATGTGCAAAAATACTTGAAAAACTTGTGAGTATTCAATTAACTAATTATCTTTTTAAGTATTATATAATAACACGTTTACAATCAGGATTTAGAAAGGGGCATAATACCAAACATACAATTTTAAAAGTAGTTGACCTGTTGAATGCTTTTGACAAAAACCAGGAAGTTCCATCATTATTTCTGGATTTGTTGAAGGCATTTGGCACAGTTCATCATATTATATTACTTAATCAGTTAAAAAATGTTGGATTAGGTATTCCAGCATTAGGCTGGCTTCATAGCTATTTGATTGGAAGATTATAATCTGTTAAAATAGGAGGTATGTGTTCAACATCAGCTACCCTATTAAATGGGGTACCTCAAGGGTCTGTGCTTGGCCCCCTCCTTTTTCTATTATATATAAATGATTTACCAAATTATTGTTCATCTAAAACTTGTATACAACTTTATGTGGATGATACAATTTTGTACACCATGAGTGATGATGTGGATATGGCGATGGTTGTTTTGCAACAAGATTTTAATAAAATACAGAGGGAACTTGTTAATTTGAGATAGCTTCTGAATGAGAAAAAAACACAGTGGATGATGTTTGGTAGAAAAGATTTTAAAGATTCAGCTATAAAGGAGCTTAGATCTTTATCAGCAATTGACATAGAAAGAGTAAACTCCTATAAATATTTAGGAGTTATACTAGATAAAAATTTGACTTTTGAATTGCATATAATGTCTATGACAATGAGACTGAAGAGACTTCTGAGTTTCCTTTATAGGGATAGAACTCTTTTTAGTTTAAAGATTCGGAAATTATTGGTTTCTGCCTTATTTTTACCAGTATTAGATTATGGTGATATAATTTACAAAAAATGCAAAAAAAATCATTGCTGTGTTCCTTGGATGTTCTCTTTAATAGTGTGTTGAGATTTATAACAAATCTTCCTGTTAGAACTCATCGTTGTATGCTATATCAAAATTCGGGTCTTCTTTCATTATTTGATAGGAGAGAATATCATTGGAATTTATTTGTGTATAAGTTTGTACAATGGTCATTGCCTCTTTTTTTGTTAAATATATTGCAAGTAAGAATACAGAGTCGATATAATTTAAGATCTTCTGTCCTGAAAGGTTTTATTAGATTTAGAATCAGAACAAAATTTGGTGATAAAATAATTTCAAATTTAGTGCCTAAAACTTGGGAACTAATATCCAAAAGGTGGAAATGCACAGTATTGTTACCATTTAATCATTTTAAATCTTTTTTAATGACTTTATATAGCAAACACTGTCATTGTTATGGATAAATTATTGATATTTGGGTTTGTGTATAACTAAAAATAATCAATATTATATTGAAACTGAAATTATGTATGTATGTATGTCTGTTTATGTGATGTTATGTTAAATGTGGATTCAATTGCAAAAGAGATAATTTAATCTCAATTTGAAATCCAATAAAGTTTGAAAGTTTGTGTGTGTTGCATATGTTGTTGTATACATACACAAGTCGCAAGGCTTAAGCTTGGACTCAGTTATGGTTGACATAGGCACTGGCATCTTGAAGGATAGCATGAGCTATGTTGCACTTTCACATGTACAGACTCTGGCTGGTTTGAATATCATCAGCATAGCACCACATAAAATCCTGGCTGACAGACGATGCGTTGCAGAGTACAGCAGACTTCATACTCTGTACCAGCTGACACTGCCTCTTACATCTCTACCCATGCATGTAGCACAGTGCAATGCTACAGTCACAGGTTCTGGCATGAAAAAGTGGTACTGAACAGATATACCAGCATTGAATTCTGACAGCACAAAGAAGCAATCCACAGCACAAAAGCAGACAAGCTCTCCTCTCTGAAAGAGGATGTTTGGAATGAGTGTTGTCCCAACGTTTGACAACAGTACTGGAGTAAACTGCTATGCAAACTCAGCAATGCAAGCATTTCTCCACATGTCTCACTTTGTTGCAACTATCAAATCTTTGCAATTCACAGCACTGTCCAAGTCATTGAAGAAGATTGTGAATGATAGTGACAAGCATGACAACAGCATACAGACTCTGACACCCTTATGACTTATGTTAGGTGGGTATGATGGCCATGTAGACTATGTGTAAAAATGGGGGCAGGGGGCCCTTTTAAACTTTAGAAAGAATATAGAAGACTTCCAGTCACTTCAATCTTGTTTTATTCCATCCCCTACATTTCACCACATCTTGGACCATCAAACATTCACCAATAACATCCAGCAGGATGTGACTGAGTTTATGATGGCCATCATTAACAGCTTGGAATCAGATCTGATTTCCATGTGACAGTACTTTACTGTCACCTATGTGACAACGTATACTTACCTGTCTTGTCAACTTTACCACAGAGAAGTAACAGAAAACATGCTTTGGATTTCATTATATGTTCCACAGGCATGTTCTGTTAACTTTAGAGAACTGCTCAGGAATGCAGAGTGTGACTGGAGATGTACCCGATGTGGAGGAGAGTGTCTTCAGTCCATATGACTCAGAACCTCTTCTAAGCATCTTCTTGTAGTCTTGCAGAGATTTGATGCAAATGGACTAAGAATTGACACACCAATCAGTGATTTTGTAGCTAGAAGAGTACAATTCATGGGTGCATGCTTTGATACTCAGGCTGTGATTTTCAACCATGAAGCATTTGTACAATCAGGACATTGTGTAAAATGGCTGCGTGGAATGCAATGACTACATGAGCACTTTTAAACAGAGACTACCTCGAAATTTAAAATATGCTTATTGTGACAGGGTAGATTAGGACCCTGTCCCATTTGTTTTGGAGAAAGTGCTTAAATGCAAGGATCTGTATTCTTTCCTTTTCTGTCTCTTCTATCTGGTTGCACAACCAAATTTTCCTGTGAGACCTTGGACTTGATCAGCCCGACCAGTCTCGCAGTCCTTTGTCTCTCACTGTCTCTCAGTTTTCTCTATGCTTCCTGACCTGTGCCTCGATGACACTTATGTCTTGGTTCTGAAAGATTATAATGACCATCATTGGGCAGAGGAGTAGTCATGCTAAATGTAATATTGCTGTGTTTGACACCCTCTGGTGGTCATCACAGTGTGCTGTGCAACCTTTCCTTACCATGTACTGTTGTTTCCATATTGCTTTGTGAAACACCATGAAGTACAGATTAGGCATATAGATATAATCTTACGATGTCAGCAACTAAAATGGATGTTGCAGTGTTTTATGCGAAAACATGGCCTAAGTGGGCTCAAAGTGGAGTGGGCTGTGTGCATAATCACTTGACATACAACACTTGTTTTAGCTGTGGAATAATCATAAAATCAGCATATACACATCTTAGATATATGCAATGTTGTGCTAATAGTCTGTTGCTTACTGCACTGGTGTACTGTGTCACATATTATGTGTTCAGATTGCTTGCAGCACTATTATGTGTTTATACACTGTGCATTGAGTACCACAAGAAACATAACTACATTTGTTAGTGTTAATGTTTCTTGTACATGAGGAATGTTCTCTAGATGTTTCACATCTCTGTTATGATGCTGAAACACTTATTGTAATATTACGCTGTTACTACAGCTTTACAATAATATCTCTATGTGCATGCAGACATGTTGCTGTGCAATACTTCAGTGCATACAGTGAGATTCTACCTGATGTTTTTATGTATTCAGGTAGTATCTAAATGAGATCTGTACAGTGTTTAGCTAAAGTGATACATTTACTGCTACATTTGCTTACTTTTGCCAACAGTACACTGCTATGTAACAGTATTACATTAAAAGCTTGTTGTTAAAAGTTACACATTTGTATTGTAAATATGTTAATGCATTCACATTTGTGTGACTATGTATAGCTTACCAAATTCTTTATATCATTGACTGTGACAATATTTTCATGACTCACTATTTAGTAGTCAGAGTTACATAATGCATGTATAGCAGTGTATTTAGTATTGTGTATTGTTTTCTCATTTAATCTTGTTAGTCTTTATGCTTACAGTGATGAAATGTTATTCTTTGTGCATTATGGACACATGAATTTATACTTCATTTAATAATAATTGAGAATGTTTTTTAAACTTTGTTAGATCTTACAATGGATTTTCATTTAGATAGCTCTACACTTTGATATCTGTAAATAATGCATATTTGCTATGAATGACTCTTAGCATGAAGTTTTAAATGATCCTACTAATAATTTAAAAATATATAGCTGAATTATTATATAGTTCCATTTGATATACAATGACTTTTATGTATAATTTGTGCTACATAGAATGAGATACACATTTGTAGTTATTTGTTAAGATCACTGTAAATCACACACTGTGTTCAGTGTCAGTTCAATGTATGTTCCTGATTTTTTTGGATCGCTTTAATTAAGGGGTCGGGTGAGGAATTTGCCCAGATGCACATATGATTAAAATATAACAGCATAATAACACACAATAGCAGCAATCTTCTGATATGTTGCTATTGTATAAACAGTTTGTTATTTTGTTTACCACATTTGGTTTTTGCCCACCACAGGAACATTAACTTATTCAGTCTCATATTGTTTTTTAAAACATATTGTATACTTGTTTAACAAAATGCACAGTAACATTATGAGGCTGAATGAACTGAGCAATTTGACCTTTTAAAAAATACAGTTGACATTTAATAATTAGTAAAACTTATTTCTCTGTGTCTAGTGTCTTTCTTGTTGACTATAGATGATTCATATATTGTTCAAGTTTCTAATGAAGCAGAAATGAATATAACGAAATGATGCTACACATACATGTGTAGGAGGTATGGTAATATATGTTAATCAAAGGTATGGATACTAGTTAGCAGAAATGTATGCTGCATTCTTAAGGGTGGATCGGAGCACAGGGACCGGAGGGCCCATGCTCCCACTTTATAAAATAATGAGTTTAAAGCTGTGTACATATTTACTTCATTACAATGTCTCAAAAAGGAAGGAAATTCTTTGCAACAAAAACTCTGTTAGTGCACCAGTTAGGGTTGCTTCCACAGTGACAAAAGTGAGGAAATTCGACATTAGAGTTTTCAACCATAACTCCGAATTCCCCCCCCAGACACACACACACACACACACAGCACACATACAAGCAGAGGACAGTACAAGGCAATACTACCAATCAGAAACAGACACCACAAGGTAACAGAAAGAACATACAACTCTGTGAACATACCACATGAAGCATCCATCATGTTTCAGTAACTGTATCACTTATGCTGCCATCCTAGTGTCTTGGAGTACACCCACATGCTGTGCAAACATGTGGGGAGGTGTTAAGAAGGCTATGTAGAACATTTGGGATGAAAATTCTTTGAGATGGGATGGTTATTGCTATTACTTATTGTTTTGCTACACGTGCTAATAACTTAATCTGTGGAAGCACAGGGACCAGTCTCTACTGTGTTTACACAGTTAGATGCACATGTCCATCTGTGAAGGGATGGGACCGCAGGGTGTAAAACAACCTACACTGTAACTGTGACAGATTCATACTGTTCTTCTGTATGGATGGGGAGATGGAAGCACACAATCCAAAGTACCATGTGGTTCCACTGTTAGATTGTACACTCTTCTACTATCTGCATGGAGGGATGTGAGTGTACGGTGAATAACCCTCCACTCCCAACATGATATATGCAGACCATAGTAGTATCTTGATAGAGGAATGGTGTTCCCACCATGACATATAGACACTGTTCTATTATGTCAATGTAGGGCTGGGAGTACAGGGTCTTTTAGACCCTGCACTCCCATCCCTACATCGACACAGTACGACAAAAAAAGAAATGTGGTAGCTGTGTTAGTCCAGTGAACAATGCAGAGGAAAAAAAATAAATATGTTGCAGGTGATATCTTCTATTGGACTAACAAAATTATTTTTAAGACTAGCTTTAAAGAGGTAAAACTCTCTTCCTCAGGTCAAATTGAAAACAGCTGAGCAGTATGACATATATAAAGGTTGGATGTGGATTCAAAACCTAGACTAGCAGTTTACAGATCAAAGTGTTGCAGTCAATTTGCACCACTTACAAACAGGAAGACTGATTTTCACTGGAGTGTTTCTGTTGGAGAGATCAACTTGTAAGATCAAAGGACTGCCTAATTTTACTCTGACTCTGGACCATTAATTAACATTTCTAAAAAGTCAAGACAGAAAGAAAATACATACCATTGTCTTAAGAAAGTACCTGTTAAAAGAGCCAGAGGGTGCCGATGTGAGGGTTTAAAAAGAAACTTTGAGGCCCTGCTTTATGTATAATCACTGGTAATGTATTAAAAAACAACATCCTTATTAAGTCCTTTTTCCTTAGTGTCAAAGTATTGTATCATTTTTATTTCAAAATGTTTGTGGATCCTGGCTGTTTTTGAAGTTCCCTTTTAACACTCTGACAGTAAAATCTCTGGTGGAGTGATCTGGTATAGAAAAATGTTCCCCTACTGGCATATTTTCATTTTTATGGGTAACTGTGAATCTGTGGTGATTCATTCTTGTTTTGAGTTCCTGTTTGGTTTCATCAATATAGCAGCCTTCCTCACATTTTCTTCATTGTGTCATGTATACTATGTTGCTAGAAGAACAGGCATATGAGTTTTGGATTATACATGCTTTCCCATTATGGCTGACACATGTCTCAGGAGAGATATGTATACATAGTTTCCAGTGAGGTGCTTTGCATGGTTTTATACCAGTGTCACCTAATTGGAGCTCAGAGGGAAGTTTGCTTCTCACCAGTTTCTGCTTCAGGTTTGGTGGCTGGCGGAAGGCAAGCACTGGTGGAGTGGTAAATATATTTTTTAGTGTTTCATCTTCAGACAGTAGTGGCTGTAGATATTTAATATTTTCCATAGTTTTTCTAGTTCTGGGTTGTAGATTACTACCAGAGATGTGCGATCAGATGTTCTCTGTGGCTTGTACTGTAGTAGTTCTTCCCTAGGCCTACGGAGTGCAGAATGAATATTCCTGTCAATTGAGCTGGTTTTATATCCCTTCTGTGTCTGAAAGCTTCTTTTAGTGTAATAAGGTGTCTGTCCTTGTCATCTTGATTAGAGCACATGCAGTGGTACCAGATGGTCTGGCTGCATATAATGGATGTTTTTGTACGAGAGGGATGGTAGCTCGAGCTGTGCAGATAACTGCATCTGTCTGTTGGTTTTCTGTACAGAGATGTTTGTAGTGTTCCATTTTTTTTAGTCTGACTCTGGTATCCTGGAAATGCACACACTTTATTTATGTATTTGGAATTTAAGGTAAGGATAGAAGTTATTGAAGCTGTCAAAAAAATGTTTTAAGTTTTCCTCTCCTGCTGTCCATATGATAAAGATATCATTAATATATCAATAGTATTTTAATGGTTTTTGATATTGCGTGCTGAGGAACTTTTCTTCTAGATCTGCCATGAACAGACTGATGTACTGTGGTGCCATCCTGGTGTCCATAGCCTTTCCCATATTTTGAAGGTAAATGTCTCACAATGACAGTGACATAGAAACTGAGGACCTTACCTTCCTGTGGACTGCTTCCAATACAACACAGAATAGAGAGGCGCCCAGCTCACAGTGCACACAACAGTCAGCCTCAGAGGGAACCTTAGACATTCAACCTCTTGGAATTAAAACTATACAGCACACAAAGGACCCTACCTTGCCACACACCAGTTGCCAAATGGACGTGAATATTTACCCCAGATAAGGGTCCGCAATGAACACTGAATCAGAGCTCACTAGGACTGACAATTGGATGATCATGTCCAATGGAATAATTAACCTCTCTAGCCACCGGCTATCACAGTCAGAAATGTCAGTTCTCTCTATAGGTTTGACATTCTGTCCCTCTTCAAAACTTAATGAAATACAACTGTACTCAGACCTTGAGGAATTCTTTGGAAGGTTACAACAGAGAGAATTCTTCCACGATCAAGAGGGATCATCTGATAGGAGTTATAACCACAAAAAGAAGCACTCTCACTTTACGCCACTGCGTGGACATAACCCTAAACTGGACAACTATATAGACAGCTTTAAACACAGGGCACAATCACAAATCTCCAGCAAACAGAGGAAAATTCTATACAACCTCTCACCTTTGGAGAGAAAAGCAATTGATAGCCTACAAAACAATAAAAGCATCACTATTAAACCTGCTGATAAAGGGTATGCAGTTTTGATCATGGATACAACCAAATACATACAGGAAGGCTACAGACAACTTTCAGACAACACCTAATACAGGAAGTTAACTGCAGACCCCACAAAGAAATTCATGAAAGAATTGAAGCAACTAATCAGCACATTTCCAAAACATACACATACAAAACTGTAAAATCTGATACCAAGAAGGCCAGCACTAGGAACCTTCTACACATTACCAAAAATTCACAAATCTGGAAACCCTGGTAGACCAATTATATCTGGAATTGACACATTAACTGAGGGGATTTATGGACTCATAGAAGGTATACTCAAACCACTGGTACAAAACACAAACAGCTTCACACAGGTTACTAGAGACTTTCTAAACAAACTGCACAGTATTGACCAGTTACCACCTGACACTGTTTTGGTCACAATGGATGTTGAATCCTTGTACAGCAACATCCCTCACAGAGATGGCATAATGGCATACTGTGAATACCGATGAAAAGTCACTACAAAGAGAAAATATCCACCAGATGTTATAGCCAGACTTATGGAATACATCCTTACACAGAAGTATTTCAGCTTCAACACTGACATTTACCTTCAAAATATGGGAATGGCTATGGGCACCAGGATGGCACCACAGTATGCCAATCTGCTCATGGCAGATCTAGAAGAAAAATTCCTAAGCACGCAATATCATAAACCATTAAAATACTATCGATATATTGATGATATCTTTATCATATGGACAGCAGGAGAGGAAAACTTAAAACAATTTTTTTGACAACTTCAATAACTTCCATCCTTCCATTAAATTCCAAATAAATTACTCTGTGTGTGCATTTCCTGGATACCAGAGTCACACTAAAAAATGGAACACTGCAAACATCTGTGTACAGAAAACCTACAGACACATGCAGTTACCTGCACAGCTTGAGCTACCATCCCTCTCATACTAAAACATCCATTATATGCAAACCAAGCCATGCGGTACTGCCACATTTGCTCTAATTAAGACGACATGGACAGATACCTTATTACACTAAAAGAAGCTTTCAGACAGAAGGGATATAAAACCAGCTCCATCGACAGGACTATCCCATTCTGCACTCTGTAGGCCTAGGGAAGAACTACTACAGTACAAGCCACGGAGAACATCTGATCCCACACCTCTGGTAGTAACCTACAACCCAGAAATGGAAAAACTATGGAAAATAATTAAAGATCTGCAGCCACTACTGTCTGAAGATGAAACTCTAAAAAATATATTTCCCACTCCACCAGTGCTTTCTTTCTGCCAGCTACCAAACCTGAAGCAAACTTCCCTCTGAGCTCCAACTAGGTGACAAAGGTACAAAACCATGCAAAGCACCTCGCTACAAACTATGTAAACGTATCTCTCCTGAGACATATATCAGTCATAATGGAAAAACATTTACAATACAAAACTCATATACCTGTTCTTCTAGCAACATAGTACACGTGTTACAATGCAGAAAATGTAGGGAAGGCTGCTATATTGGCGAAACTGGACAGGAACTTAAAACAAGAATGAATCACCACAGATTCACAGTTACCTATAAAAATGAAAATACACCAGTAGGGGAACATTTTTCTATACCAGATCACTCTACCAGTGATTTTACTGACAGAGCGTTAAACAGGAACTCAAAAATAGCCAGGATCAGCAAACATTTGAAATACAAATGATACAATATTTTGACACTAAAGAAAAAGGACTTAATAAAGATGTTGTTTTTTTAATACACTACCAGTGATTATGCATAAAGCAGGGCCTCAAAGTTTCTTTTTAAACCCTCACATCGGCACCCTCTGGCTCTTTTAACAGGTACCTTCTTAAGACAATGGTATGTATTTTCTTTCTGTCTTGACTTTTTAGAAATGTTAATTAATGGTCCAGAGTCAGAGTAAAATTAGGCAGCCCTTTGATCTTACAAACTGATCTCTCCAACAGATGCAGTCCAGTGAAAATCAGTCTTCCTGTTTGTAAGAGGTGCAAATTGACTGCAATGCTTTGATCCATAAACTGCTAGTCTAGGTTTTGACTCCACATCCAACATTTATAGGTCAAACTGCTCAGCTGTTTTTACTTTGACCTGAGGAAGAGAGTTTTTTCTCTTGAAAGCAAGTCTTAAAAATAATTTTGTTAGTCCAATAAAAGGTATCACCTGCAACATATTTGTTGTTTTTTTCTCTACAGTACATAGTACGACAGAATCCATATAACATGCTATCCTTATGTCCTTCAGACCCTGCCCTTCCAGTCCTTCATCAAGATAGTACAACACTATCCATATGTCACAGTGGAATCACAGGGTCCTTTGGACCATACACTACAATATCTCCATTGAGATAGTACAACACAATCCACATCTAGCACTGTTCATGTGTTGCAGTGCTCTCATTGTGACATATAGATAGTGTGACATATGGATTGTGTTGTAGTATGTCGAAGGACAGATGGGACTGCAGGGTATGAAGGACTCTGTGCTCTCACTGTGACATATGTATAGCGTGACATATAGATTGTGTTGTACTGTCTTGATGGAGGGATGGTAGTGCAGTATCTGAAGAACCATGAGCTCACACTGTGACATATGGACAGAGTGATACATGAATAGTGTTGCACTATGTTGATGTAGGGATGGCAGTGCAGGGATCATAGGACCCTGCATTCCCACTGTGACATATAGACAGTGCTGTTCTATCTCAATGGAGGGATGGGAGAACAGGATCCAACTGACCATGCTCTTCTACCATGACTTATTAGTACTGTTGTACTATCTTCATGGAGGAATACAGTTCATGCAATGGTCCATCTTACATAATTACACAGCATGTGGGTATACCCCCCAAGACACTGGAATGGCAGCAGAAGTGATACAGTTGCTGAACCATTGTTCTTTCTGTTACCTTATGGTGTCTGTTTCTGACTGGTTGTGTTGCCTTGTACTGTCCCTTGCTTGTATGTGGGCTGTGTGTGTGTGTGGGGGGGAATTCAGAGTTAGGCATAAAACCCTAATGTTGAATTTCATCGCTTTTGTCACTGTGGAAGCAACCCTAACTGTTGCATTAACTAAGATTTTTTGCAAAAATATATATAAATATATATACAGTATATATATATATATATATATATATATATATACACACACACATATATATATATATATAAATATATATACATATATATATATATAATATATATATATATAATCATGGAAAAAACTCCATTTATTGCATCAGTTAGGGTTGTTCCAACAACAAAACGAGAAATTTGGTGTTAGAGTTGACACCTTGCACTCCCATGCTCACCTTATTTCACCTAACAGTCATCAGGGTGTGTTAGTCATCAGCCCTAACTCTCACCCCATTCCATGTACAATCAAGCTGAAGTGGTGCAGTATAGGAGAATGGGGTGAGAGTTAGGACTGACAACCCCAACACACACCCCGATGCCTGTTGGTGGGGGCAGGTGTGGGGTGCAAGGGGTGGCAACCCTAACACCAAATTTCCTCACTTTTGTTGCTGTGGAACAACCCTAACTGGTGCATTAAACAGAGTTTTTTGCCATGAATTTCCCTTCTTTTTGAGAATTTGCATTATAAATAGTGAATGGAGATTGCATTGACACTTAAGAAACTTGTTTTAAGGCATTGAATTGATGCCCAAAAGATTTCTTATATAGAATGGCTTCAGGACCTTCTGTTTAACTTGTGGGTGGAACTATTGAAAGTATCTCTGGGTCATCCATCTTCTAGATATAAAAAGATATGGGCCAGGATGCATGCTATTTACTGTATATGCTACAAACTGGAGTTCACTCGGCTCAATGATATTCTAGGTTTCATTTGTCCCTACAGTAGTGGATAGATATTTTCTATCCACGGAGTCAATCCAACACAGTTTTTTTTTGTATGGCTTTGCTTTAGTAGGGAATGGGGCTAATACACATCCATGCTGAGGCTGGGGGATGGGAGGGGGGGGGGTTTGTTTTGGGGTGGTAGGGGGAGAGGTAGACATTTTGGGGAAGGATAAAAAGGGAGGGGACATGTCACTGTACTTCCTGTGCTTGATATCTTGCCTGTATGTGCATTCTTGTTATTCTGGTAACTGTGCCATGTCATTTGATTTATGTTTGAAAACAACAAAATATTAATTTCAAATAAATAGTGAATGGAATGTGGTGGTGGGAGAGTGAGGCACTTTGGGTCCCACACTGCCACCATGTTAATTTTTGTCACTTCACTGTGCTAAAACTGTATGACCGACTGAAATGAAAATTTGTAAATGAAGACATGTACCATACCACAACTTGTATAACAAATCTTATCTGAATCTGTTCAACAGTTGCACAGCGTTACGCTGTGAAAACTGTGCATGAGTGCCGGAAATAACATTTTTGCCACTTCACTACACTAGAACCATATATCTAATGGAACCAAAAATTGTTAAAATAAGACATGTACCATAGCACACCATGTGTCCATAATTGTGTGTACATCTGTTCAACGGTCACACAGTACCATGTGCAAACAATGTAACATGCACAATTCAGCAACCATAAGTGCCAGTGACCCAAAAATTGGCACAGTCAATGATGCATTAAAAATCTTTGTACATTCCAAATGCCAGGCAAATCGAACACATGGTTCAGACGTTATTGAAACATAATGAATCAAATTTTCATTCATCAGAGTGGCATAACTCTACACCTGTTAATGTTTTACATACCAAACCACTGCAAGGCACCTCCATGCCACTAGGGCTACCAATGCTATAAATGTCAAGCCAGTTGCACAATGCAGAATGCTATGCACAAAATGTTAACTGCAACACGCAGTATCTCTGCAGTGAATTATTTTACAACATGTAAACAGCATTATTCACATCCCCAGGACATCCACGTAACACCCTGTACATTTCATGTGAAAAGACCAAACTGTTCCAGAGATATTCAATATTTATGTTTCTGCACCTTTAAGAAGTCTTCCGCCACAAAATGGCGGTAATTACAGTCGAAAATGCACTAAAATGGTGGACCTGGTGACCAAAAAATCTGTAACTGCGAGGGGGGCTAACTTCAAATGACAATAACTATGGAACGGAACAACATTTGTTCACCAAACAAAAACTGGCACGTTCCTTCAACACAGGTCTTTCTATGTGGCAAGTTTCAGATCAAACAACCACACATTGACTGTGCTATTCATCATGGAAGACAGTGCAAAAAAAAGCAAAAACAATGTTTTGCATTGCACTACGCAAAAACACAAACGGTAACGTTAACGCATACGGTGATGGCAACAGTAAGTAAAAGAAAATAGTAATGCTAAAGGTAACGCAAATGCAAGTGCAAATGGAAATGCACACAGTGATGCAAATAGAAACAATGCAAATGGTAAGAGAAACACAAGCACAAACATAAATGAAAACAGAAATGGTAACACAAATGGTAACGCTAACAGCAACAGAAACACAAACAGTTATGAAAATGGTAACAAAAATGCAAACGGTAATAGAAACGCAAACAGAAACACAAATGGTAACAGCAGTGGTGATGCAGAAGGAAACAGTTACGCACTCAGCAATGGAAATGCTACTGAAAACACAAATGCTAAGGCCAACAGAAACACAAACACAAACGGTAATGAACACACAAACAGTAATGGTAATGCAATTGGAAACTCAAACTGTTACGGTAACACCGACAATGATGCCAAAGGAAATAGTAGCGAGTATGCAAATGAAAATGGTAATGCACACAGTGACGCAAACGTAAACACAAATGAAAACAGTAACGGAAATGCAAATGGTAACAGTAACACAAACGCAAAGGGTAACGCACACAATGGCGTAAACAGAAATGCTAACACAAACGATAATGAAAATGCAAGCAGAAACATTAACGGTAACAGTAACGCAAACGCACACCCTTTTTTCCCAAAAAGGTACATTCAGAAGCACAGTGAATACAAAGAATGTATGCATAATAATGGCCCTCGGAGAAGAAAATGAGCACTTGGAATACTATATTATTTATATCTCAAGAACCGTACGATATAGAAAAAAATTTAAAATCTCCTATTATTTATGACTTTCCAGGCTAGATTTGCACTTAGCCACCTAGCAGGGGACTAAGCATTCTTCCAATGAAAAGTCTGTATCTCGAACCGTTTTGGAGATATGGGCCCAAAAGGCGTGGCGGTCACCCTGGCTTTCCAGGCAGGTGACATTTGGGGAGGTTTGAAGGAGTTGGAAGAAGTTTGTGTCCACAATTGTTGACTATTACAGCTGCAAGGTCGTGAGTCACAGCTGCTAAGATCTCATTGAGTTGGTGTTGGGAGTTGGTTGGGGGGGGTTTCCTTCATGGACCTGGAGTTCCCTGGACCCTGCTCCCTGGACTTCTGTCAGAGGATTGGGGTTGGATGGTAAGAGGCATAGATTGCCTCATGGTCGGTGGGTGGTGGGGCCATCTGTGTTGTCTGGGGTCTCTGGGGCTGTGGGGTCCCCTTTCCCTCTTCCCCTGGCTTGGAAGATAATTAGATCTACCTATTGTATTAGCCAGCATTACACTGTGTCAGTTTATTTCTTGACTCCCTGCCTGGAAGCTGAAGGGTAAAGGAAATCTGTTCTGCCTAGATTTCAGCCAGCTAACTTTTGCCTTGGGAAGTGCGAATCATGGCTTGGCCGGTTGCCTAAGGTCCTTCCCCCACGTTCTTTCTGGTACTCAGACTGTTTCATGGGACCAAGATCAACATTGACTTTAATTTTTTGTTTTGTTTCTGGGAGGTTGTGAGAGAACCTCTCAGGCATTGACTTTGTTTGATTTTATTTGTCTGTTAACTTTCTGGAAATATTATTACTCTCTATTAAAGGGAAAGAGAGGGCCTCAATACTTTTGGATATATTATTTGTTTGTAGGGAGAAAGAGGTGGTGACAGCCCTCTGCTCCTTTTGAATCTGTTTGGAGATTGCAATTAACAATTCTGGCTAGTGGTAGTGAGAGTACCACAGACACTGGACAGTAAGGGTGGTGGTGAGAGCCCATCCTTGAACAAACTCTATCCATATTTTTATTTTGGGGGAGTATGATTTAGAAAGTGGTTTGTATAATTTTATTGTTATCTTATTTTTAAGGTATTTGTATGCTGCTTTTAGGTAGATAATTGACTTAGCTAAAGGAGTTTTTTGATATTTTTTTGCCAGAATGTGCTGGAGCCCTGCCCCCACAGTTGTGTGCTACTCATCCTCCACTCTTCTTGCCCTTCACCCTTTTCTTCCTCCCCCTTTGCAGTTTATAACTTACCAACACTGTAGGGTGGTAGGTATTTCCCGTAGGGGAGGAGGAGGGTGGGAGGGTGCGAACAGTGGAGGGTGAGTAAATGGGGCCATCGTATCAGGATTGTGGGATCCAGAAGATACCCTGGGGAGAAATGGAACCAGGATCATGGTCTGCCATGTCTGGTTTCCATACCCAAGGGCACTACCAATGTTGGTGGGCAGATGGTTTGGGCAGCCCAGGAGGTTCATCCAACTCAGGCGGTGCTATGCAATGCCATGTCAGCTAAAAACAAGACTACAATAATTGCAGATTTTGTTGAAACAGTGGACCTGGCTTGCATCACCGAGACATGGCTAGATGAGAATTCTGGCCCCATTTTGGAGGCTTTAACTCCAGCCGGTTACTCTGTGATTAACTGCTCGAGATTGGATCTTGGTGGGGGGGGTGTGTGGTCTATTTTAAGACTGAACTCAGCCTCATGAATGTACCAGTTGAGGAGGCTGAGTCATTTGAGTGTACCATGGTAGCAGGTGTAGGTTGTAGGATCTCCCTCATTTATCATCTGCCTGGAAATGAGACGCTGTTCCTTCAGGAAGTCGTGGACTTCGTTGTCAACATGGCGTTTGAGTTGCCCAAGCTGATGGTCCTGGGCTACTTCAATGCCTGGATCAATGAAAAATTCTCACAGTTTGGACAACACTTCCTCCAGCTGATGACATCTCTGGGCCTTACACAGATAGTTACCACTGCTAACCATAAACATGGTCACTCTCTTGACCTAGTCTTCATCCTCGGGGATCGAGGCCTCTGATTTTGGGCTGGAACCAGTCAGATGGTCCAATCACTACACTGTGGAGTTTAGTTTTGGTGCCCCCTTTGGAGGTCTGCCCCTGTGGAGATGGTCAGGTACCACCCTTTATGAGGTGTAAGCTCTGAAGGCCTGGTGGAGGTACTCGACCTATCATCCCTCCCAGTGGCAAGAAGTGACCCAGTGACCCTCGTGGCAGCCTATAACTTGGCCATCTCGGTGGCTCTGGATGTCATTGCTCCTGTCTGTATTTGTAATCTCTCCCTTCATCCTCAGTCCCCATGGTTTGACGGGACTTTGAGGGAGATGTGGCGATTAGGGACGAAGGTTAGAGCATTGTTGGCAGAAATCCACCCTTGATGCCGACCGCCTTAGATTGATGGATCATTATCAAGTCTATCAATCCACAATCACCTATAAGAAGGCAGAGTTCCTGTCCAGGGAGATTGCGGCTTCTCAGAATTGACCAGCTTAGCTATTTTGAATGATAGACTGTGCAACCCAGCCCATCTACAAGCTTGAATAGCCTTTTTGCAAATTGAGTGTGATGAACTTGCTCGATTCTTTGCGTCTAAGGTGGCTGACATCAGGGCGGTACTCCAAACAGCATACTCTAGGGGTGTTGCTGTAGATTGGCTCGAGGCCACTACTTCTCAGCTTTCCTGGAGTACCTTTGACCAACCGGAGTTCATGGATGTCATGCGGATTGTCCAGGGTGCTCGCCCTATGTGCTGTAGTTTGGATCCAGGACCAACTTCCCTGATTTTGGGTTGTATTAATTCCATCAGTCCAGTCCTAGCACGGATAGTCTGGCGCTCCTTGGAAACAGGTGAGTTTCCTAGCTCCCGAAAGGAGGCGGTGGTAACACCTCTCCTAAAGAAAGCTTTTTTGGACCCAGACTGCCATGCAAACTACAGACTAATCTCTAACCTTCCCTTTTCTAGGAAAGGTGATTGAGAAAGTAGCGGCTGTACAGCTGGAGAACAATTTGACCATCCATAACATCTATGAACTCCTCCAGTCCGTATTTCAAAAGAGACATAGTACTGAGACAGCATTGGTTCGGGTGCTCAATGATCTCCTGATGGCTAGAGATCAGAAAAACCATTCCATCTTGGTTCTTCTTGATCTCTCATCAGCATTTGACAGTGTGGACCATGGAGTTCTGCTTGACCACCTGAGTTTCATCTGTGGATTGTCAGGTACGGTCCTCAGGTGGTTTACATCTTTCCTCACTGGAAGAACTCAGAGAGTGGTATCTGGGGTTTATTCCTCGAACCCAGTTTCTCTGTTTTGTGGGGTTCGTCAGGGTTCAGTGCTGTCCTCCATGTTGTTCACAGTGTATGTGCTGCCCCTCAGAGACATTGTAAGAAGGTATGGACTGAGGTTTCACTACTATGCTGATGATACCCAGCTCTGCTTTTCTTTTGCACCCGACCAAGATTGAGCTCTCTCAGTCTTTAACAGCTGTCTCACAGAAATCCAGGAGTGGATGGATTCCAGTTGGCTAAAGTTGAACTCAGAAAAGACTGAGGTGTTGGTTGTGGATCCGGTGCACTGGATATGGGGGTCAGGGGGTGGGTTCACCCTCAGGACTTTCTCTTGGGGGTGTATCACTCCTGACCTCTGTATGGGTGCGAAACCTGGGGGTAATTTTTGACGAAGGGCTGACTCTGCATTCGCAGGTGTTGGCCATCATCAAATCCTTCTTTTACCATCTTAGGAATATCTCCAGGATTAAACACCTTGTTCAGTCTGGTGATCTTCCTACGCTAGTCCACACCTTTTTGTCCTAATGCCTTGATTACTGCAACTCCCTGTACCTAGGGCTACCTGGGGTGGAAATCCGTCGCTTGCAGCTAGTGCAGAACGCGGTGGCATGGCTTTTGATGGGGACGTCTAGATCCTGTCATATTATGCCAATGTTGTATGGACTGCACTGGCTGCCGGTACAGAGGAGGATCACCTTTAAAGTCAGTCTTCTGACTTTTAAAACCCTACATGGACTAGGCTCAGACTACGTGAAAGAGCTTCTGGTCTCCTACAGCCCTGCATGATTGCTCTGCTCAGCCAACGAGGACTTGCTAGAGATTCTGAGGGTGTGCTTGAAATTATCTGAGGCCCATGCATTTATGCACGTGGCCCCAACCATCTGGAATTCTCTACCCCATCAGATACGGGAGTGCACGACCGTGGAGGGATTTTAAGCAAGCCTTGAAAACACATCTGTGGGCTCAAGCTTTTGGTGACTAGATAATTTTATAATTGGTTTCTGTTTATATTATTTTAATGATCTGGATGTTTAATGTGATTTTTTTAAATCTGTTAGGCACCTTGATATTTTTGAATGGCGCCCAAAAAATAAAGTTATTATTATGAGTATTGTTAATGTTATCCTATGGGAAAAATTGTCAACGTCAGAGTGCGATAACTTTTAAGTCCTCTAATATTTTGTTACCAAACCACAAAAAGGCACATCTGTGGGATCTTGGCTTTCTTCCCTTCAAATTTCAGCCCAAAAGACCAAACCATTGTTTTGCAGCAGGGCGGTAAAGATTCCCTATTGTTTTGGCCATAGTGTCGCAAAGTACTTTCGCAAATCACGACACTTTCGCAAATGAAATCACAAAAATGTTGCATATGTGAAAGTACTTTGCAACACTACTTTTTACAAAAATTTGAAAAACATATTTCTGGGGTGTTTTACCCCCAAAAAAAGACATGGCTAGCATCCTCAGGGCTCTACCAGGTGAACACAACAAGCATTGTGTCCCAAATTTAAATGCCAAGCATTTATGTGACCACCAACTGAAAACAAGATGAATGATTTGCAACACCACAAGGGTCATTTGAGAAAGTAAAAAGTGCATTTGCGACACTTTCACATATTTTGTTAACTTTGCCCATTGACTATAGTGGGAAACATGTTTTTTGAATAACTTGTGAACCGTTAAATATTTTTTCACGAAATCTTCAAAAGGCACATCAAGGACCCTGGCTGCATGTTCCCTGAAGGTGTTGGACCAGTCACACAAACCGTGCAGGCTGTAGGCATGAACAAAGAATGCGCAAAAATGCGTAACTTGTGCTTTTTATGGCGCTCTGTAGTTCGTCAACTGTACATCTGATCATAACAAAACTTTGCAGATCCAGATATCTATGGTACCAGACCATGCATGCAAAATTTCAGGCAAATCTGCCATATGGTGGCAAAGTTATTAAGCTGCCAAATTTCAGATTAAACCTTAAATGGGGGTACTCAACCCTAACCATATTGGCACTACCGTGTCACTATAATATATATATATATATATATTTACATTTCAAAAAAATGCATTAATGCATCTGCTAGGGTTAAAGTGACAAATGTAGGGAAATATGGCTTTAGGATTTACAACCCTACCTCCCTCCACCCTGCACAGACCAAGAGGCATCAGGGGGTGGCACTGTGGTTGTCAGCCCTAACGCTCACCCTATTCTCCTATGCTGTACATAACCAGCTTATTTTCTAATGGAATGGGTTGGGCATTGGGGCTGACAATCCCAATGCCAACCCTCGATGCCTCTTGGTCTGTGCAGGGTGGGGTGTTAGGGTTGGAAACCCTAACACCATATTTCCCTACTTTTGTTGCTTTAACCATAACTGATGCATTAATGCAGTTTTCTGCAATTTATTTCCTTACTTTTCTAGATAGTATAATAGTATCCTTATTTTATTGTGTGAGCGCTGGGTCCTTCAGACCCTGCACTCACATCCCTCTGTAGATGTGAATATATACTGTATGTAGCTGTGGAAGCACAGGGCACTCTAGGCCCTGCACTTTCATTTATAGGACAACTATGACAACATTGTCTGGATAGCCTTCTTATTACCCCACCTCATGTACCTTTTATAGAAATTTTTCGAATACCTACCAAAACGTAATTCTGTCCAACTGCAACTCCGTTCGACACCACAGGTGAGAAAACACATTTTGGGCAGGATTTGAAAAATGACAGCTATGAAATACATGAGGTGGGATAATAAGAAGGCTATGCTGAAGATCTGGGGTTAAAATATTTTAAATTTCAAAAGTTACGAGCAGGCATTGTGAAATTGCAATGAATGGTCATAACTTTGGCACTTTTTGATATTTTGACCCCAAATTATCAACATAGTCTTCCTATGACTCTACCTCATAAACCCCATAGGTGAAAATGTTCAAATCTATGCCAAAACACCATTCCATGCGACAGGTGTAAAAACTCATTTCAGACAGAATGTGAAAAATGACAGCTGTACTGTTTATGAAACGGTGTGAAAAAATGGCTATGTTGAAAATTTGGACTCAAAATATTGGAAATTACCACAGTTATGCATATGCATAGAAAAATTTCAACAAACATGTGTAACAGCCATTTTTAGGAATTTGTTCAAATTTTGAACATGGGCTTTTTGGGACTCCACCTTGTGAACACTGGCACTGTCATTTTGTTAATCAGTCCCAAAACATGATTTTGTGCAGTGACAGCAAAATCACCTTCTGGGCCTGACTGACAAAATGACAGTAACAGTGTTCATGAGGTGGGGTCTCAAAAAGTCGATGTTGAAAACTTGGTGAAAAAATACCTACAAATTTCAAAGTTATGAATGCAAGTTCAAAATGCCATTGAAATACATTATAGGGCACTAATGATTATTCCTCAGTTCAGGGTTCGGTTTTGAAGAGTGCAGATGTGTCCCAGTCCACAGATGATGACACCCTACAACCTCTGGTGGCAAGTATGGGGTAAGAGTGTGTGTGGGGTGGTGGTTGCTCAGTGAGAGGATCATGATGGGGAGGGGGATGAGGAAGATGATAAGGGACTGTTTTGTTTTCAAGATTAAAAAAAGACATCGAGAGATGGTTTTCTTTGTTTCAGGTAATTTTTAATATAGAAGGGTGCAGCCACTAACCAGCACAGTGATCAGGGATTGGGGTGGGGGTGTGGCACTACACTATGAAAACGTTTGTTTTTTTTTATACAGCAGGGCAATCGTGGATTGGGTGGGGGGTGGTACACTACACTATGGAAAGTTATTTTTTTTTATTACAGCTGGGTGATTGGGGATTGGGGTGGGTGTGGGACACTACACTATGGAAAAGAGGTTTGGTTTTAGTGATCGATGATTGGGGGCGAAGTTGGATACTACATTATATATCTATATCTATATCTATATCTATATCTATATCTATATCTATATCTATATCTATATCTATATCTATATATAATGTAGTATTCCAACCTCCGCCCCAATCCTCGATCACTGTGCTGTAATCAAACAACAACAAAAAATACGTCCATGAAATAAAACAAATGGTATCGTCTGTCTGGGATGAGATGATCCTCCTGGTCTGAAGCTGGCAGTGGAAAACATGCCCCTGTCGTCAGGGGGGAGGTGTCTGTGAGGAGATCAATGCAAGTTTTTGTGCAGTAATTAAAACAAATAGCACTGTCTGTCTGGGAAGGATCTTGTGATGAGATGAGCCTCCAGGTCGGAAGCTGATGGCAGACATCATGCCCCTGCCAGTGGGGGGAGGGGGGACTGTGAGGAATTCAATCCAAGTTTCTGTGCAGAAGCATCAATTACAGTGGTGCTGGAGGGGAGGCAGCAGCACAAGATATTTCATGTTCTAGTCAGTAGACTGTTTTATGATACTGTGCTGCCATAGTATGGTGTCCCCCACAATCCCCACTTGCCCGATGACCAGAAGCTTCAACAGCCTCCCTCCACTCTACATGATGTCACTGGGGGCAGTCATGTTACAGCAGATGGGAGGTGGTTCTGTCCAATGACAGCATAAAGGGGAAGAAAGCCCTACCCAGCCTTTTGTGTATCTGGATGACCAAGGTGGGACGTATGAGCACAGAACGACAACAGCAGTCTCTAGCCTGTCATATCTCATATGGTACCATGTGGCCATTCTAAGGTGAACCTGCCATGTCCGGCTAACCAGTGACCAGTGGCTGCAATGGCCTTGCTCCACTTCAGATAACATCACAGGGTGTAGTCTTGCACCTTGAGCATTTTTGTAAATTAAGGGTATTGTTTCCCTGTAGGTTCATTTGCCACTATATGTGAACTAATTAAATATTGAGAGTAGACATTAAGGGCCGGATATTCAAACTGAGCTATTTTGTGGCACAAGCCCTTGCGCTGCACAAAATAGTTGCACAGGGGTGTGTCCAGAGTGATATTCAAAGGAGTTGCGCTCTTGAGCAACTCCTTTGAATATCACCCCCTGGCCACAGCCACTGTGCATGGTGCAGTGGAACTTGCGCCACCGCAAGTTGTCAGAGTAGAGCATTCAACTTGCAGGGGCATGTACCATTGCGCCATGCGCAAATCCCATATTCAAAAGGTGACATGCAACTGGGGCCATAATTCATGCAAGGGCAGGGGGCCATTTGCATCTGATTATGGCCACATTTGCATGCCATTAGCATGCAGGTGCACCGATCCCCGAGGACTTGCGCCTGGCGCCCTGCCAGGCAGCAGCTATCGGGGACTGATGCCCCCTGCAACCCGATCGCGGGCGAAACAGTGTAGAATCCCCCCCACTGGCCCGATCACGGGCATAGTTTAACCCCCCCACCAGCCCGATCGCGGGCTGCAATGTGGCTCCCCCCCAACGTATCCCTGGTGGTCCAGAAGACCGAAAAGCCCGATCGCGGGCAGTAGTTGTGTAATAAACCACCCCTCCGAATTCATCCCTGGTGGTCCAGTGGACAGAAAAGCCCGATCACGGGCAGTAGTTATGTAAACCCCCTCCTGAATTCATCCCTGGTGGTCCAGTGGCACATCCCGATCGTGGGATGTAAATGTTGAACAAACCCCTGAACATAGCCCTGGTGGCTGGAAGTGTCACCACCCACCCGCGCGAGCCCACCACCCCGCTCCCCCCAGCGTGGTTTCGCAGCATCCACCCACCTGCCACCGCCAACTGGCTGCCGGTAGACTGCCGCCCAGTGGTGCAGAGCAAGAGCCAATGGGCGTGCAGCGCCGTACAAGACGATCCAGTTTTGTGAATGAATGAATGTATTCATTCACAAATCTGACTGTCATCTGATAGGCTACACGCCCATTGGCTCTTGCTCTGCAATAATGGGCTAGCCTACCGGCAGTCAGTCGGGCGATGGTGAGTGGGGATGCTGCCGCCCGCCGGCTGCCGGGAGGCGGGGTGGTGGGCTTCGTGGGTGGGTGGGTGGGGGACACCTAGCCACCAGGGCTATGTTCGGGGGGTTTGTTCATATTTACATCCCGCGATCGGGATGTGCCACTGGACCACCAGGGATGAATTCGGAGGAGGGGTTTATTAAACAACTACCGCCCGCGATCGGATTTACGTCCACTGGACCACCAGGGATACGTTCGGAGGCCACATTGCTGCCTGCGATCGGGCTGGTGGGGGATTAAACTATTCCCACGATCGGGCCAGTGGGGTGGTGGTGGGATTTACAGTCATCTGCCCGTGATCGGGCTGCAGGGGCATAGGGACTGGGTTGGGGCCAGCCACAGGTGGCAGCTGCTGTGTGTGCCCTGCAATGCAGCAGCTCACCTGTGGGTGGCCCTCGACTAAGCCTTTTTCTGGCTCAAAGTTGTGCAGGCGCAGGTTGGGGTTGAGTCTGCACACTCTGCACAGCCCTGCTGAATATCGGCTGTGCAGTTTATGCATGGTTCCTCCTCCAGTTCAGCATGCATTCATTTGCATTGCGCTGTTGCTCAGCATGTTTTCTGTGGCGCAACTGCCTCCTGCTGAATATCGCAGAATGGAGCAAGTTCGGACTTGCGCAGGCGCAACCCTATTGCGCATGGCACAACCCTTTTGAATATCTGGGCCTAAGACTTTAACATGTTTAATAAATGCTGAGAAAAGTGCAGATTTTATTATGTTTTACCAAACTGTAAAAAATAAGCTGAATATATGTCTGTTAGAGTACAAGACAACGAGATGAATCACTGGCTGCCATGAGAATTTTACAGAGAGTACAGGTGAAGGGCACATTGAGCCTACTATTTATGTGCAGACCCTACACGATGAACAGTGATACAGGTGCCATTATGCCAAAACTTTAGTCATGACGTGTGAGGCAGTGAACTTGAAAAATACTTTTGCTTTTGGCATTGCAAAGGGTGCTGCTGGGCAGTGTGAGTTATCATTGTGAGCTGCATGTCAGTGTGACTGTTCACCATAAAGAAGCAACAAGTCAGCATGGGGCATGATCCCATTAGAGAGCATCCTGTGAGCTCTTGAAATAGAAAGAAAAAACAGTGATCCTGAATAATGAACTGCTGCAGGAGTTTTTTTATACAATGAGCCGGCATTACTCGTTCTGAGCATGGTGGAGGGGCTGTGATTGGGTCACACTACTGGTACTGAAGTTAAAGGAATGGAATGCGGGTGAGCAGTAGCCATAGCATGGAGGGAGAAAGAGTCATGGTATGAGTGTGTCCCAGATACCATTTACAAGGTGCTGCAAATATGTGATAAAAATTACTGTGAGATCAATGATTGCCTGCTTTGGGGGTTCTGTGTGTCTTGATGACTGAAGTGGGATAAGTGAGTGCAGAATGACAATAGGATAAGCTCATTCGAGTTCTGTGCCGGTGAGTGAGGGAGTGTTTGTGTTCCCTCCCCAGCAATGGGATTCTTTCCACTTGACAGGTGCTGTGCTGTGCCGAGACCCCAGTCCTGCATGATGAGCAAAGGCAGGAACACAAAGCTATGTAGATTTTCAAGGTCTGATTTATGCTAACAGTGAATGAGTTTTATGTTGGAATTGTGATTTCATTACTGGGCAGCCTTCTGTCTCCAGGTTGCACACATCTTGTATGTGCATAAATCTTATTGTAACTCTTGTCAACTACAGGGCTTATTACTCCTAGTGCCATTAGCCTGTGGTATAAGTGTATGAGCTATGTTCCTAAGACATATGCCATTTATCAATGTGACCCAGAGATGGGCTAATGACCTACTGGTAGGGCTGTCTGCTTATCAAACAAGGTACCCCAGTAAATGCCACAAGCCTGGCATGCCAGTCTGCCCAGCAAAATTAAGCAATAAGCCATGACAGGGTGTGTTAAAATGCATGCCTCAGGGGAATGAGACATGAGGAAAGAAAATGGCCATGTGCTCATGTATGAGGGACTGTGGTGCATTCTGAGGGTGTGAGCAACCCCAGCAACAGCAACCAAAACCAAAGACCAAAGCACACAAGGAGTCATATAGTACATAGCAGACTTCTAATAGTAATATACATCAGCTTAACAACTAAAGGATACTCCTCAAAATGGTCCCCTTATAGAGCTGTCACGAGTGACGTGCCAGTGCACCTAGCCAACAGTCAGAGCAGCTCTGTCTGTTACCTATTACCTGCCTGCTTTTCTAAACTCTGTTCCATTTTGCAAGCTGCATTTTTTAGCCATAGTACCCCAAAGTTAGTGGCACCACAGTGACATGGGGACTCGCTCCTCAATGTGGAAATTTTCTTTTTTTTTTGCCAGTTACCCTGTTCCATTCCCCTCCTTTGTCTGCAGTTCCACTGACCCCTCCCAGTCCCCTTCTCTAATTTTGCACCGTTCAGTGCTGGGAAGGGGCGGTTGAGGGCAAAAAGCCCCAAGAGGTGGGAGAGGCTGGCTGTGAGGGCCCAGCGGCCAGACCCTTAGGCATATCATTTAGTGGGTTGGGACGGGCAAAGCCTTTACTGGTAGTCATAAGAAGAGCGAGACCAAGCCAAAGAGTCCCATAGGCCTTGGGCATAGAAATAATAATATTGGTAATAAAGGAGTGTGGCTGCTGAGACAGCCAGGGCAGAAACATCTTTAGAGGTACAGTACCATCTTGGGAGGGGGAGGGATGATCCTATGACCTAAGTCACCCACACAGTTGCTTAGAGGTGTTCTGAGCCCCACCCAACCTAAATTGTGCTGTACCCTATCTGGTGCCCCCTAGAGACTGCATCCTTTTCAAAAAACAGAATTGGTTGCTAAAATCTAAACTGTTTGCTTGCAACTGTGACTAATGATCGAATTCCATCCCTTGACATACAGCACTGCCTTTGCTGCCTGGACCATCTTTTTCAGAGTCCAACACTGACCCAGGGAGGTCCACGGCCCATGCACCACTGCAGCAGAACTGCCTCCAGTGATGTCAGCCTGTGATGAAGTCCTGCCACAAGTATTCCAGCATCAGTCCTGCAACAGTAAGTGATAGAGAGCTGCTAGTGAGTTATCCAGTAGTAAGTCAGCTTAGGAGCAGCCCCAGCTCAAGGGTGAGGGACCACGGTTAATGTCGTACATGCACTTTTCTTATTTTTCCAGCCATCTGTATGTGTGCACATACCCTCCATAGAGGCAGTTCAAAGATCATACTGCTAGTAGTCTTCTTGTTAGGAGGTCATCTGGGTGCCAGGGACCTGCCAGTGGTCATTGCTGTGGATCGTGCAGAGAACCATTTGATGACCAGAAGTCTTCAGCTTCTTGCCTGGAGCCACAGAAGATCACCAAGTTCTTCATTTTCCAGCAAGCAGTGTTCCTCTTTGTGTTCTTTTCATCCAGGGGACACTCCGTCATGGCCTGTTTGTAAAAAGTGCTCTCTGGGTGTCAATGCCCACCTGCTGAACAGCTGACACATAAGGAAAGCTCAAGCTTGGTTAATCAGTTGTTTCATCATCTCAGCCAGGTGCACTTAGGACTTGGATTAAAAGGGTTAACACCCGATTCTTGGTTCAGCCAATTGTTGATCCTGTTCGTAATGTTTCATTGTTTATTTCGTTACCCTGTAGTGTTTTAGAAAATTGTTATCTTGATTTTATTGTCTCTGGTAAATAAACCTCTTGCATCCTGTTCACTGAGTAAGCTTCCTGCCTCTCCTTCCAGATTCGACTGGCCTGTCCTAAGATTGTTAGGGAACCTTCCAGACTGCCACAACTCAGTGCAGCGAGCAGGGTGAGAAACATCAAGGAGTCCAAAACTTGAAGCTACCCACACCAAGATGCCTGCAAGAGAAGATTTGAAGTGGATTCCCACCATGTTATGAAAGAGAAGCTGGCCCCTGTGGCATGTCAAGTGCGGGAGCTGGTGGCTCTCGTCACCGAAATGAGGCAAGGGGCCCAGTCCCAGGTTGGGCCGTGTCCATGCCAGCCCGGGAGGAAGAGGAGAAACTAAGGTCGAAGACTCACAGATTGATGGGTGGAGCAGGATAGGACCATGCACACAGGCAAAGAAACCATGACTCCCATTCAGTGATCATGTGAGCGGTGTGACCCCCAGGAGCAGCGAGATCAAAAGGGATTGGCACCAGCTGTATGAGAACACTAGGAGTGAAATGGAGAAAATCCAGCAACACAGCCGAGCTGTCATGGCACCTTCAGGAGGTCCATCCAGAGTTCCAGATGCCCAAGTGAAGGAGCCTGCATACATGGTGAGTGCTGTTACCTGTAAGTTGAGTCAGCAGGTTCCAGAGTGGAATGCCCAAAGAGAGGCCCAGTAGCAGGCAGTTTTACAGCTGGTCGTACAATATGCTAAGCAGAATGCCGAGCTGCGCAATGAATGTAAGGACCTCAAAAAGAGTCTTCAACAGTGAGATCAGAAGGTTAACGAACAGGCCAAGCAAGTCCTGTGCCAAAAAGAGGCAGCAGCCTGGTGTACCAGACTCGTCCAAGGCTACGCAATTATGACCGAAGACCTAAACCTTTTGCTACTCATCAAAATGCAGGAAAAGGAAGAGTTCTGTAGATGCATAGTGGAGCTATGGGCATCCATGCGAAGGAGGAGTGCACCCAGCTAAGTGCTGCATGCCCCCAGAAATTGCTAGGATCCCCCAGGGTTCAACACCCCAGTAGTGTTAAATGAGCCAATCAGTCAGCATCTGCATCCCAAGGCACCTGGATTTCAGCTGCCACTGAAGCCCAACCCAAACCAAGAACCAGATCCTGTTTGGGCCACCGTAACCAATAAAAGTTGGTAGAGCATGCAGGTCACACCCCCCATCCAAATGTCAGTCCTGGCAGTGGAACTTCCCCATCGTAAGGAAGAAAGGACACCTCCTCAAGCAGAGCCCAAGTCACCAGCCAGTCCAAGAGGGTGTATAGACCAAGAAGCTGGGGAATAGTCAAATGACACCTATGATCAGGAACCACACTTACCCATATGGGATTGAGTGCTGCTAAAGTCCTGGGATGATGAAAGTCATCTTCAAAGTGGGAACCTGACCTGTATGTCATCATGGGCATCCCTTTCCTAACAATGCATAGCTACCAGCTCCAAGCCCAGGATAGAAAGCAAAAGCTTGTGCACCGAATGCATCTAAAGTCCTGCCCAGTCCCTGTCAAGATAGATGGATGGATCAACAAGGAGATGCATGAACCACTCCTGAAAGGCACCTGGAGGCCATCCATCCCTCTTCTTGGTTCATGTTGTTCTGTAGGTTAAAAAATGTTACAGTAGACCAGTTAGGAATTAATGTTTTCAAGTAGACTAGGTAAATAGTTTATAGTACTAAAATGTTGTTTGTGTTTTAAAACTCGGAATGATAATTGACCCCTATACATGGGGAGATGTATGTTTAAGGAAGAGTTAATTGTAGTACCCCAAAGTGAGTGGCACCACAATGACACAGGAGCTCTCTCCTTGACTTGGAAATGTTCTTCTTTTTTTTTGCCAGTTCCCCCATTCCATTCCCCCCTTGTCTGCAGTCCCACCAACCCCTCCCAGTCCCTTTATCTGATTTCATGCCATTCAGCACTGGGAAGGGGGGGCAGGGGACCCTCCCTGTCAGGCTCATAGTGCCCAATCCTCTGGTCAGAAACCAGGACCTCTTCTGCCCTACAAAAGGGCTGGGGAGTGGTTAACAAGGGGCAGTCAGTGGCACAGTGAGGAAGGTGGAGGATGTGGGGAGCATGGACAAGACAAAAAGGTACATGCATGGTGTCTGTGGCTCTATCGGCGTCGCTCCCCTCCAGCACCAGTCCCAGACATGGTAGCAGCAGTGGCAGGGTCAGTCAAGTGGGAGTGTGGCTCACAGATGCGAACTGCCTCCTGTCCCCAGAGCCCTGAGTGGCACAGAGGGAAGCCTCCGTGGGCTGGAGCATCTGATGCACCATGTACTTGGGTTCAGGCGGTAAATGCGGCCTGGACCTGTAGTTCAGCACCAGCAGTCATGCAGACTGGAGAGGAGCCGGGTGGGAGTGCAACTCCCTGGCCAGATTTTCTGACCCCTCCCAGCAGTGCTAGAGTCCTGGGCTGTGGCAGTGAGTGATCTGAGTGCCCAATCATTTGTTTTAACTAGCACAATAGGCAATGGCGGGGGAGGGGAAAGGGGAAGATTTGAGGGCTGGAGCCCAAAAAGTACAGGAAGGGTCAACAGGCAAAGTGCCCAGAGAAAAAAGTTAAAGGGCCAATGCCCTAGTAAAGATGGGGGGGGAGCACAGTGGGCTCCCTAAGAGAGTTGCCAGCCCCGAGTGAGAGAGGAATTAAAAGGCAGGGGTTCAAGCACCCCAGAGAAAGAGAGATACCCAGCTGTGGTCAGAGCCCACAACATTTATTTACAGTTTTGCTTTCCTCCTTTTGTCTTGTTTGAAGTGACTCCTGGGGGACAGACAGTCTGAGCTGGTCAGCAGCTTGTACTGAGACTAAAGGAAAGGGGTGCCAAGACTTAAAAGCCCTGAGAGGTGAGAGTGGCTGGCTGTGAGGGCCCAGTGGCCAGGCCCTCAGGCATATTGTTTAGTGGGTGAGGATGGGCAAAGCCTTTATTGGTAGTCATGAGGAGGATGAGACCAAGCCCAGGAGTTCCACAGAACCCGGGCATTGGAATAGTAATATTGATAATAAAGGAATGTGTCTGCTGAGACAGCCAGGGCAGAGACATTTTTAGAGGTACAGTACCCTCTGGGGAGGGGGAGGGATGGTCCTATGACCTAAGTCACCCACGCAGTTGCTTAGAGGTGTTCTGAGCACCACCCAACCCAAATTGTGCTGTAACCTGTCTGGTGCCCCCTAGAGACTGCATCCTTTTCAAAAAATGGGAATTGTTTGCCAAAAACTGAACTGTTTGCTTGCAACTGTGACTAATGATCGGATACCATCTCAGTGTACTTGACATTCAGCTTCACCTTTGCTGCCTGTACCAGCTTTTTTAGAGTCCAACACTGACCCAGGGAGGTCCCCGGCCCATCCGCCATCTGTAGCAGAACCACCTCCAGTGACATCAGCCTGTGTCGAAGTCCCACCTCAATTGTTCCAACATCAGTCCTGCAACAGTAAGTGGTAGAGAACCACTAGTAAGGTATCCAGTAGTGAGTCAGCTTAGGAGCTGCACCGGGTCAAGAGTGAGGGACTAAAGTTAACATTGTGCATGCCCTTTTCTTATTTTGATGGTCATCAGTAAGCGTGCACATACCTGTGTCACTCCATTGAGTCCCCCTGAAGATCGTACCACCAGTAGTCTTCTTGAAGGGAGGTCATTTGGGTGCTGGGGACCTACCAGCGTTTATTACTGCAGATCATCCAGAGAGCCATTTGCTGATCAGAAGTCTTCAGCTTCTTGCCTGGGGCCGCAGAGCATCGCCAAGTTCTTAATTTTCCAGCTAGCAGTGTTCCTCTTTGTGTTATGTTCATCTAGGGGATGCTCCGTCATGGCCCGTGTGTAAAAAGTGCTCTGTGGGGTCAACACCCACCTGCTGATCAGCCAATGCATAGGAAAGCCCAAGCTTGGTTCGCCAGTCATTTCATCATCTCAGCCAGGTGCACTTAGGACTTGGACTAAAAGGGGCTAACCCCTTGTTCTTGGTTCCATCAATTGTTGGTCCTGTTCATATTGTTTCATTGTTTATTTTGTTACTCATTAGTGTTTTAGAAAACTGTTATCTTGTTTTTATTGTCCCTGGTAAATAAACCTCTTGCATCCTGGTCACTGAGTAAGCTTCCTTCCTCTCCTTCCATATTCTTCTGGCCTGTCCTAAGATTGTTAGGGAACCTTCCGGCCTACCACACAGCAGAATACTTTCAGTTGTGGAGCAGGTGTGGGTTACCATCAAAAGTCTGATATGTACTGTGTGTTTTCTTGTGTGCTTTACTCTTTCTTTTGAGTGAGGCATGAGGTTTAAGGCCAAATGTCCTTGGACATCAGAGCAGGGCTGCTACACTAGAAGATTCAACAGCCTGCAATGCATGTTTCAGTTTATATAAGTTCTGATCTTTTTTTTTTTTTTGCTGGTTCAGCTGTTTTTCCTCTGCTAAGAAAAGCAGAAATGGAAAACATCTGACTGGAGTTTATAAAAACTTTAGCTTGCACTGTAGGTTCCTGAATCTCCCACTGCTACTGTCCTGCTCTGATGTCAGCTGCAGAGAGGGATTCTGGGGTTTGTACTTACAGAAGATGTCAACCTAGAAGTAAGCAAAATTAGTCTGATACAATCTCCTATACTACAGTAATCAGTAAGTAAGACAAAACAGTTTTGCACACAAAGTAAACTTTGGGATCAATCCCACACTGTGATCAGCAGTGGTGTGCTTGGTCAAGATGACCCTGAGAAGCAGAAACCCTGATCAGGATGGACAGTTGAATGATCCTGGCAGGTAAGGTCTGCAAGAGGTGCATGGCATCATGTCAGTGATTACAGTCCTCACCCCTCTGTGTTGTTGGAGCAAACGCTCAGCTCACACCTAACACACCTCTTACCTTTTTAGGTCCTCTGACTCCCACACTCTTGCCATCCCCCATCGCCACACTTTCATAGGTCAGGAGCCTTCTCCTACCATTTTCCTAAACTCTGGAACTCACTTCTGCCACCGATCAGACTCTCTTCCTCCAATTCCTCCCTCCACCAAGCCTCCGCTAGTGCGCCAGACAACATATTGCATTAGGAGCAGATTTGGAGGTGCAGTTACTGTGGGCGAATACAGGACATGCACAAGTAGGTGCGTCCCTCATTCCCCAATAAGACAGCATGCAGACGCCACACCAGCAGGACATAGTGTGGTGACCACATCTAAGAAAACATCCGCTGCAATGAGAAGCAAGCTTCTCATTGCAGCAACACAGCCTCTCCATGTAAACATGGTGACAGGGGTGCCCTATCCCCCTGTCACATTCCCCGACCCACTTCATTTGCTGATGGGGGAGCCCTTCCCCTGTCAGCATAATGATCCCCCCAAGTATGTGCCAAGGGGGTGCCCAATCCCCCTCGGCATCATGTGCTCCCCCACCAACAGTCTTTCTTTGCCAACAGGGGGCCAAATCCCCGTCGGCTACAGTCCCCCCATCCCTGTTTATTTAGCTGATGGGGGAGCCCACTCCATGTCAGCATAATGTGTCCCCAAATCTGTTGTGTGCCGAGGAGGGTGTCCAATCCCCTTCAGCTACAGTCCCCCCAAAAAAACTATCAGGTGACACGCTGGGAGCCCACCCCAGCGTGCCAAATGTGCCTGAAAAAACAAAAACCGTCCCGCGATGTTCTCTTTTTTTTTAACCCTGTAATAAAGAAAATTGTCCCTCATGGTCTCCCTGCCCCCTCCCACAACCTGCTCCCACCCACTGCGCACCCTGCCTCCCCACACCCCCTTCACCCCACACTTACCTCCGGAGTCTGGCGAGATGATCTTCGGTGGACCGGGAACACGTCTGCACTCTTCAAAGCTGACCGTGAACTGAAGAAATGCTGGTAAGCTGTATAATGGCATAAACATGGAGTTTTCAACTTTGGTGCATATCTCAGGCATTTGGGGGAATTTTGACACCAAAGTTTCAATATGGGGTTATTGGGACCCCTCCTCATGAATTCAGTCACTGTCATGGCGTCATTCAGCCCCAAAAGGTGATTTTGTGGTCACTGCACAGAATCTCCTTTTGGTAATGATTAATGAAACAACAGTGCCACTGTTCATGAGGGGGGCTCTCAAAAAGCCTATGTTGCAAATTTGGTGGAAAAAATCCAAAAAATGGCTGTTTTACGAGCATGCATTGCACAGTTTACATGCACGCTTGTAACGTCATGAATTTATAATATGTTCACTCCAGATTTTCAGAATTGCCATTTTTCCACACCTCCTCATGAACACTACAGCTGTCATTTTACATATCCTGGCCAAAATGTGTTTTCGCACGTCCTGTGCAGAATAGAGTGCTCGCTGTGTGAAATCAGTTTTTGGGACAGTTTGAGGAAATGACGGTGACACTGTTCATGAGCAGAGATCCTAAAATGGCTATATTGAAAGTCTGGTGATGAAAGTCCATAAAATTACTGTGTTACAAGCGTGCATTGCGCAGTTTCCATGCACCCTTGTAACTTCACAAATTTGTAATATTTTCATGCCACATTTCCAACACTGGCATTTTTTCACACCTCCTTATGAACAGTACAGCTGTCATTTTCCACATCCTGCCCAAAATGTGATTTCGCACCTGTGACGCACAATGGCGTGGTCGCTGTGGGAAATCAACATTTGGGACAAATTAACAAAATCACAATGCCACTGTTCATGAGGGGAGGGCCCAAAATGCTTATGTTGAAAATATGGTTAAAAAAATCCCCCAAATAGTTGGGTTACGGATGTGTGTTGCACACTTTCTATGCATGCTCATGACCACCAATTTTTAATATTTTCACTCCAGATTTTCAAGGTTGCCATTTTTTTTCACACCTCCTCATGAACAATACAGTTGTCATTTTCACATACCACCCAAAATGTGTTTTCGTCTCTGTGTCACCAATTGACATAGCTGCTGTGCAAAACCAACTTTCAGCTAACAAACTGATAGTGCCGCTTTTCATGAGGTGGGGTCACAAAAAGCCCAAGTTGAAAATTTGGAGTGAAAATACCAACACACACCTACAGTGTTAGGGTTTCCAACTGTAACACCCCACCCTCTACAGACTGACAGGCGTCAGGGGTGTGACTTGGGATCATTGGCGGTAATTCTCATGCCATTCCACCTCCACCTCCACCCACACCCTGCAGCCAGTGACAGGCATCTTGGTGTGCCTTGCAGTGTTTGGCCACAAAGTTTACCCCCATTCTCCCATACTGCACTGTCCTCAGCATATTTCCTTATGTAATGGGGTAAGTATAACGCTCAAAGACCCCAAAGCACACCATGACACTTGTCAGTGTCTACAGGGTAGGGTGAGGTAAAATGGCATGAGCGTTATGGCTGATGACCCAAAGGCACACCCCAACACCTGTCAGTCTCAGCAGGATGGGGGTGAGGTTGGCGTCACTTCAGTACTTCACTGCCATTCCTATTATGCATCTCCAACTCCTGCACTACCAATTCCAATGCCACCGAGACAACAGTCGGCATTGACAAATGCTTTGTTATAGTAACGTCTGTACATTTTAGGTCTCTTATCTCTGTGTTATCATGGATTCTAAAGCATACACTGCAGACAACCCTCAATAGTGTTCAATACTGATTTTGGTATATTTGGACCCAGAATGTTTTTATCATACAGCTGGCTAATAATTTCATCTGTCTGCTGCATTTTCTTTACAATCCTTTCCGTCTTTAATTTTTTTTTCCGTTTAGTAGTTAATACCTTCCTAGTTTGCTCAAAAGCTGTCAGTAGAAAGTGATAAAGGGTAAGATTTTGTTTTTAAATATCTTTCTACTGACTGGAAAAATAAGTATAACATAAGGGGTTCATACTGAAGCTTTCATTTTGTTTTCTCGGCTTCCATAAAGTAATGGCTTAAAGCACTTGGTGCAAAATGTCAGGATGTTTGTGGAGGGGTAGGACTGCTATGTTTCACATACTGTATACTGGTAATAAATCTGTTCAAGAGCTAATTGAACTGGTGTTGTGCAAGTTTTTCTTTTTTACATGACTTAAAATATAATTTAAGTCTGCAGTGGGCATTTCAGAAAAGTCTTGGTTTTCCTGGAAATTGTCTACAATGTTTTTTTTTATCATAGTTACATCAGAGTATGTTTTTTTTCAGTAGTATTCATGTTTTTACTTCAATTCACGAACCCCTGCAAGTCAGCTTGTAGTGTGTTGGCACAGACAGTAGTTGCTGGCTCCTTGGTTAGCTCTACTGTTTCAGCAACAGATAGGTGTACTAACAGGTGTCAGTCACTATCTTCTTGAGCTCATTGTCATCTTGGAAAGCCTCCATTAGGTCTAAGAAGTCCACATTAAAACTGATGAGTTTGGATGCCACAGCAGTTTGGATTTGTTTTTTTGGGTTCTGACGTGTAATAGCCCAGTGCTAAGCAAATCCGATAGATGTGGTAGCTGAGTAGGAAGTGAGTAAGGCTGTGAATGGTTGCTGTACACATGCATGATTGCAGAGTTCTAAAACCTGCTCAGTGATTCCTCATGCTGCTGTATGAGCTCGTGACAGGCCTACTGTTGGAATATTTTAGCATGGAGGACCTAGAGTGAGAAAGTTTTAACATTTTCCCTATTGATCCATTGTAAGAAAAATTAACTTATGTAGGTTCCTTTTAATATACTCACAGGTATGGCATAAATCCAAATCCCAAATGGCAAGTGTCCAGCGTATATCTGACATTCAGAATTGGGAACAAATGTCTAAGACATTCTGATTCATTTGAAATTCAGCAACCAATCCTACAGTGGGAAAAGTTTAGAGAGCCCATCAAGGCCCACCCCTTTTGCTAATCCACAGCTAGCATCCATTTTCTCTTTATGTGTGTGAATAATAGGCAGACATGGCCCCCAATTATTATTTAATTCACTGAATCTTTTGCTCTGTGCTACATTTATTTATTTATTTAAAGGTTTTACTAGGAAGGCATGTTGAGCAGACTACTGCTCAATTCCAGATGTGCCTTGGGAGGGGGGGAGAGGGAGTACAAACATATAGTACATGAACAATTCATTTACAGATAGAACATACAGTATAGACATGCAAGGTCCCATAAAATTATAGAATACAAGATACAAGTGCATTCCAGCCGGCAGTGTACAAGGCAAATGACAGAAGAGTGTCACAGATTAAAATTTCAGTGGTGTGGCCCATGATATGAACAGTACAATAGTAAGGATTCATCTCTAATAAGGATAGCTCTGATTTCCTATTCATGAACTCACAGGGTGCCGCAAGTACAGATGGGGTAAACAAGTTTTTTGAGAAGGGAGTTGAGGTGCTGACTAGGGGCATGCCGGATTTCTGGGAGGAGTGAGTTCCCTAATATTTTCTAGAACTGGAGATACCTGTTGTTTGACATTTCTCTCAGGCATAGAAAATGAACAGCTAAAATAACTTATAGTGCTCCCTCACTATAACGAACCTCACTATAGAGAAATCCCACTTATAACGAATCAAGGTGATGGCTCCCGATGCAGTTTCACTAATTGACAGGCGCTTCTTCAATTAACATGCACACACTGCCTATAAAACAGTGATGGCATCCTGCAGCTGTATGGCATGCAAAATGAAGCGATCCGGCTACACAGTCAAAATTAAGCTGGCAATTCTAGACAGCCTGAAAAGTGATGAAAGCTTGACTAAGTTGTCTATAGAGAGTGGGTACTCAAAATCCACAATATGTACTTGGCAGAAGCAGGAGAATGCCCTCCAAGCATTTGCTGATGAGTGCTCAGAGACCCAGGGGATGGCTCGAAAAAGTTAAGGCATCCTGACGAGGGCAAAATTGACCAAGCAACCCAGCTTTGGTTTGAGCAGCAGTGCATTCATGGGGTACCATTGTCGGGCTCTATTGTGAAGAGCAAGGCTGCTTACTGATTTGGTTACTGAGGGTACTGAAGTGTGCGCATTCTTAAAAACCTGAACCTAAGAGACATGGTAACAATTGCAGGTGAAGCATGGGGGAAAGTCAAACCTACTACCATTACCCATTGCTGGCAAGCCACACTGGGGACAGCATTCAGAGAACAGCTTTGCGACCCTGAAACTACCCAAGAAGATGCTGAAGATGACACACCTGCGATAGCTGCTCTTGCAACAGAGTTGAGCTTGCTGGACACACTGGACCCTTCTGCCGTCAATGACTGGCTGTCCTTCGATGATGAGGTGCAGACATCAGAGTCCATTGCAGACTCTGAGATTGTCAGTGTGGTGAAGCAAGTCGAGCACCAGAGTGAGGATCACTCTGAGGATGAAGACATGGAAGAAGTGAAAGTCCCCAGTTATGCAGAGGCAATACGGGGGAAGGAAACTGGGCTCCACTATATGCAGTCACAGGACAGTGATCTGATTAAGGTATTGCAGCTGAGAAACTTAATATCTCATATGAGAGACACGGTGGCCAAAAAATGTAAACAAGCTAAGATTACCTGTTTTCTTAAACCAGCAGTTAACAGTTCAAAATGAATCTGCATCTAATTATTATACTTTTTAAATTATTGATTAAAGTGAATAAAAGTGAATTAACTAAATCAAACTGGTGTTACATGGGTATTTATACAATACTATACTTGCTGGTAATTTATGCTCTCTTTTTACAGGCTTCCTCAATATAACAAACACGCTACTATATTGAATGTTGGGCTTGGCTCCTGACGTATTCATTCTAGCAAGGGAGCACTGTATTTAATACTGATATCTAACAGCTCAGTCTCTTCTGAAGGCTTAAAAGTAGAGTTGCTTGAGATATGCCTTCATTACACTACTGTATATAAGCTCTGGTGGATTCCTTGGTTAGCCAGTGGGTTACTTTATCCAAGGCACATTTACATTTTTTTAGGATGTTTTCCTTTCCTGAGTTCATGATCTGTTATTGTGATTTTGTCTGTTTAAACAGTAGAACACAAATATGCTAAAGTGCTCAGTAATTTGGTGGTATGTTCTGAAAACATACTGTATGTGTTTTCATATTGGTGATGTCACAAGTCGTGACAAGAAGTGCGGTAGTTCTGGAAGGGGTATTATTGTAGCATCATGAAAATATTGTTGTCACTGTAGTTTGGCAACTTGACAAAGCAACTTAGAAGGAGGAGGAGGAGGAGCAATAGTGCTCACATGAATCTGGACAATAATTATGCTGTGCACAGTAAGGGATGTTACTCAGAGGAGTTAATGGTCAGTCAAGCATTATAATACATGTTGGTGACTACACAGCAAAGGCCACATGGCAAGTTGTCTCATTATGATTTGAAAACAGGCATGTATGTATCAGTGAAGTCAGTGCAGTGCAGTGTACATAATATCAGCATACAGCACAGATCACACAGAAATTCTGAAAGAATATGAGTGCAGTAATCATTATCAATTAAGAGATACATGCTTAATTTTGGGGGACTGCTCCCACCCACCCTGAGCTTATTGTGAAATATGATATGATGTTTCTCCACAAAAATAAACTGTCCTCAGAATTAATTAGTTAATCATTCACTGCATATCTGTGTGTTAATTCATTAAATTAAATATTTGCAAAGTGACTACAGTATATTTTTTATGGCATTTAATCCATATGGCTCTGGGTAGCCTACAGAGATAGCAAAGAAGTCATGAAGCAATACATTAAAACATTCCACTAACATAAAATGCAAAATACAATTCATTATAATAATACAATAATGCCCATAACATCAGGAAAGTCACACAGAACATCAGCTGATCAAAACAAAACATATTGCTAGGTGTGGTGCATGATGGCAGTATAATGAATGTTTAGGCCTCATACATTAGATCATGGTCATGATGTGCAAATTAAACAGTCAACCAGGATGCTTAAAAATGTTTTTATGGAGGTGGAGGGATAATTCCAGGCAATATGACAAGTCAATTCATGGCCATGAATGATACATACCATGATAAAACAGGCATTCAGGTGACTGAAGAATGCTATTACTGCATACAGTTAGAGGTGCAGGTTCAAGCAACCTAGGAAGTCAACATTTGGCCATGCATAATGTGTAAAATTATTAAACAATTGGCCAGGTGGCTACAGAATGCAATGATATACTGCAAATGAGGGATTTATAGGCCAAGTGCAACACGGAAGTACTACAGTTCATTATTGTTTCTCATGGCATAAGTTATGTACAAAACCCAATTTGTCTCATAACATAAATTATGTATGAAGTCCAATTTGTAATAAACAAGCAGTCAGATGGATGAATAATACAATGATGGAGTTGGAGGAGGAAAATGCCCAGAACAACAGGAAAATCAGCACAATGTGATAAGGCATGAGTGATAAGAAAAAAATAGTTGCTAATAAACACACAGCTTGCTAGCTGAAAAAAATGTTTCGATGGTTGTGGAGGTATATGATGGTCAGAATACACAGGCATTTGCACACAATTTATTTGCAGTCCCAATTCACAGAGCCCAATGCACTCCAAAACAGGTGCCTAGGGAGGCGTCTGATGTATGGATTGCCCTCTGCAGAGATTCGGAGACCTCCACACTTTCCTGATGACAATTCAGAGTCCACAGATGTACATAAGTGATCAGGTTGGGAGTTGACAGGGAGAAGTGATCAAACACCATTTGCATGCACAGTATAAGTTAATATGGCCTCCAAGGGGTGTATCTTACTATATAAGAGACTCCAAGCATGATGTTTGGGCAAGAGGACCACAAAGAAAAGTTAAGCAGTTCTGCCTGCCCACACTTCATTACAGGAATCTCTTATACCATAAGAGACATCACTCGGAGGCCCTATGAACTTAAATCATTCAAGTTTAGCTTGAGTGATTTATAGGTGTGTATAGCCGTTTAACATTTTACTGTGCCATCCTCCAGCCTGGCAGTGAAGTGGAGTGCTCACTCCAAATGCTCCCACATGAGAACATACTGTACACAGGATAGAGTACTGTGACTCTGCACACTGATTGGCTGAAATCACATCAGTGATTTATATGCTATAAATTGGGTACAGACAGTAAAGCAAACAGATTGGCTGACAGCCCTTGCCAGCTATGCCTTTTTTGCTTACACCACAGTAAATAACAAGTGTCAAAAAGGGCAAATGGCTTGCCAACAAAATCTTTGTGGCACCCTGCCTTCACATCTTGAAATCCACCATCTTGCTTGCCCACTTACAAAATGGCCATGAAAAGTAAGCAAAATCGAAAGCGGCAAAAGAACATAAAAAAAACTCATAACATTTAAAAAGTGTTGTGAGTAGTCCAGAAATCCTTCCATTATCCTCCTGAGCCACTTCCTTCCCATCTTTAGTTCCAGGTATCACACATTGTAGGAACTCCATCCTTACCCACAAGCAGAGGGAGACCACTGGGACTTTTGAGAAAAGAGCTACCACTGATGGTAGCATGATGCTGGCAAGACAGTCAGAAAACCACGGGCTTGCTGGTGGCCCAAGGCAGCAAAGCAAAGCACACCACAGTGCCCCTAATGACAGCAGTAAGTGGATGAGTGCCTCAAGGGTAAGTGGAGGGATTATTTCAAATAAAATACGTTTTTTTTTTAATTTTACCAATTTTTAATAAGGACCACAGTTTCTCAACATTCTGTAAACCCAGGGTATGGGTTATGCTCTGATAAATGCACTTCTGTGGGATTAAGGCACTTAACCTGCACCCATATCCCTCACTGCACCCCTGGGTGTGCACTTTATCAGAGCATAACCCACATTATATCAGGAAGGTATAAACACTTTCTCAGGGAGACCCTTATCATACATTCTCTGAAGAGATGGGCACAGTCTGTAAGCAATGCTTAATGTATCCTTCAAAGAAAGTTAAGGAACTTTATGGTGTTTGCCCTTTATGAAGGCAAAGTTCATGGGAAAGACATAAAAATCTTACCCTTGGTAAAGGGCACTTCCACTTCACTGGCACATCACCAACAAAGTACTATATGAAGTAAACCTGCTGTAAAAACATGTAAAAACATTTTTCCCTACCCTTGCACCAATGTGTCTCTCCCTCCCACTCGCACAGCCCAAGTAATAAAAAATACACATGCCCTTCCCTAACTCACTAGGCAGACCATCTTCTACTCTCCCATGCCACTTTGCACAAGAAATAAATAAAACTACACCTTGTCCTCCACCCAACCCACTTAACACCCAACTCCCCTTTTCCCCTGTGGTCCCACTAATAACTGAATATCCTTTCCCCCAAGCACTTAGCACAATAACGCTCACCATTTTCCCCTTTTGGCTGCGCTGACTTTAAAAACAAATTCAGGTCACAGCCAATACGGCTCCTAATTCATTAACTTGATAAGAGTGTTTCATGTGCTTAAACGTAAAGATAAAACATAGAAACTTAGACTTTGTTGGCAGATAAATGAAAATTACGTACTTACCGTAATTAAGATCTTTCTGTGTATCTTCACCATTCATCACAGGTGGGTACTGGCTGGAGATCAGGACCCCAAGGGAGCCTTTTTTTTTTTTAAAGGATAGGCGGAGCCGACGCATGCCGGCGCGCCGCCCCGGGCCGAGCGTACCACGTGCGGCTCGAGGATTAGCTGTTAGGCTGCATCTACTCCACCTGCCTACCAGTTCTGAGTCACCGGAGAGGTAAGAGGAAGGGATGGAGGGTGGGACAAGAGAGTCCAAGGGACAGAAAAAGGAGAGAAAACTGAACTAAAAGGAGAAATAACGACTGAGAGGACAGCATGGAAGAAGTAAGACTAAGGGGATTGGGTAGGGGACCCAATCTCTGGAAACAGAAGAAGGGAGGGAAGGGGGGAGAATTTTAGGAGAAAGTGAGAGGTAACAAGGATCCAGGACCCTTGTCTGTCACCAGAGAGTATAGAAACTGCAAGGAGTTAGCAAAGCTCTCTGCCAGAATTCAAGGCACAGAATAACTGGCAATACCCCAAAAGCAGAGTCGGCTATTCTGGAGAAGGACAGGGTACAGGGACCCAGTATGCACTCTCTAAAGAGATATTTGGTGAAAAAAAGGGGAGGAGATTTTCCTCCCTCTTTTTTTTTTTTTTTAAATAGATGGATAACAGCAGGAGGGCAACCCCAGTTCACACTGCAAGAGTGAAGATATGTAGAAGAGAAGGAGAGGCACTTAAACTGTAAACCCTTAGGGGGACTGTCCCCCTGTGAGTCCCCACTAATCTCACCTGCCAAGGTGCCGAAAGATGGCAAAGTTGAGGGGACTAGGAATGAGAAGACACTTCCCACATAGTTCCACTAAACCAGTGGAGGGAACTGCCCTGTTTGCCCCAGAGGACTGGCACCTAACCGAGAAGAGAGGGAAGGCACAGAGGGAGGAGGATCCAGAGACTGGAGCCCCAAGTGGGAGGGAGGGATTGTGATGAATGATGAAGATACACAGAAAGATCATAATTCACGAGTAAGTACATAATTTCATATTATCTATCTGTATCCAATCTCACCATTCATCACAGGTGGGTGAGTACTCAAGCCCCCAAGGGGTTGACTGATTGCACCCTAAGGGACAGCGCCCCTTAGCCCTCAGTGGGTGACACACTGGGGGGGAACCTTCTGGGTCTGAGGAGGCCCGAGAGGGAAGAGTGAGACGGGTTCCCTGGAGGGGAAGGAATTTGCTCTGACAAACGCTGCTGCTCTACGGGAAAAGAGATAGGTTCCCTGGTAAGCGGAGCAAATCACCCTACGCCGGGCCAAGGGTGACAACTGGGAGAGGCGAAGCCATGCCGATCTTCTGGTGCAGATCGCTGTCCCTACGACCCTGGTAGCTACCTCATTGGTGTCGTAAGATGCCCTTGCTTGGTGCCTTGCTAGCTCCAGGCCACTTGCAGAGAGAGCAATGGCTTGCCTGGTTTGCTCTGAGTCAGGCAGAGCGGCTAGGACCTGACCTAGCGCTGACCACAAGTACCTGTTATAGGCAGCGTAGTGGGCCTGATGTGTAGAAATGGAGAGAAGGAGCTGTGCCGAGTAGAAAGTCCTCCTCCCCCAGAAATCAAAATCTGAGGAGTCTTGATCCGGGGGCCAGTCACGGTGGAGGGCGCGAAGCCCATCAGGAGTGTCCAGGTGCATAAATCTGGACTGCGGATGAGGCAAGGAACCTGGAGAATCCGGGGGAGTGCAATACCTCTGGCAAAGGTCCCTAGGGGCAGGAACTCCGGAGAAGGGCCTCTGCCAGAAACGCATGGACGCCTCCCGAAAGGGAGTGGGCCAAGGCGGCACCACGAGGGTGGCTGACCCAAAATCACCTAGAAAGGCGTGCACCGCATGCTCTGGATTGCTCACAGAAGAAGGAGAAAGGTGAAGGTCTTCCATCATCCTCACGAGGAAACGCTGATACTCAGAGAGATCAGCAGCAGGAGAGATGTGGACAGAAGGTTCCTCTCCCCCAGAAGAGGGGGATGAGGAGCTGGAGGTCACCATAAGCTCAGAGGGTGGCTGCTCGGGGGGAGGTTGTAAAACCTGACTGTCCAAAGCCCTAACGTAAGCAGGAAAATGAGCAGCCACTGCTCTGAACTGTTCCCAGGTGAGGGGTCCAGTAGGACCAAGGATACCTGGGAATGCAGGAGAAGGCGGCAGAGGGGAGTGGACATAGCCGAGAGAAGAAGTCAGCTGACCTCTGCCAGGGCTAAGGAGCGGACCACGGACTCCCACGGGGGGAGTCCTGGAAGACTTCGCAGTCAACAGCTGCACACCGCCCGGCACTGCCTAGACTGCGCCCAAAAGAATCCCCCAAGTGAGGCGACTGGGGCCAGAAGGTCCAAAAAGATGGTCCCTGCCTCAAAGAATGGGACCCTCTCAAGGAACCTGAAGGGGAAGGGCGGAAGTCCGCACTCCGGCTCCGTCCGGGGCCCGGGTGGGTCCCAGAGAAGGGCCAGCGCGCTGAACCCATACCCCTCAACCCTTCAGAATCCGAAAGGGTCCTGGTCCTCGAAGTGGCCAGCCTAGGCAGCTCAGTAGCCAGGGTCGCCCCCGAGGGGGCCATCCCGGAAAGAGCACCCTCCCCTCTCGTGGCACTCTCGATAGGCCCCGAAGTTGGGCGACCGAGAGATGTCACAGTAGGGGGTACCACTGCCGAGGGGTCAAGGAACCCTCCAAGGCCAGGCTGCAAGGCAACGGTGGCACGCACCACAGCCCGCTGGTCAGCGCCACTGACCCTAGCCTTAGAGGAACCCAACTCACCTCGGAGGTGGGCTGGCTGAGACCCGACGAGGAAACCGCCAGCTCATCCTCCCTTGCAGACAACCCCAAAGGGTGTGACTGCCCATCCGACTCCGAGCCGGACTCCGACTCCAAAGAGGAAGAGTCCAAGGCCCTAAGCCAAACGGTAGGGGGTCGAGTAAGGGATACCTTTCTGAGAGGCCCAGAAGTCAAAGCAACCCCCGCCCACTCCACAGCACCGTGAGCGGTGCCAGCGGAAGGTGGCAAGGCAGCTTGGGCCAGCAGTCCTGGCCAGGGCCAGCCGCGGCACCATCAGGTCCACCGGTGCCTGGAAGGCACCCGGGATGGAGTCGGGCGCTGACGGAAACCCAGCCTCCCGGAGCCGACCGCACGCCAGGCCGCTCGATGCCGTGGCGGTGCCGAGGCCAAGGCGGCGCCCGACGACCCTAAGGACTCGCTCCGGCACGACGGCGCCGAGATCGGTGCCGAGAATGCCCGGCACCGCAAGCGGCACCGAAGAGTCCCAACGGGCGCTGACATTGGCGCCAACAGACGACACCGGAGGCCCTCACGCGCCGTGCTCAACCTCGGCGCCAAGGCAAGAACATGGCAAAGGAGCGATGCCAAAGGCAGTGTTCCACAGTGCCGAGAAACGCCAGCACCACAAATGGCGCCGACAAGCCCCGCAGTGCCCCGACAATCGGGTTGGCGCGGCGGCCAGGCGCAACAGGACCCCACGGCACCGCCGAACGGGCGCTGGAAAGATGGCGCCGACCCGGCCTAATGGACCACAGAAGAGACACTGGAGCCTTCACCCCTGAAGGGGTGATTGCCAGAGCAGTGCCCCCCTGCCCGCTCCCGAGAGGAAGTAGTACAGGCCTCCTGCGTGCGAGAGCCTCGGCCACGGCTAGGCTAAAAAGAAGCCGAGGCTCCTCCTCCGATCCGTATAGAACTGGGAGGGACCCAGGAAGGGCCGAGAAGAGCGTGGCTTGGCCCGACAAGTCACGCTGCCTACCTCCGAAAGTCGGCGAGCTCGCCCGACCTTAAAAGTGCGCTGTTCCAAAGCAGCGGTACATCGAGAAGCAGGCATCGCTACAAGTCCATGTAAATATGGCCAAGGCACAAAAGGCACCAATCATGTTGGTCGGTGACGATGCCCTAGCCCGCGGGCACCAGCCGCGCAGGGCCCCCGTCTTCACAGATTTCTTGCCCTCCGACGCGACGCATGCCTCCAGGGAAAAAACACCAAAAACAGACTCGGCGTCGCTGAAACAGAAACAACAAGGAAAGATCTTACGGCGACGTCCGAGTGGAGCAGACAGAGAACTAGTAGAGCTAAACACGGGCTTGAAGGCCCAAAATTTGAATTCTCGCTGGATTCCCACAAGGTGACCTCGATGGCGGGAGATGAAGAACTGGTAGGCAGGCGGAGTCGATGCAGCCTAACGGCTAATCCTCGAGCGCCACATAGTACGTCGGCCCCAAGGACGGCGCCGACGCTGCGTCGGCTCCGCCTATCCTTTTAAAAAAAAAAAAAAAAAAGGCTCCTGCGGGATCCTGACCTCCGGCCAGTACCCACCTGTGATGAATGGTGAAGACTGACACAGATAAGATTGACCGCTTGGCCCACCCAGTCTGCCCATTTCCCTACCTATTGATATGCTGCAGATCCTAGTTAACCAATAGCCTACTTCCTCCTACCCCTACAAGAATTGCTTTATGTCTGTCCCATGCATTCTTGAATTCCCCCACTGTTTTTGACCCCACAACCTCCTCAGGAAGATCGTTTCATGCATCCACTACCCTCTCTGTGAAAAAATACTTCTTTACATTGCCCCTGAGCCGTCCTCCCTTTATCTTCAAATTGTGCCCCTTGGTCTTGCACATCTCTTTTTCTGAAAGATGTTACCCTCTTGGACTTTACTGATTCCCTTGAGGTACTCAAATGTTTCTATCATGTCCCCCCTCTCCCTCCTTTCCTTGAGGGTATACATATTAAGCTCCTTTAGTCTCTCTTCTTATGACTTCTGGTGCAGACCCTGCACCATTTTAGTTGCCCTCCTCTGGACTGCCTCCATCCTGTCTATGTCCTTGCGGAGATGAGGTCTCCAGAACTGCACACAGTATTCCAGAAGGGGTCTCACCAACTGTCTGTACAAAGGAATAACAACTTCCTGTTTTCTACTAGTGATGCCTCTCCCTATGCATTCCAGTATCCCTTCAGCCCTCCTTACTTCCTTCTCACATTGCTTGTCTACCTTTAAGTCATCTGATATGACTACCCCCAGGTCTCTTTCCATTTTTGTTGTTGTTAGTATCTCCCCCCACATTGTGTACTATTCCTCTGGGTTTTTGTTTCCCAGGTGCATTACTTTGCACGTCTTTGCATTGAATTTAAGCTGCCATACTTTTGGCCATTCCTTCAACTTTGCCAAGTCCCTTCTCATCCTTTCCACCCTCTCTTGTGTGTTAACCCTGTTGCAGATCTTTGTGTCGTCTGCAAAGAGGCATAATTTCCCTTCCAGTCCCACTGCAATGAATTTCTGTAGTCAGCTCCATTTGTGAATTTCATTTTTGGTAAAGTAAGATCATTTATCTGGTTGATCCTGTGTTTCAATTGTGTTTAAAATGCAAGCAGAGAGAGTGTCTTGTACTATATGGGGAAGGAGAGGGAGCTCCGCAATAAAGCCTTCAAGTAATGGTAGAGGGAATGGTGCAGAGAGGAGAAGCATTGGGAACTGTGGGCCAATCTAGAAGGATAAGAGCCTATACCAAGTTGATGGCCTGCTTCCATCCAGGAGGGAGCCATGGTCCTCAGTGGATGGTTTGCATGCAGCAGTAGAGAAGCATAGGGAACTGCACCTCCAGGCCTGTTAGTGCTGGGAGCCATGGCGTGATATTCACTGGCAAGATGCAAATGAGTGCATTGTGCACGCAGAGCGTTATGGGCTATATGCATGCCCATTATGGGCTAATTTGCATGGGAAGTAGTGGCAGGTTTGCATCCCTCCTGTGGCCACCTGTCACATCAGGCATGGTGGCAAGTTGCATCCTCACACCCCAAATGCATGTCTCCACAAGTTACATGTCCCCCCTGGGGTCCAGTGGCACCCTCCACTCTCTGTTTGTCTAACCGTGGTACCTGCATGTAGTCCTTGGTGTCTAGTTGTACCCCCCCACCCTCAGGTCACCTGTCCCCATAACTGGGTAGATATTCCCTGGTGTCTATTGGCATAGCTCCTCCGCATCCATTCCTGTAATTGTGTAGATATTCTCTGGTGTCTAGTGGTACCCTCCACCCGCCAATTGCCTCCCATCATAATTATGATCATGTCCCTGGTGTTTAGTGGCAACCCCCACCCTCCGATTGTCCAACACCACAGTCTGAATGATGTCACTGGCAGCTAGTGGAATCTCCCTCTGATCACCTGCCACTGCATTAACAAGATTTCCCTGGTGTCCAGTGACACCCACCCACCCTCGAATGCCCATCCCAGTAGAGAGCCCACAGACCCTGTTGTCTAGCGACTCCCCTTTACCCCCCACATTGAACACACCACCCTGCCACCCTTACTTCTGTTGCCGGTGCCATGCTGGAGACCCGATATGGTGACTGACACAGTCCTCTTCTCACCACCTGGGCTGGCCACTATATAGAATGACTGGGAGTGTGAGTACATTCTACAGCATTGTACACACACTCCCTGTCATGCCATGTGGCAGCCGGCTGAGATGGTGAGAGGAGGGCTGTGCCAGCTGCCATATAAGATCCCCCGAGCGGCACCTGGAACAGTAGCAAAGAGGGCAGCAGAGTGGTGTACTCAGTGTGAGTGGTGTGGGGGGCTGCTAAACATGAGGGACTAGGGGCTCTCAATGGAAATGGGTGCTTGAGGGAGGGGGGTGCCACTGGACATCAGGAAAACCTTGTTAATGTGGCAGTGAGTGATTGGGAGGGTTCCACTAGACACCAGGAACTTTATTCAGACTGTGGAGCCAGGTGACTGGAGGGTGGGGGGTCCACTAGACACCAGGGAATATTTTGCAGTTATGGAGATGTTGATCAGAGGGTGGGGGGTTCCACTAGACACCAGGAAAACACAATCATTTACCAGGATGGGCAATAGGAAAGGGTGGGGTGGTGCCACTAGACACCAGGACACCCATAGGTGCAACTGGCCACGATCAGTGATTGGGGCAGCTGGATGCAGTACTGCAGCCAACCACCAGAGCCTTGCACCTCATTAAGTCAAGGTTTGCAAAGACAGTAAATTGCACCCATTTGGGTGGCATTTACCACCTGTGCAAACCTCTCATTTTCTCACTGCATCTGTATCCAGGGGTTTACCCCTTCATTTGCACAGGCGCTGCAGTAACATAGCACTCAGCACTAATGGGTTTTGCCCATGCTATGGGGCTATCTGAATATAGACCCCACCCATACATCTGGCACAAAACACGGTTTACATGGGCAAGCACTCACTAGTGCCCAGGATAAGTTTTGAATATCTGGCTCCTGATGTTCCAAAGTCAATTCACTGTCAACTGTGCTGCCCATATTTCTATCTTGACAGCTCATAGAGTTGTGCCATTTAATGATCATTTAATAAACTCATCACATTTGTCTGCTGAAAAAACTCTACCTGACTTCAGACAGAGAGGATTTAACATTCTGTCAACAGTGTAGAAAAGTTGAGTCAATCTGTTTTTCCCTTCAGCAATCATGTGGGACAGGAACATTGTTTTTTTTAGCATCATCGCCTACTGATACACACCATAGCTGTTATTCAGCACCACCTTGTCCTTCTCTAACCCAGATCTCTGCCAGACATGCTCCAGCCTCCACCCCCTTAGTCTTCAACCACATAAGATCAGCATCAAACCAGGGGGACCTAGGGTGAGACATCAATAGGTTAACATGATAGGGTGCTAGGGAGTTAAGGGTCACTGTAAGGGCTTTGTTATAGCCCTTCATGGCTTTCTCTGCACCCTTTGCACATGCCAATACCATACCAGAGATGTCAAGATATGCCAGGAGATCATTTGGCTCCTGATTTCTCAAAGATTGATATCTGACCATCTCCATGGGGGAGTTTGAACACAGGGGGCCCCACAAAGGAAGTGAATGGCATGATGATCTGACCTCCCAACCAGATGAACCCTGACATTATTAATGTCTGGACCCAACACAAAGATCAAATTTAAAGATGTGGCCTTTCCATGTGAGTTCTAGTGGCATCCACCTGTACTTGACCAAGGGCCAAGTGAAGACTATAAGCTGGAGGAACTGTTGCCCAAGCAGAGAGTCATGACTGTTGACCCAGACGTTAAAAATCACCCATCACTAAGAAGGTGGGTGAGTCCATAACTAGGTCAACCATAAAACTCCCTACTTCCTGCAAAAATTCACTCTCATGCCCTGGAGGATGGTACATGAGAATATTTTTCAACCTGTATGCAGACTCCCTTTAACAGCCACACATTCAAATTAGGTCGCCTCCACTTCGGGGTATGCCATCAGTCCCAAGGTGTATCTAAAAGAGATGGTTCCCCCTGCCACTCCATGCCCCCACCTCATGCAGTGCACCATGGAAAAATCCAGAGGGGTGGATGCCTCCAACACAGGGGCTCAGTCATTCCCAAACCAGGTCTGTGAGATGTAGACCAGGTCTGCTGGGGAATTCATGATAAATGCCTCCATCACTGCAGTTTTCTTCCTCAGGAACAGAGCGTAACACAGAACTGCTCGGGGGGGGGTAGCAAATACAGCAAGCACTCTCCTTATCTCTTTCTCCATTCAGGATATGTGGCAGTGACATTTTTTTTCTTTTAATTTCTTTTTAGTAGGCACCATTTCCAGTGACTGCTCAGAGGCTCTCTTATTTATATTTTTGCCATCAACGGATTCAGGGTTCCCCCTTTCAGACACCCTGATATCTGATCCATCATACCATGCCTTTCAGATGGCTGAGCAGCTTTATCTTGTTTTTTTTATCATCAATTATATTTTTCAATGCTGCTGTTGAGCATGAGGAGACAGAACCTTCTGATGCAAGCTTTCCACCAATACTGGGAACTCCCTCAGAGTTTCTTTATTATTTTTTGGTGACAAGGAGACAAACTTAGAAGCCTTAAGGAATTTAAACTTTTTTGCCCTTTATTTAATGTTTTGGGGCAAAAAAACAATGGAGGACAATAAATAAACTTGTTGTCTGGACCAGATGGACATCTGTTCTGGACAGATCTCTGCCCAGGGTGCCTCCTTGACCTGACACTCTCGAACATGTCACCTTTCCCTACTCCCACATGAGTGAGATACTGTCTGTGTCCACACCCCCGAATGATGCCCAGTCCTCTGCAATGATTGATGACTGCCACCAACATGGTACACTGCCCCTCCCCCCAAAAGGATGCAGTAGATGCAATTGCTCAGGGGAATAGACAAAACTGGAACCACTACCCAAGCAGTACATTATAACAGCATTAAAAGCCAAAAAAGACCAACTGAAAAAGCAAACCACACATAACAATAAAAATCCACCTGGCACACAAATAAACAAAATACCACACTCACACCAAGCCAACACTAATACAAGAATCTACTTCACAAATATTCAAAACCACACCAGCCACAGCTCAAATAAATAACATATCAAACCAGATAACAGAACATGTATTTACATCACATTCACTCACAGTCATACCAAGCACAGCAACCACACTCATACTGTCTCAGCAATACCCAACAGATATTTGAAAACAGTATAAATCAATTTTGAAAAAGAGCAAGAGTAACAATCCAGTCCAGCTTTGCAATATATACTGTTCATTAAGAAAAAACTAATACTGAAAGTCACCAGTAAGGACTAGTGAACCAGTTTCCTAAAGCCAGGATATACAATCTCTGACTCACCACAGAAATTAATGATTTTAACAGATGCAAGGTCCTGGAGTCAGCTCTGCGACAACAGACGCTGGCAAACCCAAACCAGAACAGTTTAAACAGGGAATAGAGTAAGAAACTTTTTTGAGCCAACCAGCTATCTCACCACCACCAGCTCCTCAAAGTAACACATCTTTTCCAACTCGGTCTACATGCTGGACTCACTTCAGACCCGACAAGGGCCACAAAGAGAGACAATTACTTTTCCAGGCACAGAACTCCAGAGACCCACAGCACTCAGCTTGCAAGTCCAGCCATGACTCAAGGAATTTTAACTTGAGGGCCTCTCTCACAGAGCCCCAAGAAGGTATTTAACAATGGCTCCTGCAGCAGGTATACACCATGAGGAGTCAGACCACTTGTTGGATGCCTCTTCCACTAATGTATCTACTACTCACAGCTGCACAACTTCACCAGCTTCATCAGGGTCGCTGCAGGGGATTGTGAAACTCTGGTCAGGTCTTTTCAAATTGTTTACTCTCCCTACAGGTGTTTAGTGCTAGATTTGCATAACACAAACCACAAAATGAAAGTGGTATCACAGTTAAAATGAGTACATAAGACCAGAAGTTATGAGTGCAGAAGCCTAACCTTGAAAATAAAAACAACTACGCTCCTAACGCTACCTCACTATACTGTTAACTGTAACTGTTATCCTATATTAAATTAAGGGAAGGATTTTTGAAGCATGGTGCAGGAATTGTATCCAGCCCTGTGTCACAACACTTTTGTTTTGGCAGTGCACCAACCCCATCACTGCAACTGCACCTGCTTTTATAATCTCAGGTGCAATTGTGACAGTTTTTCAAGAGTTACAGCAGCTTGCACCATATATCTGGTGCAAGCTCCATAACACCAGACCCTGGCATTGCCACAAGAAAGACCAAACAAAGTTGATCTAACTTGTGGCAATTGCTGCATGGGATAGAAAATCCTGTTAGATCACCACAAGCCCCATGCACCATATCATCGACTTACAAGGGATTGTGGCAATCTAAGTGTTTTGAAAATTCTGCTCAAGGTATTGGGGGAAAATTGTCTATGAGATATTGCTAAAGAGAAGGGTATGAAAGGGATGTGTGTAACGGTAGGTGATGGGGAGGTACTGGCATACTTGGGCATCTGCTTGAAGGAGGATGGGAGTCAGTAGAGTCAGAATGCACTTGTTGGAAATGAGAAAAGGAGGATCCTGGATATATTCATCATCTTTACTCAAGATGATGAAAAAAAACATAACATTCTACTGTCAGCAATTGTTCTTTATGATGCCAGGTGTGGGGTTGAGGATCTAACAATGGAGGGTGGGGTAGATTCTATTTGTAAGAGGGAGTGGCCCAGGGGGTCTTGACTTGGAGTTATGGGGTTACAGTAAGAACAGGGATTTATTATTTTTGTTCTCACGATGGTCAATCTCAATCAGTACATGGGAACAACATTTTTTAAAATTATATTTTATTTGCGTTTTCCAGATTAGGATGAAAAGTTTGTATGCAGAGGATGGCTCATTTTGTATCAAAGCCTTGGATGTGTCCTTGGGTACAGCGCTAAAATAGAGAAAGAAAGGTGGACATTGCAGCATAAATAAATAAATAAATAGCCCCATCTAGACCTGAGCCTCAGCGGCACAGAAGCAGCGGTAGGCATTTGTTTAAGATATGAACAGAACTTAAGGAAGAGGAGGAGACAGGAGGACCCACTGGAGAAAAGACTAGTGGCAATAAAGTCCCTCACCATCATCATCTGTGTGACATGCCATCTGGGTGCTGTCATCCTGCATAAATATTGGACAGCATATGTTCTTGAATTGTGGCAGGTTCATTTTTAGAAAACTGAGCATCTCTACATTTTTTGTGGAAAGACGCGTCCTTTAGTCAGAGTGGTATATAGCAGCAAAGGTGGGTTTAAACTAGGTGGTGGAGGTGGTGAGTGGACAGCTGATAGGCAGAAATCCCACAGAGGGGAACCAGATGAGTTTACCCCCATGTTAACAGGGTAGGAGTCAGGGTAGAGGCACGGGGGGGTGGGGGAACCAGAGAAAGGTAAGGAAGAAAATGGGGTGGAGGGTGGTCACGCTGAATGCAAGGAGCATAGGTAATAAATCAGCTGAGTTGCAGGCTCTCCTGGCAGTGGGAAAGGTGAACATTGTGGTCATCATTGAAATGTGGGCCACCCAGTACCAGGACTGGGATATGATGATCCCAGGGCAAAGAATATTCAGGAAGGATAGGACAACAGGAAAAGGGGGGGTGACATTCTACGTACAAGAAGGGATAAGGTGTATATGGGAGGAAGGGGAGGAAGGCAAAACAGGGTCCCTATGGATGCAGTTTCAGGACTCAAAAGGTAGGACACTGAGGATGGAGGTAGTATACAGACCACCAGCACAAGGGGATGACCTGGATAGAGAGCTACCTCCGCAAATCAGGAGTGTCTGTAGGAAGGGGAACACAGTGGTGGTGGGGAACTTCAACCTATCTGGGGTGGACTGGAGCACTCCAACAACCATGAGTGCAAGGGAGAAGGTCATATAAGATGTATTTTAGGATAGCTTCCTGGTGCAGTTGGTACATGAGCTGACTAGATTGGAGTGGACACTGGATATGGTACTTTCAAATGGAGAGGCTGTAAGAGAACTGAGGGCAGAGAACCCTTTGGCTGGGAGTTACCACCTCTCGGTGTGGTTCATGTTCAATATGGATAGGAAAACAAAGGGTATGGGGACCAGGGTGATTGACTTTAAAGGGGCTGTCTTTAAAAGGATGGGGGAAATTTTGAGTGGGTATCTGGTGGGAATTCGACCACACATGGATGCTAGTCAAAAATGGGAAATTATTAAAAAAGGTCTGACAAAGGCCACTGAGACTTGTACAAAGACACAGAGTAAGAAGGGAAGGGCAAAGAAGCCCAGTTGGTGGACTCGAGAGGTTATGGAGGGAGTGAGAGACAAGAGGAAGGCATTTTGGAAACTCAAGACGTTGGGAAGAGGGGTTAACAAGGATGAGTATACGAAGAAGTCCAGGGAAGTTACCAGGTTAGTCAGAGCTGCCAAGGCTTCAAGAGATCTGAGACTGGCACAGGATATTAAGGAAGGAGAAAAGGACTTCTTCAGATACATTAGATAAGGAAGGAAGGAAGAACAAGGACCAGATTGTGAGGATTAGAAAGGACGGAGAGTGGGTGGAAAAGGGGGTGGATCAGGCAGAGGCATTAAATGAATACTTCTGCTCTGTGTTTACAAAGGAGAAAGGATGGCAGAAACCTCAAGGAAGGGGTGGAGTGGGTAGTGGGGGGTTACTGACATAGGGATTACAGAGGACAGGGTTCTGTAAGGATTAAGGGTACTGAGGATGGACAAGGCACCGGGACTGGATGGCATTTACCCTAGGGTACTCAAGAAGCTGGTGGAGATCCTGGCAGGACCACTGGCTGACCTCTTCAATACCTCCCTGGACACAGGATGCAGACCACAAGACTGGAGGATGGCCCATGTGGTGCCCATTCACAAAAGTGGCCCTAGGGATGAACCAGGCAACTACTGGCCAGTGAGTCTCACATCATATATGGGGAAGCTCATGGAGACAATCCTAAATGAGAGGCTAGTGACTTTTTTGGGGGACAATGATCTCCAGGATGGTCAACAACATTGGTTTATCTCAGGTAGATCCTGCCAGACAAATCTAATTGAGTATAATGACTGGGTGGCCAGGGAGCTGGACAGGGGGCCATGTGGTGAATGTCCTGTATTTGGACTTCAGCAAGACCTTTGATTCCGTGCTGCATGAGAGGCTGGTGGGGGGGGCTGGAATACATAGGGGGTAGGAATGAAGATGGTCAGATGGATCGTCAACTGGCTGAACAGAAGGCAACAGAGCAACAGAGGGTGGTGGAGGGGGGGAACTCTCATCACTGAGGGAAGTGATGAGTAGGGTGCCACAGGGATCAGTACTGGGACCAATGCCATTTGAGATATACATAGCACCTGAAAATAGACACTTGGCTGTCTAGTGTGACTTACCCAGTTAACAAAAGCAAATAAATAAATAAATAAATAAATAAATAAATAGCTGATATCTCACACAGGATCTGGAATAGGATCAGTCTGTTCACTGATACGAAGATGGGAGCTGTGGTAGATGACACTGAAGGGTGGAAGGGGCTACAGGAGGACCTGGCCAAACTACGGGAGTGGTCAGAAACATGGCAGCTGGGGTTCAACAAAAAGTACAAGGTACTGCATTTCAGAGCTAGGAACCAGGGAAGGACCTATCAGCTGGGAGGAGTGCAGCTGAAAAGCACCATGGAGGAAAAGGATCTGGGGGTGCTTATAGCGGGCAGCATGAACAACTCAGCTCAGTGCAGAAAGGCGGCAGCAAAAGCCGACAGGATGCTAGGGTGTATAGGGAGGGGAATCTCCTCCAGAAATAGGGAGGTGATCCTTCCCTTGTAAAGATCTCTGGCCAGGCCACACCTGGAGTACTGAGTACAGTGCTGGTGCCCATTCCTGAAGAAGGTCATCAAATTGTAGGAGGGGGTGCAATGTAGGGTGGCCAAGATGATCTAGGGATTGGAGGAAAAGTCCCAGGGGGATAGATTTGGTGAGCTGAACATGTACTCCCTGAAGAGAGGGGGGATGGGGGGATATGATTGAAACCTCTAACTACCTTAAGGGGATAAATAAGGCTAATACAGAAGGGATTTTCTAACTTAGAAGAGGGAGGAATACAAGAGGGCATCAACTGAGATTGGAGGAGGGGAGATTCAAATGAAAATCAGGAGACATTTTTTCACTGAATGAGTGGTGGACAGGTGAAATGCTCTGCCTGAGAAGATGGTATCCTGTAGAATGGTGGGTGGCTTTAAGAGGGATTGGGACAGGTGGGTGGGGTTGTGATGAAGAGTGGTGGGGAGGGTGGGCAGCTGCAAGTTGAGGGGCTAGCTGCACAATTGAGCAAACTCGACAGACCATAAGGCCTGCTTCTGCTGGCATTTTTGTGTGTTTGTATTGCTCCAACAGCACTGAAAATTCTCTCTGAATATGTACTGGTCGGTGGAAAACTAAGGTATTCAATTGCAATCTCAGTTAAAGAAGGCCACATTGATTTCTTCTGTTGCTAGTAGAGTAATGGTTCATCCCCAGCGGCAACATACACAGTCTCCTACATATAATTTTTCACCATTTTTGTAGCAGGGACTTCTGGTACCACAATAACCAGCTGAGCCTTTCCAGCTGTTTTTATCAGACCAAAGTCTAATAGCATGTCCCACAGTGTTTTCTCTTCTTGTGGTATAGCAGCAGTCACCACGGTAGTAGCAGCAGTTCTGGTTGGTGTTTGATGGGCAAAAGGCAAAAGCATCAGTAGTAGTGGTACCATCAGCAACAGCAATGGCAGATTGTGCTCCCTCCCTCTCAACCAGATTTTGTGCAGAATTTGAATGTGGCCAAAAGGGCAGTGATGTTATACTACTTTTCTCAACTATACATGCTGGCACTTTCTCAATTAATAGTACACAATAATATTCCAGGTCCTTAAAGTCATGTGGTGTGAAGAATGATTCACCGCCAATTACAGGCCGATATCCATCCTCTCTCCCTTACCTAAAGCCCTGGAAAAGATTGTGGCCACCCAACTCACAGATTACCTGAACAAATACAACCTGTTATGTCCAAACCAACATGGCTTCAGGCAGAATCATAGTACCTCCACAGCTTTGCTGGACTACACTGACTACTTACACAAGGCACTAGATGAAGGAAAGCTGGTGGGGTCAGTCTTCATAGACCTCACCAAAGCCTTCGACACTGTCAATCACTCTCTCCTCCTGACTCAACTACAGAACCTGGGGGTTGCAACCAATGCTGTCTGCTGCTTCAAGGACTACCTAACACACAGAAGCCAATGTGTAAGAATTGGGCACACAGTATCTAGATCCAACAGAGGTATCTTTAGGGGTCCCACAGAGATCAATCTGGGCCCTTACTATTCAGCCTCTTCCTAAATAATCTTCCTGAAGCCCGTGACACTAAACTGATACTTTACGCAGATGACGCTGTGCTTCTCACCAGCAGTTCATCAATAGTTGCCCTCCACTCCCAGCTGCAGGCATTCTTCCTCAAGCTGGAAGACTGGTTCTGTAGCCATAAACTTCTATTAAACTACAAAAAAACCAAGGTGATGCTCACAGCCAGCCCACAGCACAAAAAGAAGCTCCCTTCCCTCACCATCTCCAATAAAGTCAGTGAGCTGCTGGAACAAGTTCAGACCTTCAAGTACCTGGGGGTCACGGTTGATGACTGCCTCACCTTCACCCAACACATCGACACAGTGGTAAAGGCAGTGAACACCAAGCTGGGTGTACTATATAGGCATAAAAAGTATCTCACTCCAGAGGCCCTCGGTCTCTCAGTCTCCAGCTCCATCCTTTCTACCATCGACTATGGATTGGTGGTCTATGGCGCAGCAACAGACACTGCACTAAAAGGATTCACATTGCCCTCAACAAGGCATGTAGGCTCACGGATGCTGCATTGAAATACCCACACCTGCTTCTTATACAAGGAGACCAATTGGCTGCCACTAAAGAATAGGATTATATTCCAAACATGTCTCCTTGGAAAAAGGCATTAATGGGTAAAACTTCCCCATGCATTTCTAGCATCCTAACACCAAGTGCTACCAGCTATACCACCAGAGAGGCAGGATGAGGGGGCCCTATCAACACCTTTCCGTCCGAACTGTGCAGGGACAGCATGCTTTCAACTTTAAGGCCCCAATGGCTCAATGAAATCCAGTGCACATTCTAAACTCCCAATGCATCTCACAATTCAAAAATGGCCTAAGGCAACACCTTCTTACTAGGACAGTTTGTGACTGCCACTAGGACTCTAACACCCATAATGCCACTCACCCCACACTCTCCTTCCCTTCCTTACACCCACTCTTCCCTATTGCTCTATCCTCTGTCTTCCTCTCCCCTGTGCCTTTTCTCCCACTGGATCAACCTTAAAACCAACATACCACCACTACCTCCCCAACCTCCCTAGACAAAGCCACTTCTTCTGGCTGCCCACCCTCCGCCTCCCCTCCCCTCACCTTGACTCCTCCTTGACTCTCACACTAGGTGTCACACCTGTTTATCTCCTTCACTATATAAACACTGTCCTTTACCCTAGTTGAATGCTCTTGATGCTGTACTCTCACCATTGGTACCATGAATGACATTGTATCCTTACTGTATACTAGCTACCTACTATTCGAGTACTGTATGTAAACTGTTTGTTATTGCTGTCATTGTCACTGTTTGACATGGAACCTTTGTAAAAGAGCTCTGAGCTCAAAGGTATGATCCGAATCCCTAAATAAATAAATAAAATAAATAAATAAATAAATAAAATGTGTCCTTAAACTGAGGATCTAAAAGTGTGGCCAAAATGTAACGCTCAGCTTTGCACATATTGATGATGCTTTAGTCACCCAGGATGGTGTTTAGCATTTTTCAGGCAAGTGATGCAGCACTGATGTCATATTTCTTGAGAAAATGACTCGAGATGCTCCAGTGTCAGTCTGAGAAGTGAAATTAAGGGTAGTATCTGGCTTAGACCAGCATCATTGGTGTTCACTCTGGTAACCTCCTCAAAGGTTTTAAGGACACAACAAAGATTCTCCATCAGATGCCGCTGACTGGAGCTGATATTCATGTCTCCTTTCCCAATGCCATAGTGGACTACATACTGATGGATGGCTTTCTGCTGTTCAAGCATTCTCTGCAGCATACAGTAAGTGGAATTCCATCTGGTTGGAGCTCCTTATATCATCTTGTGGACAGGGAGGCTATTTTCATTATGAATCTGCTGCAACAACTTTCAGGCTTTAACAGAATGGCTTAAGTAGGTGCACACAGTGCAGGCAGCTGCAATCAAGTTCTGAACATTTCTGTCTTCATCAATGACGTTTTTTTACTCCCAAGTTTATAGTGTGTGCAAAGCATGGTACATATGCAAAGTTACCAAGCCTTACTGCTTTCAGGATATTTAAAACATTGTCAGACACTAAACCCAGGTTGCAAGGACTTTGGAGTCGGACAGTCAGAAAAGCTTTTCTTGAAGGCCCTCCAGGAGATGTTCCACTTTGTGGCCTTTTTCAAAACAATAAATACATAATGCTGCCTGCTTCGAACAATTAAAGTCCCTTGCATCTTGCTGCTACTGCTGCTGCTGCCAATAGTGCCATTACATGATGATGATGATGATGATGAGGAGGAGGAGGAGGGAGGAAAATTTACCCAATGGGCAGTCACAGTCATATAGTCAGTTGTCTGGCTGCTGGTCCACACATCTGTCATGACATGAACCTTTTTGTCCCACTTGAACCTTTCAGAGCATCAGACACACTTTTCTGAACAGCATCATGTAAGTCTGAGATAGCAACAGTTGAGAAATAGGTCTGGCTGGGGACCTGATACTTTGGCAGTACGATTTCCATTAGTGCCTTAAGACCTGGGCTAGCCACAAAGGAAATGGGAGCAAGTCGGTGGCTATCATCTCCTCAATTGTTTTTGTTAATCACCTTGCCCCATGCCTATTGGGTTTATATTTCTGTGACCGCATGAAAGAGTCTTTCAAAGAAATTTGATGGCAGCTACAACTGATATAAACTGATTTTTTGGGCTGCTTCCCTGGACCTTTACCACCAGATGTTGGGGTCATGGTAATGGATAGTATACAACTCCTAATCAGCCATGCTGGTGGAGTCAAAGGGGTAAAGAAACAAGAAATTGAAAATGTGCTTTGACTGGAAGACATCCCCCCCACATCAGTTACTTCCTCACCTTGGTTAACATCCATATCCTCATTCTCCTCAACTGAGTGCACCACAGCAACATCTTGTGTGTGCTCCTTTTGTGCTTTTTGATACTGATAAATGTGACACTTGGTCATATGTCTTGTTACTGTTAATATTCCCATCCGAGTACCCACTTTACTGTGACATAATTTTGTTTTGCATAATTTGCAAACCACATGGCTGCCAGATGATTTATCTTGTGTGAAAAAGTCCCACGCTACAAATTTCACAGATTTTGTTGCACTGCTGTTAATGGGGAGGATATGTTCACCACCACCAGTGTCAACAGCACAGCCACTATTACTACCAGTGCCAGTATCTCTTTGAGGTCTTTCCATGTCCATCTGCAAATTTTGATGCACAGCATCTTTGACTGGCTTGACTGCTTCTGTTTCTACTCCTCTGGAGGCCTGTACATTGTTTATCCTCTGTTTTTCCTCTGCCTGTGTGGATGTCCCCTTATATCCCACTATCATTATTTTTTTTACCACCACAACCATCTTTCCTAGAAGTCTTTTTTGTTCTTTTTCTGGCCTTGTATTCTTCCTCGTCATCCCACTCCACAGAACTACTTCTACTTGACAGACTGACTACTGCTTAATCTTCCACAAACTCAGTATCTGTTCCACTGATTTCCCCCTCAGTCTCATCTGTCTTCTCCTCATCATCATCCATCACTCCATTTACTAAGACTGGCTGCTGCACTATGATGTCCCTTGTACTCATCCTCAGAGTACCATGATGGGTTACTCCTGCAATGTCCTGAATTTTCTGTACCATTGTCACTGTTCCATGGATTACCTCACAAGTGCTGCCACTGGTTTCTTTATCACCCTTGGTTTTACATAAAGGGTCTGACACTCATGCTTCCTGTTTTTCCATAATGGATTTTATGAATGTTACTAATTAATTTGTTTCATACCAAATGGTGGCTGTGTCTCTTATTCACAAACAGGTCAGTACAGCACTGCTGGCTGTGTCAAGTCAAGTAGTGTAAGTAGAGAAAACACAAGTAGATTTTTTTTCCCAAACGGAGGTCAGTAGACAACTGCTGGCTACGCTGAGTCAAGTAGTTTAAGTAGTGAAAACACAGGGAGATTTATTCCCAAACAGGTCAGCATAGCACTGCTGGCTACATCAAGTAGTTGCACCAAAACCAGAGAGATTTATTCCAAAACAGGTCAGTAAACAACTGCTGGTTGTGTCATGTAAAGTAGTTTAAATAGTGAAAAAACACAGGGATATTTATTCCCAAACAAGGTCAGTACAGCACTACTGGCTGTGTCAAGTCAAGTAGTTGAAGTAGTGAAAAACAGATATGTTTATTCTCAAACAGGTCAGTACAGCACTGCTGGCTGCATCGAGTCAAGTAGTTTAAGTAGTGAAAACATGGGGATATTTATTCCCAAACAGGTCAGTACAGCACTTCTGGCTGTGTCGAGTAGCTGTGTCAGAAACAGGGAAATGTATCCCAAACAGGTCAGTACAGCACTGCTGGCTGCATTGAGTCAAATATTTATGTAATGAAAACACAGGAAGATTTATTCCCAAACAGGTCAGTACAGCACTGCTGGCTGAGTCAAGTAGTTGCACCTTTGACAGGGAGATTAATTCCCAAACAGTTCAGTAAGCACACAATTTCTGGCTGTGTAAGGTCAGTTTATGTAATGAAAACACAGGGAGATTTATTCCCAAACAGGTCAGTACAGCACTGCTGGCTGTGTTGAGCAGCTATGCCAAAAACAGGGAAATGTATTCCCTATCAGGTCAGTACAGCAGTGCTGTCTAATTAAGTAGTTTAAGTAGTGAAAACACAAGGAGATTTGGCTAACAGGTCAGTGCAGCATTGCTCATTGCAATGAGTAGCTGTGACAAAAACAAGGAAATGTATTCCCTAATGGGTCAGTATAGCACTGCTGACTGTGTCAAGCTAAGTATCAACAGGGAGATTTATCCCAATCCCAAACAGGTTGCACAGTCAAAAAAACAAACAGGTAGGTAAGGTTGTCACCTGGAAGGAAGAGTAAGATGCTGCACAGAATGGAATGAATGAATAAATGAATCAGACTGTGATGGATCTCAGTCTAGAGTCTCCTCCACCGTTTATCTTTACACCTCCTCCACACACACTGCTTTTCTGCTTCCGACGCTGTTAAGAAAACAACATTTAATTATTATATTTTTTTATTTTACACCTGGCACAAAGAATTAAGTGGAATCAGACTCAGAGCCATCAGTGTCAGTGACCACCCCTCCCCCCCACACACACCCTTTTGGCATTCCTTTTCCCTTGTCCCCTTCCGAGTTTGATGTTCTCCATCCAGTCAGTGAGTCCTCCTCCTCCTCAACTTATTCAACTGCCCTAAATGCAATGAATCAAAAATACCACCAATAAGTTTAGTCTTTTTTTTCGTTCTGGCCCATGGCCACTTACTGAGTGAAGCAATGAGAACAAGAACACACTGCTCCTTTTCTCTCCTCTGACAATCTTCAGCTGCATACTGCTCCTGCATGCTGGGTTAGCCAGCAGCCACCCACATGACTTATTTGCTGCTAGCAGCCAATAACATTGATCTCCCTGATATAGACAGTAACAGCAGCCAATTACCTCCATTCATTCCTGGAGGGACTGCTAAGGCTGATGGGGGAGTGGCTACTTGGCTGCTGGTAGGCACAGAGTCACATGATGCATTGAGTAGGGGTGAACCAAGAAAACCAAAGTTCACAGACTTCATGCAAATGTTTGTGCACCCATGGACTAGTGTGAACACTGGGGGTTCAACCATTTGGGGAGAATGGTCAAACCAAACTTGCAGCCCTACTTTTTGGTATAGATACTTAAATCCAAAGTGGTCTTAGTTTTATTTTTACTATTTATAAATAATATTTATATACTTGTGTACTCTCACTTCTCAGCCCTTCTTATGAACTTTATGTTGTATGTTCAAAAAGATCATTAAGTATTATTTTCTCTTATAAATATTCATTTAACTTTGCCCAGTGGTACTGAGGGTTGAGGCACTGGATGCCACACCTCACGCCACACCAGCACCCGGGTTCAGAAACAGACTCGGGTCATTCAGTGGTTGGCTGGGGAGGTAAGGATCGAACATATGGAGGACTGCTCTCCTTCCTCTGGGTGGAGGGTTTGTGTGCTGTGCGCGTCAACACAAGAGGGGTTTGTTCTACACCCAGGTGTGCGTGGCCACCTCCATGGAGGTGGAGATGGCTGCTGCACCCATTGCATGGGCGCTGGGGCAGGGGAGAAAAAATGGAGGAAAATACCAGGACCCAGCAGGACCCATGATGGCCCCAATGGGCCAGAGGATGTACCCCTCTGGGTGGGAGTCATAAGCCCTGCCGGGGTTCATGGAGGAGGTGACAAATAATGTTGTGATAAAAAATAAATATTCATGTAACTTTAAATAAGATTGAGTACATCTGTATCTGAATGATTTTTTATTTTATTTTAGAAACTAAATAAAAAATTAAAACAATACAATAGTAATGTATTCATTTATATGTTAAAAAAACATGGTTAAATATTGTTTTTCTCTTATAAATATGCATGTAACTTTAAATAAGATTGAGAATGTCTGTAGCTGTATGATTTTTTGTTATAATTTAGTAACTAAATAAACAGAAAATTAAAAACAATACAATAGTAATGTATTCATTTTTTTTGAGAATGTAAGGTGTGTGTCAAAGACTTCATCAAATCATAATCATGTAAATTGGGAGAATAGCCTTGTACAACTGATTTTTTGTGTGCATCTTTCTGAACCTCACACATACTCTAAAGCCTCAATTCACATAAATGACATCATGGGTATGCCAATTATTGTTCATGGCAGGCTGTTAAGACTTTACCAGACCAGATATCACCATATAAGCAAGCTTGTACATCTGATCCATTATAGACAGAGAATGACAAACTGCAACTCATAAGAATTTTATAGAAATGATGGTTATACCCCCATATTGCATGCTTTATACATACAGTGCTCCTTCAAGTATTTGCAACTCGATTATCTGTCACCTTTGCTATTCACCAGCTTTTCTTCCCTGTACCAATGATCCACCATGTTTATTATCTTGATTTTCCACACCCTCAGTATCCACCTTCTGCCATTGTCAAACCTGATACATTAGCATTTCCCTTTATATTAATGACCCTCCATTATTCTCTGTGCCAAGAGTAAATAGCCCACCAGCACATAACTCCTTACACATCTGACATCCCGTATTAAGGCAGCTGATCAGAAACATCTTGTTGCTACAGGTGCTGAAATGATAGGTTGGCAGAACCTTGCAAATTACCCCATTCAACTAAATGGCGCTCTAGCTACAGAGTTGTACCATGAGTGACAGGGTTATTTCTTTTTCTTTCATGCATGCTATAACTCTCAGTGAATTTTGATTTCAACGTCTGAGAATTAACACTGTTTGGATGGAATGTGGTATTCTACCAACATAATTCAGGCAGAATAGCAATACAGTAGAATCCACTTAAACAGGATTGCCTTGTGGCAGGCTATTTGTCTTGTTTAAGCAGCTGTCCCAATTAACATAAAATGTATGTTCCACATATAACACATGCATACATTACCTTTAGTGCAGCACATTGAACTCGCATACTGAAATGAAACTGTAGCCGGTTAGATGTTTGTGTTCTGCAGTGCAGTGTGTGTACTGATTACAGCACATTAGTGACTGCAGTTCTTTTATGAGAAAGTTTGCTTTTGAAGGCTGTATTAGTTTTCTTTATTAGGATGAAATTTAAAAATTGTACTTAAAAGACTTAGCTCATTTTTCATTTGGCTTGTTCTTCCTTCCATCAAAACATTTTCTAGAAGTCCGTGATCTGTTTCTGTTTGATGTTAGCTGCAATTTTTTAAAAATTAGATCCTCAATGTTAAAAAGTTGTTCCCACTCCACAATTCTCTCATTCTGCAGGCACCAGTCATTGAGAGCAGTGACGTGTAAGCGTGCCTCAGAGTTCATGACCAGCTTTGGGGTTTTGTCATCAACATCTGCATTTCCTTGTGATTCGGTGTCAGACTCACTATTTCTCACTGAGGCAAATATCTTCCAGGGAGAGCTCACTTTCCGTTTCCTCAGCAATGTCACAATCCACAAATGTCTCAATCTCCTCCCTCGTCATGTTCTGAGGTTGGTCAACATCGGCAAGAACATCTCTGATTTATGACAGCTGTTCTATATCTTCGGTATGTTTGTTAATTACAAAACCAGCTTTTCTAAATTAGTTAGCTATTGTCAGCTCTTTGACAGCAGCTCTTTGACAGCAGCCCATGCTTTGTTCATCGTTACTATGGCATCTAAAAGATTTACTGTGCATGCAATCTCTGATGCCAAAGCACTGAACCTGCTGTAAGAGACGTTGATTATCCTTGAGGTAAGCAGTGCTCTGTAATGCCCCTTGAAATTTTTTATCACTCCCATATCTAAAGGTTGGATTAAGCTTGTGGTTTTGGGTGACAAGAACACCATTTTAATGTTTTGGAGTTTACCTACCAAATCAGTGGGATGAGCACTACAGTTGTTGATGAACAACAGGACTTTTCTTCTCCATCTCTTCAGCTGGTGGTTCCAGTTTCCCAGCCAATCTGAAAATATGGAATCAGTCATTCAGGCATTACAGCAGTTTACATATGTTACAGGCAGCTGTGACAAATCCTTTGGGAAGCACCGTGGTCTTTTTTACTATTGCCAGTCACTAAGAGTGGCAGCTTTTCTGTGCCAATTAAGTGGGAGACCCAGTTTTTGGATTTACCCCAAATTAAATCTACACCTTTATGTGTTAGACTTCTGTCTGAGTACCCCAGGTAAAGCAACCCAGTCTCGTCAGCATTAAAGATGTTTACTAGTGGGTACTCAGACATAAGGGAGGGGAGGGGAGAACAGTCTGCAGCCAGTCTGAAGCAAAGTTGGAATCAGCATTGGAAAGCTCTCCGTGTTCTTTCTTACACATTGTATTATGCCTGCTTTTCCACCAAGATGGCCAACTGTCTGTGGCTTCAAAGGACTCATGGGCTAAATTGGCTTCCAATTCATTTGCCCTTTTCTTTAAAACTGGGCCAGACAGATGAGTGCCTTTGCTTATGGCATGATTAAACCAGATGAGCAAGGCATCCTCCACTTCTGTATATATTTCATGGCTTTTTTGGTTTTGATTTGGGCTTGTGCTCACTTGTGAGTCAGCAACAATTTGGCTCTGTTGAGACTTATTCTGCAGACCTAACTGTGACAGATACCGCCATATACCAGGCAAATCTAATTTTTTTTTAAGTCTGTTGCAACAGCCCTTTTTACTCTCCTCCTTTCTTGCTCTAACTCCTCATCTTTCTTTCCATGTTATATAGGTAGGCCACCTGTATAACGTTCTTTCTATCTCTTATGTATTCTTGCCCTGGTATATGAAGTTCTGCAAAGCTCTTTCTTTGGTTGCCCCCCCCCCCCGTTTCAGAACCTTTCTAATGTGAGGTATGCAGAAACACAATAGTTGTTTAAAATGAGTATTTCATTTCATTTGGATATGGGAATTGTAAGCGCTTAGTTATATCCATGGTGTGGGTCTTGTAATGAACCCTTTATGTATGCAAACCCTCATATGGTCTTGGTTTGCATCCCATTTAGCGTTAGGTACCACCCCCCTTTTGTTCCCTCCTTGTAAATACTATATATGGAGTAAGCTAGAGCTGCTTTACAGGTTAATTGTTCTGTGGAAATAATGTAAATGCAGCCCCAAAATGTTTGCATATAAAACCCCTTTAAAGTGCCTTTCAGCCTGTTTGCTGTAAAAAATGGGTCTTTCTGGTTTGAAACGCATTCTAAATGGCAGCAGTAACACACAAAGTGCTTCCTATTGAGTAAATAAATAAACAGCCTGCATTTTACACAATTTGCTCCATACAAAAAGGAATTCATTCAGTAGAAACTACAAAACCACTAATTCATGACGTAAACAAGCTACAAAAACAAAAGAAGGCCTGTAAAAACAAGTTGTACAACACTGTGGTTTGTTTGGCCTTAAACCCCCTTCCTCTTTCTCTGTTAAACAAAGGTTAAATAAAAGTGTTTCTTTTGTGTTTTTACTTTAGTTAAAATGCTTCTAAAAAGTGGATTGAATGCCTTTAATTCATTCTATTGGAATAATTTATAAAACAAACAAATGTTTCCCTCATAAAAGGTTACCTGCTTCTCTGTGTGGAGTCTCACTTCCTATTCTGTACTATAGAGCTGGCCGGCTGGTCAACTCCCATATTTAAAGGCACAGTACTAGGAGGTGGAGTTACTCCTGCAGTGTTTGAAACTAAAATTTTATTAACCAGTTGTTGTTTCTATAAAGTGATGTTGACAACATTACAACTTAAAAGGAAATGTTATTCTGAGCTCAGAAATGAAAATAGATGTATGTTGCTGTTTAAAGATAATTTTGAAAAGCATAAGGAGGAGTTAAACAAGTCACATGTTCTCCTTGTGGTATATAAGACTTGGTTTTATTCAGTTCTGTAGATAGCCTGGTGGGGTATAGACATACTCTGACCCCAGTATGATGTTCACTAGCTCATTCTAGTGTCCAAGATGCTGCTTGGTAACTTATGTTTATTTTGAAGAAGTTTCATGTTATTTATTTTTTTTATCTGAAGTTCGCAGTAATTGTCCAGCTTCAATACAATTTTTGCTTCTGAGTATCTACAACTGTGAAACAGCGTCCTCCTTAAAAACCCACACCTCACATATGGTTTTAGAAGTGGGATCCTTCCAGTAATACTGCTCAGAGTATTGGAGAAGGGCATGGATGTCCCTGGAGTAAATACCAGTGGGTGTGCTGACTAGAACCATGGCAGAGAAGTTGGGACAACCCTTGATGACTGGCATACCAGATGTTAGAAGGAAAACTGTGAAGCCTTAAGAGAATGGTGCAGTTGGAGTACCCATGGAAGATGATAAGAAGGAGGAATTGGAGAGAGAACCCCCTACTGGAGATGCACAAGATCTACTGCAATGGCTATGCATCCAACAAATTGCCTTGGAGAAACAGAGGGAAAGGGACATGCAGTGCAATGAGGCCAGGTGGGCAGATACTTTGAGAGCCATACAAGCTATTGGTGTTGGTAGACCACCCCACCACCAAGTGATAATCCTAAAGACATAAGACTGACTAAGTTAAGTGCAACTGATGATATAGAAACATATCTGACTACATTTGAATGCATAGCATGAGCTTGTCAATGGCCTAGAGGACAGTGGGTGATACATCTTGCACCATATCTTACTGGAAAAGCTCAATTAGCCTATGGCAATGTGGACAGTGCAATGAGTGAAGACTATGATGCTGTAAAGGAAGCTATTTTAAAGCATTATGACATATGTTTAGAGACATATAGGCAAAGGTTTTCGGACTTTAAGATTCCAGTCCTCAGATACCCTCCAGGACTTATGTACTAAGTGGTTGCAACCATCCACCAATACTAAAGAACAAATGTTGGAGGCTGTTCTTTTGGAACAATTTTTATTTATCTTACCCCAAGATGTTCAGATGTGGGTTCGAGAACACTGGCCAGAGACAGCTAAGTAGGCGGTTCAGTTAGCAGAAGACAACTTGACTGCAAGGCCAAATAGGAACAAGGGGTATCCTGGAACCAGTACAATTCATCCTACGGTAAGGCCTTCCTTGGCTACTACTTCTATATCTAGTGGAACTGCTAAAAATGTCAATGTTGCCAAATCATCTAATGCTGAGATAACATATCATTCCTGTCAAGGGAAAGGGCACATTGCAAGGTTCTGCCCAAAGAAGAAAACCAGCCCTACTCATTTGGTGCTGGCCAATTGGGGACAGTATATTATACCTGTCAAAGTCAATGGAAAGGACATGGTTGGGTTATTAGATTCCGGTAGCAGACAAACCCTGATTAGAGCTAATATGTTACCTGCAGTTCCTGATTTTCAAACACAAATACAAGTAACCTGCATTCATGGTGACACACATCAGTACCCAATATTACAGGTAGAGATTTAAGTCCAATCTGTTACCCATAAAATAGAGGTTGGCGTGGTTTCCCATCTCCCTGTACCAGTTATCATTGGGCATGATCACCCGGATTTTTCCCAATTACTTGCCACTACTACTAATATAGGAGCAATGACTACCCGAGCTCAGGAAAAAAGAGACACAATCTTACAACACTCATTTCCCTTTGAAGAAGATTTATTTGAGCTTCTTGGCAAGACAAGAAAAACAAAAAGGGGAAAACGTCAAGACAAACAGATGTGGCAGCAGTCCCATAAAGACGCCAAAGATACTGTTGATTTGAAGGACTTAAAGAGACAAACAGATTTTGGACTAGCCCAATTGAATGATAGTACACTAAAACCTTTTTTTTTTTTTTACAGGTGGGCAAAGATCCAGAAGCAGAACACAGTATGGTGCTTCATAAGGGACTTTTGGGTAGAAAGTGTATTAATCCAAAAACTGAGGAGATTGTTTTACAATTAATGGTGCCTACTGTTTATAGGGATCAACTGCTAGGGCTTGCATATGACATTCCTATAGCTGGCCACCAAGGAAAGGAACGTACATTACAGAGGTTATTATACAGATTTTACTGACCAGGTATACACAGTCATGTAGCTGAGTATTGTAGATCATGTGAACAGTGTCAGAAAGTAAGACCCATCCTTAAAAAAGATAAAGTGTCCCTTCAGCCTTTACCTTCTGTAGACTCCCCATTCACCCGTATAGCCATGGATATAGTAGGTCCTTTGCCTAAAAGCGCAAAAGGAAACCACTTTATTCTGGTTATTTGTGACTACTTTTCAAAATATCCAGAGGCTATACCTATGCATACAGTTACAGCTGAAAAGGTTGCTGAAGAGTTGGTAAAAGTATTTTCTAGAATGGGTATACCTCGAGAAATACTGACAGACAGGGGCAGCAACTTCTGTTCCCAAGTATTACAACGTCTTTACCAGGCCTTGGAGGTACACTCTATCTTTATGTCCTCCTACCATCCTCAATCTGATGGACTGGTGGAACATTTTAATAAAACATTAAAACAAATGCTAAGAAAATTCACAGAGGAGGAAGGCAAATCCTGGGATAGGTATTTACCATTCTTAATGTCTGCCTTCCGTGAAGTCCCCCAAGGGCTCCACAGGGTATTCTCCTTTTGAGCTACTTTTTGGTAAAAATCCCAGGGGGGTGTTGGACATAATAAAAGAAAGTTGGGAAGGAACAAAGTCTGAAAGGTATACCCATATCTACACTAGACTATATTACTTCATTGCACCACAAACTAGCAAAGTATGCTAGGAAGGCCCAACAAGTAATATAGGATATCAAATATCTCAAAAACAGTACTATGACAAAGGGGTTGGGTTTAAAACTTTCCAGCCTGGTGATAAAGTACTCCTTTTGTTGCCATGTATGGAGAATAAATTATTAATGAAATGGCAGGGGCCCTATACAGTCCATAGACAAACTGGACTATGGACTATGAAATTATCTGCCCAAACAAAAGACAAAAATATAAGATCTATCATGCTAATCTCTTAAAACTCTGGCATAACGAAAACCAACATCTTCATTTGTATACTTGGGAAAGGATGAAAATGAACTGGAGTTAGCTTATGAGCATCTAGATGGTTTAGGAGAAATGAAGGATGTGACCATTAATAACAGATTAAGTCCTGAGCAAAGAAAGGAACTACAGAATATCCTTAGTACATTCCAGACTATTTTTACTTCAACACCTGGGAAAGTTGAAGGAGCTGAACATCACATAGAAGTAAATACTGATAAGCCTATTAGACATAAACCCTATAGGTTACCTGAAAGTCTGAGGGAGGAAGTTATTAAAGAAATCAGAAAAATTCAACATTTGGGAGTAATTACACCTTCAATGAGCCCATGGAGTTTTCCTATGGTGGTGGTACAGAAAAAAGAGGGAGGTGTAAGGGTTTGCCTAGATTTCCGTAAACTAAATGCAATATCTCGATTTAATGGGTATCCTATGAACTGAATCTATAATATTATTGATAGACTGGGTAATGCTCAATACATAAGCACTTTGAACCTATCAAAGGGATATTGGCAAATACCCTTAGATGTGGTCTCACAAGATAAAACAGCTTTCAGTACCCCCTTAGGCTTATTTCAGTTCTCAAAAATGCCTTTTGGTTTGCATGGTGCTCTGGCAACTTTTCAGAGATCCATGGATCATCTGTTACATCCCCACATGGACTATAGTGCAGCCTATTTGGATGACATCATTACTTTTAGTCCATCTTGGGAGGAACATATGATACACCTTCAAACTGTGTTATCAGTTATACAGAAGGCCGGACTGGCTATAAATCCAACTAAGTGTTCATTGGCCATGCAAGAGACCAGATACTTAAGCTTTATTATTGGGAATGGCAAAGTAAAGCCTGAAATAGGTAAAGTAGACTCTATTGCCAACAGTCCCCAACCTCAAACAAAAAAACAAGTGAGAGCCTTTCTAGGACTAGCTGGTTACTATCGATGTTTTGTGGCCAATTTCGCAGATATAGCCAGTCCATTAATTGAACTTACAAAAAAGAATAAACCGGAAAAGATTCAGTGGAATGTACTGTGTGAGCAAGCATTCACCCTTTTAAAGGCAAAATTGTGTTCTCACCCCACTTTACATAGTCCAAATTTCCAGAAACCATTCATAGTACAAACAGACGCGTCCAATCAGGGTATTGGGGCTGTCTTGTCCCAACTCGATGGGGAAGAAGAACACCACATCATCTTTATCAGCAAAAAATTACATTTAAGAGAGACTAAATATTCCATGATAGAAAAGGAATGTTTGGCTATTCGTTGGGCCATAAATACTCTTAAATTTTACTTATGGGGCAGAACATTTTTGGTAATAACTGATCACAACCCATTATGTTGGCTATACATAATGAAGGATAAAAACCCTTGCATCATGCGTTTGTATTTGGCCCTGCAACCCTACAATTTTGAAATACAACATCGAGCAGGAAAGAAACACCTCAACGCTGATTATCTATCATGTTATGGTGCAGATGATAATCTGGTAATAACAGACTCTGGAGTTAAAGTAAGTAATGAAAGTAATGAGTAAGAGATACTGTTAGTTTGGTATCTCTCAAAGAATATTTTTGTTTAAGGGACTCCAGAGTGGAGCTTTGGGAGAGAGAGGGCTAAAGCTCCACCTCCCCTTTCAAAAATGGGAGATCTATTCCGTTTCAGAAACTGTAAAAGAAACCAATGATGATGTTATTGAAAGATTCCATTGGTTTCTTCTTGAGTGGGGAGGAATGTGACAGATACCTCCATATACCAGGCAAATCTATTTTTTTTTTAAGTCTGTTGCAACAGCCCTTTTTACTCTCCTCCTTTCTTGCTCTAACTCCTCATCTTTCTTTCCATGTTATATAGGTAGGCCACCTATATAACGTTCTTTCTATCCCTTATGTATTCTTGCCCTGGTATATGAAGTTCTGCACAGCTCTTTCTTTGGTTGCCCCCCATTTCAGAACCTTTCTAATGTGAGGTATGCAGAAACACAATAGTTATTTAAAATGAGTATTTCATTTCATTTGGATATGGGAATTGTAAGCGCTTAGTTATATCCATGCTGTGGGTCTTGTAATGAACCCTTTATGTATGCAAACCCTCATATGGTCTTGGTTTGCATCCTATTTAGCGTTAGGTACCCCCCCTTTTGTCCCCTCCTTGTAAATATATGGAGTAAGCTAGAGTTGCTTTACAGGCTAGTTGTTCTGTGGAAATAATGTAAATGCAGCCCCAAAATGTTTGCCTATAAACCCCCTTTAAAGTGCCTTTCAGCATGTTTGCTGTAGAAAATGGGTCTTTCTGGTTTGAAACTCATTCTAAATGGCAGCAGTAACACGCAAAGTGCTTCCTATTGAGTAAATAAATAAACAGCCTGCATTTTACACAATTTGCTGCATACAAAAAGGAATTCATTCAGTAGAAACTACAAAACCACTAATTCATGACCTAAACAAGCTACAAAAACAAAAGAAGGCCTGTAAAAACAAGTTGTACAACACTGTGGTTTCTTTGGCCTTAAACCCCCTTCCTCTTTCTCTGTTAAACAAAGGTTAAATAAAAGTGTTTCTTTTTGTGTTTTTATGTTCACCTGCACGCTTGCGCAAGGAACATCTTGGGAGAATGGGACACTTTGGAGGTGTGCCCCTCCCCTGCAATCCCCTGCTCCATTGAGCAGGCGTGGCAATCCTGCACTGTCAGACCATGGTGCTGTGTATGACAGCGGTGGTCTTCCACTTCAAAGAAAACCACCGCTGTCATACTAACACCTGCCGCCCCAAATCTTTGCTGCCACGCTGAGCCCACCCCAGCGTGGCAAACATCCGCATATTCTGCTGGCGGGGTGCCCAATCCTCCATGGCTCCACAGCCCCCAGCCATCCTTCTGCCATGCTGGAGCTCACCCCAGTGTAGCAAATGTCCCACGTCATCTTTTTTTTTTTAAACCTGTAAATTGAAAGCAGGTCCCTTCTCCCAGGCCCCCCTCCACAACCTACGCACCCACCACTGCCTTCCCACCTCCACACACCCCCCTCACCCCATACTTACCTCCAGAGCTTGGCGCAACAATCTTCGGTGGACCGGGAACACGTCTGCACTCTTCAAAGCCGACCGCGAACTGAGGAAATGCCGGTAAGCTGTATAATGGGCTAGATAGGGGTTTTCAGCTTTATTGCATATCTCAGCCATTTTTTGGAATTTTTGCACCAAATTTTCAACATGGGGTTTTTGGGACCCCTTCTCATGAATGATGTCACAGTCATGGTGTTATTAGGGCCGAAGGGTGATTTCAAGATCACTGCACAGTCACTGCATGAAATCACCCTTTGGGCCTGAATAATGCCATGACAGTGAATCATTCATGAGAAGGGGTCCCAAAATCCTATGTTGAAAATTTCAGCAAAGTCTGCAAATGACTGTTTTATGAGTGTCAGTAAGTTCCTGCAGGCTCATAAGTTCGCAAATTTTCAATATTTTTCAATCCAGATTTTCAACATTGCCATTTTACCACACCTCCTTATGAGCAGCATAGCTGTCATTTTTCATATCCTGCCCAAAATGTGTTTATGCATGGCGCACAATGGCGTCGGTGTCGAAATCAATTTATGGGACACATTAAGAAAATCACCATGACACTGTTCATGAGCAGAGGTCTTAAAATGGCTATGTTGAAAATTTGGTGAAACAATTCCTAAAAATGACTGTTTTACGAGTGTGCATTGCGCAGGTCCTATGCAAGCTCGTAAGTTCGCGAATTTTCAATATTTGCACTTTAGATTTTCAACATTGCCATTTTACCACACTTCCTTATGAGAAGTACAGCTGTCATTTTTCACATCCTGCCCAAAACATGTTTCCACCCATGTAGCGCACTATGGCGCAGTCGGTGTGCGAAATCAATGTATGGGACACATTAAGAAAATCACAGTGACACTGTTCATGAGCAGAGGTCTTAAAATGGCTATGTTGAAAATTTGGTGAAAAAATTCCTAAAAATGACTGTTTTACAAGCGTGCGTTGCGCAGTTCCTACGTACGCTTGTAAGTTCACGAATTTTCAGTATTTGCACTCCAATGACTTCCAAATACCTAAACAGCACATAGAAGCAAGCAACATTTGGCATTGAAAAATGCTTGTACTTCTTTGTCACTGATTTTTTTAAGCCATGTCCAAGTACCAAATACCACTGCAAATACCTGCAAGCGAACGTTCGGCATTGACAAATGCTTGTTACTTTAGTTAAAATGCTTCTAAAAAGTGGATTGAATGCCTTTAATTCATTCTATTGGAATAATTTATAAAACAAACAAATGTTTCCCTCATAAAAGGTTACCTGCTTCTCTGTGTGGAGTCTCACTTCCTATTCTGTACTATAGAGCTGGCCGGCTGGTCAACTCCCATATTTAAAGGCACAGTACTAGGAGGTGGAGTTACTCCTGCAGTGTTTGAAACTAAAATTTTATTAACCAGTTGTTGTTTCTATAAAGTGATGTTGACAACATTACAACTTAAAAGGAAATGTTATTCTGAGCTCAAAAATGAAAACAGATTTATTTTGCAGTTTAAAGATAATTTTGAAAAGCATAGGGAGGAGTTAAACAAGTCACATGTTCTCCTTTTGGTATATAAGCCTTGGTTTTATTCAGTTCTGTAGATAGCCTGATGGGGTACAGACATACTCTGACCCCAGTGTGATGTTCACTAGCTCCTTCTAGTGTCCAAGATGCTGCTTGGTAACTTATGTTTATTTTGAAGTTTTATGTTATTTATTTTTTTTCATCTGAAGTTCGCAGTAATTGTCCAGCTTCAATAAAATTTTTGCTTCTGAGTATCTACAACTGTGGAACAGCATCCTCCTTAAAAACCCACACCTCACACTGAGTTTTGAAGATTCCTAAAGTTTTCACCACTGAGAACATGGACACGTTAGGCTCCTGCAGACCCTCAATAACTTTGAGCTTCTGGGACAGGAGGAGGTCCATTATCTTGCTAGCAGCCATTCTGTGAAGTGCTGATCATCTGCTAACCATGAAGTGCTGATCACCGACTAATGGCTGCAATTTAATAAGCATTAAGAGGGTGTTAATAGGTCACAAGTGTCCCAATTAAGTGGAGCAGCATCCCAATTAAAAGACTTTATCCACCATTAATTAACATTACAGAAAAAACAGTGCCCCAGTGAATGTCCCAATAAAGTGACTGTCCCCTTTAACTGCATCCTGATTAAGTGAAATCTACTGTACTGCTATTGAAATACTTTTCAGTCTTTTTTTTTAATTCTGTGGAATTCTGAAAAGTATTTCTAGGATTATATAATATGTGGAATGACTGAAATTAAATCCACAGTTTATGTAAACTACTGGATACTATGCCGCAATTTATATAAACAGGGACTTTCCAATCCATAGATACCTTTCACTTTTGGAAATTCAGAATTCTACATTCAGTTGAGTTCCATGGAATTAAAAGGAATTTCCCAACTTCCATGAAAGTCTGTCCATAGTGGGATATAAAAATTCTGCACAGCTCTGCTAAGGATGTGGGCTAGAACTGCTTTATAACAATGTAAATGTGAATCTGAAGGGGCTGATCATCATGATCTCTCACACCATATGACAATATACAACCAAGACGTTCCTATGCAAAGGCTGCAATGCAAACTCTGCTAAGATTCCCAGATACCAGCTGATAAAACATTTAAGATGTACTTGAACTTTTACATCCAATTAAATGAAATCACTGCATCCTACTAAAATGAAGGTGCCTCACAGATTATTGTATGATGCAATGAAATAATATTGTGAGAATTCCCATTTGTTAATATTTGAGTTTAAAAATAACATACCTGCAGTGAAAGATGGGAACAGCTAAAACAAAACAACAATAATTAAATCTCAGTTATCTGCCATCTTCAATTATTTTTTTATTGCACCAAAGTTGTCAGATAACCAAGGAACCACTGTTCATAGATATGCAGCAATCTCATTTACTGATGTAACCGGGAGGGGGAGGGGGATTAGAGGTAGCACAGTAAGGAATATTAGCAATGAATAAATGGTCGTGTGTGTGTTCTGTATGAATACCTAGGGAAGAGCAGAGCACTCTGCATCATTGATGATACATTGCTAGACAGATTGATTTGTCAGTCTGTCTAGCATAATTCATAAAGAAGGCCACTCCACCACCCAGGTGCATTATCACTTTCTAATACAGTCATATGACTTTATTACTGAATAGGGTCAATTTGATGCTGATTAGGGAAGGGAAAAAAATGAGATAGCCTGGTTGTTGGACTGGTATTGTTCCCCAAAATAATACATCCATTTTCAGGAGGGCCCCCAACTACCTCTGAACATGATCCCTCATTCAAGTGATAAAATTACTATACAAGATGCTTTTGTTTTATTACAATGAATGGCACTGAAGGCATGCCACCTATGTATATTGACAGCAGATATCCTTGGAAGCCTACTTAAATGTGAGTGGAATTTCCCGAGGTCTATGACTCTTAAAGTTCTTGGCATTTGGGAGGCATCAGGATAACTTTATGAACAGATGGCAAGTAGTAAGTTAGCCATGTCAGCAGTACTGATTTGTTTAATCTTGGATGACTCTGTGGAAGTACTGGCAGCTTTTCAAGTGGAGCTGGCTGAATGGGAGAAAAAAGTATCAATTTAAAGATTACCTTGAATACTCGATTCTCAAATGCTTATGCCTGGTGTAACTTGACTTGTGCCAAAATAAATGGTGAAACAATTAATTTACACCAGCAGCTGTTACATACTGTATTCTGCAAAGCAGCCTGTGAAATGGCACAGGCTGCTTGAGCCAAAGTGGACAAACATCACCAGTTACACCCTAATTCCCCTGCGACATGGTGCAGGGAGTTTACGGCAGCAGTGGCGCCCCATTCTGGTAGGGCAGCAACAAATTCTCCAAGGTTGCTATTCTCTAACAACCCCCAGAGGACATCTGCCAAAGTATAGTTACACCAGCTTTTAGCTGGTGTAAGTGTACTTCAGCCCTCCGGGGGTTGTGCAGATCTGCCATTGGGCCAGATCCCGAGACATGTGCCCCCCCATGTCCCTATACAAAAATAATAATAAAATAATAACAATTTTATTTATAAAGCACAATTTAAATGTCAAAGCACTATACAAATGTAAAATCATAATTTTAAGACAAAGAATAAAATCCAATATACTTTACCAATGAATTCAGCTATTCACGAAATGCAAGATTAAAGAAGTGTATTTTTAGTGCAGTTTTAAAGCTCTCCACTGTTTGGCAATCCTGAATCCAAAGAGGTAGAGAATTTCACAGGGTGGGTGCAACATAAGCAAATGCACGAGTACCAGATGTTTTCAGCTGCACCCTGGGAATCTCTAGTAATTCCTCACTGACAGAACGAAGGGGGCGGAGGGAGCAGTGGGGGTGAAGAAGCTCTTGTAGGTAACTTGGACCCTGTCCATGTAGGGCTCTGTAGGTCAGCAAGCTGACCTTAAAGGTGATCCGCTATTACACCAGGAGCCAGTGCAGTGCCTGCAGCACAGGAGTAAAATGACTAGATCGAGAAAGCCCAGTTAGTAGCCTGGCTGCCACATTCTGCACTAGCTGCAAATGGTAGATATGAATCCCTGGTAGCCCTAGGTAGAGGGCATTACAGTAATCCAGGTGAGAGGTCACAAAAGCATGGACTACTGTTGGAAGGTCACCAGGTGGAACAAGGTGCTTAATCTGAATGATATACCACTGGTGGTAAAATAAGGTCTTGACCACAGTTGATACCTGAGATTTCAAGGTCAATCCCACGTTGAGGATAACGCCCAGACTACGCACCTGTTCAGTGGTCCTAAGCTGGCAGTCACCTAGTACCAGACCAGGTAATCATGCCCCCGAAGACCCCTCTACCTGGGGTTCAGCGTCCACCACTAAAACCTCAGTCTTATCAGAATTCAGCTTCGGCCAGCTAGCACTTATCCAGTCCTGGATCTTGGACAGGTAATAATTAAATACAGAGAGTGCAGCATCCTGTTAAGGGCAAGTACAGCTGAGTATCATCTGCATAGCAGTGAAAACTCAGTCTGTACTGCCTTACAATGTCCCCCAGCAGCAACATGTACACCGCTAACAACATGGAGGAAAGCACCAAGCCCTGTGTAACCCCACATGGCAGGGAGAAAGTATCTGAAGAAAAAATTCCTGATTCCACTTTCTGGGACCTGCCAGTGAGAAATGAATGGAATCATCTGAGGACTGTACCAGATAGTCCACAGATCAGCCACAGGCAGTCTATCAATACTCCATGGTCCACAGTGTCAAATGCCACTGAGAGATCAAGGAGGATCAAGATAGTATGGCTCCTCCTATCTCTTGCAAAAAGGAGGTCATTGAGCACCCAAACAAGGACAGTCTCGATACTGTGCCTTTTCTTGAAATCCAACTGGAAGGGATTATAGATGTCATGGATGTCAAGATGATCCTCCAGCTGCAGTGCAACCACCTTCTCAATAACCTTATCCACAAAGGGAAGGTTAGAGATGTGCCTGTAGATGGAAAGACAGACTGGGTCGAGAGAAGATTTTTTAAGAAGGGGAATGACCACTGCTTCTTTCAAAGAATCATTGAACTCATCAGTCTCCAAAGAACTCCAGACTATCTCCACCAGGACAGGTCCGATAACATCCACATACCCCACAAGAAGGTGGGTCTGGCCTGGTTCCAAACTACAGAAGATCGGCTGCATAGTCTGGATGATCATCACGACATCCGAGATTGCCACTTGGCCAAACGCCGACCAACCAGACCTTGGTTCTGAGACCTCCCACCGATCACTGTAACCCATCTTAGAGTGTGCCAAACAGATCTCAGACCTGATGCCAGCAATCTTATCTGCAAGGAATCAAGCAAACTTGTCACATTTATTCTGTGACAATGTTCTTCGCACTTGCAGACAGGCTGGATTGCACAGTCTGTCCACAGTGCAAAAGAGCTGAGTCAGTCAGTTCCATGCAGCAGTGATCTCCCTGGACAGGAACTATACCTTCTTAGCGGAGATCTGCGATTGATAGTCTGCATAATGAGCCATCAATCTAAGCTTGTTGGCATCCAGGCCCAATTTCCACCAGCGTCACTCTAGCCTTTGCCCTGCTTTCCTAATCTCTTTCAAAGTCCCATCGAACCTTGGGGATTGAGGCCAAAGGGAGAGGGAGTGAACGTGGACAGGAGCAGTGGAATCAAGGGCCGCCACCACAGCTCTATTATAGGTCTGCAGTAGAGCCTCTGGACCCATGCTTGCACTCCTACATCCCAATAGGTCCAGCACCACCATTAGGTCAGCTGGGACCATGTTCCTCAATGGGCGGTACTGGACCATCTACAAAGGAGCAGACGTATTGGGGGGTGCCTGGAAACTGAACCTGAAAGCGTGATGATCAGACCATCTGACTGGTCACACCATCAGATCGGCACATTCCATGCCCAGTAGGAAGAACAGATCCAGAGAGTGACCTGAAAGATGGGTAGCAGAGGAAACAACCTGTGTGAAGCCCAATGCATACATAAGCTGAAGGAGGTCCTGTCCAAAGTGCAAGAGTTCGTCATTGACCCAGGCATTGAAGTCACCCAGCACCATCACTCTGGGCAACTTCAATGCCATGTTGACGATGAAGTCTGCGATCTGCTGCAAAAATTGCTTCCCATCCCCAGGTGGACAGTAGATGAGAAGAATTTTGCACCCCACTCCTGCACCCAGAATACACTCAAAGGATCTGGTCTCACTTACCAGCACTTCTAAAAGGCCCAGCTCCGATCTAAAACAAATGGCAACTCCCCCGCCCCCATGATCCAACTTCTGGCGATGTATCACCAAGAACCCAGCAGGTACTGCTGCCTTAAGGACTGGGCCAGCATTCATGTTCAGCCAGGTCTTGTTGATGCATGCCAGGTCAGATGACCTAACAAGATCGGCTATCACAGCCGACTTGTTTTTGGTAGACCTGGGTTTGCATAATACCACCTAGGTAGGATGGGTTCTGAGGATGCCCGAGGAACCTGCCCACCTAAAGTAGAGCCATCGGGAATGGGTACTAGACAGAGAGGACCCCTTTTCAGTCTCCATTTCACTCCAGGGCGTCGTCTTGTCCCCACTACCCCAATTCAGCCACTTCGTTTCTCTCCTCCCCATCGCCTGGGACCCCATCCTCCACGCCTTCTATCCACTATCCCCAATGTTCTACAGCAGATATAAACTTTGGTGGGTAAAGGTGGATAATTAAAAGGGCAAAGGCCATGGAGCTCTGAGAAGGAATAGTGCCTGACCACGAGAGCCCTCTGCCAACACATCCTAACACCCAAAGCCAGCTTTCCAAACAAAGAAAAACAAAACAAATGCACAATCCCCCACCCTTAACCCTCCCTTAACCAAATCCCCCCCAAAATCTGAAACAAATGACCCCCTCACAGATCCCTAAAGTTCAGTGTCAACAGGTTCAATGAAAATGATTGAAGGATAAGGTTTGATGCCTACAAAGCACACCACGCTTTGAAAGATGAAGTTAGATGGGATGAGGCTCTCACCCTCCCAGTCCAAATAGTCAAACCAAATTAGCCACTGGATTAGTTCATTTCCATACTAATTTTTGGAGGTACTCTCACTACCTCCCCAGAGAGATGATGAGTTCTGCCCACAAACAGGCACCAAAGATAGTCTCAGAGTCGAAGGAGCTAACAATCAGTTGAAACAACTGAACACAGGGACAGATGACAAAAAGTCCGCCAGAAGTATGTCAGGGTCAGAAATACACTGGGACCTCAGGTCAATCGTCTTCAAAGCTTCACCCAGCTCCAACTCCCACCAATCTTGGGGTCACGAATCATGCCCCACCCTGTAGGCTGAGAGCTGAGAGGCCAGCTACCAGCACATGGTCCCAAAGGAGAGGGTCCTCTGACCCCCATCCCAATAGAGGATCCTTAGACTCCTGCAGAGCACACACCCCTCCGGTCTGTTCTCCACCAGATGTCCACCTGGACACAGACCCACCTGGGCCCTGGCCCCAGTATGGCACCATGACCCCAAGTCCATGAAATACTGCTTCTACCCACCCCAAAGGACAGTGGGCAGAACCACAGGATAAAGCAGGGCTGTGAAATAGAGGGATAATGCAGAACCCAACTTCCACCAACCTTGATAGCGGGAAAGCCCCACAGGGCTAATTATGCCCCCCATGCCCCATCCCCCACAGATGCATTGATGCCCAGCAGGAGAAGCAGACTCCCCATGCCCCATCCCCCAAATACAAATTGCCCCTGCAGAGCTAGCAAATCCCCCTTCATGCACAATCCCCTCGCATTAAATGCTAAAACCCCATGGGGCCTAGTGGACCCCAACCCCCAGCAATGCCCCGGTCCCAAACAAAAACCCAACAGGGCTAGCACCCTCTGTGTCCAATCCCACGCATAAAATGTAATAGCCATGCATGGCTAGCACCCCACTCCCCAATCTAAAGAGTGCGTAGTACTGCTTAAATAATGCAGCTCAATGTGGATGATTGTCATTCATTCATTGATGTGTACTATTACAATAATCTGTCTCATATAAACTCAGTTAGTGGCTGACCGTGTAGGTGAGAGGTAGGTTGTGCCAGTCGCCCGGATGGGTCAGGGGTGAGTGTGGCACTGCTGGGTGGGGGGTGGTGGGGCCACAGGACTACCAGTATAAGGGGTACAGATTTATGTATGGCTGTTGCCATTACAACACTGCATTTTGAGGGGTGGGCAGGCAATGAATGTGGGGCTGGGGGACATGATTAGCCCAGCAGAGCTTATTGTGGAGGATCAGTTCTTGAAGGCATATTGTAGAGATCAGGGCTTGGGAGGGCATGTGTAGCCTTGAGGGGCTTTTCAGCCTGTAAATTGGGGATCAGGGCTTGGGGGGGCATGGTGAGCCCTGTGGGGCATGTCCAGCTTGGTGACTGGGGAGGGGGGCACTTGTGCCTTTACTGTGGCATGGTGCAGACTTGCAGCAAACTTTCCAGGTATGCCTTCTGTTTGGCATACCTGTACAGCTGGCACAAGTCAGGGGACTTAGCTGTGGGGACCCTGCCCAACACAGAATTGGGCACAGGGTCCCTGGCGCAACTGCATTTGGTGCAAGTCACCTTTGTCAGTGACTTGCACCATCCTTTGAGAATTGGGCCCAGTCAGAAAATTAGAACAGACAGTGAAATACTATGATGCTAAAATTAGTGCACAGAAGAAACAGCACACTAATGATTTCAATAAAGGGCATATGTTAATTTGGGGCAAAAAAGTTGATAAACAAATGAAATCTATACTTAAGAAAAGTAGCAAACTGAGTAATTCATCAGTCAACAGTGATACTGAAAATGAAATTGGGTCTGTTTTAGAAATGAAGGAGAGAAAATCCTGTGTGCCGAACCATCATTGCAGTTTCAAGGACAGCAACCCATGCCATCACACTGCAGTCCCAATCTGGTCTAGTTACAAGAAGGGAAAGAAAAAGTGGGCAAGGTGGGAGGAAAAACAAGAAGAGGAAGCCAAAGACAACAACACACAAGACAGATACAACCCCTCCAAAGGCACTCACATGCTGCTGGATGCAGTCCTCTCAAACTGCCCACACAATATTATGGACATCACTGTCCTCCCAAACTGTCTCAGTGACCATTCCTCAGTCTTCTTCACATAGTCCACTCCTCTGCCCAAGACCATGCCAAGGACTATTCTCTGTAGGTGCTTCCGCCCCGGTAACCTCAATAAACTCAAACAGTATCTTACCCTCAGGGACTCGTCACCTATAAAATCTGCCCCAAATATAGATGCCATGCTCGACAACTTCACTTGCTCTTTTAACTAGGCCTGTGACTTGTTTACCCTCCCACCAAGACACAAATTAAGAAACACAATGCACCCTGGGTTACCCCTTCTGTTGTTCAACAACTGAGCCTCAGAGATAATCTATGGCACAAAGCCATTGACTCTGGTAAACTGACGGACAGACAAGCCTATAATGCAGAGCACAACAGCTGCACCTGGGCCATCCACAAGGCCAAGATGGAATACTACAGATCAGTCCTTACCTCCTCCTGGGGAACTGCCCAGAAGTTCTGGGACAATATAAAATAACTAAATAGGAAGTCACGCTCCCCTTCCCCATCCCAACTTAGTGTTAATGGTAACGTCTTCACAGACCCCCTTAGCATTGCTGACTGCTTCGACACCACCTTCTCTCACTTTAGTTCTGTCCTCCCTAGCAACATTTTCAGTCTAATCCCTCCCTCACAGCGCTTACCTTCCCGTTCCCCCTTTTCTACCTTCTCACCATCTCTCTGCAAGAAGGCAGGCCATACCTAGCTAAAGCCTTAAAAGGCATCAGCCCCAGAAATGACCTCTTAGCTACCAGGCTCCTCCACTTAGTTCTTGATGTAGTGCTCACCCCTCTAACAGACCTACTCAATCACTGTCTGTGTCTAGGACAGTTCCCCTTTACCTGGAAAATGGAGGTCATCATGCTAATACTCAAGAGTGGAGACAGCTCCTCCCCGGGCAATTATTGACCAATCATCATCCTCCTCCCGCTCTCCAACACTTTAGAAAAAATAGTGGCAGACCAACTCACAGAATACCTGGACACACATAAGCTCATGTGCATGCAGCAACATGGCTTTCGCGTGGGCCATAGCCCCACCATGGCACTCCTGGAGTTTTCCAGTTTCCTACACTCTTCCCTGGACCCAGGTCACCTCACTGGTACAGTCTTTATTGACCTCTTCAAGGCCTTTGATATGATCTGTCATCCCCTTCTGCTTGACAATCTACTACATCTCGGCCTCTCCCAAGGGCCCCTCTCCTGGTTCACTAGCTACCTTTCCTCTAGGACCCAATGCATCAAAATTCACAGCACCCTCTCTAGCACTCATCCAGTCCACTCTGCTGTCCCCCAGGACTCCATCCTGGGCCCGCTTCCTTTTAGCCTGTACCTCAACACGCTTCCCAGTTCTTGTAATGGCAAAGTCCTGCTCTACGCTGATGACGCCGTCCTCTTTGCCTGACACCCAAACCCCTCCTCCCTTCAGACCCTTCTCCAGCACTCCTTCAACCAAACTGAACACTGCTTTATGGACCACAGGCTGGTCATTAATCTAAAAAAAAATAAATCTATGTTATTCACCCACCACCAAAACAGGGGCAGTGACTCCCCCCTGCAGATATTTTCCTTCTTTCTTCACCCACTTGAGCAAGTGTCCTCCTACAAATACCTGGGTATCACATTCAATTCCTCCCTCACATTCCACTCCCACATCAGCACCCTTACATCTGCCACCAACACTCGGATTGGCCTTCTTTACTGCCACAAGGACTGCTTGCCCTTCCAAAGTGCTCCTCCAGGCTGTCACCTCCTCAGTCCTTTCCCTTGTTGACTATATGGCCTCCCAATTTATGCAGCCACTGATAATACCACCCTCAACAAGATCCAAATGTCCATTAACAAGGCCTGCAGGCTCCTGATCGGTGTGGACAGATGCAGTCACACCTGTACGTGCTACTCTTACACTAATTTACTCAATTTTCAGGAAAGGCTCCTCTATCAGTCCTGTCTACTGACCAAAAAATAGTCCTCGGTCTTGCCACCCACCCCAGAGTAACCTCATCCCTTCACCCTGCTACTCCCTCAGTCTCCACTTGCAGTGCAGCCAAGTAATCCCACATTGTTCATAGGGTCAGGACCTCACTTGCCCAGAGATCCTATTGCTATTGGGCCCCCTCTTGATTCAACTCCATCCCCGGAAGTTATAACCAGAATCCTTAAAATTGGTCCCTTCAAAATTGTCCTCAGGAGCCACATATTTTCCACCCACAGCTGTAGGTGCATATAATGGTAAGACCTCCCAGTCCTGCTGGGTCTCCTATCCACTGGTCTGCCGTGAAATTAGCTTCTCACTGTGACAATGTCTCTTTGGACAGTTACTGTCTTACCATATCTGATCGTTTGTGCTTACTACTGTTGTAACCTGCCTAACTACCACCATGTATAGGCCAGCATACCTATTCGTTGATAACTACTGCTGCTATGTAGAGCCGGCGTACACTCCTCTGTTACAGTAAGTAATGTTTTGCTTGTGAACAACATCTATTATAGTAACTAATGTTTCGTTGTACATTCACTATAACCATGTATTCCATATGTTGTCTCTGTAAATCTGACGTGGAGCCTTTGAAAATGAGTCCATGACTCAAAGGATTGTAATTCCGATATGAAAGTAAATAAAATAAAATAAATAAATAAATACAACTACATCAGAAGTCACAGTAATTGGAGTGGGGGGCAGATGGAGGAATTACGAACATCGAAACAGAGTGAAATATCACATCTAAACATTATTTACGTTTCTGATTATGTCTCAACAGCACTGGAGTTGAAACTGTTGGGAAGAGGCCTCAGTTTTGACCCTACCAGGTGAATTAATGAGTTTGACACCATAGTTAATCTACAAAAACGTTTCCTGGATCTAAAAATAATTAAGGATAACAATGGGGTGGGTGTTTTATAGATTTGCTCAGAAAGGACACAGACCACAATTCATTGTTGAAATTTGATAGCTGTCACCCACACTATACTGTTTTAGCTATAATGACAAGCATTTGTCAATGCTGAATGTTCTTTACTTGCACTGCTGTTGTACTGGATCTTGTTTGTACACATTTTTACTACATATTATCCAGTATAGACCAGATAAGATGCAGCATCTCATTTTCAGTGGTGGCCTGATGTTGCACATTTTTAGATTGAATTTATCCAGGATAGGCCAGCTGAGAGACAATATGTAATTTTTACTGTCCTCCCACCTTTTGACCCCCACATTTCCTACAGTCTTTTTATTACTTGATATGATCAAGAAAGGAAGAATCTATTAAATTTCATCTAAGAGATGAGTTTGCAGTGTTACTGTGAAAACAAGTTTTGGATGGGATTTGTAAAATGACACCTGTCATGTTCAGGAGGTGGGGTAACACAAGGGACACGATGAACATTTGGGGCCTAATTCTACAACACTAAAGTTATAAGTAAACAATGCAACAATTTAATGTTTCTTTATAACTTAGTTTTTTTTTTCACATTTTGACCCCAAATTTTCAACATCATCGTTTTATGACCACTCCTTCTGAACATGACGTGTCAATTATAAAATAATGTCTGAAACATCATTTTATGTAACAAGTGTGAAAACACATTTTGGCCAGGATTTGAAAAATTACTGCTGTCATGTTCATGAGGTGGTGTGAAAAAATGGCTATCTTGAAAATATGGGATCAAGAAGTCACATGATACGCCCGTCCCACTAGCAGATCTCCTCCAGCTGTCCCTTCTCCTCCTCCTTAAACTGTTTAAAATTTTCTTTTAAGGTATTTCTGCCTCACCTGTTGCTGAATCTGATTCCTTTAGATGTCCAGTATAACTCTGCTAGTTTCCAGCTTACAACCCGAGATGATGTCAGAAGCAGAGATGCGGCAAGCTCCCCCAAAGCATACCCTGCCTCTGATGCCCGACAAGCATGCTAAGTGGCTGAAGGCCCAGAGCTCCATCTCCGGCTGGTCTAATACTTCCACCTCGATGTCTTCTCCCCTCACAGAGAAGCACTTCCTCACAGAACTGGAACCCTTCAAGGAGACACTCTGGGAAATAACCGAACAGCTTAAATCACTTAGAGGGGACCTTAGTGATTTACGCAGAAGAGTTGGGGATGTTGAAATACATACCATCTCTTGGAAGAGTGGCAGGCTTGTACAGACTCAGCAAATACCCAGCTATGGCACAGAATCCATAAGTTGGAAAACAAAATAGAAGACTTGGATGGAAGATGCCGCCGTAATAACTTGATCATTTTTGGATTGCCAGAGGGTGAGAAAGGGGCCACACCAATTCTCTTTGTTCAGAAGTTTCTGGGAAGGGTGGCATGCCCTTCCCCCAATGGCTGTGTTTATGTTGCAGAACAGGTATATTGTTCGTTACACCCTAAACCCTCAGCTGCCCTCCCACCCCTACATGTTCAAATGATTGAACTTTTTAGACAAGCAATACGTTCTTCAAAAAGTATGGGACCTGAAGGAGATATTGTGAGAAAATAAACTCTGGCTTACTCAGGATCTCCCTGCTGGAACCCGCCAGAAACATGCACCATTCTATACCATGGTGGCCAAACTTATTACAGCGGGAATCAAATTCAAGATGCTCTACATAGGCTGCCCCATCAGCACAGCGGTTGGATTTCTGCTTGTGATACCGGTGACCCGGGTTCGGAAACAGACCCGGGGAGCTGGAGGGCCGTCCGGGGGAGAAGGATTGAGCACCCCTAAGGCTGCTCTCCTTCTCTGGGGGGGGGGGCTTGGTACATGTTTGGTGCGTGAAGGACTTATGGTGGAGGCCGGGGAGAAACACAAGTGCCGGCACCTAGTTCAAGAGGGGTGGGGCGGATACAGGACATCATTGCACATCCCTGCCCCTGGGGCAGTCCAGAAAAAACCTTGTTGGCTGCCATAGATGATAAGCATGCCTGGCATCATGGCCTTCATGGCTCTAGCCTCCCCACTGACTGAATATGGCTCCGATGCTCCATCCTAGTCCAGAACCTCACTGGGTGGGGTGGGCCAGGGAGACAATGCCGGTCATTACCAGCACCTTTCCCATTAGAGATAGGCTGGATCCGGGCATCAGCTGCATCCTGAAGGGGTAAGTCAGGGGGTATCAGTTGGGGTTGGAGCGAGATAGTGGTGTGCAGGATTGAGCCGAGGGCTCGGTGACAGGTGGAAAAAAAAAGGAGAAGAAAATATTTAAAAAATTCAGGATGCTCTACCCTGCACGCTCCAGGTACTACTTGAAAACATGTGGCATTCTTTTGACACAGTGGAGAATGCCACTCAGGACCTCAAGGGCTTGCTCCCTGGCTTGTTCAAGGATCAGTAAGTACTGTGTGCTTCCCGGGTATTATTTCACCCACCTAGAGGTTGCTTCTGCAGTGATCTAAATTAAACTTAATGCAGAATTAATTATGCTCTTTCCTTTCTGGTCTCTGCTTTTCCTGTGCTGGGTGGAATCCGACTTAGTCTACCAACTTACATACTATTTGCCAGCAGATTAGGCCTTACGGTCTATCTAGTCTGCTCGAACCTAGATCCTTAGTCGGGTGCTGAGATCCTCCCATCCCTTGTTATCTAGAAACCCCTATCATCCATCCCCACCCCCCCGGGACAGGCCATCATCTGATACATCCACTTTCTGTGTCTGTCCCACCCTCTCTTGAAGCCCTCCACTGTGGATCTCTGAACCAGCTCACCAGGCAGTGCATTCCAAGGGTCCACCACCTCTCGGTGAAAACCTCCTCCTCTTTTCCCCTTACCTTCACCTTCCAACTTCAAACCATGCCTCTGGTGATACCTCCCTGCTTTAGTCTAAAGATCCCTCCATGTTTGCCCTATTTATTCCTTGAGGTGCCATGAAGACCTCAATCATGTCCCCCTGTCTCCTCTCCTCCAATGAAAACATGCAGAGCTCCTCAAGTCTGTCCTCATAAGTCAAATCCCTAGCCTCGTATCATCTTTGTTGCCTTCCTCTGTACCCTCTCCAGGAGCTGTATGTCCCTCTTCAAATGTGGTCTCCAGTACTGTACACAGTACTCAAGGTGTGGTCCTAACCAGTCCATTGTACAGTGGCAGGATCACTTCCCTGCTCCTAGGTGATCCCCTCACGATGCATCCCAACATCCTGTTTGCCTTGCTAGCTGCTCTCCTGCACTGCTCAGGTTATTCATACATGTATCCACCATGACCCCTAGGTCTTTTCCCTAATGAGGCCTCCAGCGCCTCCCCTCCCAGGGTATTACCTGTGTTTAGGGTTTCCCCGACCAAGATGCAACACCTTGCACTTGGTGATATTAAATTTCCATGTGAGCCCAGCTTTCCAGGGTGTCCAGGTCCTCTTGCAGGGGCCACCTCCCCTCTTCTCCCTCAACTACTGCTCCCATCTTGGGTCATCGCAAGAAGACTCATTTCACACCCTATACCCTCCCTGATGTCCGATATGTATGCATTAAACAGGATCGGACCCAGGACCAACCCTGTGGTACCCCTACCAACCTCTCTAGGGTTGAGAGCTCCCCACAGACCACTACTCTCTGAGTGCGTCCAGCTAGCCAGTTTTCAATCCATCTGACCATCAAAGGCCTACTCCTAACCCCATCAGTTTCTCCACCAGACCATTTGGGGACAGAGTCAAGACGCTTGCTGAAGTCCAAGAATAATACATCCACAGGCTTACCCTGTCCAGTTCTGATGTTACCCATTCATAGAACTCCACAAGGTTGGTTTGACATGATCTACCTGGCACAAACCCATGTTGCCGACTATCCAGACCTCCACACCTCCTCAGTACACCCCAGATCGTTCCTTTAGAATACTCTCCATTAATTTTCCACCACGAGGTCAAACTGATGGGTCTGCTAATTACCTGGTACTTCCCTTAGCCCCCTTTATGGATTGGTACCACATGCCTCGCCAATCCTAGTGCCTCCTGTCTCAAGTGACCTGAAAACTCCGCCAGAGAGTGCAGCAGCCAGTATGTCCGCCAATTCCCATAGTACTCTCAGATGAATGCCATCCATTCAGAGATTTGTTTTTTTCTTTAGGGCCTTGAGGGGCTAACCACACCCTTTGGTGGAGATAGCATCATCCGTCCCTCCCTTACTGGTCTTTTATCCTTATCCAGATGTGACCCCTGAAGTACCTTTCCCTCCTCTTGCTCCATTTCTGTTGCTCCCCTGATCCCACTCCTGCCTTCCTCCCTTCATGCCTTGTTTTGTAGATATCCATCCTCCCTAGTGAACACAGAGGCAAAGTACTGGGTAAATACCTCTGCCTGGTCCTCGCCTCTTCCACCACCCTCCTTCTGATCTCAATCTGCTGAGATGGCCCTTAGTTTTCTCTGCTCCCCAATGTACTGGAAGAACCCCTTTTCCCCTCCATGTATCCCCTGTGCCAGCCGCTGCTCTTTACTGGACTTTGCTCCCCTCACCATACGGGTGACTTTTCTAGATGCAAGCTGGTACATTTCCTTATCTCTATCCCCTCTTGTTGTTTTATATTTTTTGTAGGCCGCCTTCTTTTCTCTGACTGCTACCTGTACCTCACTGGACCACCAGCATGGTTTACGTGACCTTGCTCCCTTACATTTCTACTTAGCGCAGATCCTGACTGCTTCATGAAGTCCCCGTCTTATGACCTCCCATCTCCTTTCCATACTTGTCATTGAGGTAATCCCCTTCAAGTGATCCTTGAGAATATTTCCCATGCCCATAAAGTATGCCCCCCTGAAGTCCACTGCCAGTGTCCTAGATCTCACCCCCACTCCCCCCATGCTTATTTGAAACCAGACAGTATTGTGGTCACTCCCAGTCAGGGGTCCTGCAGCACTGCCCCTTTACCAGATCCCCATCTGCCAGAACCACATCCAGGACATGCCCCTCCCTTGTGGGCTCCATCACATGCTGTGTTAGAACACATCCTGGAAGCCATCCAGCAGCCTCTGCTCCTTGGCCACCTTAGAGGACATGGTTCCCCAGTTTGTACCGGCATATTAGGGTCCCCATCAACACCCTCCTTCCCTTTTGGACCACACTGGGCAATGATGTTGTCCAGCAAACCATCCTCTAGAACATCACTCATCCGGGGCCTATACTACTCCCAGCTTGACCTTATCTCCTGCTGGGGATCGTGGGTGACCCATAAGGCCTCCGTTTCCCTCTGCCTCTTCTGCCATAGCAATTTCTATATCGTCTCTGTAGACATAGCTCACTTCACCCCTATGACCTCCTTTCTATCCTTCCTAAGCATAGTGTGCCCTGTACATTTAGGTCCCAGTCGTGGTTTTGTTGGCCCACGCCTCGCGTGACCACCACCACATCCACCCCAACAGCATGGCCTGGAACTCCGCAACTTGTTTCCCAGCTCCTGGCATTTACTAACACCAACTCCCACCTTATCCTGATCCTCTTTGTCGAACCCCACCCAGATTCCTTATACTTCCATCCTCCCCTGCTCCTCCTAGAAACCTCCACCTCCAGTCTGTTTCCCCCTCCCTCTTGGGCTTGCGGCTACTCCCTCATCTGGAGGAGAGGGCTTCTGGTCAGCCCCTTCCTCATCCCTTCCCCCCCTTACAAGTTTAAACTTCCTGGACTGTTTTCCCGATTCAGGGTAGGGAGCTTCCCTAGTTATCCTGTATCTTTACAAGTTGCCTCACCAGTTCGAGAACCCTTTGGCCCTTTTTTGGGGCACCGGTGGACTAGGGTTGGTTTCTTTCTTTTGTGACCATGTATTGCTGTTACCACATCCATCTGCTGTTTATTGGAGTAAAACTGCCTTCAACCTCCAGCCAAAGTTCCTTCTTGGGAAGGAGATAAACTGTTTCCACTCTACCGGACTTTTTCTTGGTTAATGTGCCTCTACCCAGTCATTACCCCTGAACTGAGATGTGACTGATATTTGTGGATTTTGAACTTCTTGATTGTGACCCGCTGCACACAGTTTGTCCATCGGTCATCATTTGGACAGATCGTCTATCAGGTACCCTTGCCAAGGAAAGTGGTTGTGAGCAATGGAATTTCCTGAAATGTGCTGGACTGCTGTTTCTGGCCTGAGCCACATATCCCTTGATCATCGGAGTGGTGAGTGATTCCTACTGAGTTTTTTGTGCAGGCAGGCTCTCCTCTCTGATCTTTTTTCATTTGGAGGGAGGGTTCCACCTGTACTATGAGCCCAGAGCTACTAGATAAATATTATTCTTCACTGCTATTAAAGTACAACTGTTTATTTTACTGATGGATAGCCCCGATGATCTGGGACTATAGCTTTGTACCTCTGTTGCTGACCTGGCAATGTGTATTAGCTGTTATCTTTATTTCAGTTTAAAGGTTATTCTAGGTTGTTCTAACCCTGATATCATTACAGTTTGTATTTACAACTAATGTTGGCTATTTTTGTTTGGCAGAATACATAGTGATACAGTGGTTTGGGGGGGAGAGGTGGATGGGTATAGCACCATGGTTGGTGAGAGTTTCATGCACCTGTTTATTATGAGCTTTGGAGTTGAACACTGTTGGGTGGGAGGTACTGGTGGGTGTGAGGTAATGGTGGGTGGTCGATCTGGAACATGTTTGCTTTCATGTTACTATTGTTCTTGCTAAAGGGGAAGGGGTTGTTCAGATAGGGATTTTTCCAGTTCCTGTTATTGTTGTTCATACAACTGTTGTTTTTTTTTTTTGGGATGTAGGGAAGGAGGGGGTCTCATGGTGATGTGTTTTGGGACATGCTGTTTGACATGGACTGCCTGTTTCAATTTCATGCATGTGATTTAAATCTACAGGGTATACTACTGGTACATTTCTGTGGGGGGGCTTGGGACGGTATGGGAACATGGGATGTTTGGATCTGATCTGGCCAGCATGGTTTTTTGTGTTTTACTTATCTGTATGGGAAACATGGGGGGTTATTGGGGGTAGAGGGATGGGGTCTTGGGGGTTTCTGTGGAGGCTGGTTGGGGCTCACAGGGAGGTATTGGGCCTTGCTATTAATGCTTATATTAACTTCAGATGTTTCATATACTTTTTGAACAGGTATGGCTCATAACTTTAGACACTGTTCATGGAACATCAAAGGGGCCCAATCCCTGACAAAATGTACTAAAATTTTATTGCATCTTCGCAAATTGCAGGTTGATGTGGCCTTTCTCCAAGAAAGCCACCTTCCCCCAACCAAGATCCTGTCACTGCGATGCTCCTGGGTCAAACAGGTGTTTGGTTCTGGAATAGACTCTCATAGACGAGGCGTGGCTATCTTGGTGTCACGGTCTGTCCCATTCCGTCTTCTCTGGGAGACTGGGGATCATCAGGGTAGATATATTTTTGTGAGGGGTCTATTGGGGCATTTGGAGGTGATCCTGGGTTCTGTTTATGGCCCCAATGTAGAGAACCTTTCCTTTTTTGCCCTGATCATCCTCATTTTGTCCCAATGGACCTCTCTCCCTATGATACTTGCTGGAGATTGGAATGTGGTACTAGAGAATGACCTAGACAGAACTTCAAGACATAACGAACCCCTAACACTGAGTCAAATTGTCCTGCGAGATCTCATGGACTCTTTAGAGCTTGTAGATCCTGGAGGATTTTACATTTGAATATTAAGAAATATTCCTTCCATTCTATACCACACAAATCTTTCTCCCATCTTAATTTTTTTACTGAGCACCAAAGCATTATCTGGTGTTCTCCTGAGTCACTATGGTGCCAAGGTGGTGTCTGACCATCACCTACATGTAGTTCTTCTACAGGTCAGTCTTGCCCCAGTCTCTGGCAAGGGATAAAACCTGGCACCTTAACAGCCAGCTTTTACAGCTTCCAGAGATGGTTCGAAGATTATAAAACTTAATTTTGGAATGTTTCACCTTCAATTTGCCCACAATGCCAAAAATTGATATTCTGTGGTGTTCCTTTAAATGTGCTTTTCTGGGCAAAGTCATATGTTTGACAACCAGATGGAAAAGAGAACTTTCCCAAGCCACCTATTCCCTTCTGTCACAGATTAGGGCAGCCTAACTGGAACTCTGACTTTTCCTCAGTCTGACCGGGAGCATCTTGAAGCTCTTCGGGCTAAATATGATGCCCTCCTTTGGCCTCCTTGGAGAGAAGGAGGAATATCTTCTTCTGCAGACTACAGCCCAATATTTTGATCAAGGGGAGAAGGCTTGTAAGCTTCTCGCTTTATGCCTGCATACTCTACATGCAGATAGGATTGTTCCATACCTCCGGTCGGATTCAGATCATCTGATCACCTCTCCTAGAGCTATAGCCTCACATTTTCAGGCATTTTACCATTTTCTCTATGCAGCTTCTCTGGATCCTTTTGACCTTTCCAGCTTCAACACTTTCCTTCAGGACCTGGAGTTGCCAGTATTGAGAGATACCCAGATTGATTTGTTTAAAGCCCCTTTGACTTTGAAAGAGGTGACCAGAGTGATTGACTCTTTAGCACCCGAGAAATCCTCTGGCCTGGAGGTTTTTTCTTTGAACTTTTATCAGAAGTTCAAGAAAGCACTAGTACTACACCTCCTTAAATTATTCCAATATATTTTCTCACAAGGCCTCTCAGACCCTTATTTTATGGCCACAATCATAGAAGCCCTGCCTAAACCTGACTGAGATCATTCGTAAGTTCTCAATTTCAGACCCATTTCCTTAATTAATATAGACTTAAAAAGCTTGGCTAAAATCCTGGCTACCAGGATAAATTCTGTTTCTTCTGTGTTTTCTTAGTAGGGTGCAGGTGGTATTTGTATCAGGCAAGTTGTCCACTAACCATACCCGGAAACATTTGCATCTTATTTCAGCATACAGGGACTCCTCCATACCATTGGTTTTGGCCTCCCTGGATGCTAAAAAAGCTTTTGATAGAGTCTGCTGGGACTATTTGTTCCACCTGCTTATTAGATATGGATTTCCCTCTGAGTTTATTAGATGGCTTATGGTGCTCTACATGAGCTCCTCAGCATGCATTTTTTGTAATGGGGTTCTGTCTGACCCATTTCCCTTACAGCAAGGAACCCATCAATGGTGCCCTCTATCCACATCGATATTTAACTTATACCTTGAAACGTTGATCAGGAAAATTAATCTTTCCTCAAGGGTTCATGGCATCTCTTTAGGCTTTTCTCAATATAAGCTGTCTGTCTATGCTGATGACAATCTTCTCCAAGTGTCATGTCTCCTTCTCACTTATTACCGGCAGTTTTGGACATCATAAGTCAGTTTGGTATTATTTCTAATTACAAGCTTAACCATTCTAAGACAGAAGTCATGCCCTTGAATATATCGACCACTCATGTGAGTGTGGAGCACTTGGGCCTTCTCTGGGTGAAGGACAAATTGAAATATCTGGGACTATATCTCAGTATAGACCTGGGTAAATTAAAGCAATATAATTTAGATCATGTTCTTACTCAAATACAGGTCGACCTCAATTACGGGTCTCTGCTACTTTTGTCTTTATGGGGTCACCTGAGCATCCTTAAAATGAATGCTTTTCCATGGCTCCTATATCCGTTCATCATGCTTGGTCTGGCGCTACCTAAGGCATGGTTCCTCTAAGTTAACAGGCTTTGTTCTAAATTTCTCCGGCAGGTGAACCCCCCCCTTGAAGGGCTCTGGGTAAACTAATGAGGTTAAAGGAAGCTGATGGGTTGAAAGTCCTAAATATTTACATTTACTATCTGGCCATACATTGTTCCTGATACCTTCATTGATTCTGCTCAACGTCTGGGGGTTTGGAGTCAGTCTATGTTTTCCAGTGGCTTGATATTAAACTTTGGTTATGCTCCCCTTTAGGTCTGAACATTTTACCTTGTTGTATGTTCCCTTTAAGAAGATTCCTGGCTCTTTAAAAGACACCCCTGTTGGTTACTCCCTTCATGCCCCCAAACAATTCTGTAATTTTTCAAATCTGGATCCCTCTTATGACATTATGCAACCTATTCTAGGAAATCCAAATTTGAAGATTGCTGGGGAGGTACTGACCCAGTCAGTCTGGCCCTCCCTGGAATTTTTTTCAGTTGATCATTTGTTGTCTGTCGGCAAACTGGTCACATTCACAGAAGCTCAGCAGAAACTTGGCTGGTCCTCATCTATGTGTTTCTGGTATTTCCAGCGTAGGCATATGCTCTTTCATAATTTTGGTGGCGGCATCTGGTCTAAAAATTATGGGGACATATTGCTCCTGTTGATATCGGTCACCCCTTCCTCCCATGCTATAGCCTTTTATCATGTGTTGCTGAGGGAGCTTCTCACTGAGAAGAAGCCTAATTTTTTCTATTCTTGGGATCAGTCTCTTCCCTCTCAGGGAAGTCCTTGTAATTGTCCCCATGTCTAAAAGGATGTATATAAGCATATTAAATGGGACAGGTATTGTTTCATGTAGTTTCAAATTCTGCATAACATGTTTTATACACCGATTAAACTTTGCAGAATGGGGAGGATGGTTTCGGACTTATTTACCAGGTGTCAGAAAGAGTGAGGTTCATTACTCCACATTTTCTGGACCTGCAAAAAGATCATGCCTTTTTGGAGGGAGATTAGACACCATTTGGATCCCTTATTAGGACTTGATCATGCTTTCACACCTGAAATATGTATACAGGGGGAATTCACTGAGACCTTAATTGCTTATCAGGAAACACATATTGCATTAACATTGGCCTGTGCCAAGAAGATTATTTTCGACATTGGTGTGACCAGACTACCCCTACTTATGTGGAATGGTATCAGGAAATTCTCTTTGCACTACAGGCCAAGCGTATTATTGCAAATATGTCAAACACAACAAAAAATACAATCAAGTATGGGAACCTCTTTTTACCTTGCTGACCGTGGATGCTGGATGATGGTTGATCACTTAATAGTCATCATTTATGGCCCTTGACCTTGTATCCCTCGGAAAGGGTGGGACTTGTTTTTCCTGCACCTGCATACTAGTTTTGATACATGTTTGTTTCTCATAAAATTAGGATGCCCTTTTTTCTGGCTACATTCTAATTATTATCATTATAGCCACCTGTTGAGTTAATACAGCCTCTGGAGAAGTGGGGAGGGATGGTTGTGGGTCGGTTTGGTGTGGGAGGGGGGATGGGGGTATTGTTAAGCATATAGCTTGTTTGGAAAGTCTACTTGTTCTAGATTACTATTTTGTAAATGTTGTATGTTTTTCATGTATAATAAATGCAGTATTCATTTTCTGGTCAGTGATCTATATTTGGTATATCAGCTCCTTCTTTAATGTTCAAGAGTCTTGTTTTCCATTCAAGCTCAATAAAGTTTATTGAATTAAAAAAAAAAGAAAAATTGGGATCAAAATATTGAAAATTACCAAAGTTCTGAGCGTCCTTTGAAAATTTTTAATATATAGTCATAACTTTGTTGGTTTTTTGTTTTATGTTTTTACTACAAATTTTCAGCATAACCTTCTTATGACTCCACCTCATAAACAAGGGTGGTGAACATTTTGAAATCCTACCCAAAAGGTGATTTTGCACAGAGACTGCAAAAATCACCTTTCAGGATAGAATTTCATAATTTCACTGCCCTTGTTCATGAGATGGGATCCCAAAAAAGGCAATGTTGAAAATGTTGGAAAAAATATTTAAAAAAATTACCAAATTATGAGTACAAGTTCAAAGCCAATTGAAATACATTAAACTGTATACCTGATTTCCTATGTTCCTGGTCCAGCGTTGAAGAATGAAGGTGTGTATCCAATCCAGAGAGGATAGCAACATTGGACCCCCATTAGGTAAATAAGGGGTGGGAGGTTGGGGTGTTGGGTGCTGAGTGGGAGGGTCCAGTGGGGGGAGGAATATGGTTGCAATGGGTAGACAGCGGCAACAGACATCAGTGGAAGGTTTTCTTTTTACATGGTGAATAAAAAAACTACAAGGGATGGTTTTCTTTATTTCAAGTACTGACACTGGGGATTGGGCCCCCCAGTGATGGTGTTATGTTTGGCAAAATTGGGAGTGGGTTCCCTGGTATCACATAGTGAAAATGGTTGGGGTGGGGGGGTATGAGCCAGCACCAGGGATTGGGCATCCCAGTGTCAGAATGTTAAGAAGGAAGGGGTGGGAAGTACTGGGGGATGCTGGCATCTGAGTGCAGTATTGGGGGGTGCTGTACTGCTGGGATGTGCCATCCTTTGGATGAGATGTTAAATCGAGGTCCCTTCTGCCCATCCTGGTGTTGTCCTGGTGGGTGTCCAGGTGGAAGTAAAAGAACCCAGGGCACTCTTTGCAAAGAGCAGGGAACATTCCCGGTGTCCTGGTCAACATTTCCCTTCCCATAAACTGATTCATGCAATTATCCAGGCTGTGCGTGGGTGATGATGTGCAATATGGCTGCCACCACACATTCAGTCACTTCACTACCAGTCTAGCATTACTTGTAAAGCACTTTGGGATACTGTGTATGAAAAGTGCTATATACATGCTGATTCTTCTTCTTCTTCTTCTTCTTCAAGTACAGACACTGGGGTTAGGCACCCCAGTGTCAGTGTTATGTTTGGTGGTACCAGGAGTGAACACCCCAGGGTGGCACATTGAAAATGAGTGGGGTTGGGGGTGTAAGCCAGTACCAGGGAATGCACATCCTGATGTTGGGAAAATTAAGAAAGAAGGGGTGGGAGGGATTAAGGGATTGTTTTCTTTATTTTAGGTACTGATGCTGGGGATTGTGCACTCCCAGTGTTGGTGTTATGTTTGGTGACACCAGGTGTGGACTCCAGGGGTCACACAGTGGAAACAGGTAGTATGGGGATACTAGTGGACACGGGGGAATGGGCATCCTGTGTCAGAAAATTAAGAAGAAAGGAGTGGGATGGATTGCTTTTTCATTGGGGAAGGGCCACAGCAGGCTGATCATGACACTGAACTGTTCTGCTTACAGCACTGCCTTATGCAGATCAAAAGAAAGAGCCACTCAATAATTCAGGCTTGTCTTTTGCTTGAACTACATGAAATTTCCACCCATCAAAATCAGAAGAGTGTTACAATCAGTCTGGCTAAGGATTGCTCTGGCCCTGTAGAGCCTCTTGCAAACTGCCCTGCACTGGACCAACAGTGACGCACCTCTCAAAATCCAATATCATACCAATATGTTTGCTTTGTGGAAGCACAAGAGTGAACATAACAAGTCAGAATCTGCATTTTAAATGTAATTGTAGCAGGGTAAGCAGTTTTAAACAAATCCTAGCCAGAGCCAATAGGGCTGTGAAAAGCTACCAAATGACCAAAGTCATTTTCTTGTTGGTGTCATATAGTGCAGTTTAGTCACAATCATCACAGTGCTCCTAGATCCAAATAACCATTTTCCTGTAACAAGCCCTCATTTTTCCTGTATTTTCCCTGTAAAGGCAGCATGAAATCCCTGTATAAATCCCTGTAGATGTTTTCGTAAGCCACTAGTTCCTCATTTGTGGCTTTGTTGTTTATTTAAATGTAATATGCTGGCAGCCTTTTATCAGGAAAATGGCACTGATTTGCTGTTAGGTATTAACATTATATGTCAAGATGACCTTTGAATTATTTGGATTTAAATGGAATCCATAAGGCATAATGGGTGAATTTATTTATTCATTGAATTTTGTTGCCCAGATAGGTCCACTAACACTAGACGTCCCTTGTTCAGGGGTGGGGGGGTACAGATGGTAACCAACTGAAATTGTAACATAGCATAAATCCTTTCTTGAACCAGATTAAGATGTTGATAGTATTTTTAGTGAATTGAGGAAATTTGACCAGGACACCTGGGAAATTCCCCTACTCTTCCAGTAGGGGGAACTCATGGCTGTGATATGGAGGAGTCAGAGGAGGCTCAGACACCAACATAGATGGCTGGGATGCACCCTAGTGAAGGTGGCCAGCAGAGTGATCCAAAACCTACTTCTCTGATGGAAACAGACAAGATCCTGATGCAAGGTACCAGCACTGGAACCAATGATATGATTCAGATGAACATGGAGGATACAGAATTATAGAGGGCAGAACAAAATTTGGAGGCATTTACCAGCAGACAGAAGGAGGAGCTTTTGGCTCAAATTTCCAAACTGGAGACTGAGTATCATTTGGAGAAACCGCAGATTGAGGAGAAAAAAAGAAGGAGGTTAATAGGACACTCACCAACTGTTGATAGCACACCAAACATTTTTATTTTTGGCCCAGATTCAGGATCCCCAGATGTAATCATGCAGCAACAACCTTTGGCCAATGCAGCAGAGATGGACAGTCAAGGATGGACTCCTGGTAAAGCACTCCTAAAAGTGGGCTGGTTACCAATGGGAATGGGGTAATGGATACCTGACCCAAGTATACCAATTCCTGGACTTAAAATAACTCTGGATTAGATTGTACAGAACCCACAGGACTCTGAAAATCTGGAAATAACATTGGAGCCCCAACACCAATGGCTGTGGAATCACAACAACCTTCACCCTCAACTTCGGCAGGTACTATTTCATTTTTAAATGACAGTGTACCCAAAGTGTTATTTGAGGCTTTAACTGAAGTAGTACCTGATGTGTCAGAACAAACACCCAACATTAATACAGACTGTAATGCTGATACTGAGACTCCAACTGTTACTCATGCTAGCTTGTTAAAAAAAATGGAGCAAGCGAAGACAACACACGTGGTTAGGCTGCAGTATATGGGAGGTGTGAGTACCCCCCCAATAGATTTTATGTGGGGAAACAATTATTAAAGCAAGACATGTGCTTCACGCCCTTGGAAGTGTGCACTTTAATTCATGCCCCTTGAGACTCTACCTTCGATATTAGTTTTAGGAATGCTAGCTTGCTTGATAGGTTTTGGACCCTATGCATGTCTCAGAAAAGAACTCCCTAATGGCCCCCCTTTCAATCAATACCTCTCACAAAGCCAACATTTAAAATGGTTACCATCCTGTTTAGGAACAAAGGGGGTTAATATCACTGAAGTAGTGTTCTGGTTAGAGAAACAATGTGAATTGCAGGGCACACCTGACCCCATAGTGGATGGGGAAGGATTTTGAATGGGGGGCTGGAAAGTAAAGGTTAAACTGAGACAGGCTGATCTGGGCATTTCTCATCTCCCCAATTGCTTTTACTTGGGAAAGGATAAAGGCATACTTTTTTACCAAGGGCAACCCCACTCTTGTTACAAATGTGGGTCCCATAGGCACATCAGTAATTCCTCCTGTGAGGTAGTGAAATGTCTCCAATGTGGTGAAACAGGCCATAGAGTCATCCACTGTATTTCAACCCCTATATGCCATCTTTGTGATAAAGCTGGTCATTCATTCTTTTCTATCCCATGGGCATCCCATAACACAGACAATGCAAACTACACAGAGCAGGATTTTTATATTAATCAGGCCACAAAACAGGGAACAGGACATGGGCCTAAAACAGGGCCTCCCCAGCAGCAGCAAGATACAGAGATTGCTCCCCTAGTGGTGAGGGTTGAGCCCACCCCAACCTCCACACACACCCCAGAGTAAGAGAGGACTATCCGAGACTGAAATGTTACCCCCAACCCCTCCTCCCCCTGTTTCTGAGGAACCGGCCTTCCAAACAGTACGCTCTAAAGGGAGCAAGGAGGTAGGACCAAGACAACAGATTGCATAACTTTGCAAAACAAATTCACTGTCTTATCATAGGGAGAAACAGAAATGGAGGAGGATTCTGATGTTATGTCAGAACAATCCTCACAAAAAGAAGGAACATCAGATTTAGAAGAACATGTCACCATTCCTGCAGAGAAAGTTAAGAAGAAAAGGACAATGGGGAATAGATATAGTTTAAGGAAGAAGAAGGTCCCGGACTGAAATGAATGAAGTCAGATATTTTCCTAGCCTCACTTAACACTAATAGTTTAAAATCAGAGAGGAAAAGGAAATCTACTTTTGCTTACTTTTCCCACCATAAATATGATTTTGTTTTTTTCCAAGACACCCATATCACTACAACAGAGATACAAAATTGTTAAACAGATTGGATTTGGGGAGCTACCTATTGGTCCCGGGGGTGAAGATACTTGCAGCAGATTGGAGATTTGTATCAACAACCCACTGGCCAAAGTAACTAGGATACTCGACATATCACCAGGCCGGGCAATGCTTTTAGATGTAACCCTGGAGAAACAACATTTTTGACTTATTAATGTATATGCACCCCAAGATAAAGCCAAAAGGGTACAATTATTTGGACAAATACATCCATGTGTATTAACAGCAAAAGTGGTCCTCCTTGGTAGGGATTTTAATTGTAGCAGGCATAAAAAAGATAGAGGTTCGGTATCTGAGAAAACTTTTTGTGATGCAGGGTTTTTAAACAAAATGCTGGCCTTGACATAATTAAAAGATGTTTTTCTAGAATGCCATCCTGACCCTCGGTATACATACTTTAAAGGAGTTCTGAAAACCAGACTAGATTATTGGTTTATATCCCCTTATTTACCGGTAACCCATTCAAAAGTCCTTCCAGTTGCCACTTCTGACCATTCCTTGTTGGAAATTAAAATTCCATACTCACCAGAAGTAACTATAGAAAAGGGGTACTGGAGGTTAAATACTACTCTGTTAGATAATAAAGATATTTGGCAAGGCAATCTTGATATCACTGAAGCCTGAAAGTCTGTACTATTTATCTACAATTCTCCAGTAGAGTGGTGGCAGCACCGAAAGATTACACTGATTTTTTGAAAACAGCAGGGAAAATCACAAGCAGTTTTCAAACCACAAATTCACTGACCTATGCAGCCAGAATAGTTTTATGCTTGTGCAGCTGTGTTAGTTTGGTTTTTGGCTGTTCACATTCTCTATCCCAGAGGAATTACCACCCTATAGGGATACGAAGGCAAGGAACTCTCGGAGAGGGTTCCACCCCTAGAGGTGCCATGGGATGATTCTCGTGGCTAAAGGTACCTTAGGAATCCCCTCTAAGGAGAGAATGCTGCCACTGGAGGAGGAGGGGAGAATGGTGGGGCAAAGAAAAAATGCTTCACAGTGAGGCTGAGAGGAACTGCGTGTATAGCTCAGGAAGTGGGAGTGGCTGGTTGTATGCCCACTGAACTCCAGGCAATGCCTTACCAATTCACTGACCTATGCAGCCAGTATAGTGTCTTGCTTGTGCAACTGTGTTAGTTTGGTTTTTGGCCATTCGCACTCTCTATTCCAGAGGAATTACCACCCTGTAGGGATATGAAGGCAAGAACTCTCAGAGAGGATTCCACCTGTGGAGGTGCCACAGAATGATTCCCGTGGCTAAAGGTACCTTAGGAATCCCCAAAAGAAATGTAGTATCATCCCCAAAAAGGAGGCAACACAAAGTATATGAGCAAGCAGTAATTGTGACATAAGAGCAGTAACTGTAACATAGTAGTGGAGAAGCATAGGCAGTTTGATAATGCATGAGATGCTCAGTTGGATAATGTAATGAATACCCAGGTTTGTGTAGCATGATACTGATGGATTGCGTTGAGAGTTGCGTTTAGGAGGCAGTAAAGCGCAGTGGTTTAAGGCTCTGAGCTGCAAATCTGGTGACATCCAGCAGACCAGATCTGGGTTTGAATCCCACAGCTTCCACTTGTATACTGTGTGACCCTGAGCAAGTCACTTAACTTCCCTGTGCTCCTAGGTTGCTCCTGTAAAAAAGCGTTCAGCTTAGTGTGCTACTCCTGGTTAAGCAACTAAATAAAAAAATAAATAAATAAAGAGTAGGGGATCCCTAAGGTGAGAGGGAATGGCAGGACATCCTTCACCTCCATCCAACAGTGGAATCTACCTAAAGAAACTAGAGGAAACAACTATGCTAACTAAGTGTATGACCTGTGGCAATGGAGGAGAGAAAAAAAACTATTAGGAGGAAATCTCTGTGGATTAGAGGTCTAGGTCACCTTCCCTCCAGGCTTGGGATAGTTCAGTTAATGACAGCTCTGCAGCTGCAATTTGGAAAACACAATTAAAGGGAGGTGGAAATATTCCAATTTGAAGGAAGGCTCTCACTCAAACCCTCTAGTGAGAACACCATGGAAGGTTGAGAGAAAACTCTGCAACAATAAGTGCATCCAAGGTGCAGGAGGACAGCAACAACTGCTTAGGCACTCACCTGGTCTACCCACCCTAAATCAAACCAGGTGAACCAGAGGCGGTTGTAGGGAGAATGCAGTGGAGGTGCCTCACTAGGGAAACCACTAAAGTCAATGGCTAACTGTTATAGTGAAACACTAGAGCCAAAGGGGGTAACTTTTTCCACCCTTCACCGCTAGTCTTAAATTCTACACCAGGAGCTGCTGTCATGTAGCAGGCAGCTAAAGCCAAGCCCAGGGCAAGAACATTCCCAGCTATGGGCCAGGTGAGAAGGATCTCATCCTGAGTTGACTACGCTCGAGATGCGGACTTAATGCAGAGAGAGACCGTCAGCTACAGGAACCCTGCACCAGAATAGAATGACTGGCATGCCCCACAAATTGATTAAGAGCTGAAAATCTGGTGGGCTGATGAGCATGGCATGCTGAAATCATAATAAGCATTGAGTGCTGAGACCTTGCAAGGTTGATTGCAGATGGAGTGCAGCAGAATCCCAGAGGCTGAAGCTGAGGGGATGGCAGTAGGCATGAAGCAATGGTTTGCGTAAGCAAGGAGCAATGGTTTCATAAGCAAGTGTGGACCTGCACATAGGTCAATAAACAGTAGTAGTGATAGGTGGACCTGCATAGCATACTGTATAGCAATTAACCAGCACTGAATTGCGGGCAGCCAACCAGACAAGAATAGCCAAATCAAGGTGACAAACACTCTGAGAATTTTTGGCGGCGAGGCAAGATTTAATAACAGGCTATATTAACAGCCTCAGCAGGAGCTTAGTTGGCTTACCCCAGAGTTGTAACTGTAATGAAACATGGAGACAAATGCTTTGAAAGCAGGGGTAGCCAGGCAGTGCAATGAAAGTGCAAGTAGAATGAGAGCAGGAATGAGCAGCACAGCTATGGTCAGAGTAATCTGTGTCAGGTGAAAAAAATTGAGTATGCAACATGAAGCAGCTATGGTTGAGCTGAAACACACAGATAATGATTGCAGTTGCATTGCAGTAGTTTGAGCATGGTGAGCACAGTGTAAAAACACAAGCACTGGGAACAATAGTAATTAAAGCAAACAGCAGCAGTGGCTGCAGCTGTAGGTAACTGAAAGCAGTAGCATGATCTCTGAGTATCAGGATGCTAGGAGCTTAGAAACAAAGCCCCCCAAAAAAGACAAAACCAAAACTCAGCAAAACAGAAAACAGGGAAAGGCCCAAAAACAAGAAACACAAAACACAGGGAAGCACGCAGTTGGAGGAAAGATACAAACCAAAAGCAGGAAAGCAAACACTGAAGTCCAGCAGAGACACACAGAAACAGTGTGTGTGGGGGGGGTTGGCCCCAGCCAGCTCAGAGGACAACCCAACATTGCCTCCGGCTTCAAAGAAAAAATGCTTTACAGTGTGGCTGAGAAGAACTGCTTATATAGTTCAGGAAGTGGGAGTGGCTGGCTGCTTGGCCACTGAACTCCAGGCAAAGCCTTACCAAATATGAGGAATAATGGAGAAATCTATACCATCTTTTCTCCCTCCAGGCAGACTCTAACCAAGATTATTCGACACAAACTAAAATAGTCAAAACTGAACCAGGCTCTTATCAGTATGATGGGGGCGCTCTTTTGAGTTTGAATGAAATTTGACACTACAGGGAATCAGGCACATGCTAACCCCTGTGCAACTTGTATAACCAATGCAAATAAAAAAAATGATTTCTTCTCTAAAAATTAGAACCCAGACTATTCCATGTAACTCAAAAATTATGACTGCAGTTGAAAATTATACTAGTACACTAAATGGAACAGCCCATAAGGGATCAGAGGAGACCATTACATGGCTGCAAAAGGGACATTTGCCAAAACTCTCCCCGATGGACAGTGCACTGCTTCAAAACCCCATTATAGAGAAAGAACTAGAGACAGTCATATCACAATATTGGTAGGAAGAGCACCGGGACCAGTTGGTTTGCCCCACTGCTTTTTAAGAAAAGCTTATACCTCTTTTACTTACAGAACTTACGATTCTTTATAACTTTATGTTATACCAAGATATATTACCTGACGCTATGTGTTCTGGACTGATGATCCTCATACATAAGTCAGGAGATGAAGAATCCTTAACTAACTGGAGACAGATCTCATTATTAAACTCAGATTTTAAGATTTTAACAAAATTATTGAACACTGGGATGATGGAAATGATACCTCCCATAATAAATCATACTCAGACATGTTCCATACCAGGACGGAAAATCACAGACATATTAATAATGATTAGATAAATCCTAGAGAACGGAGACAGTGGAGAACTGATGTCAAAGGCTTTTGATTGGTCTATATTTTAAATATAGACCAATCAAAAGCCTTTGACAGGGTCTCACACACATATCTCGGGACATGCTTAGCAGAGTATGGATTTCCCATTCAATTTATTAAAATGGATACAGCTGTGCTATAAAAAAGCCACCTTATCTCCTTATGTCAATGGAAGAATAGGACTACCATTTAACACTAACATAGGAGTTCGCCAGGGATGTCCCCTAAGCCCCACCCTATATCTACTGTCCCTAGATCCCCTTATTATGCACATTAATGTTCACCCAGATGTACAGGGCCTTTCTTTCTCTAGTCAAGAAGTAGAAGTTAAGACTCTCGCTTATGCTGATGACTTGTGTATTTTACTTGCTGACCAAACATCTGCCCCACAAGTAGCTTGTGTTTTCAAGGAATTTTCTGCTATTTCAGGATCCCAAATTAATTTGCAGAAAAGTAAATGCATTCCCATTAGACAGGTATCAGTGGACAAAGATCAGATAATAGATATCCATCTTACCCCCCTAGGAACAAAAATCTTAGGGAACTATTTTGGTTATCCTGATTCTGCACAATTATAACTGGGAATACACAATTAATATTGCTCTCACTAGGATTGCACAATGGAATCAATGGAGAATGTGCAAAAAAAAAAAACAAGGATATACATGATTCATACCTTCTTGCTACCTAAGTTTCTCTATCTCAGCTATGTATACCCTCCACCCAAAAATATGGAAACTAGACTCCTCAGCTGTTTTTTTCAAAACATCTCGGGGAGTAGCTTGAACCCCATAAAAAGAGGTATACTATATTCAGAAATAGCTTTAGGAGGTTTAAAGATGATTAACCCGATTACTTTCTATCATAGCATTTTTTTATTTGCTAACATTAAGCCCATCTTTGTAGGGAATTTAGATTTTTGGTGCCCCTGGGTGGCAGGTCACTGCTCCCCTTTAGTACAAACATGGAGGCAGCCAGATATTTTACCCAGACAAACCAGGTTAACATCCTATCTAGTCTATATCTGAGATTGCTTTGGTAAAATCAAAGCCTGGAAAGTTACACTAGTGTCTCTCCTGTCACAGGACAGAAAGCAATTCTATTCAAATACACAACAGCAATAATTCATAGTCCCCCCCACTTTATTTAGACAGACCTCAGATGGAAACAAAAGATATTCCAGATCAATTTTAGATAAGCGGATACTTCCCCCCCCCCCCAGATGTGGTACACAGTGTGGCTCTGTGCCTGTCGGAAACTGCCAATCAAAGATAACCAAAAACACAAAGGGATGTCAGAAAGATTATGCCCCAGATTGACCTGTATAATGCAACAAGAAACTATGAAACATCTATTTTTTGAATGACCTTTTACTGTTGATTTTTGGGACCTATTCTATAAAAAATGACCCCTTTTACTAAGATATCTTATGACACCTGAGATGTTATATTTAGGGATATTTCCTACTGCGAGGAGTTCTTGCAATAAAAGTACAATGAGGATTGTTACGGTATGTCTGAAATATTGGATCTGGCAAGCTAGATGCAAATTCACTCTTCAACAAACTGTCTGGTCAACTGAACAACTTTTTCAAGCCATTTTAAATAACATACGTGCTATTAAACAACAAGAACAAAAGAATAACTCAATCTCCTTTCCAAAATATTGGGTGGGTTTGAATTGACTAGGAAACTAGGCCACAGGTAATATAAATACTACTGTGCTCGTATATGAATATACTTCCTACTGTTGATCCCACTAATTTTGTTTCATTTGACTATGGTTTTCTCCTATTTGCAATGTATATCTGCAATATTTGATTTCTATCTTGTGTTTGATTTAATTTTGGGATATTATTTAAATGTATTAATGCTATTTGCATATCATACGGGTTTTTGAGTTTACGATATATGTGTTTATTTAATGGTAACTTATGGGGCTATACGATTGTGATACTTATTGTTCCCCCTTTTGACTAAACATTGTTTTGTCTGACATAAGATAGTTCTAAACTAATTTCTCATTTAAGATTTTAAATCACAAAAACTTCATCACACCTTTAGTGGGGAGGATAACCTTTCTTTCCAGTTTTTACTAAAATTAGGTGCATGATTGTAATATTAAACTTTAATTTTGGTTTATCTGTATATTTAATTTGTGATGTAAGACTATTTGTTTAGATTTACTTTCAAGTTATACCAAAAATTCCCCTACTGTTTTAGTGGGGGGTCTATATACAGTATTTATTACTTATGCTTGAGGTTTATGTATGATGTAATATTTATGTTTCTATTTTTCTTTTCTTATGATTTTGTATGCAGTAATACTAGTTTGTATGTATTTTACTTTGAAGTTATAAATAAAACATTTCCCTACTCTTTTTGAGAATTGTCATAGGATCTTTAACATCCACCTGAACAGGCAGACAGAAATGGCAGGAGCACTCCCCCCCATGCTGCACTACAGTGTCAGTATTGGGATTTAAAGAGCTAGTGGAGCCAAACTGGGCAGACAGGCAAATAATACAAATTTTAATAAGTAGTCAGTTATAAAATTTAATTTCTGAAGTACCTTTATTTTACCTTTTGCCCATTAGAGAGTCTTCTATGTCATAATGTTGTGGTGGATGTGTGGAACAGCTCTTAGCATAGCAGCTGACATATCTAGCTCTACTGTCCCCCACTGCATCATCAACATTATGATTTCACTGACAGTGAAATCACATATGAATGACCTGGCACTCACTGAATTGCTATTCATTAGTAGCAGAGATGTCACAGTCAGTGAGGTCACGATGCTGGTGATGTAGTGGGGGCAGTATAGCTAGCTATGTCAGCTGCCACACAGAGTACTGTTCCACACATCACACATATTAACATCAGGTAAACAATATTCTAATTAAACAAAGGGAAAAGATAAAGTACCTCAAATATAAAAGGTAATGGTTGACTGCTTTTTAAATCTAATATTAGTTTTAGGTAGTCCACAAACTCTTTAACCCACATTCTAGTGTGGGGATAAAACCCACAACCTTATGATCTTCCAGTCTCAGAGGCCAGTGTGCATGTTATTTTTTGCATCTTTCATTTGTTAGTTTTTAAACAAATCCTCTTAGACTTTTTTCTGACCACCGGATGGAATCTTGAATGAGTTACATAAATGTTATTATTTTCTTCAAGGCCCTGACCCTGCAACTAAGCACACACTCAGTACATCATATTATAAAATGAGAAAAAAAAAGGTCTTCTGTTTCCACTGCTTGCCTCCAATCTGTTCTGTGGAAAGGTATGTCAGGCAGCTAGCAATCTGCATTCAACCATATGTAATATGACACTGAGTGTGACTTTCATTTTCACAAAAACCAAGAGGAAATAAGTCCCCTAGGTTGCTGAAAGAAATAGAACAAATCTGTTAGACTGAGCTAGACAGATGATAGAAACAGCAGTTTAAAAAGGTTTTTTTTTGTTAATATCCTGCAAAGTTCTGAGGTACAATACAGTAGCATCCCCCTTCCCCATCAGATGCCTTTAACATATAGCAACAAATAGCAAATATCAGAGAGGGATGGGTGCACTACTTTGCAACTAAGGAGGAATACATACAAATGCTGAAAATGGTAGTTCCAAGAAAAGCTGTTTTAAAGCTACAGATGACAGAATGGCTGTAGGCTCTGCCCACAGCTCTAAAAAGCAAGCTGATTAACTGGATAGTTTTAAAGAATAAGGGTATAGTACAGAATGCATTCACAATGTTTGGTAGCATAGACGGCCAGGTGGCACTGAGGGCTGAGGCATCATTGCCTTACCTCATGCTACACTAGTGATCTGGGTTCAGGAATGACCTTGAGTCGTTGGGGTGCCAGCATTGGGGGGGGCTGGGAGCAGGATTGAGTGGTTGCTCTCCTGTCCTGGGTGGGTTGCCTGTCCATAGTCCCACCATCATCGGATGGAGGTCTAGTAGCAGCGCAGGTGGCTACAGGCACAAGTAGGGTGGGGCATCCTGCAGTGAGTGATGTGTGCATGCTCCACACACATACACTTCACTAAGGACGTGCAGGCTGAGGGAGTGGGAGAAAATGGGAGAAAAATGCAATAACTAAATAAGTAAAAAAAAATGTTTTGCAGCAGAACTGAGTAGACCTGAAATGTTGTACAATAATAGTATAGTTAGTGATGGGAGTACAGTTAGTGATATGACTGTAATTGCAGAAAATAGGCTGAATTTTTTAACAACATACCACATGGTGTTCCAAAAATTATATGGAATAATTTTTTTTATACTGTTTTTATTGAACAAATCATGTTTTACAATGAGGATGCAGAAGCATTTTACATCGTCATCCATAACCACATTGATAATAAAAACTTTGTCAATACAGTTTTCGATCTAATCTTTTACCATTCCATATAACATGGAATAATTTCAATTCAGTTCTATTGGTTGAGCAATCTCTGATACCTTATGTTGCCGCTAAACCAAGAATGGTGTTCAAGCATGCAAATAATATAAGGGACATGATAGTCTCTAATTTCCAGCGAGTAAAACATTACAATTTTGCATGGCCAGATTGCATGCATGCTCCCACCAAAGGTACCTCTGTATGTGACAGTTGCACTTTTTGTACGGTAATCTTGAAACAGAACAGTATTTTCAGTGAAAGCACTGGTAAGAGTCCATTGTTTATATAGCCATGTGCAACTGTAAAAAAGCTTTATGTTGGGGAACCCAATTTAAATTTAGGCAAATGATAAGTGAACATCTCAATAGTATCTGGTCAGAAGATGTCAATAATGCTTCGGCTCTTCATGTAAAAATATAAGGAAGTGGACAGTTTTTTTTTTATTTACATGATTGGAAAAAGTGAAATAAGGGTCAAGAGAGGATGAAGTAAATAACAAATTACTGCAATTAAAAAAAACTATTGTACATACTGTCTAGGTGCAGTAGGCAATGTGGATTTAAATGATTGTTTCCACCTACAGCCATTTCTGAAGTACTTAACTGCTTTATGTCTTTTTATAAATTATATGTATGAGCTGACCTGCCAGCTCAGTGGTAGCACTATTGCTCACAACACTGATAACCCAGGTTCAGAAGCAAGCCTGAAGAACTGAAGGGTCAACTGGGGGAGGAGGTTCAAGTGTCTGATGGACTGCTCTCCTCCTTCGGGGGGAGAGCCTGGTGCTTGACTGGACACTGGCACAAGCTAAGAGAGAAGCAGTCTGAGGTGAAAAGTTGGGGAGGCATGGCAGACATCAGTGCATGTGACATGATGTCATTGCGTGCCATGTGTTCCACAGAGAACAAAACAGGAAAACACCTGGTCACAGCAAGATGACTGCCATCTGCTGCAAACCCTGCACCCAACAACTCAAGCTCCTTTCAGAATTTGGATCTGTTCCTGGCGGGTAGTGGAACTCCCCATCACCTTACCATGAAGGGCAAGTGATGGGGGACTATGGGAGAGGTAAGCCTTGGTGGAAGCCAAGGTGATGGGGCTTGGGGGAACCAGCGGGAAGTAGGGCTGGCTGGGACTGGAACTAAAAAAACAAACGAAAAAAAAAGAAATGATATATATGACTGCAATACATTGTTCTTTTCTATATTACATTTTTTTTGGTCATCTGAAATTGTTGACAGCTTGCATTGTCCCTCTCCCATTGCCTTTGGAGCAAAGATGATGGGCCTGATTCTCAAAACTTCCAGTGTAGTGCAAGGGCCTTGCTCCACAAAGAATGATGCAAAGTGCCCCTTGCACCAAAAGATGTGCTGGGAGAAATTCTCGAAGGCAGCCTGCATCAGCTGCAGGCTGCCTGCATCAAAAAGTGCTTGCACCATCTGTGAGCCACAAAATAGGCTGCGGCATGGTGAGAGAGGCCTGTGAAAGCTGCAGGCTCCCTAATCCCCTAAATTGGGATTCTCAAAACTGTGCCAGAGGACAAATTTCTAAGTACCATTAGACCAGCCTGGGCCACTCTAAAGGTACTTTAAAATATGACCTCTGACAGAGATCAGCAATCTGCAGCAATGTGCCATACTCCCCTTTCCCCAGCCTCAATTACTGATATGTAATAATTAACTTCCCTGGTGGTCTAACAGACCCCCCTCCCCAATTCCCAATGTCCCCAATAGATAGATTTTGTATGATTCCCATGTGATCTAGTGGACTTCCCTCCCCGATACCTGATGTCCCCAATAAATACTTTTTTCATAATTTCCTGGTGGTCTAGTGGACCACTATCCCCAATCCCCAATGTCCCCAATAAATAGATTTTTATAATTCCATGTTAATCTAGTGGACTGCCCTCTCCCATCCCCAATGTCCCCAATAACTAGATGTTGTATAATTCCCTAATGATCTAGCGAACTGCCTCCCCAATCCCCAATGTCCCCAATAAATACGTTTTTTATAATTCCATGGGGATCTAGCAGACCACCCTCCCTGAACCCTGATGTTCCTAAAATACATACATTTTTATAATTCCCTCATGCTCCAGAGGACCACCCTCCCCAGTCCCCAATGTCCCCAATAAATATTTTTTTATAATTTCTTGCTGGCTTAATAGACTGCCCTCCCCAATCCCCAATGTCCGTATAAACAGATTTTTATAATTTCCTATTGGTCTAGTGGACCTCCCTCCCCATCCCGATTTTGCCCATATATTTAAATAATAAAACCTTTCCTGGTGGTCTAGTGGACCCCCCTCCCTGATTTCATCTGTATATTTAAATAAAAAATCTTCCCTGGTGGTCTAGTGGATCACTACCCCCCACCTGGCTGGTTAGTGCCCACCAACCCACTCTCCTATCCTGAAACAGAGCAAGTGACTGGCACAGCCCTCCTCACACCACCACATCAGGCTGCTGACTGAGCTGTCAAGGAGGAGCACATACTGTATAAAGTACATGCTCATTGATTGACAGCTGTTAGTCAATGAGCATCTACTGTATACAGTATGCACTCCTCCTTGATAGCTCAGTCAGCAGCCTGATGTGGTGCTATGTGGATGGCTGTGCCAGTCACTGGCTCTGTTTTGGGATTGGAGAGTGGGGTGTGGGCACTACCTGCAGGGGTGGGGGTAGGGGTCCACTAGAGCACCAGGGAAGTTTTTTATTTATTATTTAAATATACAGGCAAAATCAGGGATCAGGGAAGAGGTCCACTAGACTACCAGGGAAGGTTTTTCTTTATTATTTAAATATATGGGTAAAATTGGGAGTCAGGGAGTGGGGTCCACTAGACCATCAGGGAATTCTTTATACCTACAGGCAACATCAGGGATCAGGGACAATGGGTCCACTAGACCACCAGGGAACATCTACCTGTATTGTCAGGGGATCAGGGCTTTGGGGGCTGCTAGATCACCAGGGTAGATTTACTTGTAATAATGGGGAATCGGGGCTTGGGGTGTTGCTGCTAGCCACCAGGGATGTGCTAGAGTGGCACACAGCTGCCCCACAGCTTGTGGCAAACCCTCCAGATGTGCCACATGTTTGGCACTTGGCCAGGGTTGTTGCAAGATGAGAAAATTTGCCACCAAGACCCTGCTTGATAGAGAATCAAGTAGAGGGTCCCTGGTGCACCGGAGAGAAACTAAATAGCACTTGCACACCGGAGCCAGGACTGTGTTTCACTCCAACAAAGACATGAAACTGATGTAAGTAAATAACAAGGAATATTTCATTTATTGATACACAACACAAGTCAAGTACACAGACAGTCCAGCACTTCACCAAATGAGGCTTTGTCAGGGAGTAACGACTGTTTTCTGGATATACCCTTATATACTGTGGCTCATTAGCCAATTAATCAAAATCAAATGACATCTTCAATTGGTTTAACCAATCAAACTAGGAAATCATGCACTGGATACAATCAACATAAAATAAAAGAATATACAGTTGTTGCAAATAAATTGCAGGTTTAAGCCTTCAGCTTGCAATCAAATACTTATTATATGACATTATTTCATTGGTTTTATGGTGACAAATTGCACACTTAGTGTAAATAAATTCATCATAAGACCCCTATGCTAGGGTTGGAGACATTTCTTTCCCTACCGGTGGACACCCATTTGTGTAAATCAATATATTTAAGCAGTATGCTTTATTCTGTTCTAAAGCAAATCTACTGTCATAAAAAATATTATATGTCCTATGCTTAAAAGCAGGTTGTTTTTCTTAATATCTTTTTCAAAACCTTGTTATTATAGGCTAAAACATATTTTTATTTATTACACATTCTTTTAAAGACTCATGTTTTGGAAAACCAATCTCTTATTACAACTTAAATACAAAGATGATTCAATAATTCTGATTGTATCTCTAATTTGTGGTCTATTGGCTTCATCTAAGGAACAACATTTAAATAAAAAAATAAGTATCACTGGGCACTGACACAAGTAGCCTTTTGCTGCAGCTTGCATCAATCTAAGGACTCTTTGAGAATCGAGCCTGATGTCGGCAGAACACAGCACCTAATGACAAGAAGATGCTTCTGTAGCATAAAATGCATTCAGCTATGTGCTCGAGTCTAATTTTTACATTTTAAATGTATTAATTGTTAGTATTAGCATTTATATTATAGTGGTATTGATGTGAATTTAGTGAACTAATTTGTCTTTCCATTTGCATGTTTTTCCACATACAATGTACTGATCTTGCTACAAATTGCATAGCATTTAGGAAGCATAACTTTCTCTTGAAAAAGCTTTAATAGCAAAACATTGATTTTTTTTCTGTGTTACTTTATACCATTTCAACTTTTTAAATTGTGTCTATATATGAACATTAGTCATTTTTTGCAAGATATATCCTATCTTTGCAGCAACAAACTTTGAAATTAACTCACCCCATTAGTCTAGCTGCATTTAAATCTCTATATTTACATCATAATAAGGAGTCTTGTGCCTGTCTACCCTAAATAGTGACTCCTATAAGTCCAAGCACACTCTAATTACTACTGTTAAAAGACTGATCACATCTATAATTGACTTTTCCCTCTCCCCTTTTTCTAACCCCATATCTGTCCCTTCCACATTCCTTTGACCCTGGTTCCAGCTCTAAATTCTCCATACCGTATCACTATATATCTTTCTATATTAGGTTTTATTTGTGTTTGGTGCACCTGATAAGTATATTTCTTTACTTTTATGAAAAATTGTGTCCTACCCAAAACTAGCTGTGTATTCTGTTCGAACATATACTACTGTCAATGCTACCTGCTGATACTTCGTATATACTGTATTATTGTATCTCACTTTATTTGTATTATTACTACTTTCTTGTGTGTTGCATCCAATGTGTATTGTCCCTTGTTCCTTGTTAACAAACCCAGGTCCACCTCGAAAATGAGCTTGCTCAATGGTGATTGCCTGGTTAAATAAAGACTTTGATTGATTGATTGATTGATTTTTGTGACATTTCTAGCAGTTGAGTGGGGGTGCAGGCTTGTTTTAGACTTGAACAACTGAGTTAGCCTATGTTTCAGACTATTATTGAACCCCTCAAATCATAGATTTGTGTTCATAAGGGGGGGCACAACTACATACCTTGCACTTTGGGGACATGGAGTTGTGCTGGAGAAGGAGGTGAGATTTAAAAGATGTGATCGGCTCCAAGCACATTATTAGCACCTAACATCATGTTAAACTTGTGGTGTAGAATGCAGGAAGGGATGAACAAGGCAAAATGACTGGGACAGGGGAGGTGGTAGCCAACGGACTAGCCCTGGTGACCTTGAAAAGGATATATGTATATTTTAAATGTTTTGAGTTTTTATTCACCCCAAACATTTTACTCCTAATACCCATAACTAGAGGAAAATACCCACTTCTCAGGTCACAGTACTCTACTAAATATATTAATATCTGTGGTACACTGAAATTAATATTCATTCTTGCACATCCCTAAGGATCACTGGAAATAATCTTGTTTTTCAAAATGAAATGGGTTTGAATTATTTTGTAAACAATGTAATCATTTGCTGGCAAAAATCCGAGGGGGTACAAATGATCATCATGCACCACTGAGGCATGTTTCAAGTATATCTTAACAAAGGGTAGTAGTAAATGGAGTACACAGTGAAGAAAGGAGGGTTACTAGCGGGGTACCGCAGGGTTCAGTACTGGGACCGGTCCTTTTTAATGTCTTTATAAGTGACATTGCAGAGGAACTGGAAGGAAAAATATGTCTCTTTGCAGATGACACAAAGATCTGCAACAGGGTTGATACACAAGGTGGAGTGGAAAGGATGAAGGGACTTGGCAAGGTTGGAGGAATGATCAAATGTATGGCAGCTCAGATTCAATGCAAAGTGCAAGGTAATGCACATGGAAACAAAAACCAGGAAGCGTACACAATGGGGGTGAGATACTGACAACAGTAAAATAGAAAGAGACCTGGGGTAATTATATCAGATGACCTAAAGGTGGGCAAGCAATGTGAGAAGGCAGTAAGGAAGGCTGGGGGATACTGGGATGCATAGGAAGAGGCATCAATAGTAGAAAACAGGAAGTTGTTTTCCCTCTGTACAGACAGTTGGTGAGACCCCATCTGGAGTACTGTGTGCAGTTCTGGAGACCCCATCTCCGAAAAGACATAGGCAGAGTGGAGGCTGTCCAAAGGAGGGCAACCAAAATGGTGCTGGGTCTGCACCAGAAGACATATGAAGAAAGACTAAAGGAGCTTAATATGTATACTCTTGAGGAAAGACGGGAGAGAGGGGACATGATAGAAACTTTCAAGTACCTCAAGGGAATTAACAAAATCCAAGAGGGTAGCATCTTCCAGAAAAAGAGGTGTGCAAGAACAAGGGGGCACAATTTGAAGATAGAAGGGGGACGACTCAGGGGTAATGTGAGGAAGTATTTTTTCACTGAGAGGGTTGTGGATGCATGGAACAGCCTCCCTGAGGAGGTCGTGGAGTCAAGAACAGTGGAGGAATTCAAGAATGCATGGGACAGGCATAAGGCAGTCCTAGGGGCGGGTAAGAAGAAGTAAGCTGTTGGTTAACTAGGATCTGCAGCTTATCTGTTAGGTAGGAAAATGGGCAGACTAGGTGGGCCAAGCGGTCCTTATCTGCCGTCAAATTCTATGTTTCTATGTTTACAGTTAAGAGCTCTCCCTGGATTAAACAATTTTTACTTGACCATTCACCTCAAAATACAGATTTTAGGACTGAATGCATGGTATTTTCTAATGCTAAAATAGAATGCCAGTTGAAGTTTTATTGTCATTTTAATTGTCATTAAATATGTGATTACTCTGCTGCTAACTGCATTGGTACTAAATGGTATTAAACATATACGTTGTAATATTTAGCAGCATTTTGTCAGTTATCACCAGAGTTAATGTTTTATGCATCAGGCTGTTCCTCCCCAGTAATTATTTAATGCCCTCATTAATACAAGAAAAAAAGTATGTCTTTTAATTAACTAGGGCAAAATAGTTTCATGTTGTCATTACAGATGCAAGCAGACCTCAAAAAGAATGATAACTCCTTTGATGTTTCTTTTCTGCTTCAGTGATTTGCATATAGGGTCTTATTATAATATCTAATACTAGTTAGTTATCCCTCAATAAAACAGAGCAGTCAGCATGTTGCAGCTTTGCAGGCTTGTTGTGAGTATTTTTCTTTGGGGACATCATTAGCAAAAAACTGCCTGAGTAAACCTTTGAGCTCCTTCTTGATGCATGATTTATAGAATAATGAACACGTTTATAAGTTATCTGTATAGAAGATATCCCTTTCATATTAAAAAAAGAAAAAGGCTTAAGATGATAAACTGAATTAACCATTTAAATGAAACAATAAAAAATCTAAATATATGAAAATAGGAGAATTCCAAATACAATCAGTAAAAGAATGCTAATCTTTTAAAATGCAGAGGCTGTCAGTAATAATCATAAATGTTTTATCATATTAACCCCTAAGCTATCAGAAGATTTCAAATGTATAGGTTTTTAGATGTGTATATACAACGGTGGCATAGCAAGAGTTAAGAATGTCATTCACAATAGGCCTTATGCAGTATGCCCATGCTCCTCAAATACAGTATGTGGTGTGTAGACAGCCAGCTCTGTGTCTGAACACTGTGCTTGGGGTGTCCTGTCAAAAACAGGCAGCATTCAATAAATGGGTGTGCACCTCTTCAATGCGGAATCTACTGGAGTCACACGGCACTGTGTTCGGGGATAGCTGGGGGGAAGAAACAGGATGGGGGGGCATGGCTATGCACCATTTATTATCCTGACCCATGGTGCAGAGTGCTGCTAAAAGGAGCACAGACTGTTCATGTAGGGACTCTGCCATAGCTAGTACATGCCCCCTTCTACCAGCAACAGGTTGCCATAGTGAGTCAAGCCTCCCCCTATCCTGTTGCCCCCAGCCCTTCTAACATGCAGAGAGGGTTGGGGGCTACCAATCAGTTTGTACCCTAGTGTACCATTAGGGGAATATTGGCTGCATTTACTCACAATCCCCTGCTTGGCATAGAGCATGGTATCATGTCTACTAGAGAGATAGGCATCTAACTGAATGCCCATCAGTGTTAACTGCTTTACCTGCTGTCCACCCATGGCTCCTCCACACTAGTATACACATGAGGGAAGGGGACAAGGACAGGCAGACTAGAATATTGAATGGTGGTGTGGTGTTTTCCTGTCTAGAAGTGTGGGCTGACGTGGCCCAAGTATGCTACTTTAGCGCATACGCAGAATGCCTTTGTGCATAGACCCTATTATATTTGATTTATTTTATATTTCAATAGTATTATATAACACTTATTTTCTATAGTAATGACAAAAAGGAATCTTTTTTAAATATTATTGCACTTAAGACAGATATAGGAAGGTACACATGAGCCATGATCAAAAATGGCTATTTGACAGCTTACCAGTTATCTTGCTCTATCAACATCCATTGCTTTTATGAGGGGGATCCATTTGATATGCCGAAATGCATCAGCCCAAGCTCACACTCCTGACCTGAGTGCCGAAACACAGTTGCCCGACATCAGGATTTTACCCACAGCGCAGTAGGAATCCTAAAGTATGGGGGGTGTGGGGGGTGCAGTGGGCGAAGCCCTTCGAACCATTTCCGGCAGGTAAAATCCCAATGTCAGGCAACTGTGTTCCAGGTGCCTGGGGTCGGGAGTGTGAGCATCGGGCCAATGCATTTTGGCATATCATAGTATATCCTTTATTAGCATTACTCAGAAACTTCAACAATGGCTATATATACTCATGAAAATAATTATTTGGGGCTGGAGCAGTCAGCACAGATATTAGGAACTCCACAACACAGTAAGCCATATTTTGTTTTCTAGAGTACAACTCTGGGGTATCCAGGCTCTGTGTCATGATTTCATCATAGTGATGGGTTTGACTGACCTTTCTTGAAGTGTTTCTAGATCATACTCTTAGCAGGTGTGACACTGGTACTTAAATCACCATCTGCAGCTGCAAATCAGAAAAAGAACTGCTTTTTTCAGAGCTCCAGAAAGACTTGATTCTGTGTAGAAATTCTAGCAGAAAAACACAAAGGGCCTAATCCACAAAGGGAGGAGAGTCTTATGCAGCCAGATAACAGATGTATATAATGATTTGTTTCTCAAAGCCATCTGACCAACTAAACCAACTAATCAGGATAGTAAATGGTATTTAGCCAGATGCCAATTCTTGAAGCACATTAACAATTTTGGAAATATACTTGACCTAGCTCTGCAGAGCATAACAGTGCCCATTCTGACATGGGAATTCCCTGAGTCACGCATGTGTTCCATGTCATAATGCCAATTGTGGAATAGCGATTGCCATTACAGCTAGTGTACATCTCAGAAAAAAGGTGATATACACTCGCAGTGAAAAAAATGGACGACAACAAAAAATTTTATTCTGCAAGGGGCTGTGCCCCCTGCACCCCTATAAATATAAATATAAATAACTAACTCCAGGAGGGGTGCATGTCAGGGAGGGGATGAAACTCTGGAAAACAAAAAAAAAATACGGAATGAAAAAAAAAAAAAACACAAAAATCTGTATTTCTCACTAGCCTAGAACCCTGCACTCTCCCCACTGCAGTCAGCCACCTTCACCACTACACCAAGATGCCAGCTTGGCAGCTTCAGCTGTACTACCCCTTACATACCCTCACTCTTCTTCCTGTCCCCCTTCCCTTCTTCCTGTCACCCTGCTTGTCTCTTCACTACCCTTGCAGTGTAGCCCACATAACCGTCACTGTAGCCCACATAACAGGCATTGAAAGTGAGTCCTCATATTCAAGTCACTCACTTTTAGTCACCATTATGATGGTATACCACACAGATTTCATGTGTGCAAATGCCAATCTATACATGAGATAGAATTTGCATATAAAGAGCAAAGTACATGACAGTTTGCTACCCTGGGGCTGCATTAATGATGAATGTGTAATACAGTCAAATGGCAACTGAAACTGACATGCAACAGTACAGTACTGCACCATATAGAGATACAGACAGAAATAGAAACAGAGCACTTACACAGTTGTCCATGCCGTATGATGGTCATGCACCCCTGTGGCTGCTCCAGTGAGTGCGCCACTGTACTGACAGCAGGGTTCGGGAGGGACTTTTTTTAGCCTGCTACCAGGCCTGCACAATTACAGGTGTCCTGTAGACTCTCTCCCAAGCCTCCTCTACCCCCTGCCTCTCACACCATCTGTAGATGACAGCATAGATGTCCACCCACAGAGCTGCTACCTGGGGGTCCCAGTGCCCATACCACATACCTGTCTTGTACCATGAGTCTGCTATGCAAGGTGGCACTTGCTCACTCAGTCTATGACATGTATCCTTCCAGTCACTCGGTACATGTTATGGGACAAGACCTAACCATGGCCACCTTATCTGTGGCACTGAGGTCCCCATCTCCATACGCTGTGTGCATGTGTACTAAATATTTGCCATACCTGTCCCACAGGGAGCAGTGCAGTTGGGGGGGGCCATAACACCTTGGGAATTGGCTTTGGATGAACACACCTGCTGCTCTCTCTTCGACAGGATGGCAGGCACACATTGTACTGCATGGTTCATTAGTAGGTGTTTGGTATCCCAAGCTGACTGCTGCTCTCTTGTCCTGCCTGCCATGCTCACTGTGGGTTTTGGCATCAGCACAACTGGCCATTAGACCAGCTCTGATTGGTCTAACAGGAGCCTGCTCCTCTGGCATAGTGACAGCTGCTGTCACATTTGAAAATCCATGGACAGGGGATGGTGCATCACCTTCGGGCACAGGCACTACAACATTGGGCAGCATTACAAAATCACCTTTGATGCATGGTTTGGCACTGCCTTCTACCTGTGCTAGTTTCATATGGTCAGACACCCTGCATCCTTCTTAGCTCTTTGAAAACTGAACTTGATGTCTCTAACTAAAGACCAATAAGTTTAACATGTATATTTGCAGATACTCTAAGCATATAACCTTTTTGGAGCTTGTAATTTTGTCTGTGACCTCTATTGAGATTGTTATTGTGTTTTACTGCCCTATACCTTGCACTACTGTATGTCTTCCAGTTATTATATTTCTATTTTTGTTCCTTTGGGTATTTCTATGCTTACTGACATGCAATTGTACACTATATGTCACCTGTATCCTGCATCCTGTGTCCTGTATAATGTTTCTGATTACCTCCTATTTAATTACTTTTCCAAGCTGTGACTAAAAATAGGAAAATGCCTTGTCTAGTGCACCTACCTGGTAAATAAAGACTAAATGAATAAATAAAAGACATGATCAGATATGTCCATACATTTTGCAATATTTCTAAACAGATCATCTCTGGTAATCTTATTTTGGTACTGTAGACAGGTGAATGCTTTCTCTAGAGATTTAGGAAATAGCTGGCCATGTCTTTTGCTGCAAGTGTATAGGCAGCAAATTTGTGTAATCTCAAATTAAAAATATACTGATGGAATACTTAAATGAGAGAGAGTTATGGGCTGCAAAGCACCATGGCTATAAAAAATGAATGTTGTATGCAACAAACTTGCTTTGTTTTCATGAGTAGGCAAGTAGAGAACTCGAAAGGGGAATTCCGATGGACTGTTCCTATTAGACGTGAGCAAAGCATTCAGCACTGTCTCTCAAAAGGAAATTATAAGTAAATGTGTCTACATGGAAGAAAACAGCCACATTGTAAGCTATTTTGCAGCTTGGCTATCAGAAGGATCCTAGAATGTTGTCATAAATGAATTTAAAGTTAGCTAAACATAAAATCACTAGTGGAGTACTGCAGGGCTTTATTCTAGGCCCTATACTCTTCTACATTGTCATCATGGACATATATGTGGGACTACATAGCTGCTTTATACAATACACTGATAACACTAAAATGTGTGGACAATTAGTTAAGTTGTACATTTCCCAAATACAGGAATAATGTATGCAAAGCACAGAAAGTAGGGAGATGAAAATATATTAGGAGTTGGGGTCTCCAGAGTCTTGGGTGAATCAGTGGTGGGGTCTTCCATGGGTTGTCATCCCTAATACCCACCTCCATCCCACAGTCCATAGACTCCTGGAGGATGCGGTGTTGTCCCATCTGCAGACACCTCTCTGGGCTGAGGGAGGAGGTTGCTCATCTCCAGGCTGAGTTGGCCAGGATTTGTGGGACCTCCTCTTCCATCCAGGGACCACCAGTGCCACTGCCGTTGCCTCAGAGGTTGCCAAGAAAGAGGAGCGGTTGGACCACAGTGGGCTCAGGGAGGGCGAGAGTGGTGGAACAGGCGCATCCCTCAGTTGTACCTCTCCACAATTTCTATGCCATTCTGGCAAAGTGTGGTTCCTCTATGGAGGCACCCGCAGTGGAGACCAAGGAGGATGCTGGGATCCTCCACAAAGGAGACCCACAGGAGGGTAGCAGGGGACCCTGCAGGGGAAGGAAACAACTCCTGCTGGGGGACTCCATTGTTAGGAAGGTAGAACTGGGGCAGGGGGGAGAGGGAGGTAAGGTGCCTGCCTGGCACCATGGCTTGGAGGGACAGGGCGAGATCCTCAAGGATTGCCTGAGCAGCTGCACAGGGAGGAGATGGATGTCATTGTCCACCTAGGGACAAATGACCTGGCTAAGAAAGGGATTAGAGAAGTGCAGGAAGAGTTTGTGGAATTAGGGAGGGGCCTTAGACAAGTAGCATGCACGGTAACCTTCTCGGAGATGCTGCCCATCTATGGCATAGGAGAGGCTAGGGTGTTCTGCACCATGGGATTAAATCAGTGGTTGAAAAACTGGCATGGAGCTCAGGGATTTGGCTTCATTGGGGACTGGGGGTCCACCTGGAGTGATGCAAGCCTATACTGGCATGATGGGCTGCATCTGTCGGGAGGAACCAGGATCTAGTGATAGGTTTAAATGCTTCATTGTAGCGTTAAACTAGCCAGGGGTAGGCACTGGAAAGGAGCAGGAAATCCTAGCCCCACAAAAAATCATGGTAGTAAGTGTGGCAAACACCAACATAGAGGTGTCGATAGGGAGAAGGGCAGGGGTAAATGGAGAAAGTGACAAAGGCAAGAAGGACAGGGATGGGGCAAAAGGAGTAAGGCCATCAGGAAATGGAGGTAATGGTACCAATGCCTGTAGGTCTGGGCAACAAGCTCCCAGAGCTGGTGGCCTTGATGGAAGAGGATGCCTGGATATCACGTAGCAGTCACAGAAACATGGTACACAGAGAACCATGAACTGGGATGTTAACATACCAGGGTACATAACCTAGAGAGACAGGCAGGGAGAAGAGGAGGAATAGCTCTCTGTAAAGGAAGGGATAAAAGCAACTGAACAAAAGAGTAAACAGGGAGGAGAGGAGGCACTGTGGGTCACCTTGGAGACTGGAAAGGGCACCACAATCTGCACAGGGGTTGTGTAAAGACCCCCATGTCAGGGGGAAGGAACAGATAAAGATATGATAGAAGGCATTCTTAGAATGGCAGAGAAAGAGGAGATACTGTTGATGGGAGACCTGAATGTGCCAGATGTTAACTGGAGCACATTTGCTGCAGCCACATCCAAGAGCAGGGCCATTCTTGATGCCCTACAGATTGCAGGCCTCAGACAGTTAGTTTTGGAACCCAATCATGAGGGAGCAATCTTAGACCTCGTACTCTCAAATGGGGGCAGTGAGAGGATCTCAGATCTAGAAGTGGGTTGCCATCTGGGGACAAGTGACCATCAAACAGTGTGGTTCATGTTAAACTCAGCTACAGAGTCAAGCCATACAAAAGTGAGGGTACTGGACTTTAGGAGGGCTGACTTTGGCAAAATGGGAGAGTGCCTCAGAAAAGCACTAGCAAATAGGCTAGAAGGAGGTGTGGAGCAACAATGGGGAATCATCAAAACTGCCATCACAGAGGCAACAAGCCTTTGTGTGAAGCAAATAAACAAATCAAAATGAAAGAAAAGCCACTATGGTTCTCAAAGAGGTGGCTGTGAAAGTCAGGAAGAAAAAGATAGCATTCCGGAAGTATAAGGAAACACAGAAGGAGCAGGACAGAGAGCTGTACCAGTTAAGGCAGAAGGAAGCAGGGAGAGAAGTCAGAATATCAAAGGCCCAAACTGAGGAAAAGATAGGCAACTCAGTTAAGAAGGGAGATAAAACCTTTTATAGGTATATCAGCGAGCGTAGAAAGACAAAGGGAGGGAATTTGAGGCTGAATAGAATTAAAGGTGGGTGGGCAGAGGGGGACAGTGAAAAAGCAGGGATACTGAACGAATATTTCTGCTCAGTATTCACAAAAGAGGAGTGGGAAGTGCCTAATCCAGTTAACAGAAGCACTCTTGATGGCGGGGGGGGGGGGTGATCCCAGTCCTTTCACAGAAGCAAGGGTTCTGCAAGAACTCCTAAAACTGAAGGTGAACAAAGCAATGGGTCTTGATGGAATTCACCCCAGAATTCTAAAAGAATTAAGGGAGGAACTAGTGAAACCACAGGCTACTCTTTTTAATAAATCATGGGAGGATGGTGTGGTACCTGAGGACTGGAGGAAGGCGGATGTGATTCCCCTTCACAAAAGTGGGACCAAGACAGAGGCAGGAAACTACAGACCTGTCAGTCTGACCTCTGTGGTAGGGAAAGTGATGGAGTCACTTCTGAAGGAAAGAATAGTTGAGTACCTAGAAGCCAGTGGGGCACAGGACCCAAGGCAGCATGGGTTCACAGCGGGAAGGTCATGTCAGACAAATCTAATAGATTTCTTTGACTGGGTGACCAAAGTAGTGAACCAGGGAAGGGCTGTGGACATGGCCTACCTAGACTTTAGCAAGGCATTTGACACAGTCCCACACAAAGATTAATAGTCAAATTAACCAGCCTGGGAGTGGGTCCCAGGGTGGTAGCCTGAGTAAAACATTGGCTGCACAACAGAACACAGAAGGTAACTGTAAATGGAGTCCACTCTGAAGAAAGAGGGGTTACTAGTGGGGTACCGCAGAGTTCAGTATTGGGTCCAGTCCTTTTTAATGTCTTCATCAGTGACATTGCAGAGGGACTGGAAGGAAAAGTATGCCTTTTTGCAGATGACACAAAGATCTGCAACAGGGTTGATACACAAGGAGGCGTGGAAAGGATGAAAGGGACTTGGCAAGGTTGGAGGAATGGTCAAGTATGGCAGCTAGGATTCAATGCAAAGAAGTGCAAAATAATGCACCAGGAAACAAGAACCAGGGAAGAATACACAATGGGTGGGAGGTAGTAACAACAACAAAAAGGAAAGAGACCTGGGGTAATCATATCAGATGACCTTAAGGTTAGCAAGCAATGTGAGAAGGTAGTAGGGAGGGCTGGGGTTATACTAGGATGTATAGGAGAGGCATCAGCAGCAGAAAACAGGAAGTTGTTATCCTCTGTACAGACAGTTGGTGAGATCCCATCTTGAGTACCGTCCAGTTCTGGAGACCCCATCTCCATAAGGACATAGATAGGATAGAGGCAGTCCAGAGGAGGAACTACAAATGGTGCAGGGTCTGCAAGAGAAGCCGTATGAGGAGAGATGAAAGGAGCTTAATATGTATACCCTTGAGGAAAGAAGGGAGAGTGGGGACATGATAGAAACTTTTAAGTACCTCAGTGGAATCAACAAAGTCCAAGAGGGTAGCATCTTTCAGAAAAAGAGACGTGCAAGAACAAGGGGACACAATTTAAAGATAGAAGGGGTGGTTCAGGGGCAATGTGAGGAAGTATTATTTCACAGAGAGGGTAGTGGATGCATGGAACAGCCTTCCTGAGGAGGTTGTGGGGTCTAAAACTGTGGGAGAATTCAAGAATGCATGGGACAGACATAAGGCAATTCTTGTGGGGGGTAGGAAGAAATAGGCTGTTGGTTAACTAGGATCTGCACCCTATCCTGTAGGTAGGGAAATGGGCAGACTAAATGGGCCAAGCGATCCTTATCTGCCGTCAAAGTCTATGTTTCTATGTTTCTCCTGTCCAAAGAACAAGGAACAGCTCCTAGCCAGTGCCTCATGGTATAGAAACATAGAATTTAATGGCAGATAAGGATCGCTTAGCCCATCCAGTCTGCCCATTCCTCCCTATCTACACTATTGCTGCAGACCATACCTGATCAACAGCTCTTTCTCCCCCCGTTCCTTTCCACTATTATTCCCTTATGCATGTCCCATGCATTCTTGAACCCACTACTGCTGTTGCCCCCACCACCTCCATTGGAAGGCTGTTCCAGGAATCCTACACTCTTTCTATGAAGAATTACTTCCTCACATCTCTCCTGAATCTTCCCCCTCCAGCTTCATAGCATGTCCCCTTGTTCTTGAGACCCATTTCTTCTGAAAAATGCTTCCCTTCTGTACCTTCACAGAGGTTATTTGATACCTTGACTACTTATGTTTTATGTAAGGTGCCCAGAGCCTCTGGGATTGGGTGCCATAGAAAAAAATGTTGCCTTGCCTTATTTACCCTTCTGAGGTATTTAAACATTTTTATTATATGTCCCCTCTTCCTCTTGTGTTTGAGGGTTACATACTGAGGTCTTTTAGTCTCTCTTTGTAGGTCTTTTGATGCAGACCCTGCACCATTTTAGTTGCCCTCCTCTGGACTGCTTCCACTCTGTCTATCTCCTTCCAGAGATGTGTTCTCCAGAACTGGACACGGTGCTCTAGATGGGGTCTTATCAGCAATCTATACAGAAGCAATACCTCCTCCAACTTTCTGCTGGTGATACCCCTACCTAATCATCCCAGCATCACACTAGCCCTCCTGAATGCATTGTCACACTGCCTGGCCACCATTAGGTCATCCAATATGATTACCCCAGATATCTTTCCTGCTTGTGGTTGTCAGTACAACTCCACTCATTTGTACTCTGCCTCTGGGTTTCTGTGCCCTAAGTGCATTATTTTGCACTTTTTCACGTTAAAACTCAGGTGCTTTACCTTTGACTACTCCTCTAGATTTCTCAGGTCTTTGGACATCCATTCCACCCCCTGGATTATCCACCCTATTGCAGATGTTGGTGTCATCTGCAAAGAGGCAGACCTTCCCTTCCAGCTCCTGTGCAATGCCACTTATAAATACATTAAAGAGGACCATGCCCAGCACTGATCCCTAAGGCACCCTGCTGGTCATCCTTTCTTCTTCAGAGTGAACTCCATTTACCACCACATTCTGTTGCCTATCCCCTAACCAATTACTTATCCAGTTTACCACAGTTTGATCTACTTCTATGCTACCCCACATGTTTACTAGTTTCCTATGTGGAACAGTGTCAAAGGCCTTACTGAACTCTAGGTAGGCCATGCCCACTGCTCCACCCTGATCTAAATCCCTTGTCACTCAGTCAAAGAAATCTATCAGATTTGTTTCATATGACCTCCTTCATGTAACCCCCAAAAAAAAAATTCAAGATGTTCTACAGTCCTTTCCTTCAGCAGTGATTCCATTAACTTTTCCACCACTGATTTCAACCTAACTAGACTATAATTTCCAGTCTCCTATCTGCTACCACTTTTGTGCAGTGGAACTATATGCACCCTCCTCCGGTCCTCCAGAACCACTCCTGTTTCCAGTGAGCTGTTAAATAGAACTGTCAGAGATGCAGTCAGTATTTCTCTGCGCTCCCTTGGATGCACCTCATCTGGCTCCATTGCTTTGTCCAAGTTAATTAGTCCCTTCAAGACATTCTCAATCATAAAATGACTACTGTCCACCTCTCTCCTTCAAAAACTTCTGTTACTTTTGTGTGGCCCCACCCCTTCTCCTTCTTCTGTGAACACTGAATAAAAGTATTTGTTCAGGATGTCTGCCTTTTCCTGGTCTCCCTCTTCACAGTGTCCCCTTCCCCCAACCTTATAATCCCACCCTTCCTCTTCCTCTTTTCACTCACATATCTAAAACATGTTTTGTCCCCTTTCATTTTTACCTCCTGGGCTATTCTCTCTTGAATTTGTGCCTTTGAACCTCTTACTGATTTGCCTGTTTTCCTGATACACCTATCTATCCTCCTCCCTCTATATCTTCTGAGTGCTACCCTTTTAGCCTTTATCTTTTTAGCCACCTCTTTCAAGAACCACAGCAGTCTCTTTTTCTTCTTGATTTTGGTCACTTGTTTGAAGCATGAAGCAGAGTTTGCTGCATTTACTATACTCCCTTTTAGCTTCACCCACTTTTCCTCCACCCCACCCAGCCTCCACCCTGCTAGGTTATCCCTGAGGCATTCATGCATCTTTATAAAATCTGGCCTCCTGAAGTCCTGGATCCTCACCATTGTGTGGTTTGATTCTACAGCCATCCATATATTGAACCACACCATTCTGTGATCAGTGGTCCACAGGTGGCCCACCACTTTGATATCTGCAATACTGTCCCTGTTAGTGAGTACCAGGTCCAGTACTGCCCTATCACAAGTAGATTGACTGACTAGTTGCCTGAGGAATTCCCCCTCCAGAGAGTCCAATATGTCCATGCTTCTAACAGAAATGGAGGCATCATTGTGCAGTGGTTTATGGCACTGAGCTGCAAACCTGGAGACCTGGGTTTGAATCCCACAGTTCCCACTTGCATACAGTGTGACCCTGAGTGAGTCATTTAACTTCCTTGTGCTCTCAGGTCACACCTGGAAACAAGCTATGGCTTAGTGTGCCTTTCCCAGTTAAACAATTTCCCCTTTCCCTTAAAGGCCACTGTTGAGAGGCATCAGTCTACATCTGGCAAGTTGAAGTTTCCCATCAGCAGCATCTCCCCCTTTTCTGCCAACTTGCCAGTGGGTTTCTCCAGTATCTTATCTAATTATTGCCCCTGTGCTGGAGGTCTGTAGGTCACTGTGGTGCTAATAGTGGCTCCATTCCCCACCTCCAGGGTGGACCCACAGTACCTCTGCCTCCCCCTGTATTCCCTGTATCTCCATTGCTTTTATGCTTTCCCACACTTAAAGCACCACACACCCTCCTTTACTTCCCACACAATCGTTTCGGAACCGAGTATGGCCCAGTATGGCCATGCTGCAGTCATGGTTTTCAGTGCACCATGACTTGGTACTAGCCACAATATCCACACTGGCCTGTTACTTAGTATAATATACTCTTTGGAGATAGAGAAGCATGGCTCACCACATGTTTTAAATAAATAATAAAACATTGATTACATTACCATTTGTTCTGAAAGATCAATACAAACAGCTTCTAATTAGAAATTATTTTCTGTCTTCTTTTACGTACCAAGCATGACTATAAAATTGAAAACACAAACAACTATCACAAAAAATAGATCTATATTTTTTAGACATGCCTTCTCACTTGACACATATACCTTAATTATTATTAGAGAAAGAAGTCGCTTTTAGATGCATATTTTAACACTGATTTAAAATAGAAAAAGCTAAAAACAGTACAGTAGTTTCCAATGTCTGAGTAAATGTAAATTCCTACACATACTTAGCAGAAATATTCTGGAAGAAATAAATTCTAATATAAAAATAATTGAATGAAAAATAATCAAATTAAAATGCAGTGTCAGATCAGCTGAGCTAGCCAGATATTTTGGTTACCTAACTTGCTACATATGTTTCCTGTGCAACACCTAAATGGGCACACATTCTCAGGATTTCTGTATGCATTATGTCAACACATCTGTGTCAATTCACCATACTGTAGATATGTCTCAGTACACAATACACTAAAAATGTCTTTGCAGAAGTGGTTTGCTCATACAGTTTTAGCATTCAAGTTATGTATAAAAATATGCACATTTAAAGGGACAATAGTAGCTTTTTTAAAAACTTCTACATCACTTGTTTTAATTTAGCCTGTTTTCTTTATTATCATAGCAAAAACAAAATGCATACTACATAGAAATGCCCCAGGATTTACTTAATAATTTGAGTTATTAATTTTCCTTCATGTAAAAATAAATTGCAAGTGAAAGCACTTCAGAAGGATGCTGACCACTGTTCCTGCATATACACAACACTAAGCCATGGGTAAATGTGTTCATGTGCAAGCTGGGTATTTTTTTGAAAGCATATGAACTAAATACATCCTTTAAAACTGACAGTGTTTCTTTAAAATGCTTAAATGTATGCAAATACATTATGTCACTATTTTGCAAAATGTTCTCCTCACAACATGGTTATTTATTAAGCCACTGACTGTTTCCAGTCTTACCTCACTGGCCGGTCCCAATCTGTCAGAGCTGGCAACTCAACCTCCCCCCACTTGCAATAAACATAGGTGTTCCCCAAGGTTCAGTACTCGGACCTATCCCTTTTCCATCTTCCTGAATGATTTCCCTGTTACATGCTCATCTGCCAGCATTCACATGTATGCAGACAACACCATGTTATTCTCCTCCTCTGGGAGTTCCCCTGCTGAAGTGACTACCAGCCTTCAAATGGACTTTAACAATGTCCAGTGCTGGTTTAGTGCTAACCAACTCTCCCTGAATGTCAAAAAAAATGGTCTCTATGACCTTTGGTACCAGACAAAAGCTGTCCAGATTGGACTCCCCCGCCCCCAGCTTCCATACCTGTCTGGTTCCAAACTGGACAATGTTCCCTCATTCAAGTACCTGGGGCTATGGCTAGACAAGAATCTAGACTTCAGTGTACATGTTGATACCATCCGTAAAAAAACTCCTCCCTAAGCTAAGTGCCCTATATAGACATTGCAGCTGCCTGCCCATGCAAGTCAGGTGTGAAACTGTCTGAAAGATGATTCTCCCAGTCTTTAATTTTGGTGACATTGTATAAGCCATACTGGATACCCTCTTCAATTCCTTCTGCTGCTTTGTCCTTGGCTGCCCTCCTCTCACTCACCACTGCAATCTGTATTCTTCCCTTTCCTTCCCATCCCTCACTGCCAGGTGCCTGTCTCACACAGCAACCCTAGTTAGTAAGTTCTGGTTTGATTCTCTGCCATCTTATCTGTCTTCCCTCCTGTTGATTCCCCCCATTTCTTGCTACTCACTTTGATCCTCTATGCACAGAACACTCGGCCACCCTCCACAGTGTACATCAGCTGACCAAAATGCCTTCTCATACATATTCCCTTACTCCTGGAGCTCCATCCTTCCCTCTCAAAATCCTCTCCACCCAAAATCGCCGGTCTCTTGCACTTCTCCTTCAGAAGCACACAGTACACTGCTGCAACTGCAACCATTCCACCCACCTACCTACCTATCTGCCCCCTTTTATCAGTTTCTTTTACCTATACCTTCTTTTTCTCCCCATTTAAGACCTTAACACTATGGTCACCCGTCCCTCTACCGCTACTCCCCCATCCCTCTCCTCTCCCTCCTCCCCCTACTCTATATCACTATTTTACTCAGCCATCTCCCAGCCCCCTTGCAGGGTTCTTCGCACCCTGAAGGGTAAAGGCAATGGCTACTCAATCACTCTACTGTCCTTCTACACCACCTACCTTCTCACCCCCTACTGCTTTCCTTCCCCTATCTGCATCGTGTATGGTGCTTGAATTAAGCACTTCCATTGATGCCACTAGCAGTTGCCCTGCCAGCCCCCTCCTCCAAACTATAAGCTCTGGTCTCAGGAGTCTTCTCTCTCCTCATTCTAAACCTGGCTTAGTCATTAGGACTAAGCCCATATTTGTTGTCCATAAAATGTGATGTCTAAGCACTATGTTTTGGAGAAAACTGATCTGTCTAGCTATATATTTTTGCAAAATGTGTCCCTGTTTATTCTCTAATCATGTCTGCCTTGTTTTTGTATCTACTTGCTCATGTGTGAAAAACATATAGGACTCTGTACACTGTTCTTTTGTTATTGGTATTTGCCGTCTCCTTATGTAACACCCCCAGGACGCTTCGGGAAACGAGCTGTTCCACAGTTCATGTTGCTTTCCTGGTGAATCTCTTCTAAATTAAATGAATAAATGAATAAATAATTTATTTGTGGTACCATATGTATGTTTTCTCCAGATTTTTTTTTTACGTTCTCTTTCTGCACTGGGGACCAGGGCATCTCTCGGGAGTGCCCTCACAGCCACTGCCTCTACTCCCAGCCTGAAACCTCCATTCCCTGGGAGACACATTGCTGAATAACCCCTCCCTGGACCCACAGACATGTCCAGTCCCCCGGATCACCTCATGGGGGAAGGTCCACCTCACTTACCTGGCAGTCTTTCTGGGATTAGAGGGATGGTCTGGATCTGGGCCCAGGTCAAGGGGCTTGAGAAAGCCTGTGTAAGGCAGGTCCAGTGTCGGGATGTGGACCTGGGCTCCAGGGGCCTCCGTCACCTCCCTAAGTCCACCAGGGGTTTTTCTGTGTGGTGTTTCCCCCTCAGGATGCAGCATACAATGACTCCTATGTGACTTCCACCACTCCTCTGCTGCTGGAGTCTGCTGTCATCCCACCCCCTACAATGTCCCTCGTTCTTGTGCTGCCTCCAGTTTCCACTGGAGGCTGCTACAAAGCTGGGAACACCCTGCAACCCACTCCAGCAGAGGAGAGCAATCCTCCAGATGTTCAATCCTTTCCCTCCCTTGCCGACCTCCAATAGCCCAGGTCCATTCCCGGACCTGGGTAGTCAACATGGCACGAGATGTGGCATCCAGTGCCTCAACCCTCAGCACCACCAGGCTGGCTGCTACTGATATGTACTAGTACCTCAGTGTGTTGGCAGAAATTACTGTAGCATACTGTATACAGTTATCTAATGCAATATGGAATTTTTAAATTCTGGTGGAAATTAATTCTGTGGAATTTTGGAAAATTCCACCTAATTATATAGAATTCTATTGTTAGTGGTGTTCTGAAATTTCAAAGTGGACTTTTTTTGTGGATTAGTAATCCATAAATTATATAAACCATGGATTATTTTCCCACAATCTATAGAAAATGATTCCACAATTTATGTGATCCACAGAAATCTATTCCACAGTTTACCAACACATGAGTTATTTATCACTCTACATTATCAGAAGGGAATTAATATATATGGGTAATGTGCTTTCCCACTGGGATAGTGGCACAGACCAAAAACTGTAACCTGGCTTAGAACACTGAACACAGGAAGATTCAAGATACAGCAGTTATTCAGTTTCAGATGTACCACTGAAGGGGTAGCATGCATAGAACCGAGCTCTCTTGAAGATTGGTCTTTTCTACTAAATATCTATTATTTTTCTAGCTGGACAACTCTGGAGCAGGTTGAAACTAGCTAGTATTAGGGGGCACCCTTAAAGGGGAGAAGGATGAATTTCTGTCTGTTTTTTTACAGAATGTGTATGTAATTATATTCAATAAAGTCAAGTTTTTAACAATATTTTGCCTATTGTATTAATTTTGAGTGGTTTCATGAATCTTACTGCACACCACAATACATACAGTAACAACCCTATTATATTTTAGGCACAAGCTAATCAAATGGGATGTAGTTTCATAAGATAACATCATCATTTGTGCATTCTGTCTGTTGTCATTATTTCAAATTGCTTGACCAAGAGTGAATAACGTTTTCATACTGGTTAGATCTATAGTATAGCTGATATTTTCAAAAATCTTCATTGTTCATTTTTTCCCTGCTCATGATAAGAGCTGACAAGAGTGCTGTTTGACAGGTTTTGTTACAACATAATTGAACTCTGACTAATTGTGTTTCATATTGCAAAGGCCAAGTTCCCATAGTTCAGTCTCACATCAGACTTGTCAGTACTAGATTATTGCAAAGTTTTAAAACTATTTTGGCACAGTTTCTGGTCACACAGTATGCCAAACAGCTGAGCACTCACACCATATAAAGTAGACATTAAAAAAGTTTGGTCTTTCAGTGTGAGTGCACAGCTGTTTGGCGTAGTAAGGTGTGGGCAGGGATTGTGCATAATTGTGTTCCATCTTTCTTGTTATGTTCAGTGTGCACACATTTTCTCCCATTCCAAGGCTGTTTTCAATATTGAACCCACCCCCTCCCCACCTTCACTCTCCTACTGTATCTTAAATAAAGATTTGTCATGACATTTCTTTGCCTACCCACACACCCTGAAACACTGCCACTGCTAATTTCTTTGAATCTGCTTGGTCCCACTTCTCTTCTGTAGCATATCATGGGGTGTTATTTGTCTGTCTTCTGCAACTGCCTGACATGCTGAATAAGTCAAAAGAGAGAACAGGACAGTCAATTTGCTTGAGGTCTAGTTGCATTGCACCTCAAATGAGCAGAGCTACATGCAGTCCAGTGGAGTGTACTCTGGCTCTTGAACTATGGTCTGTCATCTAGGGAAGATCCCATTATACTTCCAAACTTTTTTTTTGGTCCACTAAGGCAAAGAACTGTTACATAGTACTCAAGAAATGTTTGAGTTCCAAAAGCTTCTTGACACATTTATTATTTGAAAATTAGTAGTAAGCACTCTGTCTTACCCCATTCCATCCAATGCACACCTCAAAATAATGTTGGAATCCATATGGTGACCTTGATGTTTTTATTTAACATATTAATACTGTTGGCATTTGTGTTGGATTTCTCATTCTCTTCATTTTTGTCTGAACTGCTCCAGTTTGTACCTGAGTATGATCAACAAATAAGTTTAGAATTATTTTAGACCAGTGCTTCTAATAAATCAGCAAACATTGTAATGTTTTTTTCTCATTTCAATGTTGACTTTGAGTGTTGTGGTTGCAGACTGTTAGTGTAATTAAGAAAAAAAAACAGAACCAGTTCTGTGACAGCTGACTTGTGATCACAGTAGTTAATCTAAATGAACCAGACTGAGTGACTAGCTGGCAAAAATATTATTAAACCAGATGAGTACTTAGCAAAACAGAAAGAAAGCAACATGTATCATCATATTCAGTTGTTAACATACTACCTCTTGCTAGCAAATCACTCAGACGGACACACACACACACACACACACACATCCAATAACTATTTATAGCTAAACACATGTCTACAGGCATGACATAGAAAATATGAATAACGCACCACATTTTCCTACTTTTGCTGGTTTAATCTGAACCCTGACTGGTGACTTAATGACGTTGTTTTGCAAAGAATTCAATTACTTTCTGAGATAGTATAATCATATCTTCATTCACACAGGTCCCAACATATCCATTTGTGCAGAGATGCGCTTCTATCCCTCCACAGATACACACATCCATCTGGCTGCAAAAGGTGCAGGTCCCTCTGGGCCCTGTGCTTTCATGCCTAAAAAAAGCTATTTACTAGTACTATGCGGAATTTTCAAATTCCGGCAGAATTAAATTTGGCAGAATCTTCAACATTCTGCCTAATTTTGCCTGAAATGGAATGTCAGGATTCTGTAGCAGGAAAATGTGAAATGTGATTTTCCACAACATTTCCATGGACTTTTATTCCACAGATCTCAATATTTTCTGCAGAAACTGTTGCAGAATGATTTTCTGTGGAAAAATGCTGTTCCATGGAATATTTTTCCATAGATTGCAGTAGGTGGAATTCCACAGAAGAATCAGTGAAATTCTGGTGGAAATTCCACTGGTGAAATGGTCATTCTACATTAATTCTGCCAGTGAAATTTCACATTCCGCATAGCACTATTATTTATGTACTTGGTTGTAACAGTATTTTTCTGGGGCTCACTTTAAAGGGAAAGCACGCCTCTTTACTCCCAGCACTTGACTGTATATTGGCAAAAATGTGTTTCTTATTTTGTTACCCATAATTCAGTAATTTTTTGTTGCTTTGGTCTGAAATTTTGTATGGCTGTAGTGGAAATCTAGATATGGCTTTGGTGCATATGTGATGATAATCAGATTTTTATGTGTTGATCTGACATCATAGTGAAGATTGCAGGGAATTTTGGGATGCATTACTTATCCCATGAATGTTTAGGAGTGATTATGTGTTACTGTTGTAGTACTCATTGGCATCTGTCTCTCTCTCTCTCTCTCTCTCTATGTATACACATACACACACATTGCCTCTTAACTCCAATTATTGATGGACGTATGGTTTGTTAAAACTGCAATGTTAGCTGATAAGAAATCTGACTTTTTACATTTTTATGTTTTTTTAAATGGCACCCTTAATTATTTGGTGGCTGTTATGCGTCAGGCTTGTAGTACTCATTAAAACCTTTCATTTGTTATATAGATGGCACCTTAACTGCAAATATTAACAGAGTTATGGCTTATTAAATTTGAAATGTGTGAAAAAAACTAAGTCCAAATTCTTTTTTCATATGAAGGATTATTTTTTAATGACAAAGACACGATGTCACGAAAGAAGAATTCTTCATATGAAAAAAGAATGTGAAAAAAACTAAGTCTAAATTCTCTTTTCATATGAAGGAATCTTTTTCCGTGAGTATGACACAATTTCATGAAAAAAGATTCCTTCACACGAAAAAAGAATGTGAAAAAAAAATCGAAATACAAATTCTTTTCTCATATGAAGGCATCTTTTTTCAAGAAATTGTGTTGTACTCGTGAAAAAAGATGCCTTCATATGAAAAAAGAATGTGAAAAAACTATGTCCAAATTCCCTTTTTGTGTGAAGACAATCTTGTTTCATATGTCCAATTCTTGTTTCATATGGCCATAGCCATATGAAGAAAGAAAATCAGCTCACAAAAAAAGATTTCAAAATGTGCTAAAAACACATTTCTGGGTCATGTTTCCAAAATGCAACCTCAGAATCCACCTGAGTCCTAATTAGCAAGATACATATGTTGGTGTGTTTCGATGATGCCATTTTTATGGGTTTCAATTTTTTTAATGGAAACAAGATGGTGGTCATACAAAAAAATAATTTTTTTCTCATGAAAAGGTTACCCCCTATACAAAAATAATATTTTTTTTCATATGGGCCAAATTCTTTCTTTTTGTTTTTTGTATGAAACAGCTATTCAAAAGATAATACTGAGCATGCTTAGAACTGACATTTCAAGTCCTTATCACTCTAGAACAGATTAATATTTTTTCACCAAACCAGTGAAAGTTACCACTCTGGCCCAAACTCTTTCTACCCTAAACATTTCAAACCAAAATTCCAAACTGCCTGGGCACTAGGTGATGACAAAAAAAAACATCAAAATCCCCTAATTTCTCAGAATCTGCATATCCAACTGGAACTAAACTTGACATGTCAAGAGACCTCATCCCCCAGTCTATGCATACAAAATTTTATGCAAACACATTGAACAGTGGTGAAGCAATTAAAGTGCAAATTTAGGGGTTTTAACATTAAACAGCCTACTCAACCCTAACTACAGTGGTGCTACCATGCCACTGTAATTCATGTTATTATTGGTATGCTGTATAACTATGAGCAAGCTCATTTTGTGTTAAAAACAGATTTTAAAAAGAAAACAAATTCACCCCATGTGAATAATAAATGAAAAACTGAAGCCAGAAACAAAGTGCAGCTTGCATGAGCACAGCATCATCTTTCAGCTGGAAAACATCAGTATGACAGCTACAGTGCATACAGTAAATCAAGGCCTCTAAACAGATAAAAGTCACAAACAGAGTCCTAATTTGGCCTCATACCAAAAGGTTTAAGATTTATTACAGTCATTTTCAGTGGCAACTTCTTCAGAAACAGCAGGTTCTCTAGCTGAGGCAACAGCCTGAGCCACATCCTGATATTTTCATGCAGGGAGGGGTTCACTGATATGCTTTATGGTTATATGACCCTCGCTTCAGCTAATAAACATGCAGTTCTTTAGATAACAGCTGTTCATCTACACTAAAATCTTTAAAATCAGTTGCTGCCATGGCTTCCTTTGGCACCAATTTGAAAACAAGTGTTACTGATCTCAACGAATCCTCTGCAGCCTGCATTATTAGTTGGGAAGCAGGCACATAGTGATTTCTTCAGCCATTGAGAAACCTACTCAGTGAGCAATTTTTCAATATGATGTACTAAATAAGTACACATGCAAAATCATTGCCATTTTTCCCCTGTTCCTCAAAATTAATATCTTACCTAATGTAGCCCTGTATGATTTATTTTCTCTAGACATGCAATGGTTCTCGTGGAAAGTTTACAAGTAGATGAAAAACATAACTGCACGACTTTGACTATTTGGATGACCACCTCATTTAAAAATCATAGAACAGCATTCAGTTCAAAATTAAATAGTAAATAAAAATAATACATTTTTATATCAGCATTCAGTACACCAGTTTTGACAATACAGTAGGGGTAATAAATAATATAATCTCTAAGGCAAAAACACATTAATTGAATCCAAACTAAAAAGCATTGTGAAAGAAGACAAATAAGAAGCTCATAAACATTAAACATGCTTATCATGTACTACTGCTTACTTTAAAATATTTCACAAATAAATATTCAAAGAGCTGATCATAGTTCATTTAAAACAAAAGAGCACAACTCAGCATTTCAGTCTCTTTCTTTCTGAAAAATAGCTTGTCAGCTCGAAGAGAACATCCAGAGCTTGTTACACTGTCTATGGATGGTGCCAAAGCACAAATAGTTATGTCATTAGAAAACTGGCATGCTCACTACTTCCAGGTGAAATCCAGAAAGAAAACTTTAGTATCTACATAAGGAGCCATGTTCAAATGGCAATACAATCGGAATTTTTTGGCATAATATTTTGTAAACAGTGCCTTCTTTATAAATATAATAAGACATAGGGTATTACTAAAAAAACAGGACACATTAATAGGTATAAATAGTATGTTCTGTTTCCTGTCCTCTTTAAATTTAGAAATTGTACATGTTGAACTGCTGCTTTTAAATTGGCTAACCTGCTAACTAGCTTCAGTTCTAGTGCCTACAGTGGCTGAATGGAGAGCACTTGCTGCTTGTAGGGTGTGTCTTTGGTCGGTCTGCATTCATTTTTTTAAAGTCTGGTGCTTTAGGTAAGTAAATACCTTCCTTTATCTTGTAGTTGAAAGGGAACCAAGGTGGTCAACATCTACTGTACCAGTGCTTAGTCTCTTGTCCCTCCTTCTAACTTGTGTTGTTAAAGAGGCAGGTAGGAAGATCCCTGTTCCTTTACTTTTTTTTGTAGGTAAACTGCTGTATTACAAGCATGTGTACATATGAAAAATATCAGCTGAAATGGCCAAAAGGTCTAACTTGTTTGCTTATAATGCATGTTTTTCAGAGATTACTGAGGGGTTCACCTCCCCACCCCATTAGAAGTTTCCCCCTTCATGACAGAAGGCCCTTCAATGTTTCCACTTTTAATTGCAACCCTTTTACATGGTCTCATCCCCTCTTGAAGCTTCCCACTATCTTCACGGATATACCTCATCTAGCAGCTCATTCCACTTAGCCATCAGCCACTCCATGAAAAAGTGCCTCCTCATTTCCCTCTTGAATCAACTTTCTACCAGCTTTTGTTAGTGTCATCTAGTGGTTTTGTTACTACTAAGGCTGAGGAGACTATCAGATTTCACCTTGTTATAACAATGAGGTATTTAATTGTTTAAACTACATCTCCCCTTTCCCTTCTGTCCTCCAGAGTTACATATTGATGTCTCTGAGTCTCTCTTCCTCTATCCTACCCTGCTGACCCTGGATCATTTTAATTGCTCTCCTCTTGACCTTTTCCAGAACAGTGATGTCCTTTCTTCAGTATGAACACCTCTACTGCACACTGTATCCCAAATGTGGATCTGTACAGTGGCAAAATGACCTCCACTGTCCTGCTCAATATTCCTCTGGTTTTGCAGTCAACGTTCTATTTGCTTTTACTGCTGCCTTCCTGCAATATGCAGAGTATTTCAGGTGACTTGTGATGATCACCCCTAAGTTGTTCTCCTCTTCTTACTTGGTAACCTGCACACCACGCAAGCAATATCCTGTCTTTGGGTTCTTAGTCCCTAAGTGCATGACTTTGCATTTCTTGCCATTGAACCCCAGCTGACAGATGCCTAACCACCTCTAAAGCCTGGCTAAATCTTCCCTGAGATCCTATATTCCGTCCTCTCTGTCCACCCTCTCACATAATTTTGGTGCCCTCTGCAAACAGGTAGATCTTACCCTTTATTTTGTCTGTCATGTCACTATTAAATATATTAAACAAGCATCAGGCCAGGCACCAAACCCTGTGGGATCCAGCTAGTGACTGTTGTAGCCCCTGAGAGTTCCCACTGACCATTCTTATCTTACTCCTGTCCAGCAACCATTGTTTTGACTTAGGTCTTTAAAAACTCTACTCCTACAACCAGATCCTTGAGCTTCCTGATTAATCTCATGTGGGGAACAGAGTCAAAGGCCTTACTAAAATCTAGATACAAGATGTCCACAGCCTGGCCCTTATCGACTATTTTGGTCACCCAATCAAAGAAATCAATCAGGTTTGTTTTGCAGTACTACCCCACCACAAACCCATGTTACCTCACATCCTAGAGCCCATTACCTTCAAGAAAGCACACAAATCTTTCCTTCAGTATGGTTTCCATGAGCTTTCATAGAATTGAGATCAGACTGTAAATGCCAGGGTCACGCTTCACCCCACTTTTGTGAAGCAGCACTGTGTGTGCTGTTCTACAACCTAAAGGTACCTCCCTGAACAGCACTGAGCTGTTAAACAGCTCCATCATGGACCCCACAAGCACATCTACCAATTCCTTCAGCAGCCATGGATGTATACCATCCAGCTCTGGAGACTTGTCCACTTTCAGAGCCCTCAAACCCATCCTTACCTTATCCTCACCAATATCCCCACAAGTGTAACTTCTCACCTCATTGCCCACCCTTTCTTCCCTTGAGGCATCAGACCGTCCTTCTCTCTGGTGAAGACTGAGCAAAATTAATTAATTTATTTATTTAGTTTTTGTTTACTGGGTAAGTGCTCTAAACAAACTATATTTCCCATTTTTAGGCATGACCCAGGAGTGTTATGACACAAGAATGAATAGCAAAAACTGTTGAGTACAGCGAATAACACATCAACATAGTATACAAATACAGGAGTGATAAGTAACAATACACAGCTCAAAGAGATAACAAAGCAAAACCTTTTAAAGTGTCAGAGCAAAAACCATTTAAGTGCAAAGAGGTCTAGTGCTACAGAAGATGAAGCCACTTAAGTTAGACATACAATAGATCAATTACATAACGTAGTGAGTGGTCTCAGGTTTGTTTTCTTCTGGTGCCTTCTCTCTGCCATGCGGGGTACCTCAGGGCTCGGTGCTGTCCCCCATGTTATTCGCAGTATACATGCTACCCCTCAGAGACATTGTTAGACGGTATGAGCTGAGGTTTCACTGCTATGCTGATGATACCCAGCTCTACCTGTCTTTTGCACCTGACCAGGTTGATGCTGCCTCGCTTCTGAACAACTGCCTCGCAGAAATCCAAAAGTTGAACCCAGATAAGACTGAGGTTTTGGTTGTGAACTCAGGACATAGGGTGGAGGGATTGAGGACTGGGCTTCCTTCTGGTTTAGTCCTGGGGAAGGACCAGATTCTCTCCTCCGAATGGGTGCGTAACCCAGGAGTGGAGCTTGACGTTGGCCTGACTCTTCAACATCAGGTGTCAGCAGTCATCAAGCTGGCCTTCTTCCATCTTAGGAACATTGCCAGGATTAGGCACCTTGTTCCACCCAGTGATTTGCCTGTTTTAGTTCACGCCTTTGTGACATCACGCCTTGATTACTGTAACTCTCTTTACCTAGGGCTTCCTGGGGTCGATATCCGCTGCTTGCAGCTAGTGCAGAATGCGGCAGCACATTTGTTGAATGGGGCATCAAGAAGATCCCATAATACCCCAGTGCTGCATGCTCTGCACTGGCTGCCAATACAGTGGCGGATCACCTTTAAGGTAAGCCTTTTGACCTACAAAGCTCTACACGGTCTGGGTCCCAGCTACTTGAAAGAGCTCCTGGTGCCTAACACCCCTCTGCAACAGCTCCGTTTGGCTGACATGGGGCTGCTGGAGATTCTGAGGGTAAACTTGAAGTCATCTGGTGCTCGTACTTTTGGATTTGTGGCACCTACCATCTGGAATTCTCTGCCCCACCAGCTTCGGGAGTGCAGGATGGTGGGGTATTTTAAGCAGGTGTTAAAGACTTTCTTAAGGGCAAAGGCATTTCCTGTTTTATCTTGATTTTATATTTTATGTATCTGAATATATGTTTGTTTGTATTCTTGCTGTACAGTGCTTTGAAATTGTGAAAGGTGCTTTATTAAATACATTTTATTACTATTATTATTATAAGCACTTATCTTTAACCAGGAGGACCTATAAAATTAATTTTTATAAATCTGGTGAGTCTTGATGTTTCTTAACTGCACTGGAAAAGAGTTACAGAGCTTGGGAGCAAATGTCTAGAAAGCATATTCGCCCTTCTTTGTGGTGCATTTTGCTACATCAAAAAGTGACTTTGTTGCAGACCTCAATGGGTAAGCCTTTGAAACTTGGGTGAACACATTGGCCAGAACTGCAGGTGAACCAGATGAAATAATATTATCAATGAGAGAGCCAGCCATGTACATTCTATAGGTGGTAGGGGAGAACCACCCAATGCTTGAATAGAGGGTGCAGTGATGGGTATGCCTGGGCACAGATATGGCACGATGACAAATATTATTATAGTGTGTTCCATTTACTTGAGACCCCTTTATCTGTGTCTGAAAAAGCAAACAGCCCATAGGTAAGGAAAGGCATTAATACACCCTGTGTGATAGCTAGCCTGGTGGCTGTGGTTAGATTGCACCTTGTCTTGTAGGCACTCCCCAGCTTCATGTTTACTGTCTTACAAATAGTTGTAAGATGTACATTAAAATCTAGATTAGGGTCTGGAGTAACTCCTAAGTACTATATCTGAAAAACTCAACAACCTTGAGTGGGGAACCGTCTGTACAGCAGACATCTAGGGTGGAGGGACAGGCCTTGATTTTGGGTCCAGAGCCAAATAACATAGTGACTGTATTTTTAGTATTCATGAGGAGTCTATTTTTCTTTAGCCAGTGCTGGATTTTGTTAAAATCCTCATTCAACTTAGTATTAATGACAGATATTTCTGCAGTGCTGGTATATAAGACCACATCGTCCACATACAGTACAATTGGGTGGAGCAAGATCTAGACATTTTAGGGAGATTGTTAAGAAACATATAGAACAGTGAAGGACTGAGTATGGATCCTTGCAGGACCACAATATTGGTAGGGGATAGGTCAGATTTAGCTCTCTTTGTTTTAACAAATTGCTGACAACCATTCAGATATCCAGCAAACCATTTAGATGAAACTGAGGAGAAACCAAAGGTATTCAATTTAGACAGCAGCAAGTGGTGAGCAACAAGGTCAAATGCCTTGGTTGAGGTCAATGAAAACTACCCCAATAAGCATGCCTTTATTCATAGACAAGTTGACATCACTGGTAAATTTTATGAGGCCAGTAGTTGTACTGTAAATATGCTTAAAAACATGTTGAGCAGTGCAAAATAAGTTGTGTATCTGAAGGTGTTCTATTACCTGAGAGGCAACTAGTTTCTCTAGTAGTTTGTCTATCACCAATAGTATGGCAATGGGATGGTAGTTATCCATGTTCTTGGTGTTGGTATACTGTTCCCACAGTGACGGGAACACAGCAAAGACCATCACAATTCACTGCGATGGTCTGCTTTCTCTGGGGAGTTCACCCCCTCCCCCGAATCAACTCCAATTCTGAGTTGATTATGTAAAGTGCAGGGGGCAAAGCCCCCACATAAAACATACTTTTGTACAGCAACGGCACAATGACAATTGGCAGTGTTGTGCTGTCACTATAATGACAGTCAGTGAATTTCCTGTCACTGCGGTGACATGGAACCCTTCATGTCACCCTTTTGATGTAAGGGAACCACTCTGGCAATCTTCTATAGTGTAGGGACCTCATCAGTGGAAAAAGACAGGTTGAACAGTCCAGCAACCAGCACAGCTAAAAATAGAGTGGTTGTTTTGAGGAAACAGGGTAATAGTCCATCAGGGCCAGCAGAATCACAAGCAGGGATGTTCCTTAGGAGACATAGTACTTCAGATTTAGTAATAGACCATAGGTTAAAAGGGAAGGTGTCAGATTCCAACACCTCAGGGTTTTGATCAGGCCTTGATCATTCAACTTTGTGTACTTGGATAGGACAGAGAAATGGTAGTTTAAGGCATTTGCAATTCGCAGTGAGTAGATATGCAGTGAAAATTAATTTTCTTGGTGAAATTCTGACAAAATCATGAATTTCACCATGTGAAATATCTCATGAAATTAGTGCATTTTGCAAAATATTTTGCAGGTGCAAAATGTGGAATTTTACCTGCAAAATGCGGAATTTCGACAACGAAATGGCTGAATTTCACCTGCTAGTGGCAAACTTCTGCTGTTCATGGATGAAATTACATATTTTGCCAGTGGAATTTTGCATTTCACATGTGCAAAATATTTCACAAAATACACAAATTTCACAAAATATTTTGCAGAACAAAATTTGTGGATTTCACCCATCTCTAGCAGTGAGGGACACATGGTTAGCCTTCAAGAAATTCTTATATAAAAAATAATAATTACATAGAATATATAATAAAAAAATACTTGTATTGTACTTCTGCCTTCTCTTTACTACCTTCTACCCATCACCAACACTTTTTTAGCTGGACAATTCTTTCCTTTATATCCCTTTTCTCCTTGATATATTGGAAGAAAGCCTTCTCCCCTTTATTCACCCCCCTGACAGTTGAAGATCCTTTCTGGCCTTGGCTAGTCAGATTTCTTTACCTGCAACCCTAGATTTTACACTGTACTCCACCTTGTCTTCTTCCTTCTGGGCTATTTTGAATTTGATGCAGACACAGGTATTGAGCACACACCATCTCCAAACAAAAGAAAATTTCCAGCTCCAAGATAAGCTTAAAATGTAATTTATTCAGATGGTAGGACAAATGCCCATAATGTCCGCCTGATGTATTTCGGATCCATCCAAGCCTTTGGAAAATGATCGAGTGGACCCAAAACACATCAGGCAGGTGTTATGAGCATTTGTCCTGCCATCTGAATAAGTGAAAATTTAAGCTTATCTTGAAGCAGGATGTTTTCTTTCATTTGGAGGTGATGTATGCTCAATACCTGTGTTTGCATCTAACACGTTTTAACTTTGAAGAACCACCAGCCCACTGCTCAGCATTTTCCTGAAGTGTGATCTTTTGAATTTCTTGATGGCTGACCATGTGTCCCTCACTGCCTGAGCTACCTGCCCATCAAACCAGTTGGGCTTTTTGGCCTTGGACCTTTTAGTTTTCAGATTTGCACACCTATTAGTGGCTGCCACCAGCCCTCCCCTTTGTTTATGGCCCATTTCTGGTCTACCCCATCTTTTCTTTGATACCAGAAAGGTGTCCACTAAGAATTGTTCATATCCTCTTCTTTGCAAAGCTTTAAAACTAAGTTAAAATGTTTACTACTGGAATCAGATGTCTGCAAATGTTGTTAATTATGTTTCTTTGCTGATGTTGTTTTGTATTTCAATGTCTGTTTATAATTGTAATTGTACTGTTTTTTAATGTATCAGTTCAGACCTGGAAAAGGACTAATTCCAGTGTCCCTATCTGGTTAACAAAATAAAAACAAACAAACAAACAAATAAATCCTGTTGTAGTCTGCCTTTCTAAAATGTAATACTATGGTTTTGGTGTTGTTTCTCTCCGTACCCATGTTGAGATGCATCCACACTGTGTGGTGGTTACTCTCACCTCCAGAACATGTGCTGCATTTGTCAGAATCAGGTTCAGGATGGCTCTCTCCCTGCTGGGCTATATAACACATTGTGTCAGGAACCCACTCTGAAATGCATCAAGCATCACCTGTGATCTGTTACAGGAAGTTGCCAGGATCATCCAATCCACACTAGGCAGATGGAAATCACATAGCTCCCTGTCCATCTACTCTTCCATGGTTGGTGTTATATACAGTACACCATCCCTAGCTTTGACCTAGCTCCCTGTCCATCTTCTCTTCCTGGTTTGGTGGTCTATACGCTAACCCTAGCTTAAGTTTTCCCCTTTTGTGGACTGAACTTGAACCCACAACACCTCAGTCCTCCCCCAGTCTCTACCTCCCTTCTACAGATTATTCCCTCCTTTACATATAGTTCAACTCCCCACCTCTCCCTACCACCTGTCCCTTCTATATATTTTGAACACCAGAAAACAGAAGTCCCACTCATGGTTTGGCGTGGCCAATGTTTTTTTGATGCCTGCCATGTCTATCTCCCCCTCAGCTATTAGCACTTGTTACTCAGCCATTTTGTTCCCCCAGGTTCATGCATTCAAGGATACCACTTTTCCTCTTTCCTCTCACCTGCCCTAGCCAATCTGTCTCTTCCTCTATCTATTTACTGATACTCCACTGTTCTTCCTATCTTTTATTGGTTTCTGTGGTGCTGCTGGCAGTTGTGACCTCGAGCTGCCAGCTGCTTGCAAGAATTACTTCCCCTGCTTGAAACAGTTTTTTTTTTTTTACATAACCCTGCCTCGGTCTGGCTTTTTTTCTGGGCTTGTATCCTTGTTTTGCCCAGACCATCACTATCTGTACTTGTGACACAGGGGTGCATGCCACTTGACAGCGCAATTTTATTTTGCACCCTTTTTGTGCTTCTTCTCCTCCACTGCTGGCTGACACTACCAATTGGATTTTTGTATGCTCAGTAGTCAGGCACTCTCACTCTTAAATGGGGAAAAGGGAGCTATGCTATACAAGGACCACTCCTGCATCAATATGCCACAAGTATGCCTTCAGTTGGCGAACAACAGTCATGGGTCTTTGGGCGAAAGATCTAAGGTGGCTGCAGTTAGGAGGCCATCGCTATTATGCACATGTCACAGGGGCTAACAGGCATACCATTAAAACTAGAGGGGGGAGACTGATAAGGAAAGCTTGGTAAAGCATTCTTTTCAGCTGCTCAGAGGCCTGCATGTTTACTTTTTAAGGAGCTTAAAGGCACAGTACCTCCAAAACTTGCTTCTCTTTGGAACTTGAAAGGGCAGTCTCCTTTTTTCACTGAGTGTTCTTCCCTGAATAAGATTTTTTCCTCTACAGCCTCCAGTAGTTGAGTGACTTAAAGGGGCAGTGTTCCCCCGATGAAGCCTTAACTGGCGAAGCACCGGAGTGCCTGTAGCAGCATGTAGGAGTATTTTCAGCCATTCATGCTAAATAAAACCTTATTTCTTTATCACTTTAATTGTACTGATAATTATTTGGCAAAAATGCTACCTTCACTTGGGTTACACTCCCCTGGCTCTGGAGTGCAAGTCTTGTTTGTTTTTTTAGTTGTTTTGTGGTTACATTGGGACGACAACCCTCAACTCGCACCCTGCCCAAGCTTGCAGAGCAGAACTTTTCCTGTTGTACTGCAGTGTTCTCTATTCCTCTCTATTTCTCTCCAAGAGTGAGTTGTTTTTCTTTAGATACAGTAAGGTACAGTGGAGTATGATGCATGATGCAATACAATAACTTGTACTAAATGACATGTCACAAAATACTTCAGTAAAAAAGGTCTTAATTGACATTTAAGTACACTGTTCCCTGCAGCATATTTCAGCATTTTGTGATATAGTGTGGTGTTACTGTGTTGAATTCTGGCTGGTGCCACTGTACCTAACACGTGTGGTACATACCTATTATAAGGGTTTGTACTGGCACCATGGCTTATTTGAAACTGATTCTTTTTAAAATGTGGAAGAGCTGTTCCAGGACAATAAGACAATTTTTGTTAGGGTCACGCTGTCCTTCTTCTGTGACACAATTTAACATGTTTATTTCAGTTACCTGAGATGAAGCACCAGGCTTAGGGGTGGGGATGTACCTGTCATACCAACTGGTAGTTTGCAGCTAAGTTTTGCAAGTTCATATTACTTCTCTTAATTGAGATGCCTCATGCTGATGACCTGCAGGTCATCCCCATTAAGATACCTAAACCTCAAGTGGGCCCTTCAGGTCAGTGGAGTCCACACAGGCACACCCAGGTGCACTAGAGCAGAGTGATACTGCTTATACAGATTTGTAGGTGACCCCAACCTTCATGACATGGAAGGTCAAGAGGAGAATGCAGCAAGGTCTGGGTAGAATTCTGACCCAGTGGAACCAGATCTGTCAGATGAGGAAAAGTGTCCCTCTGAGTAGGATGGGGGAGTAGATGGAATCCAGAAAAGCTTCCAGTCCACCCCTTTGTTTGATTCTAAATCCATGTCCTATCTCATAATGGAAGCTTGCAGGACACTGCAGCAAAAGGAGGTTCAGGACATAGAGCCTATAAGCACAAACACCATTGATCCGCCTCTGCCTTGGCACAAATATATTTTCCCAATTTCTGGCACTGTGTCCAGATTATAGAACAAGAATGGACTGAGGTGGACAAACACAAGCAGCTCCTGAGACCTAAGATGGGATGCTATCTTTTCCAGGAGGAAAACTAAAGAAATTGGGAAATTCCTTCAATGATAGACAAGGCCATCTTTAATGTCATGTAACACATTACCATACCTTTTGAAGGCTTGGTAGCTGTGTCAGGTGCTCTTGACAAAAGAATGGATATGTTATGCAGATAAGTCTTTGCTGCAAATGGTGTCAACCTCTGAATGACGTATGCGTCCTTCATTATCTCCAAGGCCTTAAACTACTGAGTTATTGCTTTATGTAGTTTTGTCCCTCTGAATTCAGAGGGCATGAATATCTTGTTGCTTGTATCAATGGCTTCTGCCTTTTTGGAGGAATGCAGCCATAGACAGTTTACAGATGTCAAGCTCATTCAGCCTATCATATTGTGGTGGCTATGCAGAGTGTGTGACATTACCACTGGGCCACAGATCAGGCTTCTAATGCAAAGCTGTTCAGTATGTTTTTCTCTGGTGAACTATTGTTTGGCCCAGATGTGTATGGCATTCTGAAGGATGACCAGGACAAAAAAGGACAGTTCCAGTATGCAACCAGCAACAGATGTCCCAACCCTCCTCAAAGGGATGGGGGTTTGGCCAGCCAAGGCAGTCATGGGGTGGTTTACAACACTTCTGGAGCATTGGTAACCAGAGAAACAGAGGGGCCTACTCTCGCTTCAAGGGTAGCAGTGACAGAGTCACTTTTGCTTACAAATGCAATGGAGGTGCATAAAGGAGAGGTGGATGCTCACAATGAAGGTATCTGAGGCCATTTCTGCCCCTCCCCACCCTGGCTTGGTGGAAGAATGCAGTCATTTTACCACCAATTGACCCAACTAACATAAGATACAAGGGTACTGAGAATTCTGGCTTTGGGTTATGCTATAGAATTCTTGTCAATGCCTACGATGAGTCGTGTCCTTCAATACCCAGTATCTTTCAGCCAGGTGCAAAAATGAAAGTTAGACAGACACCGGACCACTTGATCCAGATAGAGGCTATATCCCCAGTTCTACCCAATGAGAAGGGACCAGAAATGTTCTTGATTTACTTTGTAGTCCTCAAGAAATCAGGGAGTTACTGATCAGTTCTGGACTTAAAGTGGTTAAACAAGTTCATCAGACTCACACCATTCAAGATGGAGTCTCTGCGGTCCATCATATAGGCAGACCATCTGGGGAATTTCCTGGCATTCATCAATTAGAAGAATGACTATCTCCATATTCTGATCCACCAGCTACATCAGAAATATCTGAGATTTGCAATTTAGGACCAACACTTTCAGTGCCATGCTCTCCTATTCATCCTTGCAACTACACCAAGAGTGTTCTCAAAGATTCTGATTGATCTTGTGGCACAACTGAGCAGGAGAGGCATCACGTATACCTTTACCTGGATGATCTTTTCATCAAAGCTCTGACATCACAGTTGGCAGAGACATCAGTGGCAAGGGTTCTGGAAGTCCTGGAGATGCATGGCTAGATAATCAACAAAGAGAAGATCTCCCTGATACCATCACAGAGGCTGGAACACTGGGGTGGTGTTTCAGATGGACAAGTAGAGGATTTTTTCTATCCTCATCCAGAAGGGAAACACTAGGATGTTCACTGGCTGAGATTCCAGTTGGTGGTCTCTACCTACAGATTGCTCCAGTTGTTGAGTCTGTTAACAGCATGAATACATTTGGTGCCATGGACCAAGTTTCACGTGTAACCTCTCCAAAACAGGATCCTGACAGTATGGTACCCAGCCTTGATGGACTAGCAGGCTCCAATCCCTTGTCACAGACAGTGTTGCAGTCATTTATTTGTGTGGTGGGAGAACCCTGATAATCTCTGCAAGGATAGCTGATTTTGAATACCGATGTCAGCCTGTCGGGTTGGTAGGGCAATCTTTGAGTCTGGAAGTCTTCAACCTGCTATACTGAAGGTTCAGTCATCATCAGATCAATCTGTTAGCATGGAGGGAAATTGCTCAGATGCCAAAGTTCTTCAGTTGGTATTGGTACCCGCAGGCAGAGGCAGTGGATACTTTGTGACAGTAATGCGACTTTAATGATTTAACAGTTTACATACATGCACATTTTATTTAAATTTTCTGGTCCTTTAGTTTTTATATGATGTGTCCTTTTGGGTTTGGTGGTAGTATGCCTTTAAATGTTGTTCTATTTAAGGTCCTTGTGTAACAGTGTCTCAATACCTTTGAGAAAGCCCCTGATTGGGCGAAACACGTCAGGTGATGAGACATCACACCAGGAAGTGTATAGCTGTGTGCTGAGTTGTTTGTTCTTGTATTTCACCATGGATTTTACTCTATTTGGATCATTAAAATATACCGTGGATACAGTCATTCATGATTCTGGAGTTGGTGAGTCATTTAAAGAACTTTTAGTCTCGAGTGAGACTTTATTATTAGAGCCTTGGTTGTGGTGCTGGTTTTCTGTCTGCCTCCAATATATTACAGAAATAATTTTTTTCAGACAAGGTTATTACTATAGCTTGTGCAGGTTTTGGGGTTCATCTGCTCACCATGAGCATCTCAGTATAATACAATTTGGATTACTAGGCCAGCAAGGCTAACTGGCTACATGTCTAAAATTTGCAGGTGTAGACTGTTCCAGGTTTACACTCCACTGCTAATGGAGTCACATTTACATGTTTCACTTTTCAAATATTTATGTTTTTCAGTTGGTCACTGTTCACTCACAAGACCATTAGCAGGTTAGGAGAGATACAGGACTGGACTTTCAAAGGGCGGTACGGGACTTGCATCAGGCCCTACATCAAACCCTTTATGTGCACCATACCCATTTTCCACAGCTGCACCTGATTATATAGTCTTGAATGCATTTATGACAGTTTACTGGCTTTATGGCAGCTTTTGGCAAATCTCGGGTGCATGCTCTGTGAAGATGTTCAGCAGTATTGACACATGCTAGACCCCAAAAAGATGGTCTAGCTTGTGTCACTTTGCCACAAGGGATATAAATTCCCTTTAGATTGCAGCAAGCAGGGTGCCCCATGTCTTTGGCACATTTGGGGCTTGCGGCAATCTCTGGCTTTTGAAAATCCAACACACAGTTGCTTCCTGAAGAGCCAATGGGTATGATGTGAGGGTCAGCTGTTTGCTTGCCTAAGGTGTTCATCCAGAAAAGGTAGGCCATGCTTTTTTATTTCATAAGTTGAATCAAGATTGATTGACTACATTTTTTATTTGTGGTAAAGGGGGTTCACTTGAATGTTAGTAGGTACCCTTACAGAAATAATTATATGCCATTTTTTCATGCTGCACACATAAAACTACCCAAGTGATATGCATGCTGCAAGTATGATTTAAAGGTTAAATTGAAACCAATTACATGCATGTGACATGCCGCAAGCAAATGTGGACACCAGGATTTTTATGTTAAATTGGGAAAGACTGCATGTATGTGGCATGCATGCAAAAAGCATGTGGTCACTAATAACTGCACACGTAAAAGTTAAATGGCTTGCTCAGGATCACACCATATGCAAGTGGGGCTGATGAGATTCAAACCTAGGTCTTCATGCCTCCAAGTGTCCTGGCTTGCAGTTCAGTGCCTTTAACAATAAGCCATATTGTCTGCACACATGTGGCTTGCTTGTACTTCAATACATACTGTATCTGACTACATCTGCATGCATGCGACATGCTTGTAGCCACTGTTATGCTATTCAGTTTTCTTTTTCTTCTCTTGTTCATCTCAGTTTCACAGTTAAACTGTAGTACACATGCCAATGGAAACGTGTGGTTTTTCCCACCCCAATACACAAAGGTACCCACAAAACCACTTAATTACTTCTGTCTGGCCTGTACTCCTACTATTTTCTCTCCATATTTTGAATGCTTCAGAACAAACAGACTTTAAGGTGCAAACACAAAAGTAGCAATAACTTGACACACACCCACATATCTAGTCCCCCTCCCCCCATGCACACACACTGTAGTGGGTATGGCCATGCTGCTACAGACAACCCACAATGTATAGATATAAGTAAAAAGTCTCTTACTTGAGTACTAAGGAGCCAGAGGCAGGAGTTTTTAAGAGTTGATGTCCATAGGCCAGTGTACAGGGGCATACCCCTTGAAATGAATGGAGTTATTTTTTGTTACTATTTTATACATTATGATGGTGTGTTGGAGAATAATGAAGGCCACTGTTCTACTATCATGGTCCTTGTTAGTTGAGTGGCGTAAAAGAATAGTATAAGGGAAGGAAGGCATTTGAAGAAAAGAAAATTGAAAAAATCTACATTATAGCGTGGAATAATTAAGGAATTAGAAATAGGTTAGGGAATCCTACATTCATAAAGTACTTAAAAAAGAATGATTGTATCTGCTTACAAGAGACATGGACAGATTTGGAAGTGGTGTTAAGTGGATACAAAGTATTCTCTAGAAAGGCGATAAAAAAGAAGAAATTTGGTAGAGCTTCTGGAGGATTAATAATCTGGTTAAAGATAAGGAAAGGGTATAAGGCTGAAGAAATACCTATTAAATCTGATAACATTTTGGGAGTAAGGATAATTGGAACAAAGCAGCATATGATTATTATTATTTTATATATTCCTTCTGATAGTATACAATTTAATGATAAAGAGGTAATAACCATATTAGATAAATGTATAGAGGAGAGAAGGGTGGAAGAGCTAGGAAGTGGGATGTTGATAGTGGGTGACTTTAATGCAACAGTAGAATATAATAAATCATTATCTAATGAGGATAGAAATTTATATTTAGCAATGGGACAAGAGAAACTAACTAAAAACAGAAAATCCAGAGACAAAAAAAACCTTGAAAAGGGGAAAGATTATTAGTCAAATACTAGAAGAAAGGAATTTCATATAACTTAATGCAAGAACAAAAGGAGATAAAGAGGGACATTTTACATATGTAGGAAGTAGGGGAGATGCTGTTATAGATCTTTGCTGGGTTCATTTTAACCAAGTACCATTATTCTTAGGTTTGAAAATAGGGGGGAGGACAGAAACAGAACATAGTCCTCTAGAGGTAATGATAAATACGAGGGACAAAAGACAAATAAATAGGAAAGCGATTAAGGTGGTACAAACTAAAACAGGAGTGAAATGGAATTACATTGACATTTATGCATCAGTTAAACTATTAAAGGAAAGTGGAATAAGTGAATTAATAGAGAAAATATTATAGAAAAGTAAGGATAAAATAATAATGGACTTTGAATACATCATGAGGAAAATAAAATCATTGATTGTGAAATCTTCAATAGCAAAAGAACATTCTGGTAGTAAATGGTTTGATTTAGAAAGTAAATTTGTAAAGACTGACTTAAATAAAAAAGCAAGTCTGGTAAAGAAGAATCCAACAAAAAACAACAGGGAACACCTGATAGTAGTGATGAATAAATATAAAAGATGTATGACCAACAAAGTGGAGCAAAACAGAAAAAAGCTATGGGCTGGACTAGAGAAACCAGTATGGAATAAAGATAAACTCTTTTGGAGAATGGTAGCTAAAGGATGTGATGATTACTCAGATGATATTGAAAACTACATAGAGCCTGATGATTGGACAAAATACTATGTTGAAATATTTCAAGACAGTGATTAAAGGTTGAGGGCCTACAAAAAAGTGGATAGAGCTAAAAGAAGGAATAAGTATAGAAGAGATAATAGAAATATTAAGAACAGTGGAAAGGCAAAAAGCACCTGGTCCTGATGGAGTTCCTATAGATATCATTTTAAATTATATAAATCTGTTGGTACCTTTATTAAAGAAATTATTTGATTACATGGTAAAATATGGAGTAATGCCCAAAACATGGAAAGAAAATTTATAGTGCCAGTTTTTCATAAAGGCGACAAAACAAATCCAAAAGACTACCGACCTGTAAGTATATTAGACACATCTTTGAAAATCTTTGCAAAGATAATCCTCTAGAGAATTATGAAATGGGTTTTAAAAAAGGAATTATGGATGAAGCACAGGCAGGCTTCATGCCAACCCATTGTTATTGCACCTTATACATAAATATATATATATATATATATACATCCGTAAAAAAATTTCTACTGTGTTTTTGTGGACCTTCATGCTGCTTTTGATACAGTAAAAAGAAACAAGTTGTGGAAAGTAGTGAAAGATTATGGCCTAGACCCATCAATCACAGGAATAATAGCTGCTATGTACAATGACAACTACACGTGCATAAGACATACTAAAGAAGGGTACAAAACAGAAAAATTTGCATCCACTTTAGGTTTAAGACAAGGATACATCCTTTCACCCATCCTATTTAATATTTTTTTTAATAAAGTATTGGAAAGTCTATACAATGATGATCACCATATGCCAAGGGTGGGCAATAGATATTGTCCATTCTTGGCTTAAGCTGATGACATTATACTAATGTCCACAAGTTATGTAGGAATAAAAAGAAGTTTGGTGCACTTTAGAATCAAATGTCAGGAAGTGGATTTAGAAATAAATCTTGAAAAAACCAAGTACATGATATGTAACAAATCAATGATAAGGAAGGGATAGACATTACATTGAAATGTGGTATTTATACCCTGGAAACTGCAACATTTTTGCTACTTAGGAATAGTTTTTAACTATTATTTAAAATGGAATGAACATAAAAAGAGTATACTCAAAGAAATGGAAAAAATTACTCTGGCAGTAGAAAGGTTCATGTGTAAATATGGTGGATGCTCCATTAAGGGGAACATTAGAGCCCTCAATGCTAAAATTAAAAGTCAGATAATATATGGAGCAGAGATTTGGGTGCTTGGGAATAATAAGGAATTAGAAATACCACTTAATACATACTGTATTATAAGACAATATTGGGTTTACCCAATGGAACATCATCCATATTAACTAGAACAGAACTAGGGCAACTACCAAGTAAATGTTATATAGAACAAAGGTTAGTATGTTATTGGTTTAAGGTATTCATAATGAAAGAAATAAGATTACCAAGAATATGTATGGAGGATGCTATAGCATACAAGGATAGGGGATTTGTACTGCAAGCTATGAATACTTTGGAAAAGTTAATTCAACTACATGGATTGTTGCATTACCTGGTGTATAGCCTAAATGAACTATTTGATTACATACAAGAAGATTTAAAGAACAGAATAAAAGACGGATATGTACAAGAAAGTAATGAGCAGAGAAATAACAGGGTAATAAGCAGTTGGTTGGGGAAAAATAAAAAGAGAAGATTTGGAATAGAACCATACTTAGGGATAATAAAAAATCCAGATAAAAGAAAATGTTTTACAAGATTCCGTTTTGAATTAAATAAATCAAGACGATTAATAGGACTATACACCAGGGACACAAACATGAGATGTGCTTGTGGGCTAGGGACTGATGAAAACATACAGTACACGTTTTAATACTCTGTCCATTGCATGAATATTACCATATATTATATCTAGGTGAAATTCTTGGTAAACTGAAACTGGAACCCAAATACCAAGTAAATGCTTTATTGAAATCTTCTGATGAGCATATTCTAGAAAAAGTGGTGAAATGTTGTAGTGCTATAGAAAGGAAATTATTACATTTGAAAATGGAGGATGAAAAAGAAGAGAACAAAATATAAAAGAAAGTTTAATAGATTACCAGTAGTAACAAGATGATTTTAATTACAATGTCATAATCCAAAATTTAAAATGAAAGCCAATATTTATAATAGTTTCCTAATTTAATATTTGTATAGATACATGAGTCCTCTTTATGATATTTTTTTTGTAATGACAATGTTGTTTGCCAAACAATAAAATTGAACTGAATTGATTGATAGTCGCGTGGTGGCCTTCATTAATCTCCAACTCTCCATCAATAATGTATAAAATAGGAATAAAAAAATACTCCCATTCATTTCAATGGTGCACACCCTGCAGTCTCTTTTGCGCTTTGTCATAATGTACCTGAGCATGGGGATGTGGAGGTCAGCTTCACTGGGGGGGGGGCATAAGCCTGACTATAGTGGGTCTCCAATAGTCTGTGCATACCATACCACTCAACTGTCTGTGAATGCAAGGGACAGCTCTAGAATGTCTGTAACATCTCAGAAAGGTACAACTTATTTGTTTTGACTGAAAAGTGATACGCAAATCGGGAAACATTTTAATGTATAAGATTCATCTGCATTATACCCCAGAACAGTGCATCAGATTTGGGCTTAAATCCACCCAGTTACTAATCAATTTTTTTCCTGGCTGAAGTTCTGCCCCAAAAAAAAGAACTTTGTCCCGCTTTTTCTCCCTGACTCCATTCCATTCAATACCCAAGTCCTATGGGTCATGAATCCACCCAACAGTGAATAAACATGAAAAACACATCAATATTTCAGTCCTTCCTCATTCTGCAATCCCCCTGTAAAAAACATTATTTACTTTTACTTACCTGGCCATGTGGCCAGACCCTGCAGCCTGGCACAGTGTGCCACCGGCCCAGTTTTCAGCCTACTCCCCCTCTCTCCTTCCACCAGAAGCTGGATGATGCAACTGACCATCCAGAGGTCCCCAACATGGTCCGTGAACAAGTCACCTCACCAACCGAATCCACCCAACCTGGGTTACTTGCTTCTTGCTTGGTTGCTGCTGTGGCTGCTGCTGCACTGCACTGATCAAGGCCTATGAAGGCCACCCACACTGCTGTCACCACTGCTGCTAAGTCTATCTTGCTGCCATGGGGATCTGTGCTGTTTTTTTGCATGGTGAGCCTAGTAGAGTAAGTAGGTAGCCTAGTCTTGAGTTAACTTCTAGCTCTGCCCTTTCAGCCACCAGGGGAAATGGAGACTCACTAAGAGTAGACCAACAAAAATATGCTGCCACAACACTGCTATTGAGAGTTCGGTGCTCAGAGACTCCTCCAAGCTGTAGTGTGCAGTCTGTCTACTCTGGGGCAAGAAAGACAATGTTGCACTTGCAAAACTCATGCGATCTTTCTTGACTGGAGCTCATCCACATCACATGTGATTGTGCTGCCGCTAATAGGTAGAGAGAGTGGACAACACAATACAGACACAGTTGAGTCTGGAGAGTACCTGCTGCATGATGACACACAGGCCAGGTGGGCACTAATTTAATGCCATTATTGCCATACCATAAGAACAACCTAGGCACAAATATGGTGGGGGGGGGCAACTGCCTCTGCCATACCTAAAATGCACCACTGCTTAATGGTAGAAATTTACTCTCAGGTGCTAATGCAATGGTTTCCACTATGTTCTGAGGTACTGTATCTCCATGTTTCATGATGTGTCCCAATCATCATGTGGGTTAGTGTCCCTCATTGTCCCTCATTTTGAGTGTCTATGTCCCTCATTTCAGTGACAAAATGTAAGGTATGGTGCAGGCTTCCAAGACCCTACTCAGCACAAAGACTGCTGAACATGACCTTAGTGTATATGCTCAGTACAGAATAACAAAGGGAAAGTACATGAGATGAAACAGTTATGGAGAAACACATTTATTGCATATGCAGCCCATGATGCTTTGCATTGTGTGGGCATGTGTGATTTTGTATTTTCTTGAAACTTGGCTCCCCAGCCAAATGCCCTTTGGGGTAACCCTTGCCTCAGTGTTTGAGCACAGAGGTTTTTTGTCTTTTAAATAGTTTTTTATTTTAATGGGTTTACCACAACATAATCCAGACAGACCGTCTGAGGGTAGCTGGTTTATTCCAGTGGGGTGTCAAACAGACGAGGCATACTGATGAGTCCTGGTAGGACAAAACACATGTCTATGTCATCTGTTAGCACCCTTTGCAAACTCTGTGAGAGGCCTTTCGGCACCATGCAATTCTGCTTAAAGTTGAACCAGCATAATATGCTGTGGTGATTTGCATATGCAGCCCATGATGCTTTGCATTGTGTGGGCATGTGTGATTTTGTATCTTATTGCACTAAATATGCACAAAGGATCTGCATGGTCCAAAACAAAAAGGATAGGCTTCACAACACAGAGGCCCCTCTTCGTACATCGGAAATGGGGGATGTTGACTGGCTATATCCTAGGCATTTACTGCAGTAAGCAAACAATACTTTACAAACTAATGACAATTTAATGACAAAAATCAAAAGCCATTAACTTGGAAAAGGATCAGAATTAATGAGTTTACCAAATTTTTATGGGAATCCAAATAAAAATGTATTTTAATGACTCTAATTGCTAGTAGTAGTATAAGAAATAGAAACTGATGTGTTTTTTTAGATAAGATTTGTACCAGCTTAGCTACCACACGCATGTTAAGCATGCAGCATGTGAACCTGATGTGATGTTTAAATGATGTTCACACCAGCTTAACTGCTGCACTCATGTCAAGTGTGGAACATGCACACCTGAAGTAATTTTAGAATGTGTTCACACTAGCTTACCTGCTGCTCACATGTCAAGCTTGCAGCATGTGAGCCTGATTTGCTTTTTAGATCTGGTTCACTTAGGAATACTTTGTGTATGCAAGCTGCATGCAAACATTGCACAATTAAGCATGTGTCATGCATTCTGCATGTACACAGCACACCTATATTTCTGTAAGGGTATGTCCATGTTTTGAAAATACTGCATACAGATACAAGAAATTCAGGGGGCAGAGGTGTCGTCAGCAACTCCTGAGTCAGGAAACAGGGCCACTATTTGAACAGGCATGATTAACAGGCCTCTGGTACAGGGGGAGAAGATAGATAAGGAAATGTTGGAAGCAGTTGTCAAAATGACTGAAAAAGGGGAGGTGTTGCTGGTGGGGGACTTCTATCTGCCAGATGTAAATTGGAGCCTCCCAGCTGCTGCTTCAGCTAGAAGCAGGTACATCCTGGACTACCTGCAGGGGGCTTTTCTCAAGCTATATGTCAGTGAACCCACTCAAGATGGGGCAATACTGGACCTGGTGCTTACTAACAGGGACAGTGTTGAACACATCAGGGTAGGAAGCCATCTGGGGACCAGTGTTCATCACCCAGTGTGGTTCAACATAAGAATAGCTATGGAATCCAACCACAGAATGGTGAGAGTCCTGGACATCAGAAGGGCAGATTTTATAAAGATGAGTGAATGCCTCAGGAATGACCTGGCAGGGGGTGATGACCTGGGGGTGGAGGAACAGTGGGCCAAACTAAAAGTAGGCATAGTGAAGGCAACAAACCTCTGCATCAAGCAAGGAAGCAAAAGCAAAAGAAAGAGGAGACCCCTATGGTTCTCGAAGGAGTGGCAGAAAAAGTAAAGGCTAAAAGAGTCTCATTCAGAAGGTAGAAAGAAACCCAGAGGGAGGAGGAAAGGGAAGTATATCAAGGAAAACAGAGGGAGGCAGGGGAAGCAGTAAGAAGCACAAAGGTACAAATTTAAGAAAAAATAGCTCAGGCAGTATCAAAAGGAGACAATACTTTTTTAGGTATATTAGCGAGAAAAGGAAGACAATGGGATGGATTGTATGGTTAAACAGAGAGGAAGGGGACTGTATGAAGGGGAGCAAGAAAAGGCCCAAATCTCAAACAAGTACTTCTGCTCATATTCACAATAGAAGGAGAAAGGGAAGGCCCGAAAAAAAGTATCAAGAGCTTTGATGGGAGGGGAGTGGACACTTGTCTTTTTTCTGAGGAGAGAGTCAGGAAAACATTCACTAACCTGAAGGTGGACAAAGCCATGGGGCCAGATGGGGTGCATTTAAGGATGCTCAGGGAGCTCAGGGAGTCCCAGCTGAAGCATTGACTTCTTTCTCTCCTCTGTTTGTATGTGTTCCATAAATATGCAGACTGCACTCCTGTGATGGGAAAAGAACAGGGAGATATTATCTGCACCTCTGACAGACCTGTTTAACAGATCACTGGAGACTAGAGTGGTCCTGGAGGACTGGAGAAGGGCAGATGTAGTCCCACTTCACAAAAGTGGTAGCAGGGAAGAGGCAGGAAATTATATGGCTGCAAGCCTGATAACAGTGGTGGGTAAGTTAATGTAAACACTGCTAAGGGAAAGGATTGTGGAATATCTTGAATCTATCTGTTACAGGATTCAAGGCAGTATGAATTTACGGGGGAGGGGGTCATGCCAAACAAATCTGAAAGATTTCTTCCTGGGTGATCAAGGATTTAGATCAGGGTGGAGCAGTGTCCAGTGCCCACCTTTATTTCAGCAAAGTTTTAGATATCGTTCCACATAGGAGAGTAGTAAGCCAGCTGGGTAGCATGCTGGTGGGCAATAAGGTGGTAAGCTGGGTAAGAAACTGGATAGGGGACAGAAGACACAGGGTAGTGGTAAACAGAGTTCACTCTGAGGAAGGGAGGGCAGGTGACCAGCATGGTACCTCATGGTTCAGTGCTGGGACAGGTCCTCTTTAATATATTTATTAGTGACATAGTAGAAGAGCTGGAAGGGAAGGTCTGCCTCTTTACAGACACCAAGATTTGCAAAAGGCAGGACACTCTGAGGGAGGTGGTGGAGAAGGATGGGCAGCGATATGAAAACTGGAGGAGTGGTCAAGGGTATGACAGCTGGGGTTTAATCCAAAGAAGTGCAAAATAATGTACTGAGGCCACAGATACCAGGGGATGAAGCACAAAATGGATGGAGCAATACTGACAACAACTAAGCAGAAAAGAGAACTGGGGGTAATCAGATTGGATGGCCTAAAGATGGCCAGGCAGTGTGATAAGACTCTTGGAAGGGCTAGTGGGATGCTGAGGTTCATAGGAAGAGGTATCACCAGCAGAAAGAGGGAGGTGGTGTTGCCCCTATATAGATTGCTAGTAAGACCCCTACATGGAGTACTGAGTCCAGTTCTGTAGACAACATCTCAGGAAGGACACAGACAGAGTAGAGGTGGACCAGAAGAGGGCTACCAAAATAATACAGGGTCTGCATCAAAAGCCCTATGGAGAGGGGCAAAAGGAGCTCAATATGAACACCCAGGAAGAAAGGAGAGAGAGGGGGATATAATAGAGAACTTTAAATACCTCACATGGGTTATTAAGGTACAGGATGAGAGTTTTTTTCAGTACAAAAGGTGCTCTAGAACAAGACTATCTGCTATGAAGCTGGAGGGGGTAGGTTCAGGAGAGATGTGAGGAAATATTTCTTCATAGAAAGTGTGGTGGATTCCTGGAACAGCCTTCCAGCTGAGGTAATGGGAGTGAAAACAGTGGTGGGGTTCCAAACTGCCTGGGATAGGTACAAGGGAATTGTATGTAGGGAAGGGGGGAGGATACAATGCCATAGATCAAGTGGGTCTGCAGCAAAAATTAAGGTACAAAAAAGCGGGCAGACTGGGTGGGCCAAGAGGCTCTTAACTGCTGTCCAAGTCTATGTTTCTATGACAATAGTAAATTGAGTAATTTCTGTATCTGGAATCTTCATGTCCTCTGTATTCTATGCTGGACTACAGCTTTTGGGCTGTACCACTCTCCCAGTGGAGGAGCACATTACCCATACATATTAAATTCCCCATTGATAATGTTGGAGCTAACAACATTGGAAATTATGGTAAGTAGGAAGGGGTTTCTCCTTTTTGTAATTCTTTGAAATTAAAAAATAGTTTTAAATAGCCTTTTGAAAATAGAATTGCCATTCCACATGAATTCCAAAGGCAGAATTCTGTATCCCACTCAACTCTACTATTGTCACAATGCTATAACAATGTTCATTGTTGTTGACTAGAAAAGGAGAACTGTGAATCTTTTTTCCTGTTTCGGGGATTACAGAGAGTATTATCTGATATTGCACCAGTATAAGCTGTTGGAAGATTAGTGGGAAATCTGGCCAGGATTCCTTGGAAATTTCCCTACTCCTTCCAAGAAGTGTCATGGGATCTTTAACCTCTACCTGTGCTACAACCCAAGCAGGCAGATGGGACTTTGGTTTAATGTCTTTTCCAAAATATAAATTGACATGAATTTGAATCATTCATATTGCAATTTATCCCAGAAGTCTCTTCACTGTACCTCTACACAGACATGTAAAGTTCTTGTAGGCAGTATAATCATCTGAATCTGGCTGACAAAATATGGTTAACCTTGTAATTGGGTCATAATTGTAGTTAAAAATGAAACGTGCAAAATATATCTATTCACACATTTAACAAAACATAGATAATGCTTTAACACCTAAAGCTTCACATGACTAATGACTAACTTATCAAGACTATTTTAAGACTGATTCAGCTGTAGTAATGCAGATAAAAGTTACACTTTTAATATAAATGTTAAACTATGCTGAATTGTTAAAATAACAGACAAAAGTTATGTAGACTGAAATTTCTTCTTGTGAAACACTTCAATAAAATCATTTAAAGACAACATTTATTGCTAATTCCTCTTACCCTGGAAATCATTAGGTGAGGAGCTTCAGAGGTGAAATATTACCAGTCCCTCTTTTACCACCAGCCTTATAGTCACACTGGCAGATACAGATCAGCAAGAGGGCCCTAAACCTTGAACCAATCAGGCAAGAAAGGGCAGGATTTAGCAAACCTGCAAAATGTGAACAAAAGCCAAGTGGCCTGCAGGCCAGCCGGTCACAGGAGAGGGCAACATATGGCAAGTCTATGAAATGCAGGTCAATCGGAGTGGCTGGTGTCCAAACATCCAATAAGGACCCATGCATGTTGACTTCTTAATCAGGAAGAAGAAAGGTAAAGTCATGGTCCTTTTGTAGCAGCGCTTCTGTCAACACAAAGCAAGTCTGGATATGTGGGAATTCTATCTTCTGGGTAGCTGAAATGGCAAAGATCAAGCTTTACGGCCTCCACTAGAATTACCATGAATTTAAAGTAGTGTTCTACCACTGGCTTGATAAGCAGCGTACACTCTGAGAGGTGGATGGTAAGAAAGAGTCAGATTAAGATTTTATGTGTTTGACCATAGATTACTACAAAATTACAAATATAAAATAATAAAAATGTAGAATAATGGACATACTTGTAGCATCCTTGCAGAAAGTACTGAACATCAGGCAATTAGTTTATACATTCATTACTGCAACTTTCTTTCAGTGTCTTAAAGGTGATTGGAGGGAAGCAGTTTTTATACCCTTAGATGCCGTTCAGTTGTCATTTTAGTGTCTACCCAATATTCTAATTTGTTCAACTTTTTGTTAAATTAATAATCTGATTGTGTTCCCTTTGTAACTACAGTGAATCTCTTTCTCCTCAACAGTTGTTGCTCTCTCTTTTCATACTGCCTGAACATTCTGACATCAATAACACCATTCCAGGCCACTGAAATGAATAGCATGAAATGATGTTATTGATGTCACATAATGTCTTAGACACATGAAAAGAAAGAGCAGGAGCTGGTAAGCAGAGTGGAACTCTATGTAGATTTGAATGCACCCCAGAGCTAGGGTATTTATTTATTAGAAATTGGTCAAAGCATATCAGAATACATAACTGGCATGGAAAGGAAGATGGAAGGGTAGTTAACTATGTAAATATTATTTCTTATCTCCTTTAACACAGCAGTGATGTAATTTATACAATCAGGACATCAATAAACATTAATGGAGTTAAAATCTCAAAGCTGGCTTGAAGGGAATTCTTTTGTCTATAATACATCTGAAATACATGTTTCTCAATTTCAAGTATAGAGAGCATTGGAACAGAATGTAAAACAATGTTTTATCATAACCTAAATTACAATAACAACCAGACCTTTATTTCCATTCAAGCTATTATATCTGGCCTCAATTGGTTTTAGGCCAAGACACTCAAACCAGCATCTAGTAATCAGTAGTTTTTTTGGGGGGTCAAAGGTAGCTCTAAGTATGGTTTACACCCATGCCACCTTTTATGACCAGCATACCAAGTAGACATTTTACAATTTGATACTCAGAAACATAGAAACAGAGAAGTTGACGGCAGATAAAGACTGCTTGGCCTACCCAGTCTGCAATAGTTTCCCTACTTATATTGCCACCACAGACCCTACTTGGTCTCCAGTTTTCACCCCACCCCCTTGATTCTATGATTCCCTTGTGTCTATCTCATGCATTCTTTTAAAATCTACAACTGTTTTAGCCCCCCACCACTTCCACTGGGAGACTGTTCAATGCATCCACCACTCTCTCTGTGAAGAAATAATTCCTCATGTTTCCTGTGAGCCTCCCCACCTCCAACTTCATAGTGTGCCCCCTTGTCCTTGAGCACCTTTTCTTTGGAGAATGCTCCCTTCCAGTGCCTTGTTTATTCCTGTGAAGTATTTGTATGTCTCTGTCATATCCCCCCAATTCCATCCTTTCTTCTATGGAGTACATATTTAAGTCCTTTGGCCTTTAGTCATAGGGCTTTAGATGCAGGCCTTACATCGTTTTGGTTGCCCTGCCTTGTACCGCCTCTACCCTATGTCCTTTCTGAGATGGGGCCTCCAGAACTGTACACAGTACTCAAGGTGGAGTCTCACAAGTGATCTATACAGGGATATTGTTACCTTTCTTTTTCTGCTGGTGATATCCCCCTTCCTATGCATCCTAGCATTGTTCTAGCCTTCCCCACTGCCTTGTCAAACTGTTTAGGTACCTTCAGGTCATTCAAGATGATAACCCCCAGGTCACTTTCCTGCTTTATGACTGCTAATATTCATCTTACAAGTTGGTACATTGCCCCTGGTTTCTGTGCCCTAAGTGCATGATTTTGCACTTTTTTGCATTGAATCTCAGCTGACAAACTCTTCACCATTCTTCCAACTTCTTCAGATCCTCCCTTATTCTTTCAACTCTCTTGGTGTGTCTACTCTGTTGCAGATTTTTTTGTCATCCATGAAAAGATGTACCTTCCCCTCCAGTCCTTCTGCAATATCGCTAATAAAGACTTTAATGAGGACAGGGCCCAACACTGACCCATACAGCGCCCCACTAGTCAATCTGCCATCCCCAGAGTGTACCCCATTTACCACTACTCTGGCTCCCACCACTAAGTCAACACCCCACCTATTTTACTATTTTAGGAGCCACTCCTAGGCTACTCAGTTTGTTTATCAGCTTTCTATGTGGAACGGTGTTGAAGGCCTTGCTGAACTCTAGGTAGGCCAAGCCAGCTGCTCCCCCAATCAACTGCCTTTGTTATCCAGTCAAAGAACTTGATCAGGATTGTCTGGCAGGAGCTTCCTCCTTTGAATCCATGTTGATTTGGATCTTGTAGACTGCTAGTAACAAGATATTCTCCAATCCTTTCCTTCAGTAGTGATTCCATTACTTTGCCCACTACCGAAGTCAGGCTAACAGGCCTATAATTTCCTGCCTCCTCCCCATTTCTTAATTTGTGGAGTGGAAGTACATCCACCCTACTCCAGTCCCCAGTACCTCCCCTCTTTCTAGTGACAGGTTGAACAGGGTTCTCAAAGGTTCAGTCAGCTCCTCATTGAGCTTCCTTAATAATCTGGGGTACATCCCCCTCTGGACCCATTGCCTTGTCTACTTTTAACTGCTGCAACTCTCTTAGGACTTTTTCCACTGTGAAAGGGCTAGTGTTCACCTCCTGACCCTTTATGTCTTTGTCTTTAAATGGGCCTGTTTCCTACCCACTCCTTCTTGAATACTGAATAGAAGTATTTGTTCAATATGATCACTTGTTGGCCGTCTTCCTCCACTGAAACCCCCCTTTCCTTTTCAGTCTTACTATCCCTCCCTTGGACCTCCTCCTTTCACTAATGTATCTAAAACATGTTTTATCCCCAATTTTTACTGTTTTGGCTATATCTTCAACAGTGTGCACTTTCACATTCCAAATGACCTTCTCTGCCTGCCTTTGTTTCTCTTGGTATTTCTCCCTATCCTCCTCCCTTTGTGTTTTTTTGTACTTTCAGAGGGCTAGTTTTTTTGCCCTTACTTTTTCTGCTACCTTGCTAGAGAACCATAGTGGTCGCTTTTGGCTCTTGCCCTTGATGACCTGCCTGACACAGAGCTTAGTAGCTTTCTCCATTCTCGCCTTATTGTAGCCCACTGTTCTTCTACTCCACTTAGTTTCCCTGTCCCTACCAAGGGATCCCTGAATCATTGTCCCAATTTCCTAAAATTAATGCTCCTGAAGTCCAGGATCCTTTTCTTCATGTGGCTTGATTCTGGCCCTTTTCATATGTCATACTACGCTGTCTGGTGATCACAGATCCCCACGTAGTCCCACAATGTGATATCAGCAATGCTGTCCCTGTTTGTCAGTACAGGTCCAGCAATGCTCCCTCACGAGTGGGTTCCCTGACTTCTTGAATGTCCCTAACTTGATTTGCCATTATAATACGTGATTTATTAATTGACTCAAAGGATGGTGAAATAATTACTCCTTTTGAAAATTCTTCCCAAAGACTCCTCAGATTATTTTCTTTCAGAACATTTTGAAGATTATTAAGCCAGGGAGACCTGTTTGAAAACTCGGTCCACTTTAACATCTCACACAAACAAAGGAGAGTCCAAATATTTGATTTATGATTCATTATTCTTATCGAGTAACAGACCATTCTCAAGTCAATTATGGCTTTCACAGGAGCTCTATGCATTTTAGATCTTACATAACAAGCAGACCAGGTTCTACTGACGTTTAGGAGTGAGCAATAAAATAATGAAAAAGAGATCTGCACTTTTTGTGGTACATAGAATCCCCATGCCTCAGAGCCATACAACATTACTGGGTTAATCTTTAATTCTGCTGCTTTGAGTGCCGAGATCTCTGATGACTGAAGTGCAAAACAGTAATGGTATTCTGTTGAACTTTTTATAACTGAAGACCCCCCTATAATGACTGGATATCCAGTCTTGATAAAATGCCATAATAACACTTTGAATTCTGTAATGACTCTTTAGCAGGTTATTATAGAGTTTTCCTCCTCATGCTTTCACTTTACTGAAGCATGAAAGAAAGCAAACTGAATTTGTGTGGTTACAGCAGCCACTGGGGACATGCCCGCTTGCACAAATACAGGTTACAGTTTTTCTCTCTGAAACATTGCACTAGTTATTATAAAAAATAATGCTCATGCAGAGTTTGTTTTATGAGGATTTTTCACATGCCCCTTAAAGAAATGTAAGTGTGCTGTGTATGTGCAGAATGCATGCCACATCCTTAATTGTGCAATGTTTGCATATGGTTGCATACACAAATTGGACCTAAGCGAACAGGTCTAAAAAGCAAATCAGATTCTCATGCTGCAAGCTTGACATGTGTGCAGCAGATAAGCTGGTGCAAACATCTAAAAATCACATCAGGATCACGTGTTACATGCTTGACATGAGTGTAGCAGTTAAGTTGATGTGAACATCATTTAAAAATCACATCAGGTTCACATGTTGCATGCTTGCCATGTGTGCAGCAACTAACCTGGTGCAAATCTTATCTAAAAAAAATATCACTTTCTATTTCTCATACTATTGCTAGCAATTAGACCCATTAAAATACCTTTTTCATTGATTTCCAATTAAAATTAGGTAAACTCATTACTTCTGATTCTATTGCAAGTTGTTTAATGGCTTTTGATTTTTGTCATTAAATTGCCATTGATTCGTAAAGTATTGTTTGCTAACTGCATTAAATGCCTAGGATATAGTCAGCCAACGCCCCCTTTCCAAATGTGTGAAGAGGGGCCTCTGTGTTGTGAAGCCTGAACTTTTTGTTTTGGACCATGCAAATTCCCTTATGCATATTTAGTGAAACAAATGTGTTTCTCCATGACTGTTTCAGCTCACTTACTTTCCCTTCGTCATTCTGTAAGGAGCATATACACTATGGCCATGCTCAGCACTCTTTGTGCTGAGTAGGATCTTGGAAGCATGCACCATACCTCACATTTTGTCACTGAAATAAGGAACATGGACGCTCAAAATGAGGGACAATGAGGGACACTAACCCTCATGATGATTAAGACACATCCTGAAACATGGAGATACAGTACCTCAGAACACAGTGGAAACCATTGTATTTACTTGTACTGATGTTAGCACCTGAGAATGAATTTCTACCATAAAGCAGGAGTGCCATTTTGGGAGGGCAGAGGGGAGCAGTTCCCCCCCCACCCTGTATTTGTGCCTAAGTTGTTCTTATGGTATGGCAATAATGGCATTTAATTTGAATTTAATCGTTTGCACAATAAGTGCTCCCCTGGCCAGTGTGCGCTCATGCTGCAGGTGCATTCCTGACTCGACTGTCTGTATTGTGTTGTCCACTCTCTCCACCTACTAGAGATGGCATGATCACATGTGATGTGATCTGAATGAGCTCCAGCCAAGCAGGAGCACATGAGCCATGCGAGTGCGACACCGTCTCTCCCGCCACAGAGTAGACAGACTGCACACTACAGCTTGGAGAAGTCAGTGAGCAGTGAACTCTCAAAAGAAGTGTTGTGGTGGCATGTTTTTGTTGGTCTACTCTTAGTGAGTCTCCATCTGCCCAGGTGACTGAAGGGGCAGAGGGTGAGCCAGAAGCTAACTCAAGACTAGGCTACCTACTTACTCTACTACACTTGCCTTGCAAAAAAACAGCACAGCCACCCCCCCATGGCAGCAAGCTAGGCCTTGCAGCAGTGGTGACAGCAGTGTGGGTGACCCTCATAGGCCTCAATCAGTGCAGTGTGGCAGTAGCCATGGTAGCAGCCAAGCAAGAAGCAAGCAACACAGGTTGGGTGGGCTCGCTTGGTGAGTTGACTTGGTCGTGGACCACACTGGGGACTTGGGATGGTCAGTTCTACCATCCAGCTACTGGCAGAAGGATGGAGGAGGAGTGGATGGAAAACTGGGCTGGTGGCGCCCTGGGCCAGGCCGCAGGATCTGTCAGATGGCCAGTTAAGTAAAAGTAAATATTTTTTTAAAGGGGGATTTGGGATGGAGGAAGAACTGAAATATTGATGTGTTTTTCACTTTTCTGCACCTTTGGTTGGCTTCATGACCCATATGGGCTGGGTATTGAATGGAATGGAGTCAGGGAGAGAAATCGGGACAATGTTTTTTTTGGGGAGGTACAGAACTTCAGCCAGCAAAAAATTTGTTAGTAACTGGGTGAGTTTAAGCTCTTATCTGATGCAGCACTTCATGGTATAGACAGATGAATCTTATACATTTGAATTTTTCCCAATTTGCATATCACTTTTTAGTCACAACCAGTAAGTTTTAACTTTTTGAGACATTCCAGACATTCTAGAGCTTGCAACCTAGGGGCTTACTAGCACCTGGTCTCCACTGGTTGTTGGCTCCCCACTGTTGAAATCTGAAATGGCACCCCTGCCATAAAGTCTAAATTTTCAGGACATCCTCAGTGTGAGCAGCATGTTTTCCATGAGGGATGGATGAGGAGCAGAGCAGTTTTTAGTGGTAAAATGAGGGATGTCCTTGCATTTAGTGACTGTTGAGCTGTATGGTATGTACAGACTATTCAAACCCAACTTTAGTCAAGCTTTTACGCCCCCCCCAGTGAAGCTGACCACCAGATCCCTACGTTCAGGCACATTATGAAATAGGGCAAGGGAGACTGCAGAGGTGTGTACCATTGGAATGAATGGGGGTATTTTTAAATACTGTTTTATACATTATTAATGGAGAGTTGGTGATTAATCAAGGCCACCCCTTGACTAACAAGGGCATTGTTAGTAGAACAGTAGCCTTCATTATTCTCCAGCTTGTCATCATAGTGCATAAAAGAGTAATAAAAAATAACTACATTAATTTCAAGGGGGTACACCCCAGCACTCTGACCCATGGACATCATCTCTTAAAGACTCCTGCTTCTGGATCCCTAGTTCTCAGGTAAAAGACTCTCGACTTATATCTATGCTTGTTGGGTTGTCTGTAGCAGCATGGTCACACCTGCTACAGTGTGTGTGCATGGGGGTTGGTGGGGTGGGTTTTATGTGGGTGGGTGGGTGTAGAGTTATTGCTACTTTTGCATTTGCCTCTTAAAGTTTGTTTGTGTGGAAGCATTCAAAACTATGGAGAGAAAATAGTAGGAGTACAGGCCAAGTAGATGTAAATAAGCAGTTTTGTGGGTAAGTGTATGTTTTGGGGTTGGGAAGAACCACATGTGTTTCCATTGGTATGTGTGCTACAGGTTAGCTGTGCAGCTGAGATGAGGGGGGACAAGAGAACCAAAAAGTACAACAGTGGCTTTAACCATATTGCATGCATGCAGATGTATGCCAATGTGTATTGAAGTACAAGCAAGTCATATGTGTGCAGGCAGTATAGCTTAGTGGCTAAAGGCAATGAACTGCAAATCAAGAAACCTGAAGACCTGGGTTTGAAACTCATTAACCCTCACTAGTATATGATGTGATCCTGAACAAGTCACCTAACGTTTATGTGTGCAGTTATCAGTGACTATTTGCTTTTTGCATGCATGCCACATGCATGCAGTCTGTTCCAATTCAACATAAAAACATGCTTTCCACACTTGCTTGCTGAATGCATGCCACATGCATGCAATCAGTTCCAATTTAACATTGAAGTCATACTTACAGCACTCATATCACCTGGGTAGTTTTATATGCGCAGCATGAAAACATTTCATATAATAATTTCTGTAAGGGACCCTTGGTCTGTGATAATCTCATAACCCCATTGAACTTCACTCTCAGGGTTTATGGATTATCTCACACCAGGGTTAATGAATTATCACACACCTCGGCTGTGTGAAAAATCCTTTTAATATACATCTGTCTTTTTAGATGCCTAAACTATTTACCATTTGAGGTGAACAAAACACCTAAGTATATGCATTCATTAAGCACTTATATTGTGATTTCATTCATTTTAAATGAGTAGGTGGGACAGATTACTGCCAACCTTACTAATTAAACTGAATGGCTAGCCCAATGCAGCAGTTCTGATCTTTCATATATGTGACAATGGCATGGAGCAATAAAGTCAATTAAGTGGCTATAAAGATGAATGAGGAACTGCATTTCTTAAATAGATTACTGACAAGTTCAAATTTATTTTGGTTCCTTATCTTGCTGAAAATAAACTGGGGGCAAACCAAGACCACAGTGCAATCGATCATGGCAGGAGAAAAATCAAATGATATACGATGGCATTTATAGAGCTGACCAGCATATAAGTCCTTAAACATAATGAAATCTCCACCAACCTATTGGAGGTGTTCCAGAAAGTTTAGGTATAACTCTGCTTGCTGAATATGCATTTCCAAAATGCAGTAGATTAATTTTTGGTTTGATGGACTATGGAGTGGCTGAGTAAGGCCAGGATGTTGGTGTTTTGTCAGTCTTTCAAAGAAGACTTAGGGGGTGGGGTCACAGTAAGTTTATATAAATGGGAGCTTGCATGTGGTACAAACAGACCCCTAATGTGGGTGGGGGGGCCCAAACCCATTCCAGTACTGTGTATGGAGAAGCAATCTCCTTAATAAGAGGCTATAGAGGCTACAGATCCTGGCTTTAGGGGTGGAGCTCTCCTTGTTGGACTATGGAGGTTGTGGTAAGGGACATGGTTACTTAGTTACTTAGCTGAAAAAAGATGGAGAAGGCCAAAGGCAAATCATGTCCATCTCCCACTCCTAGTGGGTGAATGATGTCAAGATGACTGAAGCCTAAATACTTATCTAGCTCTTGTTTAAATTTCTCAAATATCAACTAAATCCTGTGGCAGTGCATTTCAAGCCTTAGTTACCCAGACAGTAAAATAATGAGCATGTTTCTTGGTGTTACTGTACTGTACCTTCAATTGTTTGTTATGAGATCTTAAATTAAGGGTCTTTCATTAAAGGATAGGCCACATTGGTCCAATAAATCAGGATTGTATACAATCTTAAATAGAAATAATAAGTCACCACCCAATCTCCTGTCCTCAAGAGAGACCAACTTTAATGCTGATAATGGATTCTCATAGGTCATATTCCTAAGCCAATTAATTATTTGGTGGCTCTCTTCTGTACACCCTCCACCAACTTAATACCACCCTTCAGGTTTGGTGACAAGAAGAGAGAGCCGTAATCCAGGTGGGTCCAATATAAGTTCTATATAGTGGAAGGATACATTGTTCATTTCTTGAAATAAAAGATCTCTTTATATTTTCTGTAACAGTCCATTAGATGTTTGTCCATTTTTTTACAATGTGAGGAAGATGACAATAAATTATTAGCTGTGATACCAAGATCATATTCATTATGGACTGAGTTAAGTAAATGGCCATTCAGCTTATACGGAAGGAGAGGCTTGTTTCACCAAAATGTAAAACTGAGCATTTATTGCAATTAAATTCCATCTTATTTACAAAAACCCAGATTCTGATTTGTTTTAAGTCATTTTTGATACTTAATTGTTTGATTTCATTATCAACTTCACCAGCCAGTTTAATGTCATCAGCAAATTTACATAAATGATTTGTGATGTTATAATGCAAATCACTAATGAAGAGACCAAAAAGTGTAGGCCCCAGTACCGATCCCTGGGGGACACCACTACTCATGATATACTCATCAGAAAGATGGCCTCCTGTTCTAACATGCTGGATTCTCTGGATTAACCAGTTTCTTAGGAGATATTGACTAAATCCAATTTTATCCAATATTTCAAGAAGTTTACATTGAGGGACTTTATCAAAGCTTTTTTGAAGTCTAGTAAAATAACATCTACAGGGATTACAAGGTCAACACTCTTACTAGCATTTTCAGAAAAAGAGACCATATTGGTGGTACAAGGCCACGCAGTTTAAAACCCATGCTGAGTGGGATCAGTTAATCCCACAATTCTAAGTTGTGTTAGGACACAAAAGATCCCTGGCAACACTATCATGTGTATCGCATACAAAAATAACACAAAGTAATTATAAAAAGCAGATGGTTATGGCCATTTCAACTTCAAAAAAAGTGTGCTTCTTTGTTTGGGAATGGAAAGAGACATGCTGTATGATGTCTGCTGGGATAATGTTATGTGGAAACTAAGATCTGATTTCTTCATTCATTTAAAGGAAACTACATGCAAAAAAATATAATAACACATGCTGTGCATGGGGTTTTTGTTTCTCTGATGATCTACCTGTGTACTTGTGTCTGTAGCAAGTTTTTCTTTTTTTTTTTTTACTTTGCCCTGCAAGTTTTCTGGCTGTGTGGGTAGCATTCATACTTCTTTTACTGCCTTTGATCTGTTGGAACTTTCAAAGAATGCCTCTGGGAATTATGTGAATTAGATCTTGCATTAGAACTAAGAGCCCAGGCTCCTAGTTATAATCAAGTCACACCATCTAACTGCAGCTGCTTGTGAAAGTTAACTACTTTGGAAAAGTGTTTGCTCTCCTCGCCCAGCCAAAGTCAGAGTTTTCTAAGTACAAATTGTTGTTATTCAGGATGTATGGCAATTTTCTTTGTAAAGCGCTATCACTAGGGATTCTATGTCATAACAGCAATCGCAGAAATGTAATCACCATTCAGGTGAGTGCACATCCCTGAAAATCAGTTTTGGTGATGTAACACTCACGATGCTCAGCAAAACGGTGCCAGACAATTTTTTTATGTGGGGGGCTGTGCCCCCAACCCCATTAAAGGTTTCTCAACTCCAGGGGGGTGCATGTTGGGGGTGGAGTGTGCAAAAGCTAAAAAAAAAATGTTAACGGCCAGGCACAACAAAACAAATGCATGTCCGGAACTGAACCCCACACCATCACAACCCTAGCCTGCCACCAACTCACATCATCCCAGGGCCAGCTTGGCAGCCTACAGCTGCAGTACACCTCACAAACCCTTCCTCCTGCCTGTCACATGGCATGCTCGCTCCCCCTAGGTGCATGTACATATAGCGACATCCTGTCACTATATTCACTGCCCCCTATCCAGTCATCATCCCTGTCCAGTAGCCCTGTGCAGATGGTGCTGTTATTGAGTCACACTTTTTGAAAGCGCTCAGTAGTGGTCGCTCTCATCACAGGCTACTGTCACTAGGTGATACTACCTCTAGCTACAATTTAAATTGTGTTGATTGTATCTTATCTGTGTAATTGTATTGCTGAATCCTGTGTGTTGTACTTTCATGCACTATACAGTGAAGCCCACCAGGATGAAGCACAGTGTCACAGTTTCCTGCATGAAAAGAGGGATTAACTCCCATTGAAACTGCCTTGTTTTCTTGCAGTAGCTCTGCTGTAGAATGCTGCAAAATTGGGTTTCATCCTGCTGGGTTTCACTGTATGTTCTACTGCTCTTGTATTTTTTCTCATTCATTGTACCATATGGGCTCTACAATGCCGGTTCGACAACTAAGTTGTCAACTGCCATCACATCGATGGATTCATGTTGACCGTAACTTGTGGGTAACATTAATCTGACTTGAGACACTGGCCATTCTTTCATAAAGGGGTGAAGACCCCCCCAAACCCCCCATATGGGGAGCTCTGCCCCTGCACCCCCGAATCTCTAGTATTCTAACTCTGAGTCTGAGTTGGATCAGGGAGGGGTGCAGGACTGGGAGAGAGAGAGAGAGAGAGAGAGAGAGAGAGTGCTGGGGTCTCGGGCAGTCTGTTACAGTGAAAATATCAATGTTATCAGCATCAACGTTTTTGCTGTAATAGTGTCTCTCTCCTGGGTGCATATTGTACCATATGTGCCATCTATATGGCCCAGGTCATACCTGAAAATGGTCCCTGGGACCAGTATACCTATCTGGTTACCAAATAAATAAATAAAAAATAAAGTCAATACACCTTGAAGGACTTGGGTCTAATTTGCATAATTCCCAAAGGCATTATAACAAAATTACAACAGATCAAAGCCAATAAAAGAAGCTTGAATGGCTAACACAGAGACCATAAAACTAACAGGAAAGAAACAGAATAAAAAGGTTTGAGACAGATGATACAGAACACCAAGGATCATCAGGGAGAAAAAGTGCCTCTGAACATCACTCCTGAATTTATTGCTCTGCACCCTGTTGGAGGGCACCAGATCAAACATCTCCAGTTATTTGTTCTTGTCAATACCCTTGAGTATGTGAATGATAGAGATCATACCCCTGTCTGCCTCAGAATAGCAAAGCCCCAAACTGAGAAAAAGATAGCCAACTCGGGTAAGAAGGTGGATAAAACCTTTTATAGGTACATTAGGGAGCGTAGAAAGACAAATTGAGGGATGGTGAGGTTGAACAGAATGAACGGTGCGTGGGCAGAGGGACAGTGAAAAAGCAGAGATACTGAATGAATACTTCTGTTCAGTAGTCACAAAAGAGGAGGAGGGGGAGATACCTAATCCAATTAATGGAAGCACTCTGGATAGGAGGGTCGATCCCAGCCCTTTCACAGAAGAAAGGGTTCTCAAAGAACTCCTAAAACTGAAGGTGGACAAAGCTATGGGGCCTGATGGGATTCACCCCAGAATTCTAAAAGAATTAAGGGGAGATGTAGTGACACCACTGACAACCCACATTCATATAAAAGCCAACAAAAGCCCTATTATTTGTTCATTATCACTGCTATATCTATTATCCCCTTCATTTTTACAGGTTAAGTTATTTTTACTGTGCCTTGTATATATGTAAATTTTGTATATTCTCTTCTTTATTTCATTGTACTAATGTTATGCTATTTTCATGTCCTTGTAAAAACACTTGTACTCTTATTTGTATGACCACTCACGTCCATCTTGCAAATGAGCTACGCTCAATGATGTTCGCCTGACTAAATAAAGATTTTCATTGATTGATTGATTGATTAATTGAACCCTTTTTAACAAATCATGGGAGGATGGTGTGGTACCTGAGGACTGGAGGAGGGCAGATGTGATTCCCCTTCACAAAAGTGGGAGCAGGGCAGAAGCAGGAAACTACATACCTGTCAGTTTGACCTCTGTGGTAGGGAAAATGATGGAACACTTCTGAAGGAAAGAATTGTTGAGCACCTAAAGGCCAGTGGGGCATGGACCCAAAGCAGCATGGATTCACAGTAGGAAGGTCATGTCAGACAAATCTAATTGATTTATTTGACTGGGTTACCAAAGTAGTAGACCAGGGAAGGGCTGTGGACATGGCCTACCTAGACTTTAGCAAGGTATTTGACACAGTCCCACACAAAAGATTAATAAACAAATTAGCAAGCCTTGGAGTGGGTCCTAGGGTGGTAGCCTGGGTAAAATAGTAGCTGGACAACAGGATACAGAAGGTAATAGTAAATGGAGTCCACTCTGAAGAAAGGGGGGTTACTAGTGGGGTACCACAGGATTCAGTGCTGGGTCCAGTCCTTTTTAATGTCTTTATAAGAGACATTGCAGTGGGGCAGGAAGGAAAAGTATGCCTCTTTGCAGATTACACAAAGATCTGCAACAGGGTTGATGCACAAGGGGGGTTGGAAAGGATGAGAAGGGTCTTGGCAAGGTTGGAGGAATGGACAGAAGTATGGCAGCTTAGAATCAATGCAAAGAAGTGCAAAAGAATGCACCTTGGAAACAAAAATCCAGGATTACACAATAGCGGGGGAGAGGTAGTAACAACAACACAAATGGAAAGGGGGTAATTATATCAGATGACTTTAAGGTTAGCATGCAATGTGAGAAGGCAGTAGGGAAAGCTGGGGGTTACTGGGATGTATAGGGAGAGGCATCACCAGCAGAAAACAGGAAGTTGTTATCCCTCTGTACAGACAGTTGGTGAGACCCCATCTGGAGTACTCTGTCCAGTTCTGGAGACCCCGTCTCTGCAAGGACATAGACAGGATGGAGGCAGTCCCGAGGAGGGCAACTAAAATGGTACAGGGTCTGCAAGATAAGCCACATGAGGAGAGACTAAAGCAGCTTAATATGTATACTCTGAGGAAAGGGGGGGTGGCTTAGGGGCAATGTGAGGAAGTATTTTTTCACAGAGTGGGTGGTGGACACATGCAACCACCTTTCTGAGGAGGTTGAGGGGTCTAAAACTGTGGGAGAATTCAAGAATCTATGGGACAGACATAAGGCAATTCTAGTGGGGGTACAAAGAAATAGTCTGTTGGTTAACTAGGATCTGCATCTTATCCAGTAGGTAGGGAAATGGGCAGACAAGGTGGTCCAATCGGTCCATATCTGCCATCAATATCTATGTTTCTATGTTTTCTCCAGGGTGAGCATGTTTAGATCCTGTGCAGAAACTTGGCAACGTAAAATGTTAGGGTGTTTTTTGCTGGGTTGTCTCTACCAAACTGGCACATTTTAAAATCTTTTTGTATTTATTTATTTATTTAACTTTTTTGATCAGTTAAGTGCACTAGCAGTAGACACCTTTTTCAGGCATGACCTGGGTGTAAATGCACAGATAAGAACAGGTGTTACAAAATGTCATATGGGTGGCAGCATATACAGTCGTCATATACATATGCAGTAGGAGAAGTCACAATATATGTACAGAGCAATATTTACATGATTCATTTACTAGTTGTCGTACAACAGGAGAAGAAGTAGCAATATAAACAGCAATATTCACAGGATTCAATTACAAGAAAAATACAAAATGATGTAAACATAAGTTGGAAGGCAGTTTCGATTGCAAGAAGAATTGAGAAGTATACAAGTGAAAAGAGTACAGGTAGAGCAACGTAACAGGATGAGGTAGGGTGGATTGAGAGGTGGTTAGTGGAAGCATTGTCATGTGACAGAGGAGGAGGAGTGGGATTTCAGAAGATTTGTAAAGGCAGGGAAAGAGGTGTTTTTTCTAATGGTAGGCGGTATTGAGTTCCATATGGAGGCGGCACAGAAGGAAAAGGACCTCTGGCCCATGCTGGTGTGGAACAGCGGGATGACAATGTTGTTATGAGAGGTGGGTTGGGAGGTAAGAAGGTTAACTAGCGGGATCTGCCTGGCTAGGTATGAAGGGTTGCCAGTATGCAGAGTTTTGTAGATGAGGGAGGCAAGGGCAGGATTTGCTCTGAGTTCGGGACGTAGCCATTTGAGGTTGTTGAGCACTGCACAGTGGTGGGTGTTGCTGCTGCAGCCAGAGGTGAATTTAGCTATATTATAGCATAGTGCATGATTTTTTCTGGAACAGAATTACCGGCAACATTGATGACTGTTGAGCCATAGTCAAGCACAGGAAAGAGATTAGTTTGAGCGATTTTGACCATGGTGTCAGGTGTCATGAAGTGGCAGACTCTGTAGAATGAGTACATTTTTTTGTGAACAGAGGAAATGGTGTGCTGAAGGTGAGTTTTGAAAGAGAGAGAGGGGTCAAGGTGTATTCCAAGGTACTTGAAGGAGAGGTTCTTTTTAAGAGGGGAGCCATTTCCGGTACTGACACTAAACAGAGGGGATAGTTTGGAAATATTGTGCTTGGACACAAACAGCATAGACTGTGTTTCTGGCAGATTTAGAACCATTTGTTCTTGAAAGAGCCAAGTCTGCAGCATGGCAAATGAGTTGGTGACAGAGTTGATGACAGAGGCAATGTTATCACTGTGGGTACAGAGGATGGCATCGTCGGCATAAAGGAGTGTTTGTACTGGTCTGGAGATGGTAGGGAGATCATTAATGAAAACTAAGAACAAGAGAGGCCCTAGAATGGAGCCTTGAGGAACTTCACTGGAGATGAGATTTAGGCCAAAAATAGTGTTTCCAATGTTGATGGCCTGCTAGTGATGTTGCAGGTAATCATTGAACCAGGCTATGGAGTGGGGGGGGGCCTAGTAGAAATGTTGCAGGAATCATCTTGCCTTCTATATGGAGTGTCTGCATGGTAATAGGCTTCTGTCTGCTTTTGGACATGGTATCACAAAGACCACAGCATAGTCCCTTGAATGGCTTTTTCTTGGTTCTGATCATGTTAAGATCCTCCAGTCTCTCTTCATAGTGTTTGACCCCAATACTGTATACCATTTTGATGATCTGCGGTGCTCCCTCTCAACAGCCTCAATGTCTTTTGTAATGAGGAGACCACAACTGCATGCATTGTTCTAGGTGTGAGCTGACCAGAGTCTTGTAAAGTGGCAGGATTACTTTGCCTTCTGTTCATCACCTCCTTTTGATGCACTCCAGCACTTTGCTACCCTTCTTGACATCAGCTGAACACTACTTGTCATACTATAGGCCCTTGTTTTTTATGACCCAGGTGTCCAATGATTCCAAGAGTGCAGTAAGAGCATCCCCACACAGTGTGCATGCTCTACTATAATTGTGATTTTCCTCTTCAAGTGTAGCACAGGTGTCAGACCAATTGCCCAGCTTACTTGGTACTTTTGAAGTGTGTCTCCATTCCAAATGGAGTCCACTGCCCTGGTCAGCATAGTGTCACCCGCATACATAAGCAGTCTGCTGAAGACTCCAACTTTCAGATTTTGCTAAATATGAAGAACAGTGGTTCAAACCCAAGGAATATCTCACATATGCTTAATAAATGTGTTGTACTATAGGGCCCGGATATTCAGAAGGGTTGCACAAGGCACAACACTGCTGCAGCATAAGCAACCCACTGATGCACCCTGGTGCGATATTCAAATGGGAATTGACCCTGGCACAAATCCCAATGTGCCGGAGTGCATCAGTAATGTATGCAGCACAGTTGGGGGGGGCTTTCCCATGCATACTCCGCACATCCCGATATTCAGCCCGGGATGTGCTAAGCCAATGCATGCACAACCCCTACTTGTGCTGCACATAGGTGAGCCCCAGAAAAGAGGAGCAACAGCTGGCCACCCACAGGTGAGGTGCCATATTGCAGGGCGCAACACAGCAGATGCCACCAGAGGGTGGCCACACGAGCTCCGGCTGCACCTTCTGGTGGTGCCCCCCTTGCCCAATCATGGGCATACGTATACAAATAACAGACCTAAATCCCTAGTGGTCCAGTGGACTACTCGCAGCACAATCACGGGCATATGTAGAAGGAAATAATCGTCCAATATCCCTGGTGGTCCAGTGGACCGCTCGCAGCCCAATCATGGGCATATGTAGAAGGAAATAATCGTCCAAGATCCCTGGTGGCTCACATTCACATATTTGGACTGTGTAGTATGGTACGGGCTGCACGCCCATTGGCTCATGCTGTGGACCAATGAGCATACAGCCCTACCATGTGGTGTCAGTCGGTGGGCGGTGGGGCAGCAAGCGGGTGGGAGTTGCCGCCCGCCACTGACCGGGGGGGAGAGCGGGGTGGTGGGGCTCAGTGGGTTGGTGGGGAGGGGTACCGTTAGTCCACCAGGGTTGTTTTGGGGTGGCATTGTTTTCTACCAATGCCCGCGATCGGGCTGAGAGTGATCCACTGGACTACCAGGGATAGTGGACATTTAATATATTCTATATATGCCCGCGATCAGGCAGTAGGGCACTTTTGAAATGATGTGCAAGGGGCGTTGGTCCCCGACAGCTGCAGCCTGGCAGGGCGCCAGGTGCAAGTCACCAGGGATCAGCACACCTGCATGCAAATGGGGTCATAATGACATGCATATGGCCCCATTTGTGCCTTGCATGCATTATGGCTCCATTTGCATGTGCACTTTGAATATCGCGGTTGTTGCGCCTTGTGCAACGGAACTTGCAGTAGTGCATCCCCCTGCTCCACTCTGGCCACTTGTACTGGTACAGTGCCACTGTGCCATGCACACTGTGGGTGGCCAGGGTGTGATATTCAGCAATGCTCTGCCATGGCACAGCTCCGTTGAATATCACTCTGTCAATGCCCCTGCGCAGCCAAGTTGCGCTGTGGAGAGGCTTACGCCACAGCCTGGCGCAGTCTGAATATCCAGACCAATGTCTTTATTTATTTATTTGTTACACGCAACATCCTTTAGGCTGAGTCTATTTTCAAAGGGTCTAGGGTCATATATGACAAAGAAAGCAGTAGAAAGAAGATTCTCCATACGTATTTGCAAATACAAGGTACAAAGTTCACATTATAAAAGGGAATTAGATAGGTACATTGAATAAGTTATTTTAAATGAAATAAGCTGTAATTCCCAAGTCACAATCATTCTTCTGGAATAAGTCACCCCAGAGCTTTAGAATTTTATGTTAATTAGAGAAGTTAGAATGAAATTCAAATCCTGCTTTGTGGTCACGTTCACCCCTGCATTCTAATGTCAGATTTATTTTTCCACTTGAAGAAAGCAGCTGCCCCAAGGTCTTACCTTCACTTCAGAAAGATCACAGTTTATTATTTTATTATTTTATAAAAACTATTACTAATTTGTTATTTTGTCGATAGCTCTGTGTTATTTAGGATGCATTTGTGTGTTTCTATGATTTTACTCTGGTTCACATTAGTTCCCAGGAGCCGGAGAAGGTTGTTTTGTGGCAATGTTCCCTCCTTTAGGGAACCATCTCTGTTTATTTATAAAACTTAGTTTAATAGCCTAAACTGTACCTCTTTGTGGTAATTTGGTTTATACTATTCTTGACTTCTTTTTTTGTATTTGTTTTGGGAGCTGAGATTATATTTGGCTTCAAATTACAGTTTAAACATCATTTGGTGTTCAGTTTCTTCCGGTTCTAGTTAGTAATTTCTTATGGTTCTATTTATTTTTACTGCCTCCACCTGCATCAGTCCCAGAGAAATTTTGACCAAATTCAACATTTGGGCTAGCTTCAGGTCTGGAAATCTGCACCAGTGATTTACACACAGCATGCTACAGCAGCTACCAGTGTTTTTTTGCCCTTTCTCTGGCCCCCAACCTGCCCAATTACATTAGAAGCTTCAATGCTGAATGACATCAGTAACTGGACAAATGGTCTGTTAGCCTGAAAGACTGGCAGAAGTAGGTGGGATTTGTGGAAAATGAAAGGTTGGTTCATTTGCTTTGTAATTGACAGAGACAGTTATGTTAAATAATATTTAGTCTGCATCAAGTCACTATGTTCTAGTACTTGAATGCTATTTTAGACATCTGGGGACCAATTCCACGATGAATGTCACAGCTCACAGGTGTATGCCAGCTGCGACATTCACTGCTATGCCAGGGACCCTGCACCATATTCTAAGAGTATCACAGTTCTGGCACCTATGACCTGTGACTTGAGGCAGGTGCAGGCTAGCACCACGGGCATAGTGCAATAGCTCGACTTGCCACAAGGCATGGCCCACTGCAAACTGCCCTCTGGAGCCCCCCCACCCCAGAACACCATGGCATGCACCAGGGGGCATGGGGGGCTGGAGAGGTGTCAGAGTCAGCCGGTGTGGCAATCTGAAACAAGGACTTCAGGGGTCCATGAAATTCGGGTGGGGTGGGGGCATGTATGTGCTGGGGGGGCATGGGGAGCACAGTGGGAATCTTGCCATGGCACTGCAGAGTGGGAATACGTTGCTTGGCACAGACTGATGCCCCTTAGACCATCTCCATAATGTTCTAACTCTGCTGCGCCAATGCGACTTTCAAAATTGCATAAGTGGGTTATGGCAGCCACCCTTTCAGAATAGGGTGCAGTTGTTGCCGTAACCCACCCTTGCACCATGCCATTGCTGGTTGTGGCTTAGTGGCAGGTGTATCCCACATTTGGCACAGCCCACATTCAGCATGGTGCAAGGTACCTTTCAGAATGCCAACTGGTGTTATGCTGGCATAAGGTGTGAGTTATACTATCGGGTGAGGTGTAACCAGGACCCCATGTTTACTGCGGCAAAGTGGACCTACATTCTGTGGCAGGACCTCATACTTTCTGCAGCAGAACAACTGCTGTTTCTGCAGCCATTCTGCGGCAGATAAATTGTGGCTAAACAACATACCTTCAAAGGGATTAAGTCTTAGTTAACCCTTTGAGTGCCTTCATGCAACCACTCTGCTACACTGAAAGTGGAACAGCAGGCCATATAACAGTATGTGGTCTTCTTATCACAAATATTAAACAGCAATAATCCAAACCTGGCACAGTCATTGGCATTAGTGTTCTCTTTTAATGACGTTTCCCTCTCACCCTGAATTTGAAGTCTCATCTGTTCTTCTGGAAATTGGTGGCCTTTGCTGCTCTCCTAGGTTATAATCAGAGGAGGACATACACACTTAGCTAAATCTACACAGAAGGCAAAACCTGCTTGGATTTCTTCTGGTTTATATTTACAGTTAGCAGATATAAAGAGAGACTCCAACTTGAAGTCCATTTTATTTTCTGATTTTGATCAATTTTTTTTTAATTATTATTTTTGTAAACTAGGAATACTCCAACTGTCTTGCAACACACATGTTGAGTGCAGTGAAAAAATCTGTTTTGGAGGGGTTGTCTTCCTGTAATAGTGAAGGAGGGTGTAACTTGCAGAGTCTGTAGGATTTGTTGACTCCTGATTTTTCTTTTGGGGGAAACACTAAAAAATGCAAGCAAGTCATTCTTATTAAGCTGCAGTAACCTTGGTTAGCATGTTCTCGTCTCCTCGCAGCTCATGGGGTGGTGGTGTTCTTCAGTCAGTGACTCTCATTTCACTTATGTATAGCAGCAATCAAACTTTCCATTCTGATTTTTTTCCATACCAGCTTGCTTCAGTTCTAGAATACCCTGGTCCCCATCTCTGCTGGAGCTGGGCAACTTGACCCTCCTTAAGAATTGAGTTTGTTGCCACCACTTAGGCTGCAGGTTCAGATTTGTGAATAAATTACTCTCACACTTGCAGGTACAGAACTGCAGCCCACAAATCAAAACTGTGATAGATGTCCACCACTGGGGACTGAGTCCTCTGCTCAGTCTGCTGCCAGCCCAGTGTTTCTGCAATAAGCTCCTCCTCCGATACCTGTCACCACACTGAGATCAGTTCCACCTCCACGGGCACCACTGAATCTTCTCACTTCTTGACTAGTTTGCCTTCCAGTTGTTCCTTCCAGATTCATCTTCCAAGGATTCAGCATGCACCATGAGCAGCCTCACAATGAAACAGCTGTAGGATGGCATTTTGGTGCCCTGGGCAAGAGACTCATTTTGCGCCCCCCCCCCCGAAAAGAGCCAGAGGTCTGAGGACTGCAAGGCCCCAGAAGCTCTGAGGGGTTTACATGCTCTGTGGTGAGTTTTGGGGCTTTTCTTGAATAAAAAACACACTTTTGTTCCCTACCCCTGAAGTTGCGCAGTTGGATCCTGTTTTTTTCTGAACCCTCCCCAACCTTCTAAATCTTCTCTTTTGTACCATGGCATCTCATAAATATTATCATCATAAATGATAAAATCTATATATTTCTTAGGTGTGCTCATAACTGTAATCAAGGGTTCAGTTAATTTATTTTTTGTGGAAGTCAAATACTTCCTTAAGTCAAAATCTGGAAGTCATTCCAGTTTTTTGGAAGTCAAACTACTTCCCAGATCACACAGTTTGAAAGCCAGTATTCTAAGAAGGATCAATTTATGGATAATAATACAAATATTAGTGGTAAAATACAGTTTCTTTTAGAAAACTCCATAGTTTCTTCACTTCTGTGCCTTCAGTTTTGGAAGTCATCCAGTTTTGTTTTTTAGATTTGGAAGTCAGTGACTTCCTCCCCCTTTATTTTGGAAGTTTTTGCCTTGTTTTTGGGAGTCAAATACTCCCAAAATGGAGTTAACTGAAGCCCTGACTGTAATTGTGTTTTTCAAAAGAATCACGTATGTACCTTTTTCCTGATTTCAATTTATTATGTTATAATGCAACTATGATAGTCTAGTGTGTACAGACTCTGGATAGACCAGAAGGCAGAAGCAAGATGGTTCAAATTAAATCATAGCGTAATACTGTATATGGTGGTGTTTATTTGAACCACCTTGATTCTGCCCTTTCCAGAATCCAGACAGACTCCACAACAGACTGCAGACTACTAATTTAAAAATAGATGCATTAAAATGTACACTAACACAATAAGCTAGTAAATCAGGAGGAAATAGTACATTCACACTGCACAATTGCTGTGAAGACTAGAGCAGTTCTAAGAAACATATAAAATTTATTGGGTATTTTACTAATCGGAATCACTACTGTAATATGTGTGTGTGTGTGTGTATATATATATAATATGGGCTACATGATGGACAGGAGTGGGATATGGAAAATATTCTCACTCCTGCAGAGTGAGCTGTGTATTCTCACGAGTGCTGAAGACATGAGTGAAACTACACAGCTCACAAGGCAGGAGTGAGAATATTTTCCATATGCCATGATATGCCCATCATGTGTGCAATTTATACCATGGGGTGAGAGCTGCAGGAACATTTTTTCTTAGTCTGTGTGTTTCCTGCTCGTTCTGTGTGTGGTGTGTGGTGTGTGTGTGTGTGTGTGTGTGTGTGTGTGTGTGTGTGTCTGTGTCTGTGTGTTCTGAATGGACTGGGAGTCAGAAACACAGGTGAGTGTGTTTTGCAAAGCTAATTGAGTGAGTCAGAGGCTCAGTGAGAAAGACAAACTGCTGCAGGTAGCACTGAGAAACAGAACCTGCTTTGTAAAAGACCTTCGTTTAGAATTCAGGTTGTTTTGAAGCTGAAATCAGCACAGTAATGGGCTAGCAATGTTAGAAACACAATGGGACATGGGTGAGAGTCTTTTGCAAAGCTAATTGAGTAAGCTGAAGCTTCAGTGAGAAACAGAAACTTTTTCTGAAGCAGTTTCCTTTAGAATGCAAGCTGCAGTGCATTTATCCTCACTTTGGTGACACCAGCAGAGTATGGATAAATGTCGATATCCTCATTCTGCTGATGTCATCAGGATTTATCCTCACTGCAGTGGAAATAACACAGGTTATCCTACTGAAAAAGCTCTCACCCTTGTGGTATAAATATTTATATATACACATGCTTAAATACAACCAGTGCTGCTTCTACACAGCGCATGGCTGGCTGTTCTGAGTGCTGCTGCTGATTCTTCATGAAATAGCAGTCAGTCTGGTACTGAGTACTATTACTAGGAGACTGGATCCAGGCTGGCAACATCACCAAAGCAATAAATCATTGCCCCTACTCTCAAACACATAAACAGGAATTAAAATCCCTAATGGCTGCATATATGGGGGGTGCAAGGCCCCAGTCTCAGTAATACTTGATATAGCCAAGTAGTTAGTGTGACCCTTTAGCACAAGCAGCAAAAATGTAACCCTCTTAGCTCAAGTCTTGGCTAAATTCAACTGGAATCTGGACCCCTTCCTGAATGGCTGAGACACTTCAGGATAGTATGGGTGGGTGGGTTACCATACAAATGGGCCACAGTACCATTAACAAAAATGTGGTAGCCCTTCCACAATAGGTCACTGCTTCTTGTACCTAGGGGTTGACATTGGGTCACCAGGGAGTCAACCCACTAGGCCATGAAGGATCTGGAATCGGTGACCCACATGCGCCCTATATTCGAGGATTATAGGTTTAGGAGGGGGGATGCTTTTCAGGCTGGATGATCCTGCACTGACCATTACACCCAATTCACAGAATAGCATTCACTGAAATTAGTGCAATTCCAGTTTGTGACTTGGTCCCAAGTCCAATCCAGCCTGTGTTCATACCCTCTAACAAGTAGATGAATAATTCACCCAGCATTGTGTACTGTATGGCACAATCGTGGAAGCACAATGGTGCAGCCAGTTTCCACCCATGAAGTGCTGCTACCCACCATAGTTACTGAAAACTGAGACCCTGAAGTTAAAAAAAAAACAGACTGCTGTGATGCACCGAATAATGAGGAATGAAGTCGATTTACTTGTTTGGGAAATTTATACTCCTTCACAGTGAAGGAGAGCACTGCAAATTGCACAAGCAAATAAATCTGTTACCTCCACCCCAGCAGTTAATTTTACCTTTCTGTTGGTAGGTAGTTCATTTCAATCAGTGGAGATACAGATAACTACCTAACCACCCACAAAGCTCTTATGTACCACAGGGAATCCACATTTGTGTAAAGTTATCACTAAGCAGCCTTACATCTTTTTTGGAATGGATTTCTGCTTTTCTAATTACCCTTACCCTGAAGAAAATTCATACTTATGTGGTACAGGAAAAGCCTAATTAATCAATCATTTTTTTCAGGAGTGGACTCAGGAGTGGAACAACTTAAATATTCAGAAGTTTCCAAACTTTCCATGTCTTGTCTTTTACTCTTTTTCTTTCTGTTTTGAAATTATTTTAAAGCAGAGAAAGAATGTAACATCTTCAGAGCTGAAGGGTCCTGACTGACTAATTATTAAGGCAAGTAAACGACATCTCATCCTCGAGTCTCAATCTACTCCGATATTCTTAGCTTGACACAAAAAACAGAATTTATTTTAAATCTATAACTTGAGTTGCTTGAGTTTTTTTTGAATAGTGTTGTTTATGTTGTGCACTGAGACTGTGAGACAGGAAATTAAATATGCTGATTGCTGACTCCCCAAGGTCAGCAGCGCCACCCGCCTAGAGTATTAGGATGGGTGAAGGCAGCGCAGGGGAGCCTGCTTGATGTGGAATGCATTACTGGGTGTGCAAGGGACGCAGGGTAAGGGAAGGAGAGAAAATGACAGGGTGGGAGGGATGGTGCGGCACTGCCCGCTTGCACCATGCCAGTCAGTCAGCCAAACTTGGCAGAAAAGATAAAGAGGGGGCGGGTGGCAGCAATCGGCAACTTCTTCACTCCCATCCCACTGTCCCAGTCAGAGTCCCGTGAACTACTACTACAGCAGCCCGGGCCTGGCAGTCGGCTGGCATGGCTGCGAGCCAGCAACTGGCTAGATTTCTTTCCCATTCCTCCTCCTGATGATGAGATCAGTGCAGTATCTGGATCAGATCAGTACATGATTTCCAATTTAAATTCCAATTCCATTTTTTCCAATCGAGAAAATTACCCCCCCCCCGGCACCACCATGCTGCAGATACACTCATTTCAGAAATCAGACTAGAGTTCAGACTCACTTATGTAGTCCACACAAAACTAAACAGCAAGCAGAACACTAATTTGATTTTTAAACAATATAGAATTTGACTTTCGGGGGATCACACACGGGAGACAGGACGACAGACTTATTGTGTCTCAGCTTTACTAATATGCTTATGCTTACAATTAAAAATCCAAGATGGTCTGGACAGGACCTCACTAATGGATCTCTCATCTCTCACACCTCTTTCTCTCTCTACTGTCACAATAATATGACTGTCTGGCTGTATACTCTCAGTCTTGGTGTCAGCCGCTCACTCATACCTTTTATAATGTGCGTTGCTGACCTGCCTACAGTTTCTTTCTTTCTCACTTGCTGTACTACACACTACCACCACATGACTATTTGCCTGTAGCTTATGTACCCCCCCAAACTTGCTGATCTTTGGCAGATGCACCCCTGTTGACAGCCAGTTATAATTACAGTCTAAGTGAGCAAAAAAAAAATTTAAGTGGTACCACAAGTGAATAAATATGCAAGCTTCCATTGACAATTGCGACCCTTGGAGGCTTGCGCCCAGTGAGGGAGCACCACCCACTCTGCCCTTTCTATGGTACTGTAATGAAATATTAACATGGCTGAACTACCCACAGCTACACAGCAGCAAATCATAACTGTTGTGGACCTAATCAAGCTCTGCTACTATTGTGTCAGTTGCCCCCCACACACATACAATATGGTCTGGAAGGAGTATTGTAACAAGAGCCAGCACGAGTCAAGATGCCATGCAGCCACTAGTTTTTCAGCTTTGTAGTGGATGGCATCAGTTTGCTGCCCCTTCTAATGAGCATGTGTGCCACGGCGTACTTAACACATCAATAGCTAAGCCCCTGCCTTGTGTGATTGCATACCATAGCTAGCATTTCTGTGACTGTATGGCTGTTTTTTCTGATTTCTGTGGCAAGCACTGATTTCTGTGGTCAGCCCTGATTTCTGAGGCCTCTGCTACAACTACAGAATCGTAGAAAACACAGGGCCCTGGGTGTAACTCACTTTGCGCTGTTTTAACACCTCTTAGAATCAGGCCCCTGTTATTTCTGCTGCTATTCTTAAGTTAGTAAGAGGGAAAGCTGCCTGTGGGGGTGAACAAACCTCATATTTATACAAAGTCAGATTACCTAAGGTCATGGTAAGCCACAAGTTTTTCATTCAGTTTAATTCTAGTCTGCTGTCACCACTGTTTTCCAGCCATAAGCTGTTTCGGCTTAAAACTCAGACTTAGCTACACTGATAGTCTGCTAAGTTACATTTGCAAATAAATGTTGAGGCTTCATTTAGGCATAACTGCTAAGTCTGCATTTAGACATAACTACTAAATCTGTATTTAGATATAACTACCAAGTCTACATTTAGTCCTGCAAACTCTGCATTTAGAAATAAACTAAAGTTGGCAAATGTTTAGAATGCATTGAGGCATCTGTGTTCTAGTTCTGTTCAGTTCATCAATTGCTGTATTAAGCCACTGCACTGTATTAAGCCACTGTACTGCATTATTAAGCCACTTTTTATTGATAATTTCACCATTGCTAATGTTTAGGCTGTATTGAGTCTGTTAAGTTGCATTTAGACACACAGTAACTGCAAAGGCTGCATTTAGACATAACTAATAGTCTGCATTTAGACCTGCAAAGTCTGCATTTAGACGTAAACTAAATTTGGCCAGTGTTTAGTCTGCATTAGGGCAACTATGTTCTAGTTCCATTCAGTTCCTCACTTGCTGTATTAAGCTACTATACTATATTATTAAGCTAGTATTCAACAATGCTTTAGCCATTGCTACTGTTTAGGCCAGGGGTGGGTAACCTAAGTCACTATCTTTTTAGTGCATGCTTTGAAGGGCCACTGCTGGGATCTAAATTGCTTCTGCTACTGGGTTACAATACTAATATTACTGCATGATGTCACTGTGCTTCTCTAGGCAGTGCTTTGCTGGGCCACTGCTGGGTTATAATTTGCTACTGCTGCTGTACTAGGGCTTTAGTAACACTGCAGTAGGCAAATCCAGATTTCTAACTCACCTTGGAGCAAGAACTCAGAGAGGACAGGAGGAAAGGACTAGGGCATCCAAGCCAAAACAGTAAAATTAAAATTGGTAGGGGGGATGTGGGACCATGGTCTGTACCCTAAGTTGATAAGTAGGGAGAGGTGGGAGGAGAGGTATACAGGAGGTTTCAATGGGCAGGGAAGGAGGGGAAGAATAGTACACTGTAACGGATGCAGGGCGGTGGTTTTCTTTAATGCAATTTCTAGAGCAAGAGGATGCCTGTTGTTTAGATACCGGGGGCAACTGATGGCCTAGATAAACTGGCTAACGTGGAAATTAGAAGGGAAGGGTGTTGGATGGAGAAATGCAAATGAAAAAGGGGTCAGTTTGGGTCTGTTACAGACCAAGTGGGTGGCACATCCAGGAGGAAGGAAGGAAGGAAGTGGGGATGCCAAGGCATCCAGAAGTAGTGGATTCATATAGACCAGATGGTGCTGGAAATGATGAATGGAGGGAGGCAAGAAGAAATGGGAAATGGAGGGGGAATGCTATATATGGAACTACCAAATGGCAAGAGAAAGGGATACTAGAGCTTACCATTTGGAAAAATAACCTGCATAAAATATATTTGTGGCACTGGCAGGTTTGGAGGACTACGGAGCACATGAGGTAGTTGGGGCGCAGAACAACCTTGAGGAAAAAAAAAACAGCTTTAAAAGAACAGGGGAGACAAATCTGGATTTCTACCTCACCTTAGATCTAGGACCCAGACAGTACAGGAGGAAGGGACTAGGGCAGCCAAGACAAAACAGTAAAATTAAAATTGGTAGAGGGGGGATGTGGGACCATGGTCTGTGCACTAAGTTGAGAAGCAGGGAGAGGTGGGAAGGGAGGCACACAGGAGGTTTCAGTGGACAGAGAAGGAGGGGAAGAATAATACACTGCAACTGATGCAGGGCAGTGGTTTTCTTTAATGCAATTTCTAGAGCAAGGGGAAGCCTGTTGTTTAGATACCCAGGGTATCTGATGGCCTAGATAAACTGGCTAACGTGGAAATTAGAAGGGGAGGATGTTGGATGGAGAAATGCAAATGAAAAAGGGGTCAGTTTGGGTCTGTTACAGACCAAGTGGGTGACACATCCAGGAGGAAGGAAGAAAGGAAGTGGAGGTGCCAAGGCATCCAGAAATAGTGGATTCATATAGACCAGATGGTGCTGGAAATGGTGAAAGGGAGGAGGTAAGGAGAAATGGGATATGGTGGGGGAATGCTGTATATGGAACTACTGAACGGCAAGAGAAAGGGATACTGGAGCTTACCCTTGGGAAAATAACCTGCATAAAATATATTTGTGGCACTGGCAGGTTTGGAGGACTAGGGAGCACATGAGGTAGTTAGGGCTCAGAACAACCTTGAGGAAAAAAAACAACTTTAAAAGAACAGGGGAGACAAATCTGGATTTCTACCTTACCTTAGATCTAGGACCTGGACAGTACAGGAGGAAGGGACTAGGGCAGCCAAGCCAAAACAGTAAAATTAAAATTGGTAGAGGAGGGATGTGGGACTGTGGTCTGTACACTCAGAGGAGAAGCAGGGAGAGTTGGGAGGGGAAGGGTACAGGATGTTTCAAGGGGCAGGGTAGGATGGAGAGAATAGTACACTCAATGGATACAGGGTGGCGGTTTTCTTTAATGCAATGTGGAGAGCGAGGGGATGCCTGTTGTGTAGGTGCCTGGGGAAACTGATGACCTAGATAAACTGGCTATGGTGGAAATTAGAAGGAGATGGGGTTGGATGGAGAAATGTGAATGAAGAAAGGGGGCAGTTTGTGACTGCTACAGATCAAGTGGGTGGTACATCCAGGAGGAAGGCAGTGGGGGTGCCAAGGCATCCGGAAGTAGTGGATTCACGTAGACTGGATGGTACTGGAAATGATGAATGGCAGGAGGCAAGGAGAAATGGGAAATGGAAGGGAAAACTACTGAATGACAAGGGAAAGGGAGGCTGGAGCTTCACCCGGGGTAAAATGACCTGCATCAAATATATTTGCGGCACTGGCAAGTTTGGAGAACTAGGTGGCACATGAGGTTTTTGGGGCGCAAAACGACCTTCAGGAAAAAAATCAGCTATAAAAGAACAGGGGAGGTGAGAAGAGTGAGCGGTGGGAACAAATGGCAGAAGGAGGGCAGAACTGGAGGGACAAGTGGGACAGTGGAAGAAACCAGGGAAGGGTGCACAGCAGGGGACAGCAGGGAAAATGCAACATATGGGGGACAGTGGAGGAAATAGAGCAGTGCGGGAGCATGGTGGGGACTTGAGGGGGACCAAAATAAGTTGAGTTGGAGGGAGGGTAGCTCGCCTCGGGCAGCCAGGGGGACAAATAAATCAGTGAGAGAAGAAAAATTGATGGTCTTTGGATAGTCCATCATAAAGGGTATTCACTGGGTAAGAAAATGGTACCCAAACCATAGACAATCGGTCATCTGTGTATGCAAGATTAAAGCGGGAAAGGCAGGGTCAAGGATAATGCAAGCAGCAAAAGAGGTGTGGTGGGGGTAAACCTCAATTTGTTATACACCTGGGAACAAATGATTTGGCAGCAAATGAGGAATGGTGGTCCTGCAAAAGTTAGACTTTGACTTTTATGGCAGATAAGGACCGCTTGGTCCACCTAGTCTGCCCATTTCCCTAACTATTAGATAAGCTGCAGATCCAAGTTAACCAACAGCCTACTTCCTCCTACCCCCCAACAAAAATTGCCTTATGTCTGTCCAATGCATTCTTGAATTATCCCACTGTTTTTGACCCCACAACCTCCTCAGGAAGGCTGTTCCATGCATCCACCACCCTGTCCATGAAAAATTACGTCCTCATGTTTTCCCTGAGACGTCCCCCATCTATCTTCAAATTGTGTCACCTTGTTCTTGCACATCTCTTTTTCTAAAAGATGCTACCCTCTTAGACTTTGTTGATTCCACTGAGGTACTTGAAGATTTCTATCACGCCCCCCTTTCCTCAAGGGTATACATATTAAGCTCTTTTAGTCTCTCTCTGTCTGGCTTCTGGTGCAGAACCTGCACCATTTTAGTTGCCCTCCTCTGGACTGCCTCCATCCTGTCTATGTCCTTGCAGAGATGGGGTCTCCAGAACTGCACGCAGGACTCCAGATGGAGTCTCTCCAGCTGTCTTTTTTATCATTGAAAATTTTATTAAGTTTGAAGAAATCTTTGACAACAGATGAAAACAGCCACCAAATACAGACTTAAAGTAAATAAGGCTGTAACATACAAACAGTGTAGGTTCCCTGTCACACATTTCCAGAACAACCAAATCACTAACAGTTAACAATACAGTGAGACTAACTCATAAAAAGGAGGAGAAAAAACTGAGAGAGAATAAGGGGAAAAACACGATATACCAAGAAGAAAGGAGGTGCTAAAGGTTCATACAGGAGAATTACAGTGGTGGGGAGGAAGCTTGCATGGGGTGAGTAAAGATAGGCTTCCCACTTGACCAGGTATCTATCAAGCCATCTTTGATGAGTATAAAAGAGGCATTATGACAAGGCTAGGCAGGCAAGGGCAGCATGCTATGATTTCCGAGAGGTTAGGGTCACTTGACGCCATCGCATAAGCAAGAGACGCTTGGCCTCTAAGAGGGCCTATAAGAGCCAGTCCTGATGGGGAACAGGAAGAGTAGCTAATGAGGAGGTGTCACCTTGCAGGAGTTTCAGATCTGCCAGAGAGCCCACCGAGCCCACCACCATCGAGCTATCTGAGGTTACTTGGGACCAGAATGGCTGAAGTGCAGGACAAACCCACAAGATATGCAAGAGATGGGCTTCAGGCTGTCGACATTGCCAGCATTGAGAGTGCCCCAGAAGGCCACAGGAAAATAAGGCCACTGGGGTGCGATACCAATGGAGTAGAATCTTAAGTTGGAGAAAACGATGTTTAGCGTCTCTGTAGCATCTATGGGCATTACGCAAGTAGAGGGACCATGCATGCTCGGAAGTGTCACCTTGAAGGACAGCTCCCCATTTCAACCTACTAGTAGTGGATGGATCCAGCTGTACCTCTCTAAGTACTATAGAAGCAGCCAATTAAACCCAAAAAATGTGGGTACTGATGAATAGTGGCAAACCACCCCCATTTACTATTGGCCCCATAGTGGGCTGAGAGGTCCTGTACTGCACTACACAGCTGAAGGAATCTCCAAAAGTCAGTAGAGGGTAGCTGAAACTTGACTTGCAACTGCTCAAATGAAAGCAGGACATTCGAGTCCGTGGCACAGATGTCCTGTATCCAAGCAATGCCAAGCCCTTCCCAGGAGGTACAGTGAAGTGACTGGCCACCGACTGTGATGTGTTTGTTACACCACAGCAGGGTGTAGCATAAAGGGGGGACCCAGGCCATATGGGGTTTGTGCGAGAGAGACATAAAGCGAGGGCCATACCCTCCGGGCCTCTGTCATGGTCGGGGGAAGGGTACAAATGCCCTTGACCCTCAGATCAAGGAGTGCCCACAGGGGACAATCGCCAGACAGGCTAGCTTCCAGCTGCACCCAGGACAGGTCACTGGACACACCCAGCGCAAATCACTGAACAGCTGAAGCAGCCATACAGGCTAAATGGCAACCCTTAAACCAGGGAACCCCCATCCCACCACGGGACCAGTGTGCCCGCATCTTGAGCCTGCTCCATCTCAGCAGCTTACCATCCCAGAGATAATTGGATGTGATATGGTCAAGCGTGGCAAACAGTTTAGGGGAAAGGTTAATTGGCAAGTTGTTGAGACATATATAACCCATGGCAGGAGCAGCATACGGATTGCTGCCACTCTACCTGGTAAGGATAGGTGTAACTTGCACCAGCATTCCACCTCAGAAAACAGCTGGGTGATAAGAGGAGAGAAATTAGATGACTCCAGCTCAGACCACCGGTTGGGGATGTAGAGCCCTAGATAAGAGAAACCTTGGTTTGCCCAGGCCAATTAAGTGCACTTGAGACAGTCCCTGGAGCAAGCAGCATTCAGTGGGGCTAGAATGGTCTTTTTCTGATTGGCTCACAGTCCCGAGAGGAGGGCAAAGTCTTGGAGAATCGTCAGGACTGGAGGGAGACACTGTTGGGGGTGAGAGAGGGTGAGCAGGAGATCATCAGCATATGCCACCGCCACATAGAAAGAACCTCCCACTGGCATCCCAAAGACTGAGTCTGAGGTAATGAGGGTGCATATCAGGGGATCCAGGGCTATTAGAAAAAGGGGAGGGGACAAAAAGCAACCCTTCCGTGTCCCTCTTTGCAGGGGGAAAGCAGCGGAGATGGTGGTGTTGGTAAGAATCTGGTCTGCTGGCAAACTATATAGCATTGAGACCCACTGATGAAAATATGAACCAAAGCAGTATAGCTGAAGTACAGAATGGAGGTAATTCCATTCCAGTGAGTCAAAGGCCTTGGTGAAGTTGACAGCTAGTGCCGCCATAGGTATGGGTGACTGAGATGCCGCCCATTTGAGATTGAGCAGCAGCCTGGTGTTGTCAACACCTGACTTATCTTTCATAAAGCCCGCTTGTGCTGGGTGGATAATTAAGGGTAGGACATCCAGGAGTATGGTAGCCAAGATCTTGGCTAGGATCTTTGTGTCAACCGACAATAGGGAGATGTGCCAAAAATCTGCTCGGTTAAATGGGTCATTGGATTTCTTTGGTAGGAGGGTGATAAGGGCTTCTCACATAGTAGGGGGAAGAGAGGTGGCCATGTGTGCCTACTGGAGAGCAAGGAACAGGGGGTGAGTAATATCTGATTCCAGAGCACGGTAGATCTCTACTGAAATGCCATCCTGGTTGTATGCTGTCCCCTGGGCCATCTGGGACATTGCCTAACTTATTTCCAGCCTGGTAAGGGGGCGTTCAGTCGAGTAGCTTCGGAAGGGGTCAAGGTTGGAGGAGACAGACCCTGACAGACCCTGCTCAGGTCCTGCTGTAACTGGGAGGGCGACAGGAATGATTGTGATTCATACAGAGAGGCACAGAAAGACCGCATGATCCAATTTAGGGCTACAGGTTCACGAACTATTGCCCCTGAGTTATCCCAGAGAGCATGCATATGAGAAGAAGCTTGTTGTTTATGCAGCCGGAATGCCAAGAGCTTGCCGCTCTTCTATCGCCCATCCCAGTATGCATGTTTAGCATGCAGGAAGAGCCATTCCACCTTGTGGTTAAGCATAGTGTTGATCTGGTATTTCAGGCCCACAATCCTTCTGTACAAAGGGTGATCTCTGGCTGGGTGGTGTGAGGACTGAAACCTTGCCTCCATCCCAGCAAGGTCAGCTTGCAATGCGGCTAGATTTGCCTTGTGAGCCTTGCTCTATGCAGCTGAAAATGCAATTATGCAGCCCCTAAGGACCACCTTGAAGGCTTCCCAGCCAGTGCCTGGAGGCACTTAATCGGTGGCATTAATGGAGAAGTAGTCCCAGGCAGTCTGGGAAATCATGCTGCAGAATGCAGGATCCTTAAGAAGAAAGGGGTTGCAGTGCCACCTAGTACATGATGGGTGTTGTCCTGCTGGAGTGTAGATGGTGAGGACCGGGGCATGATCGGAGATCAGAATAGTCCTGATTTTGTTCCCAGAGATCCCCTGGGCCACTTCTACATTAGCCAGTCAATCATCAATGTGGCTATGAGTGGCATGGACATGGGAAAAGAAAGTATAGTCTTGACTGGTGGGGTGATTACGATGTCACATATCAGCGAGGCCCTACTCCTCTTGGAGGTCCTGCAGTACTGCCCAATCTTTAGGGTAGGCTTGAGGGAGGGGCTTAGATTTGTATAGGAAGGTGTCCAGCACTAAGTTAAAGTTGCCTCCCACCAGGATGAGGATTTTTGTACTGTCTGGGACCAAGAAGATAGCGCCTGACTGAGCGCAGGGAAAAAATCAGCATGGTCATCACTGGGGGCTTAAATATTGGCAACGATGAGGTGTCCTACCTGGGAGGCTAGCCTGACTACCACCCACCTCCCTTGAGAGTCCTTCTGTGAGTCATCGACCACCCAGGGTGATGATCGACACACTAGGATGGCCACACCCCGAAAGCAGAGCTGGCATGCACTGCTCCTACTCAAAATTTCTTCAGCCAAGGCACCAACCCACTCAACAGGTGAGTTTCCTGAAGAAGGGCGATGTCTGTGCGAAGAGATCTGAGGTGCTGCAATACTTTGGTACATTTAATGGGATGATTCAGGCCCTTAATGTTCCAGGAGACTAAAAGGGTGCCTGCTGGGGTTGTTTTTCCCCTCTGTAGCCATATCTGGTAGAAACAATAAAAAAAGAGTAGTAGCTCAGATAGTCAACCAAGTCAGGGATAGGGAGTGGCAGAAGACCAGCGTTGGGGCACCACACTCACCTCTGGCACCAGGTTGAACCCTTAGCACCAAAAAACGAAACAGAGAGGACAAGCTGCTGTATCGCAGATACAGGAGTTGAGCTAGGACATAAGGAACAAAAGAACAAATATCAATCAACCACAACCTTAGAGGAAAAGCAAACACTAAAGCACAATAACTGTATCCAAACTAGAGAAAGAAGAACTGTAACCAGGCGTGTACATGCTAATGGTCACAAGGCTGAGTGCGAAAGAAAATACCATACAAGCGGTACTCTTAGCTGCACAGACCTTGAGATCCTAGTACAGGGGAGATGAGTATACCCAATTAGATGCTGTTCTCCCTATACCAGTAAGCAGTCCATGGTCAGGCACTGGGACATTGAGGTGAAGACAAGGACGGTGAGAAGGAAGAAGGGCAGGGGGGAAGGGGAGAGGGGACTACGGGGGGAAATGGAAGGTGTCCCCTCCTACTGTGTAATATATATAGATAGTCTTAAGAATCCCCATAGGGAAAGTAGAGGGGGGCTTACCACCCCACCCAGTCGATGGGGTCACCAACCCAACCTGTTTCACCTGGTCACCCAGCCTTAGCATAGGCGAGAACCAAAGAAGACAGGAGGGGAGTGCCTCCCATGGGCTTGAGTAGAGGAGCGCCCAAGATCAGATTTGCTAAAATAGACTGCCCACTGCAAAACAGTGTGCCATGCAGGGAGGGAGTATGACTCCTTTGGGGGGCTAGGCCCCAACTGATGCCCCCACAGCCACACCAATGATGTGGTAAGGCCCAGTATAACAAATGGCAGCAACAGATAACAACATCCTAAACAGCTAGTCAAAAATAAAAACAGTTTGAGTATTCCAGTACTCAGATAAGCTGGGTCAATCTGTAGGGCCTTCTGCCTGCCCAGTAGGAGCCGGGGGAGTAGAAGCAGGAGGCTGTGGTCCTAAAGCTACAGCTGCAGCATAGGAGATGAGGCCAGGCCACACAGGAGTAGAGGCATCCACTACTTCAACTAAAGAGGCATCGGGATAGTCTGCCCAGTCCAATGCAGCATCAGTTTCCATATCAGGCAGGTCTTGAAATTCGGGTTGGACTGGAGAGGAAGCCCCTTGTGTGGTCTTCCCTGGAAATCTTGGCTGGGGGGGCATTCAGCAGTGCCTCCTGTGGTTTAGGGGTTCCACTGCATGTCCACTGTCTCTGACAATGAGTAAGCCCCGAGGAACGGGGTGACAAAGAGGAGGTGCTGGAGGAAAGATGCTAGAGGAGACTGGTTGGTGAGGTGGTGTTTGAGCAGGAGGAGTGACAGAGACTGGGGGACCAAGTTGAGGTGCTCTTCCAAGAGCTTTCTAGCTGCAGAAGAATTCCCCCTAGAGGTAGATTCTTTGTGAGGGTCCCAGAGTCTCCTGGGATGCGTAGTTACAGGTGGGAAATTAGGCCAGAATTTGCTCAGCCAACGCATGGTATCGCCCAGGTGATCAACAAGCAGCTGCCTCCCATCTCTTGATACCAACAAGCTGGTAAGTCCATGAAATCGTTATTGGAAGCCATGCTGATGTAGTATTTTCTTTACCTGCCCAAGTGCTCTCCTCCTGGCTGTGGTCTCCTGGGCAAAGTCATGAAAAAAAGAAAGAGAGAGGCGATCCCTGCCAGCAGACCTCCCCTAAATCCCTAGCCACCCTCAGGATCTGCTCTTTTGTAATATAATGCAAGAAATAGGCCACAATGGGCCAGGAGTGTAGGAATTCTTGTCTCATCTCCCCATTACACGGTGGGCCCTTTCAACATCAATGGGGCCTCTCCACCTGTTCCCTAACATGATAGGGAGGTATTCATTCAAACATTTCTCCATGGACTGTCCTTCAGCCACCTCAGGAATTCCAATGATGCGCAAGTTGTTGTACCTGGCCCAGTTTTCCTGGTCCTTCACCCTATCCCATAATGTGGCCAGGCACTCCTCATGGAGTTGAATGCACTGTATCATTTTCATTTGTTGCTGCTCACAGTAATCTAGACACTGTTCCAAGACATTAATTTTGTCCTGGAGTTGTCTTACGTCTGCAACAGTACCATTGAGAGATGTGCTGATAGCCTCCACCTGTACGAGCAGGGCTTCAAGCATCCTCGTTATGTATTGAAGTGAGTCACCAATGGAGGCTGGCTGAGGTAATGGGTGGCCACCCTGAACCAGTATGGGGGGGGTACACTTTGGGTATACATACTCAGAATCAGAGCTGTGGGTTGCTGCGAAGCTAAGGCTATGGGGCAGGTAGAGTAAGCACAAGCTAGCGGGAACCTCTGAGGCCTGGAACAACAGAACAACTCACAGAAACCCGGTGCTGCTAAGTCACCAAATAGCATCAGAGTCCGTAGAATGTAGTCGCCGGGGTTGGAGGGATGGATACTCGAGCTTTAACAGATGGCTAGGGGGTCTCAATGTCCAACGATGACGACTCCAGAGCATGGATATTAGCCAGGCTAGGGAGAGCTGAGAAGGTTAGGCAGCCATCATTCCATTGGCCAGGCCATGCCCCCGAGTCTCACAACTGTCTGTACAGAGGGATAACAACTTCCTGTTTTCTACTGGTGATGCCTCTCCCTGTGCATCCCAGTATCCCCCCAACCCTCCTTGCTGTCTTCTTACATTGCTTGCCTACCTTAAGATTGTCTGATATGACTACTCCCATATCCCGTTCCATTTTTATGAACATACGAAGAAGCCAGTAGAAGAAGGCCATTTAAACTATCAAGTCTGCTTGTATTCCAGGGTCCACAGCTTGAGCTAATGTCCCTGCCCTCCCTCCCCACTCATCCCATCCTCCCTACCCATGATCCTTACCTCCCCCATGTCTATCTCAGCCTCTCTTAAAGCCGTCCACTGTCTTCAATGAGATGACCTCTTCTGGTAGTGCATGCCAAGTGGCCACCACTCTCTCTGTGAAGAAATGCTTCCTGATCTCCCTCCTAAACCTCCCACCCTCCAGCTTAAGACTTAAGAAAGGCATGAAATCTAAGGGTGTGGGTATGTGTGGTGGATTCCCTCAGGGAACTAGATAGGGCCATTATTATTTTTGATTATGATAAATGATCTAGACATGAAGGGCCCATGTATAAAGTACATAGATGACACTGCAGTATTGGATATTTGGGAACATGTTGAAGATAGTACTATGCAAAGTGATTTAGATAATATAGAAATGTGGTCTGAAAATAATTTTATGCAAATCAATACTACAAAAACCAAAGAGATACATTTTGGTAAGCAGAATAAATGGACTGAGATAAAAGGATTGTCTTTTGGGTGGTGAGGAGGAGGAAGTAGTAAGAAGAATGAAATATTTGGGATTTATTTTTCAGAATTATTTTTCTTGGGCAGAATAGGTTTTAAGCATGGCAAAGAAAGCAAATAGATGGTTATACTTTTTAACTTTTTAGGAGGCAGAATAGCGCAGTGGTCTAAGGCTGTGAACTGTAAATCTGGTGACATCCAGCAGACCAGACCTGGGTTTGAATCCCACAGCTTTCACTTGCATACTGTGTGACCCTGAGCAAGTTACTTAACTTCCTTGTGCTCCCAGGTCGCTCCTGTAAAAAAGCTTTCAGCTTAGTGTGCTATTCCTGGTTAAACAACTAAAAGAAAAAAATTGTTATGAGATGTGAAGGTTTGAATGAATTAGATTTGGTTTATTATTTTACTACAGTAGTTGAATATGGAGTGGCTGTGTGGCATAGTGGCCTCAAAAAAAAATCATCTGAAGTTTTGGAAAGAGTACAAAAAAGGGCACTAAGAGTAATTGTTGGGTGGGATGTTGAGTTATAGGGAAGCCTTGATTAAACGTGGGATTAATAGGTTAGATACTAGAAGAGAAAAAATGACTAAAGAGGTTTTTTGAAAAGAATTGTGAGCCTGACCATAAATTGCATTGCTTACTTGTGCCAAGGAATGTCTGGGTATAAACTGCGAAGTAAGGAGATGTGGGAAAAACCTTTGGTAAGAACTCAATATTTGAATGTAGTGAAATTAATTATATTTTTTTTTTATTCTTGTTTTGTTTTAAAATTCTATAATTTTATGGTTTGGATCTGCTATATGTAAATGTTTATCTTTTTATGCTGTATAGATCTTCAACCTGTACTTTTGTGCCTGGTTGCAATATTAAGTAATAAAGTATTAAATAAGTAAGTGCATCCTCGTATTATGATTGTTACTCAGCTTAAAGAGACTCTCCTTATCAACCTTATTTATCACTTTGAATGTCCCAATCATGTTCCTTCTCTCCCTCTCTCTCTCTCTCTCCCTCCTGTCTTCCAGGGAATACATGTTCAGTGCCCTCAACCTCTCCCTGTACGCTTTACCTTGCTGACCTACTATTATCTTTGCAGCCCTCCTCTGAACCTTCTCCAGCAGGTTAATGTCCTTTTTGAGGTGTAAGCACCAGTACTGAACTCCATACTCTAGATGCGGCCTCAGCAGCGACCTGTAAAAGGGCAGTATAACCCCTTCTCTACTATTACTGATCCCCCTAGATATGCATCCCTGCATCTTGTTTGCCTTTGCTGCTGCTTTCTTGCACTGCATGGAGTGTTTCAGGTCACTAGTGATCATCACTCCCAGGTACTTCTCCTCCTCCTCTGATGCAGATACTTGGACTCCACCCAGGTAGTACTCTGTCCTGGGATTCTTGGCTCAAATATGCATAACTTTGCACTTCTTGGCATTGAAGCCAAGCTGCCAGATCCTGGACCACCTCCCCAGCTTTTCCAGATCTTCCTGTAATTCCTGTATCCTTTCAGCTGTGTCCACTCTCCTACAGAGTTTGGTGTCATCCATGAATAGGCATATTTTGCCCTTAATGCCATCCTCAATGTCATTGATGAAGACATTGAACAACACCAGCCCCAGCACCAAGCCCTGCAGAACCTCACTGGTTACCTCTCTGGTTCCAGATAACTCTCCCCCCAACAACTACCCTCTGGGTTCTATCCCTCAGCCAATTGTCCACCCATCTGGTCATCTTTTCCCCAACCATGAGATCCAACAGCTTCCTGATCAACCTTTAGTGGAGCACATAGTCAAAGGCCTTGCTGAAATGAAGATAGAGAATATCTACTGTTTGGTCCCTGTCTATTGTTTTAGTGACACAGTCAAAAAAGTCAATCAGATTTGTTTGACACAATCTCCCTCTCATGAACCCATGCTGCCTCACATCCTGGAGACCATGTTCCTCTAGATATTTCACCAACCTTTCCTTTAGTATGGTCTCCATGAGCTTGCCCACAATGGAGGTGAGACTGACTGGTCTGTAATTCCCTGGGTCATCCTTGGGACCACTTTTGTGGATGGGCACTACATGTGCTGTTCTCCCATCCTGCAGTACCACACCTGACTCTTTCTTGTTGTTAGTACCTCCCCCCATTGTATACTCTTCCCCTGGGTGTTTTGTTTCTCAGGTGCATTACTTTATACTTCTTTGCATTGAATCTAAGCTGCCATACTTTTGACCATTCAGGGAGTTGGCAGAGTGTTGCAGGATGGTAGTGAGCTCTTTAGCCTTCTCTGAGGTTATTCTGGTCCCCAGCAGCAGCATAACGAGGAAAAGGATGATAGAAGACTTTAACAAATGGCTGAGGGAATGGTGCAGGGCACAGGGGTTTGTTTGTCTTGGAGGATGGGGAACCAGGTGGTTGGATGAGGGACTTTTTTCAAAGGATAGGCTGCACCTAAACAAGGAGGGATTGAGAGTCCTCAGGGAGAAGCTGAAAGGGTACATGGATGAGGTCCTGTATTTAAACTGCTAAAGGGGAAGTATGAGGCTAGGAAGAAAAAGAGGATCAGCAAGGGAGGAGGAAACCTAACTGGCATTCCCCTGAAAGTAGGGAACAGGACTAGAACAGGAGAGGTACAAAGGGAGTGAATAACATATGGAGAACCAGAGTGTACCCATAGCGTGGGCAAAAAAAAAATCACAAACTTAGAGGCTGCCATAGCCAGGCAGAACTGGATCTGATGGCCATCACAGAAACCTGGTGCATGGAACGCCAGACTGAGACTTGGTCATTACTGGTTTTAATCTGTTTAGAAGGGACAAGGGGGAGGGGTAGTTCTTTCTGAGGGACTACATAAAGGTTACAAATATACAATGTGGAAAGGGGAGAGCAGAGGTACTGTGGGTCATATTGGAGAAGAGGAAAGGGTCAGTTATACACATGGGGGTGGTATACAGACCTCCAGCACAGGGAGAAGAAGAGGATAGGGATTGTTGCAAGCAATACAAATGATGGCTAGCAAGGGAGAGTTGTTGCTGGTGGGGGACTTCAGCCTTCCAGATGTGGAGTGGAGCCACCCAGCAGTGGCAACCTCAAGGAGCAGGGACATCCTGCACTCTCTGCAGGGTGTGCCTCATGGGTATGCAGACCTGATAGTGACACCAACACAGCAATATACCTCGTTGTTGGCAAAATCAGCACTTTGCCAACAGTTCACTGTGTTGGTGTGCCTGAGACAGGGGCACACCGTCTCCTGGTCCTGAACCCCCTCCCTGAATCAACTCCAACTGGAGTTGATAATCTAAAGTATGGGGGTGTGGACCAGGAGACATATAGGATGTATATCTACTGCAACTTGCAGTCGACATAAATCCCGTTGCTGTGATGCTGGTCAACAAAAGTGCTGTCAAACCGGCAACATAGATCCTGCCTCAGGCAACTTGTAATGGAACCCACTTGGGAGGGAGAGGTGCTGGACCTGATACTAACAAAGAGGGATAGTGTCAATACTGTAGAGGTGTCAGACCACCTGGGGACCAGCAACCATTGCTTGGTGAGATTTAAAGAGCAACTGATGCCTCCAGGAGAACTTTAAGAAAATATATTATTTAAACTCAGTTCAACTCATTCTTCAAATTAGCTCTGACTTTATCCTCCCTAATTTTTATTACTGAGATCATTTACATGAAAAAGGATCTTCCGTTCTGAAGAGTTCATCTGTTCCTGTTGCTTTTTCCCTATCTGAGATCATAATGCACTGCCTGTGACATCACAGTTACTGCCATGGCAAGAGACTGTGATGTCACAACAGAAGATTATGACTTGAAGTAGGGAGTAAGTTATAGAGCCAGATGAATTCTGAGCGATAAAGATCTTATTTACATGCAAATGTCCTCAGTAATAACTATGAGGAAGAGAAATGTATGCAACATATGTGAAATACAAGTTCAATTGTACCTTAATAGTATGTTTTCCAAAGTTTTCAATGAGGTGTCAGCAGCTCTTTAATTTAAGAACTGGGCCAGAGCTAAGCTGTACCAAAACAAGGATCCTGAACTTCAGGAGTGCTGACTTTGAGAAAATGAGGGTATACTCGAGGGGAGCTCTGGCAGAGATGGTGAAAGGAGAGATTGGAGGAACAGTGGGTTGCAGTAAGACAGGGAATCGATAGAGCTACCAAGCTGTGTGTCAGATAGGTCAACAAAAGCAGAAGGAGTAGGAGGAAGCAGATCTGATTCAGTAGGGATGTAGTGGAAGAGGTAAGGGCAAAAAAAAACTAGCCTTCATAAAATACAAAAGTACTCAGAAGGAGGAGGATAGGGATTGTTAGCAGGAGTGGCAAAGAGAGACAGTGAGGGCAATTAAGTGGACTAAACCATTGACAGAAGAGACAAAGCCAAGACAATTAAGAAGAGGGTAAAAACATTCTACAGGTACATTAGTGAATGGAGGAAAACAAAGGAAGGGATAATTAAGCTTAAGGGGGAGGGGTTCAAATAGAAGAGGACCATCAAAAAGCTGACATACTAAACAAGTACTTCTGCTCAGTATTCACAGAGAAGGGGGCAGTGACAGGACCAGAAATGCAGGATAGGGGCACAAAGGGTAGGGAAGTGAACAGCAGCCCCATCACGGAGGAAAGAGCCATCACTGAAGTGGAATGCTAAATTTAGTCTTAAAGCAGTATTTAATTTGTCTTTTAAGACTAACTTTAGTAATCTTTAATCTTCTGTAATCATCAGTGGGGAAGTTAATGGAGACCATTCTGAAACATTGAAACAGAATCTGATGGCAGATAAGGACCACTTGGCCCACCTAGCCTGCCCATTTCCCTACCTAACGGATAAGCTGCAGATCCTAGTTAACAAACAGCCTACTTCCTCCTACCCCTACTAGAATTGCCTTATGTCTGTCCCATGCATTCTTGAATTCTCCCACAGTTTTAGACCCCACAACCTCCTCAGGAAGGCTGTTCCATGCATCCACCACCCTCTCTGTGGAAAAAATACTTCCTCACATTGCCCCTGAGCCGTCCCCCCTCTATCTTCAAATTGTGCCCCCTTGTTCTTGCACATCACTTTTTCTGAAAGATGCAACCCTCTTGGACTTTGTTGATTCCCTTGAGGTATTTGAAAGTTTCTATAATGTACTGAAGGAGAGGATGATAACTTTTTTGTTAGTAATGGTCTACAGGATAAAAGAAAGCAAGGGCTTGTCATGGGAAGATCATGCCAAACTAATTTAATCGACTTCTTTGACTGGGTCACTAGGGTGAATGACAAAGGCCAAGCTGTAGATGTCCTGTGTCTGGATTTCAGCAATGCCTTTAACTTGGTGTCGCACGGGAGGTTACTGAGCAAGCTGAGGGACATGGGTGCATGGCAGAAACTGGTGGGGTTGGTTGAGAACTGGCTATAGGGCAGACAACAGAGGGTGGTTGCATGGGAGGGGTTATCCAAGCCAAGGCCAGTAGCTAGTGGGGCACCACAGGGTTCAGTGCAGGGGCCTGTTTTGTTCAATGTCTTCACTGAAAAATAAGATCAGCCTGTTCGCTGATGACCCTAAAATTAGTGCAAAAGTGGAGAGTGAAAAAGGGAGGCAGGTAGGGAGTATCTAGCTAAGCTTGAACACTGGTCTAAGGAGATAGGATTTAATGCAAAGAAGTGCAAGGCCATGAACCTCAGAGCCAAAAATCCAAGAACCAGCTACTGACTGGGGGGAATGCAAATAGCAGTTACAGAAAGGATCTGGGGGTAATAGTCACAGGGGACATGAAGGTATCAGCATAATGTAGGGGGGCTGCAGCAAGGGCAAACAGGATGCTGGGGTGCATTGCCAGAGGGATCACCTCTAAAAAGAAGGATCCCATACATAAAAAGAAGAGTGAATTTACAGTTGTTTTATTCTCAAAGTCCCTTCATTTCTCAGTATTTGTATCATTTAACCATTCATTTTCCATTTTTTATCTTTACCTTTCATTTTTTGCTCCCACTATCCCTTCAGTATCCTTCAAATGACCCATATTTTGAGCAGTTTATTCTGAACAATTAATTTTCCATTTTGTATTATTCTGAACTATTAATTTTCCATTTTTAGCTTTCATTGTCATAATTGCACCCAGTATCCATTCAAATACCCTTGAAATGACTCATCTTGTACCAGTTAAATTATTTTAACCATTGCATTTGTTTTCTTTTTTTTATTGTGGTTGTTTCAGTTTACTGCTTTTTCTCAATTAATATTGAGTAAAATCAGTCTTTGGGTGAAACAAAATCCAGGGTGGGACTTTGAAGAGCTGACGGGCTGACAAGAGTATAAGGCATTTTTCCATTATATATGGGGGAAGCAAAAATACTAAAGAGATAACCCAGAGGGAAGTTGAGTGCACACTACAATCTATGGTCCCATTTCAGTGTTAACACATATCACTGCTGTTATTAACTGCACTATAACTACACCACATTGACTTTCTATTACACTCCTTTACCACTGAATTATTTTTTTTATTTTTAGATGGATAAGCTGGGAGAAATTGGGGTGGGGAACCAGATGATCAGATGTATAGGCAATTGGCTCCAGGACCGGATCCAGAGGGTCATAGTTGGCTGGATAGTCTCATCCCCAAGGAGGGTCATTAGTGGGGTCCCACAGGGATCAGTCCTTGGGCCCCTCCTGTTCAACACCTACATCTCTGACATAAGGACAGGTATCAGGAGTGAGATGAGTCTCTTTGCGGATGACTCAAAACTGGGGGCGGTGCTGGATGGGGAGGAGGGGAGGGTAGTCCTACAGGGGGATCTGGAGGCTCTGGAAAGATGGTCTAGAAAGTGGAAGCTGAGGTTCAATGTAGGGAAATGCAAGGTACTGCACCTGGGGGCCAGAAACCAGGGCCAAGTGTTCACCCTGGAGGGGGGGAAATGCTACAAGTCTCGATGGCTGAGAGGGACCTGGGGGTGGTGGTGGATGTCAAGATGAACAACTCGGTGACTTGTAGGAGGGCAGCAGCCAAGGCCAACAGGATGCTGGGATGCATTGCTAGGGGGATCACCTCCAGAAGGAGGGAAGTGATACTCCTATGTATAACTGCTTGGTGAGCCGCACCTTGAGTACTGCATGCAGTTTTGGAGGCCACACTTAAAGAGGGACATTAAACTCCTGGAGAGGGTCCAGAGGAGGGCAACCAAAATGATTTGGGGCTTGGGGAACAGGACCTATGAGAAGAGGCCCGAAGAGCTAAATATGTACACATTGAATGAGAGAAGGGACCGGGGGGACATGATAGAGGTCTTCAGGTACATGAAGGGGGTAAATAGGGGAGGAACAGTCAGGGTGATTCGAAGGAAGGAGGAGGGGAACACTAGAGGGCATGGGTGGAAGCTGGAGGGGGGAAGATTCAGGGGAGAAAGGAAGAGGTGCTACTTCACTGAGAGGGTGGTGGAGCCATGGAATGTGCTGCCTAGGGGGCTGGTGGAGGCAGAGATGGTGGAGGGGTTCAAGAGGGGGTGGGACAGGTACAGGGGAAGGGTTCTGGAAGCAAAATCCAATGCAGCGAGAATATCCGGAACTGGGAAGGGAGAAGCCAGAGAAGGCGAGGAGGGCAGGAAGGTCAGCTCCCAGGGTGGGGGCTGAGCAAACGAGAAGACGCAAAAGACCGTTAGGCCTATTCTGCTGGCATTTTAGTATGTTAGTATGTTAGATGCACACTGTAGAACCACAGCACACACTTAACAATTTTTCGGTAGTCTTCTTTACGACTGCATTACTTTTGGTATTTTTAGATGCAAACTGTAGTAACACTGCACACAGTGCAAATTTTTAGATAATTCTCACATACTTTTTTCACCACATTATAGTTAATAGTTATTGATAACATAATGGAAACACCTTGTAAATGTTCAAATTGGTTTTGCTGTTCTGGTTTCACTAACAGAGCTCGAGAGTTAATTTCCCTCATGCATATTTCTTTAGATTAGTTCAATTTCAGCTATTGTTTTGTTAGTTTTTTACCTGTTCACCATCTCACAGTTAATGTCACTGTCATCTTAGTTTCATACATATAACTTGTTTATTGTAAATTTACTGCAGGTATGCACTGCTACCAATACCTGCATTAGGCACACAAACGACACAGCCCCCATGGTGGCATGCTTTATTTTCCACCCTTTCCTAGCCCTGGCAGAAAACTTTCGAGTCCCATCCCCAGCCTCAAGCATCTCAGCCCACATAGCCATGTTGGCAGGCTCCTGATTTCTCTAGTCCCTTACAGAAATACAAGTGTGCAGTATGCGTACAGAATGTATGCCACACGCAAAATTATTCAGTGACTGCAGGTGGTTCGCACACACCAAGTGAACCTAAATGAACCTGATAGAGCTCATCAGGTTCATATGTAGCATTCTTGGCATGCATGCAGCAGCTAAGTTAGAAACATTCACAATAAACAATTATTTCTTGATAACAAAAGTGGCACTTAACTGTTTTTATCTGTTTTTCAACAGTCCCAGTAAAACTCTCAATACCTTGCAGCTCATTGTTGGTGTTGGTGGAGAATCCTTATCTTTCCCCATCACAGCACACCAAATTCCTACTGCACCCAAGCCCAGCCTGCTAGGTTCCTCACCTGCACACGTGCCCAGCCCACTGAATCCCTTTCATGCACCCAAGACAGCACAGTGTGTCCTCACCTGCACCCATACATAACCCAGTAGGCCCTCTTTTGCACCCAAGCCCTGCCCGGAGGATCCCTCTAGTTCTCATGACCAGTCCAATGGACCCCCCTTCAGCCAAGTCAAGCCAGTTGCTTTACCTTAAGTTTGTATTGCAGAATAGCCAGAATAGATCCCCCATGACCCAGCAGTAAAGCCAACCTTAAAAGAGCTGTACTGACTCTGTTGTACTTTTGTTTCAAAGAACTAGGACGCGGTCCAGTCAGTAACAGGATAGAGTAGCAGCTACTAGCCACTCTGCCCATCCAGTTGCTGCAGCACTGAGTCAGTTCCTCAAGTAAAATTCCAGACAACAGCAACAGCAACCAAGAGAGAAGCTGCCTACAGAACTAGAGAGACAGGGTCCTGACTTCTTGTGCCTTTTTGTTGAGGTACATGGCTGTGTTTATTTGAAAATGTACCTGTATTAGGGGTGTGGAGGGACTCAAGGGAGACAGAGTGCATGGGCCTCAACTCCTGGCCCTGCCACGGTGGGTGAGCAATCCACTGGGACCAATTTGGGAGGTTGATAGCTGCTGTAAAGGGATGAGATGGCCCTACTTCTCCTGGCTCACGGTGGAATGTCCCTGCTTCTCCTGGTGCAGGAGGGTGGCCCTGCTTCTCCTGGCTCAAGGGGGCTGGCCCTGCTTCTTCTGGCATGGGGGCAGGTATGGCCCTACTTCTTCTGGCCCAGAGGGCGCCCCTACTTCTCCTTGCTCGGGGGGGGTGACCCTACTTTTCCTGGATTGGGTGTTTTAGTCCCACTTACACTATGCTTATTTTCATCTTGTCCCATGCACCCAAGGTGTAAGCCATCTTAAAGTGACCAAGTTCTTGTTTTGTGCATTTCTGTGAATATAAGCTTTCTTAAGCAGGATTTTTGTTAAAAGATGATTTTTCCTACGCTGAAACCTTTGTTAGCCATGGTACTGAGAACCTCTGTGGCTCTTTTTTTTAAAGTTAGCCATACGAACTTTTACTTCCACCTGGCTGGAGACCAGAAATGGGTAAAAGGGACCTTGGTTTAACATCTCATCTGAGAGAGGTCACGTGGGGCAGTGCTCTTAATGACGGCTTAGTTCCACAGCTCTCCCCTCTCAACCAGCTGATTCCGTTATTTACTAACTTCGGATAATTATTTTTAGTGTGCTCCTCGTTAATCGCAGTTTTCTACAACCCACCATCACTTCATATTGGCATCTGTGTGATTTCCTAACAAGTTTACGCTAAGGTGTGGTGGAGATTATGGAGGCTGAGATGAAGAACGCCGGGGCCAGGCACACGCCGCTGAATACTCCTGAGAAAGCGGCTAAAAAGTCGAGAACCCTGCCTACGGGTTCGGGTGCTAAATCTGGTTCCTCTAACGTCTCCTCCTGCCCGCTCACAGAGGATCGGTTCCTTCAGGAGCTGATCCCATTCCGTGAAACTCTGCAGGAGATTTCCTCTGAGCTTAAATCCATGCGCAGTGACCTAGTTCTCTTACAACTCAAGTGGGCTACGGAGGCTCATACTAGCTCCTTGGAATCCTGGAAGACCAAGTGTGAACCTGAAATTACCACCTCAGGCAACAAATTGCCAAGCTAAAACTAAAGATGGAGGACGCCGAGGACGTAGTAGGAGGAACAACATTCTGGTGCTGGGTTTACCGGAGGGGAGGAAGGGCCTGATATTCTGTCTTTGTGCAAAACTTTTAACCAAGATTGTTGGCCCTCACCCATTTATCCCTCCTACCACATCGGCGTGCCCACAGATCCCTAAAGCCTAAACCTCCATGAGCTCTTCTCCTAGACCCATACTAATCAAGCTGCTGAGATTTACCTCGAAAGGCAACACATCCTGTCTGAAATCAAGAGTCTACATGCGGTCTTGTGGGAGAATCGTACCTTGAGAATAACCCAAGACCTACCACTTGAAACCCGACTGAGGAGCGAGAATTCCATCCGATTGTGACTAAGTTGATGCTGTGGGTCTCAAGTTCCGCATGAATTATCTGGCTAGGCTGCAAGTTCAACTCGATAATGTCTGGCTTACCTTCGAGAATCAAGATCAAGCCAAAAGTGAACTCTCCCAGAGACTGCCTGACCTTTTCAAATCTGGCTGACTGTTCTGTATAAATATCAGTGTTAATTTTGCTTACCTCGGCTGAGCGACTCTGGTTTGATGTTATGCCTGCATTTATGTTTTTTCCCGGCGAATTAGGGTGGGGGCTGACCTGCCTTTCGCGGGGGTTGGAGCGGTTTCTGGTCAGGGTTGAGGCCTAGGCTTTCTCCATCTGAGGCCTCTGCCTCATGGCCCGAGGTGGGGGGGGTAGGACCCTTAGTTCCGCTTGTGGTTTCAGGCGGATTGTTTTCACCGATGGACCAGCTGGGTCCCTACCAGTTTCCCTTCCCCTTCCCTTTCCTGGTTAGGTGATGGCCAGCTTGTGGGTTTGGAGCCCCGCTTCATTGCTTTTAATTCTGCTCCTGAAGCTGCCACACTCGGAATGGAGCAAAAGACGCAGTGACCAGCAGGTGTATCCCCTTCTCACCACGGTGAGCTTTTTCAAGCCACGATGGTTCCGTTTAGCTTTCTGGAGCTGTGTGCCTTTGTGTTTTTGTTTTGGGTGATCAGTGCACCGATTGCTGGGCAAGATGTAATGGCTCTGTCTAGCATTTGCCTTAGGCTGGGGGGAGGTGGAGGGAATGGAGAGCCTTGAGATGCAGTCTCGCATCCTGATCTGGGGGTGGGACAGCAGTACCCTGTTTCTTTCTGTTACTCTGCTCCATGTTGCATTTCATTAATGGGACACCATTCAGGGATTTCTTACATTTCGTTGTGGGCCTGCTAGTCCTGGGGACCGATCCTTTACAGGTTACTTATTTGTTGTTTACATGCTTTCCTGGTGTTGAAGGGACTGGTTGTAAATAGTTTTGGGTGATTTCAGGGTTATTCATAGGTTTTGTTATTTGGGGGGTGGGGTTGGGGGTATGTCTTAATTTTCCATCCAGTCACCCTTTGGTTTTGTCTCCCTGGTTTGGGGGCTCTCAGTGTTCAGCTTCATTTAAGTTTGCTGGTGACTGGGTAATTTTTTGCGGGTTATTTTTTTAAGGGGTTAGGGGAGGGAGGGTGCCTCGGAGAGTTTCAGTCCCTATGGGTATTATTACTATTGTCGGGCAAACTTGGTGCAATTTCTTTATTACTATCTGTAATGATGGGATTGAAGTTCCTGTGTCTGGCTTACTCTTGTGTTAGCCACCATGGCATCGAGATTGTTTAAAATTGCAAGTTGGAATGTCAGAGGCATCAATGACCCTCTTAAGAGACACCAGATCTTTCTGAACTGTTCCTCCTTAATGCAGATATAGTTTCATGCAGAAAACCACTTGGCTGCCTCAGAGGACAAGAAATTGCGAGGCTAGGTTTACCCAAATTTGTACTGCCTCCGACTTCATGAAAGCTAGTAAAGGGGTTGCAATATTAATCAAATACCACGTCAGATTCATAGTAGAAGACAGTGTTATTGATCCGAAGGTAGATACGTATTGGTCAAGGGCCAGCTTGATAACAGTAGTGTGGTTCTAGGGCGATATGAGCTCCAGTGGGAGGTGACCCGTCCTTTTTTATGTCCCTGGCAGATACCCTGAGCAGATTTCTGCCTTCCCTTCTCATCCTAGGGGGTGACTGGAATGTGGCCCCTTCCAGCAAGCTAGACAAAACCTATAGACCAATTAAACCGACGTCCCCAGCACAACATGCCCTCTCAGATTTTACAAACCTGCTGGGTCTGTGTGACCCCTGGCATCTCCTTAACCCTGACAATCGACTCTATTCCTTTTACTCCCAAGTACACCAAACTTGGTCAAGAATCGACTATATTCTAATTAGTTCTTCTTTAATGAGTTGTACCCATCAAGTAGGTATCGAACCTATAGTTATCTCGGATCACTCCCTGGTTTGGGTCAAGATTTCCCCGGGTATTCAGGGACAAAGAGACACGTCGTGGAAACTTAATACGCAAATTCTAAAGGAAGAGTACACAGTTTCCAAAATCAGGGACATGATCCTTTTGTACTTTGACCTGAATTAGGGATCTGTACACCGCGAGGATTTACTGTGGTGTTCCTTCAAATGTTTTGTCCGAGGGGAACTCATTAAGATTGCGGCCACTAGAAAAAGGGTAAGGGAGTACAAAATCAGTTCGCTATCTAGCCTGCTGAGGGTAGCTGAAGACAACCTTCTCTCTCCAACTCCCCAGCTAATTTAATGGCTCTTATGAGACTCAGAAATGAATACAGATTTGACTCGTGATAAGCTGAATATGCATTGTTCAAGACCAGGACTAGATATATTGACCAGGGTGAAAAGTCGGGCGGATGCTAGCTATGAGACTGAAAGAAATGAGAGTTCCCGCCTAATTCCGACCCTCAAATCTCAGGGCGGCACCACCAAGATGCTACCTAGGGAGATTGCCCAAATTTTTGAATCCTTTTACAAGGACATTTACAGTAGGAACTCCACACTGTCGCAAGCCCAGATGATAGAGCATTTCTTAGATAGTATCAAGCTCCCTTCCCTCCAGACTCATCACTGTGACTTATTGTCTGCTCCCATCACTCTAGGTGAAGTAGAAGAGGCAATCAACGACTTGCCACTAGGGAAAGCCCCTGGTCCAGATGGTTACCCCCCAATTTTCTGTAAGGTTTTTTGTAAAGAGCTATCCCCTCTATTGCTTAAGCTATATGAATATCTGTTTTCTGCGGATGTGATAGATCCCTCTCTTTCAGAAGCGACAATAATTTTAATCCCTAAACCTGATAAACCCTTAACTGATCCTGCCAGCTATCGTCCAATATCGCTCTTAAATTATGATATCAAAATCTTATCCAAAATTTTATCGTGCAGAATCAAAGGTCTGGCAGCACTTGTTGAGCCCCGGAACAGGCTGGTTTCGTCCAGGGTAGATCATCCACTGATCACCTGAGAACCTTAGCCCATGTCTTTCAAGCAGCCCACACCTTGTCAGATCCCATGGTCCTAGTCGCTCTTGATGCAGAAAAAGCTTTTGATCGAGTGAATTGGGACTTTTTGTGGGCCACTTTGAAGAGAATGGGCTTCCCTGATTCCTTTATCCATATGATTATGGCAATTTAAAAGTCCACCTCAGCTAAAGTCTACTGCAATGGGGTCTTTTCTTCCAGTTTTCCTTTATGCGCTGGCTCTCGTCAAGAGTGTCCTCTTTCCCCCTATCTCTTCAACCTGTATTTGGAACCGCTGCTTGTTAGTATTAAAAGTTCATCACGAATCAGGGGTTGTACCATTGCGCAACTTCCCCTGACTGTATCGGTCTTTGCTGACGACATCCTGTTATACTTTACCAAACCCGAAACATCTTTAACACAAGTATTACAAATTATCAACCGCTTTGGTCAGGTTTCTAACTACAGGTTGAACATCTCCAAATCGGTTATTTTTCCCGTAAATTCTCTCACCTTTAAATCGGATTTTGCATGGTTCGGAATGAAATGGTCCCCAGTTTCCTTTAAATATTTGGGTATACATGTAGCCAGGGAGATGGGAATGGTCAAGGAGCTCAATTTAGACAATGCTGTAAAGAGAATCCAGAGAGCTTGGACCGTTGTAGCGGTTCCACTAACCACTTGAGGCGAATCAATATTATTAAAATGAATATCCTTCCCGATTATTTTACCCCTGAATCACCTTAATATATGGTTACCCAGGCAGTTCTTCAGTCAGGTAAACTCAATGCTATCCAACTTTGTTTGGAAGGAAACAACCTCGTGAAATATTCTAAACTCACTGCACCTAGAGACAAGGGTGGCCTCCGTCTACCCAATCTCTTGTTATATCATTGGGCTAGTCACCTGACTAGAATAGGCAAGTGGTCCACTACTCAGTCTACCACGCCTCTACCCGTATGGCTACAGCTTGAGTTAAACTTATTGGACCAAGTCAATTTGAGCCCCCCTCGTGTTTTTTGGCATCCGTTCTCCACGTTACCCCCAGCCATCTGAGACTCTCCTATTGGCCTTTCTATTAGAGTTCTTTCTCAGTGCTGGAATTTTTTCAATTTGTCCCCGTCCAAAGACTCAGCTCAACCTCTCGTTTTAAATCCTAATATCAAAATTGGAGGTAGCTGGTTAGCCTCTGATTGGCTTCCGCAGTTGCATAATTTACCTGTGGAATCTCTGTATGAGCAAGGCACACTTCTTAAGTCAGATGAAATCTTAAAGTTCCTTAACATTCCCCAGAAACATATTTTTAAAGTCTACCAATTGAGACACCTCATCCTCAAAATCCTTGGGCTGACTCACTTTCCCTCTAAAATAAGTCCATTCCTTGAGAAAATTCAGGAGGCGGCCGGCATGCGTGGGGGTATTTCCATCATATACAACAAACTGCTGGTTGATCTTTTCCCTGACTCCCTGGAGGGTTCCAAAATCTGGTCACTCTCTAGTTTGATCTCCCCTCCTGCATGAGATTCAATTTGGAAAGATGTGTATCGTTACTTATCCCAAGACAATCATAGATTGACCCAATACTATATTTTAAATAATCTTTACTACACTCCAGTCAAGTTGGCCCAATTTGGCAAGCTTAAGTCGAGTATTTGCTCGAGATGTGGAGCCGGCGAAGGGAATTTGCTGCATATCCTTTGGGAATGCGATAAAGTGGCACCTTTACACTGTTAGGGACAGTTTAGACCCACTTTTAGGGCTTAAAGATCGATTTACTTAGAAATTTGTATCTTGGGTGTCTACTCGAGCATTTCGGTGAAAGAACGAGATATCACATGGCTCTCATCTCAATAGTTGTTAAAAGCTGGTCCTTAGGCATTGGTTGGCTCAGGATATTATACCTACCAAGAATGGCTAAGAGAGATGTCCTCTGTCTCAGTACCGAGAAACTTATAGCTAGTTTTAAACATAATCTGGAGTCTTTAATCGAAATGGGTAAGTTAAATGCGCTCTATCTAGGGTAGTCCTGACATTGGCAATATCCTAAGTTTCTCATGTTGCATTAATACATGCAGTGTTATCAGTTTCCCTTTTACAGATATCCTCCTTATTGACCGACATCTCTTCCACCTATGAAACTCTCAGAGGCGATGGGGAGGGGTGGATTTGGGGGATGGGGGGTTGGGGCGTGTTATTTTTTGTATTTTTTGTATTTCATTTTTGTATTTTTTTACTGTTCCTGCTTATATCATTGTGGTTGTCTACATTTATATGTGCTTTATTCTGGTCTTGTGTACTGTATGTTTAGACACTCCCCCAATGTCTGTATTTGTACCTTGTTTTCCCCTTTTTTTCTTATATATAAACTCAATAAACTAAAATTTCAAAAAAAAAAAAAAAAACATCTCATCTGAAGGATGGCATCTCAGGAACCATTGAATCTGCATCCTCTCAATCTATGTCACCCGTAAGACCATCCTTTATGAACCAGGACCACTATCAGTCCCATGACCAGCCTCCCCAGCTGAGCAATGTCCTTGGAAATCCCCTCTTCCATCTGGGATATGTGCAAGTCACAGGGGGAGGAAGAAAGAGCAAGAATTCAGAGTGTCTGTGTCCCTCTCATTCCACTGGCAAAAAGTTGAGAAGTATGGTCCACCACTACCATGGGTGATTGTCACAAATGGCAATTACATAAATACATATTACTCAGCTCACTGTGCAAAAAATGTGATTGTGCTGCATGTATTTGTGTAATCATAGTAAACAGTGTTGATTAAAGGCCCACATTAAACAGCATCCAGCTGAAGATGTGGGTTGGAGAACTTTACTAGTTGCCTTTGGTAGAGTGACACAGCAGGGGTATGAGGAACACCTGGACAGCAAAGACTGCTTTTTTAATATGGGATGGGGAGAATGAAGAGGTGCCACTGGATGCCAATGACTTAATTTACATGGCATGAGAGGAGAGAGTTGTTACCCAATGGATGCTAGGGACTGCTAGTCCATTGTTCCCTAACCCTTGATATAAACTCCCTTTACACCCCACCAAACACCCTCTGTGAAAAGGGGGGGTCAAGATGTGGGATGGAGGCACACAGCCAGTATGTTCTTCAGTGGGTCCAGCTTCTGGGGCTGGCTGATCTGTGTGAAGGGGGTTCCAGCTGTAGGGGTAGACTGGCCAACCATCCCCAACACTTGATGTCTCCTCACTTAAAGATCAATAAATCCTCTCTCATGCCCTTTGCACTCCTTTCACAGCCCCCAAGTACTCCCCCATCCCCTCTTCTAACCAGTAACACCTGTCAGCTGCAGCAACCTTAACATTCCTGTCCCTCTCTGGTCAGTTGAGACCCCCTCATTCCCTTGACTCATTTCCTTCCTTCATGGCTCCCCGCTGACACCTCCCAGACCCATTAAACACCCACCCACCCCTTGCAGACTGTCAAGATACTTTTCCTCCACAGGCCTGCACAGCACCAGACACTAGCCCCCTTCCCATTCTTTTGTTGCCTGATACTAGCTAAGACTTCTTACACAGCCCCAGATACTAGCCTCACCTCCTTCTATGGCCCCCAACACTGCCTGCCCTCCATCCAAATCCCCCCACAGCTCCCTCCACAGTAATCGTTCCATCCACAACCCAACGCTGAGTCCCCTTACCACCTCCTTCTTCCAGGATCCATCACCCCATAGTTCACCCAACACATTTGCTGTCTCCACAGTCTCCCACCCCCTCTTCCACCAGCCCGCAATTTGCCACCAGTGATACTGACCGAGAGAGGTTTGAGCAGGGAGTCTGGTCAGGGATCTGGAAGGGGAGTGCAGTGGTGTGAAGTGTAGTCAGCCATGGGGAAGGGTTCCAGTTACAGAGAGTGGTCAGCTGAGGGGGGATGGTGAACTTGGGGCAGGTCTAGTTGCAGGGAGTTTTGGGGGGTGGAGGGTGGTTGAGGTGTAGGATATTGATTCAGCTACCGAGAGGGTGGTTAGGATGCTACTCCAGGTGATGATAGTTGGCTAAGACTGAGAGGGCAGTGTTGAGGGGGTAGATCATGCAGCGTGCAAAAGAACTCACTAAACCCCTGTGGTTGTTGCCATAACAACCGTCATGGAAACAATGTTGTCATTGTTCTTGTGCTATGCTCTTCACCTAAATTTCCCCTCTGTGATGACATGTTTAGTCAGTAAGTGTTGCCATAGTAACAGTATGATTTTTTTTTTACAGCTCAAGACTGGCATCTATGCCATTAACCCCAAGCATTCACTGTAAACTGGCATTGTTTCCCATGTTCCTAGTCAGACAAACTTGCTGACTAGACTGAATATACAATCATTTACAATTAATAAAAAAAATGTAAATGGCTAGTCTGAAGACTTTTTTTTATTCACATAGCTAAAAAAAATAAGGTTCTCACAGGGGTTGCAAATAAATTAATCACACCATTGGGGCATGGCACTCAGCTTCACCTTATGCCACATTACCTCACAAGGATGTGATTTACGTATGGTTAATGCAATCTCTGGTCATTCCTTATTGCCAAGGCCACTGATTTACGGTGATTAAAACAATTAAATTCCGTTTTCAAGACTTAAGATTCCAGAATTTCACCGGTGATTGTTACTCTAATTTCCGGATTTTACCAGGATTCTGTTATCATTCTTTTAGTATGTGCATAAATAATCAGAATTAAAGAAGGCTTAATATACAGAGCATTAAATAAAGCAAACTGAAAATAGTACAGGAAGGAATTAAAAGAAAAACAGACTTTTTTATAGATTTACTGATCTGATAGAAAATGCCAGATTCTTTGAAATCTTCATTTTTACCGGTTTTCAGGCAGCCCTAATTCTGGAATTTTACCGGATTTTCCGGTAAAAACCGAAAAACAGTGGCCTTGCTTATTGCTTAAATATTTCAAGCCTGCCACATTAGCTTCTTGTTCAGAATCAGCTATGACCATATTTAATCTCCCAAGACTTTATTCAATTATGAAGACCTGTGCAGAAAAGCAGGACTTCACTGAAAAAGAGATTCTTCATTTTTGACAACCCTAGGTAAATAAATGTTAAATAAAGCCAGTCATCTAAGATACAACCTTGTCCTTATGACTCTCATTTTTTGTATAAATAATTTGGAACATCTTGCAAAACTGACAGCTTGCACTTGCATGTTGCTTTAAAAATCTACTCAGCAAAGACTTCATTTCCCATGATTCTTTTGCTTTTTGGTAGGATGTGATACTACCAGAGAGAAGCTCTTCCTAGTTTGAACACAATATTGGTAGTTAGGCAGCTTCTCTGTGAGACCAGTGATAAAAGATATGCAGAGACTTTTCAGGTATTTGTTTTTTACAATTTTGTAAAAATGTTAACTCAAAAAGGTGTTTTTTTAATTTGGAATAGCTCTGGAGTCTCTTAGCTTAAATGACTTTGCACAGCTAGAAATTGATCTTATTAAAGTTCAGCTTCTCTTCAATGCCAAGAAAACCAAGGCTATGATCTTTACATGCAGTACCTCCATTGGCACCCCCCACCCTTTGTTGCCAAAGGACTTTATTGTTACCTCACTGGGTGAACCCCTGGAAGTAGTTCCCAAATTTAAATATCTTGTTTTTTGGATAGACAATAAGCTTACTTTTAATGACCATACTGAAGACTTATCCAGAAGGCTCAAAGCACGGTTACGGTTTTTCTTTAGAAATAGGACTCTCTTCCATCTTGCGATCTGAACCAGGCTTGTTCTGGCCACATTTCTTCCCCTACTTGATTATGGAGATTTCATCTACACCTCCTCTGCAATTTCAAGCCTAAATAAGCTTGACATTCTCTACCACCGTGCTATATGGTTCATCACCATTTCCCCTTACAGAACTCACCATTGTGATCTGTACACAGCAGTTGGTTGGACCTCACTTGCCACTAGAAGCATGCTCCATGCTGGTATCTGGACCCTTAAGATACTCCTTCACAAAGTGCTGAGCTACATAACGTCTCTTATCTGCATCTTCCGCAGTGCATACTCTCTCAGGAAATCAAATTACAACCTGCTTGATGTCCCAAGAACTCATACTACCTTTGGCCAATGAGCTATTTAATTCACCCTTCCAACTTTATGGAACCAACTCCAAGCTGTACTGAAACTAACCAGCATCGTCTCAATTAATCTCTACAAAGCACTAGCTTCATCTAAAATAAATGATATCTGTAGCTGCCATTAAGAACCATACTAAGAAATGAAAGAAGCAGAAGGTTCTAAGCCCATAGAGCTTTAAGGCTACATATAGAATGTTAAGAGAGTTCCTGATCTCATGATGTTGTCAAGTCTATTCTTAAAAGTAGTCTTATTACTGCTAATGATAATATCCAAAGGAAGCAAATGCCATGGTCAGACAACTGTCTGAGAAAAGAAATAAGCCCTTTTCTTAGAATAACATTTATTTCTTGTAAGTTGCAGTGGATGTCCTCTAGTAGTTACTTGAATTTGCTTAAAATCAAGACCACATTCAGTTAATAGATATGGGTCATGTATGATGTCCCAGACAAATAGGAGATCACCTCTCAGTTTCCTATTAAGAGATGGTTTTATTGGAAATAATAGATTTAGTCACCCTTCTTTGTATCCTTTCAATTCTGGCAATGTCCCTCCTTTTAGAAGGATTCCATAACTGAGAGACATAGTCAAAATAAGGTCTAACATATGGCCTACATAGGGGTAACAGAATATCAGAACTTTTTGATGTTATATTATGGTGAATAGCCCACCAGGTTTTATTTGGTTTACTAATTGTATGAGTGTTATGAGTGTCAAAATCTAGTTGAGAGTCGACCATAATACCCAGGTCTCTTTCACTGTCTTTGCTTAACAGAGGAGAGTTACATATATGGTATACTTATTTAGAATTGTGTTTACCAAAATGTAGAACACTACATTTAGATATTTTAAAAAACAAGTTCCATTTTACTGACCATGCTTCTAACCTACTTAAATCCTCTTGAATGATCATGTACTCTTCCAAGTTCGTACAGATGTTAGCAATTTTACAGTCATCCGCATGTTTTGTAATGCTACTTTGAATGATATAGGATAGATCAGATATAAAAATTTGAAAGATTATTGGAGCTAGGACAGAACCTTGTGGAACGCCACTGTCTACATTTTTCCAAATAGATGTATGTCCATCAATAATCACTCTCTGCTTTCTATCAGATAACCAATTTATGATCCACCTGATATATAAATGATTGATGTTGCAAAGCTGAAGCTTATGAATTAAAGCCCAGTGAGGAGCCGAGTCAAATGCTTTTTTAAAATCTAGGAGGATGACGTCAAATGATTTGCCTTTATCTAACTGGTTACTTGAAAAATCATAGAAACTCACTAGATTTGTTGAACATGATCGACCTTTAACGAACCCATGCTGGGATGGATCTAGACCTTGCACTATAGATGACAGTTCATCTTTAATTATACGCTCTAGCAGTTTGCTAATAATAGGGGTTAAACTTATTGGATGATAGTTATCTGGTGAGCTTCTTGCCCCCTTTTTAAACAGAGGAATCACATTGGCATGTTTCCATTCAGAGGGGACAGTGCCGGTATTTAAACTTTTGTCGAAAATAATTTTAAAAGGTGCACAGAGGTGATCTTTCCTTATTAGTAATAAGTTACCAGAGTTATCTTCAGGGCCTGCAGAATAGCCTTTCTTGACTGCGTTTAACTTATTTTTAATAATATCTAGGGAGATATCCACATTATAAGATGTCTGATTAACAGGAACTGTATGGATAGCTACATTAGTACTGGAGCTAAATGCTTTGCAGATATGTGGGTTAAAAAACTCAGCCATTTCTTTTGGACGAAATACAAGTGTTTCATTAGTGGTTATAAGACCGACTTTACATTCCGGTTTTCTTTTAGAGTTAATGTAACCAAACAACATTTTGCTGTTACCCTTCTGTGCTTGCATTGCAATAGATCTTTCCATATTAAGTTTTGCCTTCCTAATCTCTTTTTTACAGTTCATTTGAATTGATTTAAATTTAGCATAGGTTCAAGCACATTTATTTGTTCTATATCTCTTGTAATATTTTTTTTTCTTGATTAGTTTTTGTAAACTGATATTACACCATTTAGGATTAAGATAAGATTTTTTTTATTTTTTTTATTTTTGTAATAAATTTTTTTGCAGCATCCATTATAATGGAAGTAAAGGACTACCACAATTCATCAATAGTATCCTGACGCAAGCTATTAGACCAATTCATTCCAGCTAAATAATTATTTAGATCCTGAAAATCTGTTTTATGAAAAGCAAATAATTCTGTAACACTATTTGACTCTGAGTGTAAACACTGAAGTTTAAAACTAACAATACAATGGTCGCTGCTCCATAATGGTGCCAGAGTGGTGCATTCTATGATGTTAACTGTTTCACTACAGAGTACGCAGTCCAAGGTATTAGAGCCACGAATACGGAAAGTAACATGCTGTATTAAATTCATCTCTTCACTAATATTCAGAAATTCTTTTGACATCTTAGAGCTTGCTGATTTGTTTTTCCAGTCGATGTCCCCTAAGTTTAGATCCCCCATAAACAGGATGTTCCCTATGTCAGCAGCTGCTGACATTTCTGAAGTGATTTAATTTAGTAATTCATACTTTGAGTCAGGGGGTCTGTAACAGAGACCAAAATATGTTTTTTATTGTTCTGAAGTTTGATATTCAACCAGACAGTTTCAGTTAGAAAACAGTCTTTTTTTATTTTATTAGAAATATCATTAACTGATAAGGATGAGGAAGCAAAAAATGCAACCTCTCCTCCTTTCCTGTTTGCTCTATTTAAATGAAATAGGGTGTAGCCTGGAATACATGCTGTCCAAATCTAGTCTGAATACCACCAGGTTTCAATAATACCTATAATGTCTGTTTTTTTCATAAGCTGTTCTTAAAATTAGTTTGTCTATTTTGTTCCCTAAACTATGAGTGTTCAATAGAAGAAACTTTACATCCTGAATCTTTATTTGTTTGGTATTGCTGTCAAGTAATGGGGGGGGAGGGGGGAGCTCCTCGATTGTGCATCACCCTCTCCTACTAGCTTAAAGTAATATTGGGAACCTTAGTTTGAAACATCCGACTGAGACTGATTGCACCCAATCTATTCAAATGGAGACCATCTCGGGCATGCATTCTAGGAGAGTTATTAAATTGAGACCAATGATCAATAAAAATAAGATCATTAAGAAGTCACCAATTATGTAATCTGGCATTAATTCTTTCTATGGTGTTATTTTTTTCTAGTCTTGCCCTAAGAATAGGAAGAATGCCAGAAATAAAAACCTCACAATTTGTGGCCTTGCTTTTCTTTCCTAGCTCAATTAATTAGAGACAAATGTCTTTCTCATGTAAGTAATCCACATTGTTAGTACCAAGGTGAATAATTATGTTAGATGGACCATTGATTAGTTAATCTACTTTGATACTAATGTCTTCTATCCTAGCACCAGGAAAGCAGTGCACTGAAATCTGGTTGCTCTCAGAGTTAGTAATATAAGAACTAGTGCATTTCACAATAGAGTCACCTATAATGAGCATTGGAAAATTAGCTGACACATTTTCTTCGTGTCATTCTAACTCGGTTTTGTCCAGGGTTAAATTATTGTATCTATTGGAAGAAAAATAGTCTTGTTGCTTTGAATTTGTTAAAGGGTCATGGTTTAGAGGTATTGAGTGAACATAGTCTGCTCTCCTTCTCTCTTTTTGTACTTGCATTTGGGAACATTTTCCTAGATATCATTAGGACTAATATCAGAAGTGGGATCTCTCCTTCTTTTAATAGGAGTCAGAGAAACTGGGAAAAGATTGGGCTCTAATTCTTGAGAAACTTGACTTACACAGGGCAGTGTCTCTTTGTGAGTTGTTACAACTGGTGGAAGTGTGTTTTCAGATAATGATATATGATTAGCTCCAGTGCCTATACCAGTAGTTTAAGAAGAGTTAATTTCCTGTGTAATATCTACTGAGGCATTAATTATGGGATGATTCCTAACAATGTAATCTAAAAAGTTTTCAAGTTCTTTGATTTCCTTTACAGCTCGTAATTCTCTGGTTAGCAATACAATTTTACTTTTAAGCAACTCTATTTCCAGACAATACGAACAACATATATAAGTTGAAACAAAGCATGATGAAAACACATTAAGTAGGACATGATTACAAATATTGCATACTACTAAACAGCTACCTGACTGAAGAGTGAGTATGCTTGTCTTTGACATGGTTACCTCCATTTGTGATTGAGGGCATTAAGCCTCCCCCTCACCCTTATGATAGCTACACTTGCACCGACTGCCTTTGTTCCATCCAACCCAGGACTGCAACCACATAGGCAGTTTAAGGTTTAAAGTGCTAAAGGTTTTGACTCCCTTGATTTGCTCCAACTGCCCATTTTCTCTAGACCTCCTACCCACACCTTTCTCCCCTTCACTCTCCTAACCCTTAGCCATTCCTTTTTGCTTTTAATTTTCAATCCTACCTGCCTACTTATCCTTTCTCTCCCATCCTTGCACGCTAACCATTTTTATTGCATTTATCTGATTTTTTTTTTATTTAGTTGTTTAACCAGGTATAGCACACTAAGCTGAAAGCTTTTTTACAGGAGTGACCTGGGAGCACAAGGAGGTTAAGTGATTTGCTCAGGATCACACAGTATGCAAGTGGAAGCTGTGGGATTCAAACCCAGGTCAGGTCTGCTGGATGTCACCAAATTTGCAGCGCAGAGCCTTAGACCACTGCGCTATACTGCCTATGATTTATGTGTACAATTCTGACCTTGCACTAGCAGAGCAAAAAAAAAAAAGAAGCACATTTTACTAACAGGATCTTGCACTACCTGGTTGTATCCTATCATGAATTGTCTGTTGTGAACTTTGCATGTACTTTGTATATCTATAGTCAATGATACCTTGTATGTAATGTCCACATGTCTGTGTAAATGCTCCATGACCTCCTTGTGAATGAGCTTGCTCAATGGAGTTTTCCTGCAATAGACTTGAAATACAGTGCAGTTTTGCAAAGTTTCCAAATGCTGTGGTGGATCAGATTGCAACTGAAATCTTGACTTGCTGCATATGTTCAATTAGTGATTTCTTTGTTTTTAGTGCATTTTTAAAGTTTTGTCATATAGAAACTGGACTTGTAGACTAAGAAATGTGTGCATTTGCAGTTATTTGCATGTATATGTTTTTGTCTGTGGTAGGAGAACAGGCTTTCTCCTCCGGGCTTTGAATTCAAATGTAGTATTTGTAATGCTGTTGTGTTTATATGTTGTAGTATGTTGCAAGTCAGGGAATGTTACTAGGCAATTTACATCTCAACCTTGTGCCATCTAAGCTGAAGAAATATATTTTTTAATGGACTAAGGGGTCAAAATCAGGAACAGCTGGCTTAACAAAATATTTAATATTAGCTGAAGAAATTGTTGTGGCATAGTATTTTGTGAAAGAAAACTATGCCACTAATATCTGACATAGATTTTATGTTTATATATACTGTGAATTTTATAGTTTTCTTGGAGTGACTACAGTTTGTGACCCAGGTATCACAGCGGACAGAAATAGTATGGGGGATGAGAATACCATGAATGCCATGACTCTGCCTGTCCACCACATTTTTTCAAATGTGCATTTCTGCAGGAAGGGGGGCTTTTAATGGCATTTATAGGGTGCACTGTACAGTATGGGTGCCAGGAGAACTCAGTCTAAGACCAAATGTGGAGGTGATCAGAAGGTTGTGCTGGTAGCTGGCTCTTGGTGTTGGGTCAAGGGGCCAGTGGGGTGATCAGGCACTACCTGCCAGAGTGGGGGTCTGCAAGACCACCAGGGACAGGGTTTGTCTGCTATGGGAAGGTAGGGGTTAGGGAGAAGGAAACACTGGTCCGCAAGGGAATTCTTTCATTTTCCAAACAAGGATGGGGATCAGGATTGGTGAGAGATTGCTGGACCCCCAGGTAGTGTATTGTTTTTAAACAAGGATGGGAATAAGGGCATGGGAGGGGAACATGGTCCAGCACACTGAGCCACTGTGGTAGCATGTAGTAGAGTCCATAATGGCATACAAATGACCTTGTGCAGTGGGTTCATCTGCATTTTTATTGGAATATTCATCCATAGGGGTGCAGAACTAACCAGTGTGTCCTGCACGTTACCCCTCTGGTTGGTCTTTAGCCCATACCCTTGTAGCACAGCACAAAGCATGGTGAACACTGGCTGGATGCCATGCTGCCATGGAACCGTATTCAAATGAAGAGAGCAGTCAGTTCAGATTGTGCTATTCATTTGAATATGGTATCAGAGCCAGTTGTCCCCATTTTTTCATGTGGCACCCCTGTGTGTGCATGCAGCTTGCTGGCTTTAAATATGGGGTCCATAATGTCTTACCTATTAGATGATACAGTCTGATTTGGGTGAAATGGGTTATGTGGATATATAATTACATAATGACACTAATTTAAGGTTGGAAGGAACTCTAGGCTTTGAAAAACTTAGTGAAATAAGTGTTGCATTACCTACAATATTTAGTAGATCAACAGCATAGGAAAGTAAAAGAAAATAACTAAAAACAATAAAGTTAAAAAACAATTGGTGAAAATCTAGTGTTTTTTAACTCTTATGATACGGTAGTTTCTCTTTAACTCTGCCTTTTCTACTAGAACTCTGCTTTCTTTACTCCTATGCTGTATTACCATTTGTATCTCTCTTCTGTTCTCTCTACTCAGGCTACTATACAGTCCTCATTTTAACCTTTATTTTAACAGATCTGGCGAGAAGTTGACTATCTACCTTTCAGATAAGTATCTTATCTTATTTTGTTTCATTCTAACCCCTAATATCTCCTCTAGAACCTCTGACACTTTTGTCTCCACATCCTTCTCTGTGCTTTCCTTTTAGACACTACCAGAATACCCCAAACCCAAGCCAATACAGCCCTGGTCACAGTGTTTCAAACAGAGCAGGTAAGTCATATTTAATTTAGGGGTAAACATTTTGTTTTGCAGCCACTTGCCAGCAGAGCTAGTGATTGGGAAAATTGATTTTCTTGTTTGGTAACCAGGAAAAAATCCCCACAGACTTCTCCAATAGCCCTGCTGGTGTACTTACTGAAGTGTTACCTTCTCCAGTACAAGTCCACAGGGCTAGCTAAAGGAAAATCTTACTAGCTAGATACAAATTCTACTACATTTAGCTAGTGGGACAGTGACAATTTTGATGCCAGTGGAGGATATAGGGCTAGTGTCATGTGCCAATGAAGGAAGTGGGGCTACTGTTGGGGGCTGAGGGGGCTAGTGTCAGGACAAGTGGGATGCTAGTGTCTTGGGCATTGGAAGATGGATCAGCTAGGGTCAGGAGTTGTGGAAGGAGGGAGGAGGCTAGTTTCAGAGCCTGTGGAGGGAGAGTGTAGAGGAGGGTGTAAGTGTGCCTCAGGTGTCTGAGGAGGTGGTGTCCAGAGAGGGCCTTGCAGGGCAGGTGGATAACAAGTGTGTATATGATTTGCAAATGGCTGAGAAGGACAGGGTGTGATTTCTGGGAGTCAGGGGCCCAGGAGGGAGGGAGGGAGGAGGTGATATCCATGAGTTTAGAAAAGTGGGATGCCTAGAGAGGGAAGGGTGTTTAAAGAGATTGTGGTGAAAGAGAAGGAGGGGTGGTGTATGGGGGTTGAGTCAGGAAGTAGAGGCAGGAGATTGGTGTCTGGGGAGATGGAGGGAGCCAGGGTAGTGTTGGGGCTGTGGAAGGTGTACAGTCAAGGTGCTACTGTCATGGGGGGCTGTAAGGAAAACATGCTAGAGACAGATGCTGTGGAGGGAGGGGACTAGTATTGTGGAGGCTGTGGAGGGAAGTGGCAGGTGTTGGATGCTGTAGACGGTGGTGGAAGGTGTTGGGTGCTGTGGACAGTGGTGGCTGGTGTTGGGTGCTGTGGACACAAGTGGCTGGTGTTGGGTGCTGTCGACAAAGGTGAGCAGGTGTAGGGTACTGAGGAGTCAGGTGTGCTAATGTAGGGGGCTGTAGAGAGAGGGTGCTAGTGTCTGGAGCCGTGGAGGGAGAAGGCTAGTATTGGATACTGTGGAGGCAGGTGGCATAGTTTCGAGTGCTTTGGAGGGAGGGGGCTCATGTTGGGTACATACAGTAACACTGTGGGGATGATTAAACACCAAAAGCATGAGAGAATAAAGTTTTCAGACACTGCATAAAAGCCTCCACCCCGGGATGCAACATACCACCTCTTGGTTGTGTGGTGTTGGACCCACTTCCCTCCCTGTGCCCCACACTAGGGAATCCCTTGAAAGGAATACACAAGGTGAACTATGAGGAACTGTTTAGCCTGAGCAACAGTTAAAGGACATGGGGGATATTTATTTATTTTGGCCTGGTAATGAGAGCTATTTTCAGACTTGAACCTACCTGGTGTTTGTTGGAGGTCTCCTGACCAGACCCAACTTTGCTTATGTGTTTTGCTAGAAGGTAGCAAGCACATACAGAGAGTAATGAGCCTCCTACTATGCAGAACAAGCCACATTGACTGAGGTTAGTGACATAATGGGCATGAGAGTAAAGCTCGAGTGCCCTCAAGATGTCACTAACCTTACAAATTGTGAGGTTACCACAGCATCCAGCAGTGAGGTGGGTTCATTATATATATATATATATATATATGATATGAGCAGAACGTTTCCAAAACATACAAGTGACAGGCAAAGCCCCTCATAAGTGCAGAGTTTAAAACAGCACCCAGTACTGTTTTTTACTGGGTGCTATTTTGAAATTGATGCTTGTGAAGGGGTTTTTCTGTCCTAATCAGATTGTGCTCCAGGCCCTGCATCTGGTTTGCTGGAGCGTGAGTATGACTGTGGAGCTGTTCAGAGAAAAAAATTAATGTTCAAAATGGTGAATTATTTCTCTGAGCATTCTAAAAGGTAGATTATTGGGTTTAAAAACCACTGCAGAAGCTGGCTGTATACTGATATTCAGAATGGCCCAATTGCAACCCCCTCCCATCACAACCCAGAGCATGGCCACCTGCTCAGTCTGTCAGCTGCACAATACAGCAGGAAAGCATTGAGTGAGAGGGAGTGCCTAGAGTGACAAGTCTCATTGATAACATAGATACATAGACAGTGTTGGCAGATAAGGGCCTATGGCCCACCCAGTCTGCCCATTTAAGTTTGTAAGTTCAGTTTACGTTTTCCAGGAAGTCTGTTGCCCCTTACCCCTGACCTCCAGAATTCCTTTACGTCTATCCCATGCATTCTTAAAATCCATGATTGTTTCAGCCCCCACCACTTCCTCTGGCAGGGTGTTCCACTTGTCCACCACCCATTCTGTGAAGAAATTCTTCCTCACGTCTTCCTCTGAATCGTCCTCCCTCCAACTTCATCCCATGCCCTCTAGTCCTGGAACATCTTTTTCGCTTAAAATAGTGCATTCCTGCACCCTGTTCCTCCCTGTAAGATACTTGTATGTCTCTATCATATCCCCTCTCCCCTCTCCTCCAGGAGTACATGTTCAGTGCCTTCAAGCTGTCCTCATAGGACTTGTGATGCAATCCATGCACCATCTTTGTTGCCCTCCTCTGAACCTTCTCTACCCTGTCTATGTCCTTACATAGGTAAGGTCTCCAGAACTGCACAGTGTACTCCAGGTGCGGCCTCACTAGTGTCTTGTATAGTGGAATTATGACCTCCTTCCTGCTGGTGATGCCCTGCCTATGCATCCCAGCATCCTATTTGCTTTACCTGCTGCCTTGTCACACTGTTTCCTGCCTTGAGGTCATCAGAGATGATAACTCCAAGATCCCTTCCTGCTTGGTGTGCTTATATCCTCACCCCCAACTGATATATTGTGCCAGGGTTTTGTGCCCATATGCATTATCTTGCACTTCCTTGCATTGGATTTCAACTGCCAAACCCCTGACCATTCTTCAAGTTTCTGCAGTCCTTCTCATTCTGTCTACACCCTCTGGTGTGTCTACTCTGTTACAGAGCTTTGTGTCATCAGCTAACAGTGAAATTCTGCCTCTAGGTCCTATGCAATGTCACTGATGAAGATATTGAATAGTACCGTCCCAGCACTGATCCCTGTGGTACCCCACTGGTCACTCTTCCTCTGTGGAGGACAGCCATTTACCACCACCCTCTGTGTCCTGCTGCCCAGCCAGTTACCTACCCACCGCACTACTGTCCTGCCCACACCCATATTCCCAGTTTGCAATAGTCTTCTATGTGGCACAGTGTCAAAGGCCTTGCTGAAGTCCAGATAGGCCATGTCCACTGCCCTCCCTGATCCACCTCCTAGTCACCCAGTCAAAAATCAATGAGGTTGGTCTGACATGACCTTCCCTGGTGAAACCATGCTGCCTGGGTCCTGTAGTCCATTGACAACCAGATGTTCCACCAATCTCTCCTTCAGTAGTGTCACGATCTTCCCACTACTGAGGTGAGGCTGACTGGTCTGTAGTTCCCCGCTTCTCTTGTTCCCACTTTTGTATAAGGGGACTACATCTGCTATCCTCCAGTCTTTGGGTACCTCCCCTGTTTCTAGTGATCGGCTAAACAGGATAGCAAGAGGTTCAGCCACCATCTCTCTTAGTTCTTTAAGGACCCTGGGGTGCACCCCATCTGGTCCCATTGCTTTATCAACTCTTATTACTTCCAGTTCCTTCAGGACCCTTTCTCGTGTAAAGGGACTTGTGTCCATAGACTTCTAGGAAAACAAACTGAACTTACAAGCTCAAATGGGCAGACTAGGTGGGCCATAGGCCCTTATCTGCCGACACTGTCTATGTATCTATGTATGTATCATTTCTGCACCATTCTCACCCCTTGTACTCCATTCAGACCCATTACCCTCCTCTTCCTTAGTAAAGACTGAGCAGAAATACCTGTTCAATATGTCAGCTTTACTGTTGTCATCCTCCATACAGCCCCCATCCTCCCCCTTCAGTCTCACTATCCCTTCCTTTGCCTTTCTTTTTTCACTTATGTACCTGTAAAAGGTTTTGTCCCTCTACCCACTGATTTTGCAATGTGTTCTTCTGTCTGAGCTTTGGCTTCCTTACTGACCTCCCTGCCTCCTTTGCTTCTCCTGGTACTTCTCCTATTCCCTTCTGCCTGTGTCTTTTGTATTGCCTGAATGCAATCTTTTGGCTTCACTTTCTTTCTACCTCTTTGAAACCATAATGGTTCCTCTTCCTTTCCTCTTGCTAACCTGCTTAATACGTAATTCTGTTGCTCTTGTAATCCCCATTTTAAATACTTCCCACTGTTCCTCAACCCCTGATTCCTGCCCCATTCCCTTAATGCCTCTTTTCAAGTATCTCCCATTTTCCCAAAGTTTGCCCCAAAATCCAGGATACGTGTTTTTGTGTGGTTTGGTTCTGCTCTTTCTGTGATTTAAAACCACAGTGACTGGTGGTCACTGTTCCCCAGGTGCCCCCACCTATCCCCATCACACTGTCCCTGTTTGTGAGCACAAGGTCCAGTATTGCCTTCTGCCGAGTTGGTTCCATGACCAGTTGTTTGAGGAAGGCACCCTGAAGGAGTCCTGATAAATCTGCTCTAGTTGATGCTGCTGCTGGGATGCTCCAGTCCACGTCTGGAATATTGGAAGTCTCCAAACCAGTACTACCTCACCCTTGTCTGCCATCCTCTGGATGGCTAGCATCAGCTCCCTATCTGTTTCTTCCTCCTGGGCTGGTGGTCTATAGACCACACCTGTGCGGATGGCTGGCCCCATTTTCCTTTCCAGCTTAACCCACAGTATCTCTCCCCATTTTGTTCCTCCTGGATCTCTGTGGCCCTTATGTCCTTTTTCACATACAGTGCCACTCCTCCTCCCTTCCTGCCTGCCCTGTCTCTTCTGAATATGTTGTAGCCAGGTATGGCCAACTCCCAGTCATGGTTATCATTACACCAGGTTTCAGTGATGGCCACAATGTCCAGGTCTGACTGCACCATGACAGCTCAGATCTTCCATCTTGTTGCTAAGGCTCCTGGCATTTGCACACATGACTTTCCATGATTTGACCTCCCTAGACTGTTTCGCTGTTCTACTCCAGCCCCTTCCTTGGTTGTCCTTTATCCCTGGTTCACCTTGCTGTCTGTCTTTCTGCTGAATTTTTCCCCTATTCTGCCTATCCACCTCCTGGGTACTAATCTCCATCTTTTGCACTTGGCTAACCTCCACATCCTTTCCTTCCATTTCTCTGGGTACCTCTATTTGGTTGTCCCTAATAATGTTAATAATGTTAGGAAAGGTTAATTTCTGCATTTCATGAATGACATTTAGAAAATGGGTCTCATAAATCCTGCACGCTGATTGGCTAAGGCACCCTGCCACAAGTGTTATTTTAAAAAAATGCCTAATAAAAAAACAAGTCCCAGTTCGGGGTGCCCCATTACTTACAATATTATTGGGGACCCTGAACTGTCACATCGAGCAGCTGCCATTGTTTTGCCTCGCTTACTGAGTCACCCGTCCCCCACCACACCACACTCTACAAAATAATCATTAACTCCCAGCACAATGCTGCTTCTGTTCCTCCACGACTCCTCAGAGAAAAAAAGGAACACATCCTGATTTGTATGCATACTTTTTTCCCCGATGTCAGCTCACTCGACCTCACTGAAAGTGAAAGCACCTGACTTTCCTACCGGTCCTGCTCACTTTACATTTTTATCACCAGTACAGTGCTACAATAAATGAACCTTGTACACCCCTCAATGAATAAAACACTTTGTTTCTCTTTACAGTTTACTTTCTTGTAATGCTGTTGGCTCCCTCGATCTTCATCAAAGCAATGTTCCTGACCGTCCTTCTAAGTCATTCCACTCGAAAAGAAGCCACACAGGATCACTACAGAAGTAAATGGACTTGTTTTTTTCTTCTTTGGTACTTATTACAAACAGATTAACACACAGCTCTTGATACAACACTCACACTCTTGTTTTACTGCTGGAGGTGGACACTAGACAGACTGACTCAGTTACCTGGGGGGGAGCAAGAGTAAAATGGAACAGCACACAAACACAGTGACTACTTTACAAAAAAAAAATTGTTCACACTTTTCGAGTTGTCAGTGGCAGTTCCTCTAATATTTGATTACTTAAAATTTACACTCGTGTCCATTTTCTAAGTGTAATAATGCCCCCAGGGTGGGCATTATGGGATATAATGGACCTTCCAGGGGCTATTAGGCCTTCTGCCTGTGGTGTCGGGTCTCATTACACCTCTGGGTGATCCATTATATCCCAATAATGCCCACTCTGTTGGTTATTATTACTTACATACCAATCTGCCTCCTCCCTCTATTACAGTGGAAGCATTCTGGCACTGACAAACTCTTTTTGTTGGAGGGCCATTGGGGGTCAAGGAGGCTCAAACTTCCAAAAGACTGCTCTCTTCCCAGGGGAGGGATTGCAGAGCCTTGCTTGGGATGGGAGGGGGAAGCGGCAGTGGAGCAGAGGCAAGGCCATGGGAGCTAGTCAGCCACATTAGTCCAAGACAGGGAGGTCTGGAGTAATTAAGGGGTATGGCCATGGGGAGAGAACTGAGGTGGGCCAGAGCAGCCCACACCTGGGGTTGTCCTGGGGCAGGATCTATGGGAGCTAGGGAGCAAAGTAGACCAGGTAAGTCGGAGGCAGAAGGAGTGGGGTGGACTATGGATAGAACCAGGGCAGATGGTGGCTAGTGCAAGGTGGAATGTATTGGACTTGGGGCAGGGCCATGGGAACTCAGGGGCCAACCAGGACATCCTAGGGATTGTGCAGGGTGGAGCTGGGAAAGATGGGGGCCAATGGGTGGGCTGGGGCAGAGGGAGAAAGGATGGTGGCTCAGGCATAGCAGAGGAGCTGGGGTGGTCCACAGGCAGGACCAAGGAAACTGGGGTAACCCAAGAGGACAGCATGGGCCGGGAGACACTGGTGCTGTAATGGGGCAGTGCCATGTAAGCCTGGAAGGGACAGGTAAGCCTGGGACAAGGGGAGCTGGTGTGGTCCAGATGAAGGTCCATTGGAATGCAGAGTGCCAAGGTGGGCCAGGGTATCCTGGTGCTAAGGCAGGGGAAGCTTGTGTTGTCCTGGGACAATATTATGGGAGCTGGAAGTGAGGCAGGTTGGCCTGGGTTGCTTGTAGCAGGGGGAGCTGATACCTTTGGTGGGGATTGGAGGTGAGGTGGTAAGGGCCACTATCCACCCATGTAATGGTTGTATATATTTACAGATTCTTTTAACTGTAATAGGGAGGTGAGGAGGGAAGAGGAGGGTGGGGCAGCTGCAATATAAGGGTGCTAGCTGTGCATTTGAGCAGACTAACTTAATAGACCATAAGGGCCTGTTTCTGCTGGGCAGATTTTGTATACAGTATCACCTAGTATTTTTCCATACTTCCTAGTTTCTGAGAAATTAAGGCACACATTGATCATGTTTCTTTGTTGTAAAGTCTACTTTGAGCAAACAAATTTCAAATATATCTCTCTCTATCTCCTGAATTTCAGCAGGACAGACTTTGTTAAGATAAAGGGCTAATTCAGGAAGGCTGTGCAGGGATACAATGACATAAGGGGAGTAGTGGAACAGTGGGATAAGATAAGGGAAGCCCTGCACCTGGTAGCAAACCATTGTGCCAGGCCCTGCAGCAAGAGCAAAAGAAAGAGAAAACCACTGTGGTTCTCAAGGGGAGTAGCAGAGATATTAAGAGGAAAAAAGATGGCATTTCTGAGGTACAAGGCAACACAAAACAAGGAGGACCGGCAAGGATACTTAGAAAAATGAAAGGAGGCGAACAAGGCAGTAACAACAATGAAGGCCAAAACTGAAGAAAAGCTAGCTAAATTGGTGAAGGAAGGAGGGAAAGCATTCTTTAGTTACATTAGTGAGAGAAGGAAGACGGGAGGGATTGTGAGACTTGGGACAGAAGGAGGCAGGGTAGTGGAGAAAGACATTGACAATGTGGTACCAGGGGGCTTTGTGCCTTAAGTTGGAAAGGTACCTGTTTAGGGGATTTTGCTGGTGCAGCTGAGTGTCTCATTGAGGGTCTGCTGGAGTAGCTGATTGTCTGTCTCTAGTACTCAGGAGGGATCCAACCTCCCTCACCCACCCCTAGAGTACTACATCCTTTATACTGGTAGCTTGTGACATCATACGGTACCTGACGTCTGCATATACACACTGTTAGCTGGACTGGACACACACTGGACTGTATGTGTTTGTGAAACCTGGGAACGCTATTGGTGGGATTGTGATTGGGTTTGTAAACAACTGTAGTCAGTGTAGAGAGACTGCATTCCACTGTCCTGTATAGGTAGTGTGAACCATGGGTAGGATTGTGGGGTGCAGTGGTTGTGGGGCAGTGGTGTGGATGAACATACTGTGGAGGCTGGAAGGCTTCCCAATATGCCACAGGCTAAGGAGGCTCAAGGAAGAGGTTCAGTGGCTTGGCAGGGAGCTGGGGAGGTTGAGGGGTGAGGGGATGGGAGGGTTGCATTGGTAGAAGGGCTGACATCTGAGAGTATCGGGGGCACCACAGAAAAGGAACAGTGGGTCGAGGGAAGGGGCACACTAGACATGAAGACAGTTGATGAAAGGTGGAATGTAGTAGGGCCTAGCAAAAGAGGAGCAGCAGTGGGCAGGAGGGAGGAGAAAACACATAGTAAGGCAAAGAGAGTAGGGAATATGTTTGCTGTACTACCAACACATGGGGAAGAGGACGCAGGAGAAGATTGCACAAGGGATTATACTCATGAAGAGGAGGGGTGAGGGGCATTGCTAGTGGAGAGATTGAGCATGGTGTGGCAGGGGGAGGGATAATGAGAGGAAAAGAGGGAGAGGGAGGTTGGCAGTCAAACAGGTGGAGGGGGAGGGGTCTCAATTGAGAGGGGCAGGGGGAAGACATTGGGGCAAATGGTAAAGGCACCATCTTGAGTGACCCTGGGAAGGAGAACTTGGGTGGGGGGGTGACAGGCACAAGGAAAGAGGAGGGGGTGTACTGGTGTTGGGGGACTCCATACTCAAGGGGATCAGATGGGTCAGCAAGAAGGGAGAGTCACAGTGTCAGACATGGGTGGAGTCCATACCAGGATTAAAGGCAAACAAGGCATGACAGGCAATCCTAGGGTGTGCAAGGAGGGATAGGAGGGTACCGCTCATTGTAGTACATGTGGGGACAAATGACCTAGCGGGGGAAATGGCTGAGGTAACAAGGGAGAGGTTTGAGGAAGTAAGAAGGTTGTGCGAGGAGACTGGGGAGTCTGTGGCCTTCTCAGTACCCTGTGCAAGCACTGTGAGAAAGGAGAGGATTAGGGAGTTGAATGTATGGTTGGTGGAATGGTGTCAAACTAAGGGTTATGGGGTCATGGGTGGCTGGGGCAGTATCTGGAATAATAATAATCTATTTGCAATGTATTGGATGCACCTGAGTGAGGAGGGGACGGAGATATTAAAGCAAAGACTGGAGAGGCATATTGTGACAAAGGTGAATTTAAACTAAGGGGGTGGCAAGTGAACATTCAGGTAGGCATGGATCCGATAGAGTGGACTCATAGCCTACCCCCCCCAAGCTACTGTAGCAGGGAAGGACTCGGGGCAGCTGAAAAGGGAGGGAGGGAGGGGAAGGGAAGAGATGGAGGGCAATGAAGGGAAAGGGGCACGATGGAGGGTGGTCTTGCTGAATTCATCAAAATGTCCAGTGATGAATACAATCTTAAATAAAGATGTATGTAGTAATAATGATACAGAAAATGATTCATTAACAATGAATAATGAGACTATGAATGCAAATTTGCAAAATAAAAAATGAATTAGAGAGGATGACTCTGAATGGACATTGATATCCAGCACAAGGGCATGTAAAAAAGGGTGAAGAGCTGATCAGTTTTGTTTACCAATTCAAAATTCTTTTTCAACACTCTCTAATTTATCAGAGAAAAACTGCCTAATTACAAACAACCTAGATTGCTTAGGAAATCAAATACAAACAAGGGACAGTGACAGCTTTAATAATACTCATTGATTTACAGCCACCTATTAGTAAAACAACATGTAATTCTTTAAACTCTAAATGTGGGCATGAGCTGGGGCAAACAAACACTGATACCCCAACAGTAGTAAATAAAAAATCTTTATATGAATCAAAAAGTAACTGTATTTTATCAGTAAATGAGTGCTCAGGATCCCTAATTACTGATCATCATGTACCCAACCCTGCTTCCACTTTAACTAGGAACTTAGTTACATCTATGGATCCCACTGAATCAAATTTTCGGGACTTGCCATGTCAAGTTTATGTATTGGGAGACTTTATTATTAAACATTTAGATAGGGCAATCTGCAATCCAGATAAGGTCACAAGAACTTGCTCCAGTTTTAGAGGAGCAAAGATTGCCAACATTACAAATATGGTCAAAGATATACCTATGGATGCAGGGAATAACCCCTTGGTTATTATCCATGTAGGCACAAATGATATAAATCAAAATAATACCCTACAGATTAAAAAAGATTTTGTGGCTTTAGACAATTTAATTGTAGAGCGGGGATGCACCACATGCTTTTCAGAAATTTTACCAGTACCAAGGGTAACTGATAATAACATTATTAAAATTAAAGAAATCAATGAATGGCTGAGGAAGTGGTGTTATGGACAGGGAATATATTGCATTCCACATTGGGAAAACTTTGATGGTAGGGAATCCCTCTTCAGTTGGGATGGATTGCACCTCAGCAGGAGGGGAAGTGTCCTATTGGATAAAACATTGAGTACTTTCATTAACAAACATTTAAACTAAATAACATGGGGGAGAATTGGACTATTCCAAATTCTTTTGATGGAGGAAAAAATATTGGAACTGGCAAAGTGTTTAATTTTCTGTCCTTTAACTCAAGATCTTTAAATTCCCTAAAAATGGCTGAACTTTCAATAAAATGCATCCAATTAGATTTAAGTATCATCGCTGTTACCGAAACCTGGTGGGATCAATCTTCTGTATGTATGCAAGATATTCCAGGTTATAATCTTTTTCATAAAGATAGAGTAGATAGAAAAGGTGGCGGAGTTTGTCTTTTTGTTAAAGATGATATTTGTGCATATGAAATCACTACAAATAGTGTGACAGAATCAACATGGATTTCTATCCAACCTATTGACCGTCCCAAAATTAATATAGGAGTGTGTTATAGACCACCATCAGCAGATATTCAATATACAACTGAATTATGCAACTTAATATTGAAATTCTCTCAAAAAAACAATAATTTTTGGGGACTTCAATATGCCCGGTATAAATTGGAAATTAAATACAAGTAACACTAACCATGAAAGGTTATTTATGAATACAATCACTGACCTAGGTTTGGACCAACTGGTAAATGAGCCTACATGAGGTAATAATATACTGGATCTAGTAATTGTCAACAAAGGTTTGAATATTTCTGAGACTCAAATTATGTCACCAATTGGCAATAGCGATCATAATTCTATATTTGTTAGTTTACAATTACAAACACTTAAAATTAAAAACAACTTTCAACATAGGAATAACAATAAAGCTAACTTTACTAGGATAAACCAGGAATTATCACATATTGTTTGGTCCAAATTATTTAAAAACAAAGGAGTAAACGAAATATATACATGTTTTATAAACATTATTCATGAACAGGGGGATAAATATAGTTCCCTACTGTCTAATTCTAATAAAAAAGGTAAAATACCTGTCTGGTTCAACAATACTATTAAAAAAGAAATTAAAACTAAAGAATATTTCTTTAAAAAATTAAAGACAAATTCTAGCACATTACTTAAAGACAAATACAGAACTGCTCTGGCAACATTAAAAAAATCAATCAAAGCTGCAAAATTAAAATTTGAATTTAAATTAGCACACTCAAAAAACAACCTGAAATCTCTATTTTCTTATATGAATGGAAACAGAGTCAATAATAGAAATATAAGACCAGTCTGTAATGATGGAATCATTATAAATACAAACAAAGATACAGCAGATCACTTCAATAAGTACTTTTGTTCAGTCTTTAATCAATCAGGAAATTCTGTAATCAATACTAATAGTAATGATTCCTGTATTCCGTTATTTGAACTAAAAGAAATTAAAAATTCACTATCCAAATTTAAATGATCAACTAGTTCTGGACTGGACAATATTAATGCTATATTTCTTTTGGAAACACTGGATTCAATCATTATTCCTTTACAAATAATGTTTAATAAAACTTTATTGGATTGTAAGATACCTGAAGTATGGCGTACTGCTTTGGTTACACCAATTTATAAAAAAGGGCCAAAATCTGACGTCCAAAACTATTGTCTAATTAGTTTAACCTCTATTTTGGGGAAAACTATGGAATGATTAATTAAAGATAGGCTGGAAAACGAATTGGAAAAATTGAACATTCAGGGCCGGATATTCAAAAGGGTTGCGCAATGCGCAATAGGGTTGTGCCAGCGCAAGTCAGAAAATGCGCCATTCTGCGATATTCAGCAGGAGGCAGATGCACCACTGAAAACATGCTGAACAACAGCCCAATGATAATGAAGGCATGCGTAACCGAAGGGGGTGGAACCATGCATAAAGTGCACAGTGCGATGTTCAAAGACTTGCACAATGCGCAACAGTGGAGCAAGCAGAAGTTGCACCATAGCGGAAATGAGCCAAAATAAAAAGGAGCAAGGAAGAGACACAAGAACGCTACAGGGAAGCCACATGAGGCAGGGAGAGAGACAGAGCAAGGGGGACAAAGAGGGCAGGCCAAGGAAACAAGAGGACAGAATAGGGGCAAGGAAGGTGTGGGGCCACAGTGAGCAGAGGCCAGTAGGTGTACCGTGCAGTGGAGGTAGTAGCAGACAGTGGGGGAACAAAGCAACAACAGCCAGGGGGGGAACACAAGCCAGGGACATGGACAGTGCCACCTTCCACACGGAAGCTGTAATGAGGGGGGTGAGAAGGCATGCTGCAGGGGGACGTGGCTGTGAAAGGGCCCGTCGGCGGTACGCCCCCAACAGGCAGTACCGAGCCCACACCAGCTTTGAGCTGTACTCAGATGTTGAGATAGTGGGCTGGTACCACCTGAACAGGGCAATACTGAGGTGGCTCTGTGAGCTGTGCAGTGATGTGATGCAGGCACCCACACGATGGAGTCATGCTCTATCAGTGGAGACAAAGGTAACAGCCTGCATGTGCTTGCTCACCACGGGTACCTTCCAGAGACCAACAGGGACACCACAGGCATAACACAGTCAGCCACATCACGATCCTCATCCATCCTCAGCACTGCTGCCACATGCTGCGGAGTACATCCATTTCCCAGCACTGTGGCAGAGTGCACAGCAAACATACAGGAGTTCCACAGGGTAGCACGATGCCTGGCATGCTAGGGTACAGACTGCACCTCAGTGGCCATTCGAGCACCCAGCTCGGATGGGGCCACCTATATGAATCGGAAGGGATATGCCAGTGTCAACTGCCAGGCGGTGTGTGATGCCAGTGGGTGCATCATCAATGTCTGTGCCATGCACCCTGGGGGAGCACATGATTCTTTCATATGGTATCAGTCAGCACTGTGCCATTGATTCAAGAGTGGGGACATCCCCACAGGACATCTAGTGGGTGAGTATGCATGTAGAACTGACTAATCGTGGGCAAGGGGGGTAAGCCACAGGTGCCATGGGTGAGGCACACAGGGTTAGGGGCAGTCTCAGCCTGAACAAGACACTAACCTCCACTATCTCCACACAGGTGACAGTGGATACCCACTCCGTCCCTGGCTGCTCACACCCTACCGGCAGCCCACAACCCCATCGCAGCAACGCTTCAATGAGGCACATGCTGCCACACGCACCATTATTGAGCGGGTGTTTGGGATGCTGAAAGCGTGATTCCATTGCCTGGACACCTCCAGCGGTGCCCTACAGTATAGCCCCTCAAAGGCCTGTGCAATATTCCTGGCCTGTTGTATCCTGCACAACATGGCCAAAGACTGTGGGATAGCCCTACAGGTCGAAGAGGGGGACAGCAATGGGGATAACGGTGACGCCGGTGATGATGGGGATGGGCAGCCCCCCCTTGGATGATGGGACCCCCGACTGATCCGGCTGGCCCAGCTGCACCGGGACACCATCACAGAGGAGCACTTCAGCCAACACAGGTAAGTCATGGGGCCATGCAACCACCAGTGGCTAGGGCACAACCCACGACACACATGGAAACACACCAGGGGTGCATGATGGCAAGGGAAGTGGCAGGGCACAGAAGCACACACATACAACCAGGGATGGGTGAACAGTAACATGCCACATTGATGGACACACACACACGCACACACTATAGGAACACAGTGCACAGGGGTCAGGTGCAAAACAGAGCCAGAACTGAGACACTAGCAACACACATGTCCACAGGCCACTATGTCCACTGACTGTCTATGTGCATGTGTCAGATGCTGGGCACCATCGCACTTTGGTGTACAGCGCAATGCAGGCATCATCATGCACACGCACCTGTGGACAGCAGTCGGGAGGGTGTGCAGGTGGACCGTGTGTCTGTGTGTAGGGCTGGGCACCCACTGGTGCACTGACCACCAAAACACACAATGCACACAGGGCAGCACCAGACAGGGCCCGCACTGGGAGACAGGTCAGTCTTGTGGCACAGTGCACATCCACCTCGGACGTGTGGGTGGCCCCGCTGAGACCCAGTGGCACTGGCAGGCTGAGCATGGGCCTCATGGGGTGGCACCGATGGTCCACCAGGGGTTCCACTGCACGAACGTGACAATGCCAGCACAGGTGTCTGCAGCACACTGAACAAACCTGCACCAGGAGTGCTCTGGATGCCCATTAGAATTGAACCCAGCATCGACAGGGTGGGTGTCGCACAATGTTGGGAATTGGGAGTGATAGCGAACTCGCGCGTGTGAGTGACACATGGGCACCTGACTGTGTGCCCATTGTGGCCACGACAGCGACTAACGCCTGTGGTAGCCTGTCAGTGGCAGCGGTCACATCCTCCTGCAAATGGTCAATCTGTGACAGGATCCTATTGGTGTCCCTGCTGTGTTGCTCCACGACCTGCTCCAGGGCCACACACAGTGCCTCCACGGATTATGCTAGCCGCATCTGCTGCTGTACTGATGCCTGCAGCAGGCGGGTGTGCTCATCAAAGAGGTCATCTGCCACATCAGCAACCTGTCCCTCAGGGTATGGAAGGGCCTGAAGTTCAGCACCCCTTGAGGGTGGGCGCTGCTCACCAGGGCCAGGTATGGGCAAGTCCACAGGCAGTGCACAGATGCCACCATTGAGCCCTGTACCCCCAGTCCCGGTGGGTGACTGCTGCCGCTGCCTGCTGTGCCCAAGGGATTGGCTGTTCCACCGCTGTGGCCGCAACAGTGCCACTGACCTGACCAGCCACCGGTGCTGCCCCACCAGTGCTGACAGGTGCAGCCTGGGACTGTGCTGACATGCTGGCACACATGTCATAACCAGCAAGGTCCATGGGCGTGTGCTGTCCTGCTGTGTGTCAATTCCGTGATACACACATGTCACTGCCCATAATGGTTGTTGCATCATCAATGGTGCAGGTCTGTGCCACAGCCACAGCCACAGCATGCCGGCATGCTTGGATGCCAGACCGCTGGGACACAGGAAGGGCCTCCCCCACACCTGTCTTAACGACATCAGTGTTGACAGCCAGGCGGACCCACTGTTGCAATGCACGCTGGCTACCTGTGGAGGTGGATGGTCCCTCCTCCTACTCCAGATGGCTGTCCGCAGTGGACAGGCCCTCCACCACTGACCCCTGCATACGAGCAGGATCTGTAAAAGAAAGTAAGGACATGTTAGTGCATGTGATGTACCTTCCCCCCCAGACCATGACCTACCATGCAGTGATGGGCTACCACCTATCTGGAAGCCACCTCCTGGAACACCCTCAATGGCACTGCACTGCATGCTTGCAGCAAGCCTGTCCTCTGCCAGAGTCAGCTGCACCACCTCCGGCTGGCCCCCGCCTGCTGCAGCACGTGCCGCCCTGATAGCAGCCACCTTCTCCTTCACCCTCCTCTTTGTCGGTACCCATCTTCTTCTTACACTCCTGCACAGAGCGCTGGTAGCTGCCATGCAGGTTGACGGCATGTGCCACCCCCTCCCATGCAGCAGCACGGGCCTGAGGGGTGCCCTGCCGTCCACTGAGCAGTGGTTCCTGATCGATGTAGGCCTCGAAGAGTGCATCCATCTCGGCCTTGGTAAAATTGGGCCTCCTCTTCCGCCCATCATCGTTCTCCTCACCCAGTCCTCGCTCGGTCATTTTTCAGCCTGTATGGGTGACAGTGGTGACCTGTGACTGTGCAGTACAAAGCAAGTCCCTGAGACCACAGTCCAGAACACCACACAGCATGCAACTCACCTATAAACTGCAGTAACCAAATATGGCCACTGCAGAACAGTGTCGCAGTTTTATGGCACAATCCATGCAAATTAGGTGTGGAGCAACTTTAATGAGATGCAAATCACGCTGCTGCACCATTGAATGGCTGATCGGATGATTTGCATATGACGGCTGAATATCACGCTGTTGCACTTTGCACAATAGGGTTGAATGTGCTGATCCAATGGCGCAGTTCTGTGGCTGCGTAGGATGCCACACTGCGCATGCCAAGGTAGCTTACGCAGGTGTCTGCCACGCTGATGACATGTTGTGCATGGTAGGCAATTCAGGGCATGGCCACCATTGTGCCAGTGGTGCTACGGCGAGGGTCACTACATGGCGCTGTGGCACAACTGCGCAATAGTTCACTGTGGCAATGGCACACAGGTGACCAATCACGTTAGACGCATAGACGTCCAATGGCGCTGTGTGTGGCCTTGTGCCAGAGACCCATGACCCTGTGCCCGACCTTTGCCCCCTTGGCGCTATATGTCTGGCATGTCTGCAGCTCTTTCACGCTGTTCGGTGACAACGCGATAGGGAATGGTGGTGCTGTACCGACAGCGCGATAGGAATGGCGGTGATGTATTTTGCAGCAATTCCATCGGGGTTGCAGCGCGCTTAGAGCCATACACTACTATAGCACTGGGAGATGGCACGCAGGAGAGCCCTCAATGGAGTGCCCTTGAGCTGGCCAACCTTGTGGCCATTGTGGAGCCATACTATGGCCCACTCTGTGCTGAGGTGCCAATGGACAGGGCCAGAACCCAGGTCTGGCAAGAGGTGGCCAATGACCTGGAGGTGGCCACTGGCTGCAGGAGGATGGCTGAGCAGTGCAGGCACCGGTATGGAGACCTGCAACGGAGGGAGCCGGAGCAACTGGCACATCTGCAGTCATGCGCCAGGAGGGGCATGGTGCCTTGTCCAGGTGGGTGATATGTGTATACACCTGTATGGTCCATATGGGTAACACTGTCTTATGTGTCCAGCACATAGGGGAGGGATGGTCTAGGGTTGGCTGTGGCGGTGTTTACAGGGTATGGGATGGATGGGTCTGGCTGGGTGGGTGGGCACACACATTGGGGCAGGGGGAATATGCTTTGGGTTTGTACTGAAGTGTTTCTCTCATTTTGTTTCCCACAGGCATGGCAGAGCAGATGAGGGCCACGGAGCAGCAGCGGAGGGTGGTGGAAGCTGAACAGGAGCATGTCAGGGAACAACCCCAATGCCAGCGACAACCTGATGAGGGTGAGTGCCATGACACCATGATTGCTATTGCATGCTGTGTGACAGGGTGGGGAGCAGGGCATGGCCACCATCCATGGATGCCACTGCCATGCACATGACATGTGACATTCAGCACTGTCCAGTGGCACTGCATGTCTGGGAGTGCATCAATGGTGGTCCATGTGTGCACTGGGCACATGGCTGTGGCACTGCCTGCCCACCGCATAGCCACATTACTGTACAGCCTTGGTTGTGCTGTGCTGGACATGAGCGGTGTGTGTGTGCAGTTGTACACATGGCTGTTGCTGCCTGGTTGGGCATGTCTTGTGCACACGGTCACTGTGGGTGGGTGCACACCATCACAGGAGCGGGGCACATGGCTGTTTGCCATGCATGATGGGTGGGCTGCAGGGGGATGGACAGTCACACCCATTGACTCTGATCCCTTGTCCTAGGTGTGCGGATACTCATCAGGATAGAGCAGTCCATCCAGGATCTGGTTTGTGTGGCAGCAGAATCCCTTGCCATACTACAGGACATCCATTGGCATGGGGTGAGGAGGAGAAGGCGACCCCGTGAACAGCCAAAGGCAGCGGAGGAGCAGGCTGGATGCCACTGCTGAAGCATAACCTCCCCCCTTTGATCGACCCTCACACCCCGCCTTCCCTCTCCCATTTGTTGACCCCTGCCCCTTACCCACCCCCACCTTGTTCCTGTCCCTCCACCCCATTTATGTATATATACAGTATGTATATAGTTGTTGTTCTTGTTATTGTTGTTATATTTTTTGAATATAGTAATTTTGATATGAATACTGTGGTGGTCTCTGATTTGCAGCTGGCTATAGGTGCTCAGTTGCAGTGGTGTGCATGGCATCTGGGGTGGTTCAGTCATGGGTATGTGTGTGTGTGCATGGGGAAGTGTCTCTGGTGTGGGAGTGGCTATCAATCAGTATCTGTGGTGTGTGTTGTTCTCTGTGCATTGCATTTTTGTGTGCAGTGGTCCATGGTGCCTGCTCTGTGTCCATTGTGCCCCTGTCAAACTGTCCTTGGGCTATGCAGCTGACACCCTTACATGTCTGTGGCCTGCGAGGTCTGCTGCCTTGTCAGTGGTGGCTGTCCCTGCAGGTCATCCACTGTGACCGTCACAATGCTGGGTTGCCTCCTGTCACTGGTGAGGTGCATGTTTGCCTCGGGTGACACTGTGGCCTCCACAGTTGCTGTCCCACTTCCATGCTGTGGCTTGTGTGTGTTGCAGGGGTTGTGCACCATTGTCTGTGACTTGTGATCCAGGCATATGCTGGTGACATACAGGGTGACAGTTCATGCACAGAGTGGGTGTCACCCCTGTGCCATGGTGGACTGCAGACTGTGTGTGCACAGTTTACATGGGCCCACACTGGGGGCTTGGTTGCCACACTACTACATCCCTGTGTTGGTGTCCCCGAGGGTATGGGTGTGTGTTTGCCCCTGCACTGTGTTGCATCCGGTGTGCTGCATGCTTCCATGCAGCACTGTGGGTGTCTGTACTGGCTGCTGTGGCTTGTGGTGGGTCATGCTGTGACACTTGTCTACTGTGCAGGGTGCTGTATCAATAGCGGTGGTGTCAGGGGCATGCCCTTTCCCGTGTCGGGTACCTCTTGTGGTGACACATGTTCGGTCTCTCAGCTGTGCCTCAGGGGGATTGTGCGTGTTGGCACTGTGTCTGCCATTGTTGCATTGCCGTGTGCTGCCACCCACTGCTGGGTGCTCATGGTGGGTCTGGCTTGTATGGTTCTGTGGTACATGAGGTTGCAGTGTGACAGTGGGGGGGTATGCATGGGGATTCCTGCAGTGATGGTCACTGCTCATGGGGGGTGTCTTGGGGTCATGGTGCAGGGTGTGCTGTGCACGGGGGCTGCTGTACCATGGGGTGGTCTGCCCTCCTGTGGCAGTCTCAGCTTGCTGGTGGGTGTGCTGGGGCACCATGGCCCAGCTGTGCTGTTGGTTGTCCCCATGGGCCGGTGGATATTCCATCCCCCCCAGTGTGCTGTGCTTGGGGTGTGGGGTGTATTGTCAGTTCTGCAGTGTGTTCCTGTGCCCATGTGTGGCTGGCGGTGGGCCCCAGCCTGCCTCCTGGATGTGCAGTTCCATTGCTCTGGGGGGCTCTGCTTGCGCTATGGCACCTCTGGACTGCTCAGCTGGGCTGCCCTTGTTGCGCTATAGCGCATCGTATCTGCTCAGCTTCCCCTTCCTAGTTGTGCTATGGTGCAAGTTGTGTGATATTCAGACGTTGGCTGTTTGTGCAATTTGGCTTACTCCTTTTTTGAATATCGCATCTATTGCACATGGGCACAATGGACTTGTGCTTGCTCCTGCTATTGCGCACTTTTTGGGCGCAGTTTGAATATCCAGCCCACAGGATTTATCTCAGCATGGATTCAAAGCCGGTTTCTCATGTACAATAAATCTCATATCATTCTACCAACATGTTGCTAAATTATTGGATAGCAATGTAGCTACTGATATAGTGCTACTAGATTTTAGTAAAGCATTCTATCATATATCACTTTCCTTTCTAATAAATAAATTACATAATTTTAAAATTCCACTTTGTTTAGTAAACTGGATATCTGAATGGCTGTATAATCATACTCAATCAGTTAGAATAAATGGAGCTCTTTCAACATCTGGAGCTGTTACAAGTGGAGTTCCACAGGGTTCCATTTTGGGCCTGATTTTGTTCAACTTTTTCATTCATGATATGGTAATAGAATCTAAAAATTACTTATCCAAGTTTGCTGATGATACTAAACTGGGTGGAAGAGTTGATACCATAGAAAAATTTAAAATTCTAGAACAAGACTTGTATACAATTAAACAATGGGCTAAAAAAATTTTTTATGTTATTTAACATCAATAAATGCAAGATCTTGCATTTTGGTAAAAATAATACATTACACAACTACTATTTAAATAACCAGTTATTGGAATCATCCATTTGTGAAAGAGACTTGGGAATATTAATAAATAATAAACTGACATCAGATGACCATTGTAGTAAAGCAGTAAGATCCGCTAATATTATAATGAGACAAATTAAAAAAAAACTTTCATTAGTAAATCAGAACATAATTTGATCCCACTATATAGAGCATATGTCAGACCACACCTGGATTATGGTTCTCCCTTATGGAGTCCTTATACAAAAAATGACATAAATCGCTTGGAACAGATACAAAGAAGATTGACTAAATCTATTCCAAGATTAAAAAATAAGTGCTATGAGACCAGGTTACAACAAACTGGTCTCTACCCCTTAAAATTAAGAAGAGAAAGGGGAAACTTACTTCTAATGTATAAATTGGTTCACAATCCTAAGTGGAATGGCATTTGCAAAAAAAAGAATTGTAGGAAGATTACACTCTAATCAATTAAAAGTAGAATGGGCCAATAGCAAAAAATATGATAACTTTTTCAATATAAGGGCAGCAAAATCTTGAAATTCTTTACCACCCACAGTTGTAGATTCAGCTAACTTTGAGATTTTCAAAACTAGGCTTGATCTCTGGTTATTGGCCTAATAATAATAATAATATTTAACCAAATGTCCCACTATTGAGGGAGGACAATCTAGATGGGCCTTGAGCCTTCTTTTGTCCTACTTTATCCAGTAAATCCAGTAAATACTAGGCAGTGTGACAAGGCAGTGGGAAAGGCTAACTGAATACTTAGACGCATAGTGAGGGGTATCACAAGTAGAAGGAGGGAGTTCATATTGCCCCTGTATGGGACACTAGTGAGACCTCACCTCGAGTACTGCATGCAGTTCTGGAGGCCCCACCTGAGTAAGGACATAGACAGGGTGTAGGCAGTGTATAGAAGGGCAGCTAAAATGGTGTAGGGCCTGCATGGGAAGACCTATGAGGAAAGACTAAAGGAGTTAAATATGTATTCCCTGGAGGTAAAAGAAGGAGAGAGGAGACATGATAGAGACATTCAAATATCTCACTAGTATAAACAGAATACAGGAAGGGAGCATCTTCCAAAGTAAGAGATGCTCAAAGACAAGGGGGCACAGTATGAAGGTGGTGGGGGAATGGCTCAGGGGCTATGTGAGTAAGTATTTTTCATGGAATGGGTGATGGATTCATGGAATGTCCTCCCAGAGGAGATGGTGGGGGCTAAAACAGTCACAGGATTTAAGAGTGAGTGGGACAGACACAGGGGTATCTGGAGGCAAGAGGGGGTGCTCCAGAGTGTAATGTGGGCATTGGGCCTCTTAATGGGTAAAGATTGATAGGGCAGACTGGGTGGACCAAGAGGTCCTTATCTGCTGATGACTTCTATGTATCTATGTCATTTCTACCCTTTTACTCAAACACTGTACTTATTGAGAACCTGAATGTTTTCCAAGGGTTGTCAGTGTTCAGAATGATTGACAGTCCCAAAAAGAAGACAGGACCCACTGACTTTAACAATTAAAAAAATGTGCTATCAACTCCTGGTTAAAGTAGACTGCCACATGTTGTCTTTGAGGTGCCTGAGTCCAGATCACGATTTTGTCAATTGTGAGTTTTCTCAGGTTTTGCCCTAAAATGCTAAAGAAAAGGGTGAAAAAATTAGAAGACATTATGGCTTCTCAGTCTGCCTCAATGTCACCTAAAGGCTCAGATGAGGGACCAGTCTCTCTAAATAAGAAGCAGTCCATGTCAAAGAGAACAGATAAAAAAAGAAAAGGCTTCAAAAGATGCTTCAGAAATCAGGGTACCTGAACATGGGAACCCTGAATCCAGTATATATTAAGGATCCTATGAGCAGACACCAGAGATGGTGCCTGCTAAGAAAAAAGGAAAACATCACTGTCTCTCCTTCTGAAGAAGGAAAGGAGTCACCAGTAGATACAAATACAATGCCCTTAATAGAGGACACAACAAAGGCATGGCAATCCCTCCAGGCATTCCAGGCCAAGGGGAATTTCATGAATATGCATGCCTCTCCCCCCAGCTCCAGCTCCATTCCGAATGCCTGTGGAGGAGAAGGCTGAATTGTGCTATGAGGAGGAGGAGGAGGAGGAGGAGGATGATGGAGAGCCCATAGAACTGAAAGGTTTTGAGTAAGAGTTTGGCTCTGCTCCTTGACTCTTGGATAACTATACCTCACACCATACTTTTGTGAGGCTTATGGTAAACGCTGTCAACATTATGCTTACACAACTTTGGGGGCTCACACTACAGCTTGTGAGCACATACACAGGAGTGTAAAAATGTAATCAATCTCAAGAACTCCACTCAGTGAAGTGCAGGGCAGCACCATGAAACGTAGGACCATAGTCTCCAACTTATACAAACTTCAAAGAGGACAGATAAAAAAGAAAAGGCTTCAAAAGATGGTTCAGAAATCAGGGTGTCTGAACAGGGGAACCCTGAATCCAGTAAATATTAAAGATCCTATGAGCAGACACTGGAGATGGTGCCTGCCAAGAAAAAAGGAAAAGAAAAACATGTCACTGTCCCTCCGTCTGAAGAAGGAAAGGAGTCACCAGTAGATACAAATAAAATGCCCTCAATAGAGGACATGACAACAGCACGGCAATTCCTCCAAGCATTCCAGGCCAAGGGGAATTTAATGAATATTTCTGCCCCGCTCCCTGGCTCCAGCTCCATTTACAAGGCCTGTGGAGAAGAAGGTTGAATTGTGGTATGAGGAGGAGGAGGAGGAAGAGGATGACAAAGAGTCCATAGAACTGTATGGTTCTGAACAAGAGTTTGGTTCCCCTCCTTGACCCTTGGATAACTTTTCCTCACACTGTACTTTTATGAAGCATATCGTAAACACTGTCAACATCATGCTTACACAACTTTGAGGGCTCACACTATAGCTTGTGTGCACATACCCAGCAGTGTAAAAATGTAATCAAGCACAAGAACTCCACTCCGTGAAGTTCAGGTCAGCACCATGAATAGTAGGACCCTAGTCTCCAACTTCTACAAACTTTTATTAATGTATATCAAAGACAATAAAAAACGCAGCAATGCAGTGAGTTCGTAGCTCACCCACAAAACAGACTGTGTTTTACAGCATAATTCAAGCAAACACTAGGTTTCAAATTTAATCCTTCATGTCAAAAGCCAATGTGTCGAACAAAAAGTAGCACCACATGTTTGAAGCTTCACAGTAACCATGCAGTCCAGAAAATTAAAAGTCGGAAAGCACCTCGATCATCAGACATACCGACCCAGTGTCACAATGGTCCTTATTTGCTTATACTGTATATCGACGATCACAGTCATCATCATCAGAGCATCATGATGATGATTACCATGATCATTGATGTGTAAGCGTGTAGAGACCACCATGAGACTGGGTCGGCATGTTCGATGAGTGAGGAGCTTTCCAACTTTTAGTTTTCTGGGCTGCATAGTTATCGTGGAGCTTCAAATATATGGTGCTGCATTTTGTTCAGCACACTGGACTTTGAGACAGAGGATTTTATTTGAAACCTGGTGTTCACTTGAATTATTCTGTAACACAAAATCTGTTCTGTGGGTGAGCTACAAACTCTCTGCATTGCTGTGTTTTTTTTTCTTTTCATTGGCATTGATACACATCATAAAAAGTTTGTATAAGTTGGAGACTGTGGTCCTATGTTTCATGGTGCTGACCCACACTGTATTGAGTGGAGTTCTTGTGCTTGATTAAACCCTCAGCATCGCCTCACAGGAAACTGAGGAAGATGAGGATGAGGTGGAATTTATATATATAATAGGCTCAACTCCCACAAAAAGGTTGCTATTGTCCATACACAAATCCCTCAGGAAGACCACCTGTAAAATCATGCCAGCACCCACCTTGGCCACTGACATAGATAAGAAAATTGAGAAAAATTACCAGGTGGACAAACAAGGTTCTGAATACCTCTATTCTAACTCTGATCATGAGGTAGTGGTCCAGACTGCCACCTGTGACAAGGCCAAGGTGCCCGTTACTTCCCAGCCTCCTGAGAATGATTCCAAAAAAGCTGAATAGCATGGGGGAAAAGAGTTTATACTTCAGCTTCTCTGCTATTAAGGCAGGCAGCATACTTGGTCAACACAGCTCAGTACCAAAAAACCTTTTGGAACCCTATTGGCAATGAGTGAGATGCCTTCTCATGATTAGACACAGGATTTGGCTGAAACAGCAAAGACAGCAATAGAGGCCACTAAGTACCAGTTCGACAAGGCGGTGGACACCAAAGACATTGCATCCAGGGTAATGGCACATGCATTTTCCTTAAGAAAGTTTGCCTGACTTAAAACCACAAACTTATGCCAGGACACTTAAACAAAAAGCAATGGATTTTCCCTGTGAGGGAAACTATATGTTTTGTGATGAGACAGGGGCTTACATGAAAAATACTGGATGAATACAAAAACCACCTACAAGAGCAAGACTGAGAAGAAAAATGCCTCTATCTCCTACAGGCTGTATGGAAGGACATAGAGAGGTATACAGTAAGATACTTCCCCCATGCTTATATTTCTTCAGTGGTAGGGGTAGAAGGGGCACCAGGCATGCAGCTGCAATGCAGCTCCCAAAACCCAAACATAGCAAACCCCCTGACAAGTCTGCTCAGGTCACCCATTCATTGCCAATGTTGGGGGGGGGGGCTGACTCACTATTTTCAGGAATGGACAAAAATAGGCACATACAAGTGGGTTCTGGAAATAGTGAGTCAGGGTCTGTGCCTGCAGTTCACAGAATTTCCAAGACTGCTGAGCAACAAAATATTCTACCCATACACTCCAATAGAAAGAATCTTGTTGGAGATGATGGTACAAAAGTTACTGCAAGCAAATACAGTGGAAAAAGTACCTCCTTCCCAAGAGGGAAAGGGATTTTATTCAAGGTACGTTCTGGTCCAGAAGAAAAATGGGGCATAAAATCCCATTCTTGTCTTGAGATATCTGAACAAACACTTAAAAAAAGAAAAATACAAGATGGTAACACTGGGCTGAGTGATTCCATAACTGCAAACTGGAGACTGGCAAGGGTCACTGGATCTGAAAGATGCCTACTTTCACATACCAGTCAGGCCCAGCCACAAAAATTACTTAAGATTCAGGATAGGGAATTGCCATTATCAATTCACTGCCCTTCCCTTTGGCCTACCCTCAGCACCAATGGTGTTCAGAAAGTGTCTAGTCATTGTGGCAGCACATTTGAGGAGGCAATGGGTGGTGTTTTGTCCCTTATCTGAACAGTTGGCTAGTCTCAGGGAAATCACACTAGGAGGCCATGTCATCCCTCCTTCTGATGCAAGGCACTCTGGAGGGCATGGGCTTCCTCATAAATGTACAAAAGTCACAAACAGACAAAGGTCAAGTTTTGGACTTCTTAGGTGCAGAGCTAAATACCCTGCAAGGCAAGGCATTCCTTCCCAGACAAGGGTAACAAAACTGATTGCAGCTGCAATATCCTTCAAGACAGATCATCCCAGACCTGCAAGGGATTTCCTGCATTTACTGAGGCACATGGTATTAACCACCACAGTGGCACCAGCTGCCAGGTTCCAAATGAATGATATCCAATACCACCTAGGAAGCCACTGGTCCAAGATGCAGGATCCACTTTCAAAACTAATGCCAGTCATAAAGTGCCTGCTATGGGCACTGGAATGGCGGAAGGGAAAATGCAACCTCAGAGAGGGAGTTCCCTTTCTTCAGGATCCACCTATGGCCATACTCAAAACAAATGCCTTTCTGCTGGACTGGCGTACCGATGTGGAGTACCTTACTGTAATATAATCTACCTAATCACTGATAAAATGACTCTGAGGGATCATTAGTGGTTACTTTATACACTATATATATATATATATATATACATATATATATATATATATATATATATAGTGGCGTGGTCGCAGCACTATATTTAGGGTTGAGACGTCACTTCTATGTTAAAGTCAAACTTTTTCATGTTAAAGAGGGACTCTGGTCAAAAGTGCTACATTGCAGAATTAGAATAAGCATACCCCCAATGAATCTCACACCAAACAGTAGGTTTCTGTGTTACTTCATTTTAAAGTTATGGGCAATTTAGTAACCCTAATTTCACTACCTGTTCAGAAAAGCCAGTTTCAGTGAAGAGGTGCTGATGATGTCATCTCCTGAACTCACAGTCTAGCCCTCCCTGTCAGCAAGTTCATAGGACCTGTTTCTCCAATGCTAAAAGATCATTCTGCAGTGGTTTTCACAAGTAAAACAGGCAGCACCATTCTAAAAACATTGCTATAAAATCTATGTTTCAAGTTTTGTAACAAAGTTGACAAATTTGTATTTTAATGCTTTTTTTGGTGTGGTTCATTTCTCCAGAGTCGCAGGATGCTGAGTCAGCATGCCTCCAGGCTGCTGATACCATGTGAAGTGTTACTCTGCAGTGCCTGTTTGGAAGTTGTATTGCTACAAGTGTTGCAATGTTGGTAACTGCATTGCTGTTTATCAGTGTCTACTTCACTTTAGGTTTTAATAGTAGCCTTATATGTATTAATTCCTACTAGGTGTGAAAGTGAGCCTTGGTAAAACAAACAATCATTGTAATGTGGAATACAACGCGTATGAGCCTGAATATAGCTCAAGTAACAGCCTGTTAATGAGAAGACAGAAAATGAGCTCTGCTCAACTGAGTAGCCCATTCATTAATACTTTGATGATGAATAATATATTGATTGATTGATTGAGTGATTAAGCATTGAGCTGGCTACTGCATAGGAACTTTAAGTAAGGTTTCAAAACAGCACTACCTTTCCCACCCCATTTACAGGCTGATGGAATAATTGATTTAAAGTGCCATCTTGAGAAATCACCTTAATTGAATTATAGATGTGAATGATCACAGCCTTTCACCACATCAGAGATATCCAGTCTGCAAATCTCAGATTAGTGTGCTGTGATTTAGCATCCAGCAACCCAGGAGAAAAGGACCACAACAAAAAAGCACGAAACACAAAAATATGAATTTGTCAACTTTGTTACAAAACCTGAAACACACATAGGTTTTAAAGCAATGTTTATTGAATGGTGCTGCCTGCTTTACTGGAGAAAATCATTTGCACATAGTTTTTAAACTTTGGAGAAGCAGATCCTGTAAGCTTGCTGACAGGGAGGGCTAGACTGTGAGTTCAGGAGATGACATCATCATCAGCAGTTCAGTGAAACTGGCTTTTTTGAATAGGCAATGCATTTAGGGTTGTAAAATTATTTGTAACTTTTAAACAAAGTAACTTAGGGATCTCAATTTTGGCATGAGGCTGATTGGGGCTATGTTGTTCCATATTCTGAATTTATGGATGCCAGTAATTTGTGACCATAGTCCCGCTTTAATAACTTTTGACCCGTTCAATGGATCTGCCTGAAATTTGGTATGCACGGTGGGGCGTGATAGATCTCTTGATCTGTCACATTTCATTTCAGTCGGACTTATGGTCTTTGTGCATGAAAACGCAAAAAATGCAAAATTATCCAGTTTTGGAAGCAGGTTTTGGGATATTGTCCATGGCACTGCGCGGCCGTTGTGTAGTGTGCTGCTCTGTGACATAGCTTGTTTGAAAGAGCTTCACAGGCCAAACGTGCCACTTTTTGTTTGGTGAAAAAATATTGAGGCATTCAAAAGTTATAGCACTTTTAAGTTCCCATTATAAGTCAATGCGAAATGTATATGGTTATTTTGCAAACAAAGAATGGGGTTTTGGCCTTCTGGTCCCTCCTCAGGATCAAAGAATTTGCAGGCTCACAATCAAAGATTCTTTGATCCTGAGGGAGGGACTAGATGGCCAGATTTGGAGGGACCAGAAAGAAACTTTTACAATTAAATATCTCAGAAATGGTTTGGTCTTTTAACTTCAAATTTAGAGGGTGTTGGGATGTCCTGTAGATGTGAATGATGGTGCTTAGGTGTCAGAAAATAAATTAGTTGAGGAGATTTGGCATGGAGCAGTTTACATTTTGTGAACAGCATTTTGCATTGTGGTACTGGCTTGAAATGTATGGGGTAGCTAGCCTTACTGCCATGGACATACTTTTCAGTCAATAGGTGTATAAAGTGTAAACAGGTGCAGAATTCTGCCATTCTGACCAATGAAAATCTAAAATTTTAAAATGTTATACCTCGGACACGATTTGGTCTTTTAAATTGAAATTTGCCGGATGTTGAGGGGTTGTCCTGTACATGTGAATTATGGTATTTAGGTGTTGAAAAATTAAGTTGCTGCAGAGATACTGTGTGACACACTTTACATTTTGAGTATAGCGTTTTGCATTGTGGTAGGGACTTATAATGTTAAACCTCACATTTTGCACGTTAATAACTTTGCAACCATTCAAAGGATTTGCACAAAATTTGGAATGGACAGTTTGGTGTGGTAGATATCTTGATTTACTAAACTGCGTTTCAGTTGGACATACGCTTTTTGTGCAGCGAAGTGCTAAAATATGCACTTTTCGCCACTTTTGTGCATTTTTTGTCTGTAGCACTGTGGGGACACCATGTGGGCTATTGGTCCAAACCTTGGGACATAGAAAGAGCCTGGGCCAAGGAATATGCCGCTTTTTGTTTAATGAAAAAATAGTAACCTGTTCAAAAGTTATTACAATTTGAAATTCCTATTATATCCTATGGGAAAATGTATACGTATGTTTGGAATGTTAATGAAAAAGACCAGATGGCCCTAGGAAAGACCAGATGGCCCAAATTGGGATGACCATATCTCAAGAACAGTTTGGTCTTTTTACTTGAACTTTGCAGGGTGTTGAGGGGATGTCATAGAGATGCGAACTATTCTGTTTAGGTGTTGGGGAAATAATTTGTTGCAGAGATATTCAGTGACATAATTGACATTTTTCCCATAGGATTGCATTGCAGTCTGTGTCATGACTTTTGGTACCGTTATCTCGAAAATTAAGTGAGATACAGACTTTTCGGTATAGGTGGCTTAGATCACCATTAGGTGATCTACCCACAAGAAAAAGATTTACATTGTAGAGTAAGCCTACAGTAGAATTTTGCTTGTACATTGCACAGTTCATGAGATATTGTGAAAGTACTGTCACAAAGCTTTTTTGATTTTGTCTGTGGTGCTGCACGGCCATCATGTGGCATGCTGCTCTGCAACTTTGCTCAGTTGAAAGAGCTTGGGTCAAGGAACATGCCACTTTTCATTTGGTGAAAAAATATTAATCCATTCAAAAGTTATTAAAGTTTTAATTTCCCATTATAGGTCAATGGGGAAATTTATATGGTTATTTTGTGAAAGAAGAGTGGGGTTTTGGCCATCTAGTCCCACCTCATTATCAAACAATTTGCAGGCTTGTGATAAAAGAATCTTAGATCATGAGGAATTCTTTAATTGCCACTGCCATCATCTTGTTTTTAGTTTACTGTCGGAAACATTCAAATATCTCTGACCAGGGGGGACTTCTGAGGTGAAACTATGGTGGGTTTTGCTCAGGGGTCTTGCCTCTATCGAGCCATGCCTGTAGTTTCTTTCAAAATGGCCAACAAAATAGAGTTTTTAACTTTTTTATTCATTTATTGTGGTTCGTTAATGATCTTTAATCGTGAGCCTACAAATTCTTTGATTGCAAGATTCTTTAACTGCGATCTTTGATCACGAGGGCATGACTAGATGGCCACTTGAAAAAATCAATTTTTCAGCTCAGGGGTGGCTTATTAAGCCAAATGAGGGTGGGTTTTGCTCAAGAGGCTTCGTTCTATTGAGGCATGACTGTGGTTTCATGTATGTCTGCCTAAAAATTGATTTTTAACATGTTTTATTGTTTGAGTGCGGACTACAAATTCTTTGATTACAAGCCTGCAAAATCTTTGATACCAAGATTCTTTGACTGAGATCTTTGATCGCGAGGGAGTGACTAGATGGACACTTGAAAAAAAACAATTTTCTCAGATCAGGGTTGGCTTATTAAGCCAAATGAGGGTGGGTTTTGCTCAGGGGGGCTTTGTTCTATCGAGGCATGGCTGTAGTTCCTTGCATTTCTGACTAAGAATTAACTTTTAACATGTTTTATTGTTTGATTGCGACCCTGAAAATTCTTTGATCTCGAGGTTTTAACTGTGATTTTTGATCACGAGGGCGCAACTAGATGGCCACATGAAAAATTTAATGTTCTCAGCATAGGGGTCACTTCTAAATGCAAACTAGGGTGGGATCTGCTCATGGGCCTTTGTTCTGTCTAGTCATGACTGCGGTTTCATGTATTTTTCTCTAAAAATTGTTTTAACATTTTTTATTCTTTGATCGTGAGCCTGCAAATTCTTTGATCTTGAGATTCTTTGATCGCGAGGGAGGGACTAGATGGACAGATTGGGATTGACCAAATAGCACAATTTTAAAAAATTTTCAAATTAAATATCTTGGAAATGGTTTGGTCTTTTAACCTGAAATTTGGAGGGTGTTGACAGCATGTCCTGTAGATGTGAATTACAGTACTTAAGTGTTATTTATTTTATTTGGTTTTTGTTTACTGGGTAAGTACACTAGACAACAATGTTGCCTACATTCAGGCACGACCCGGGAAAGTGCAGACAGGGGAGACCAGAGTCAACATTAAAGAGTATTTCATGACGCAGCATGAGGTGAGAACAAACATTTGAAACAGTATACAGCCAGGTACAGTCATTATCAGTGATGGCAAAGAGAAACAGATAACATTACATTAATTATTTTCATCTGATGATACATCAATGACTAAATTGAAACGACAAACAGCAAACAAAACTTAAATGAAGTAGCATTATAACAATAGGATTTCTGCTGGATGTGGGAAACTTTCAGATTTTGGAGACCAGCGAAATCAGTAAGTGCCATAGGGAGGAGAAAATGCTAGGAGAGAGGCTCAAGTTACAGCACAAGAGCAGCAGTCGGATTCTAATAGGTGTGCCCGAAGACTCAGTTTAAAGGCCTTGTGGGATTTTGAGAGTTTGTTGTGTGAGGGAATGGAGTTCCAGGAGTGGGGAGCAGATATGGCAAGGGATCGTTCTCATTTTTGTGTGAGACATCTGGGAATTTCAAGTTGGGTTTGAGCAGATGCACTGAGGAGGTATGCTTGGGAGGGCTGAGTTAATTGTTCGGCAAGGTATTTAGGGGACCCTGTTCTGATCATATTATCAATTGTACAGCATGCAGAATAGTGTATGAGTGAGTCTGGGGAGAGCCAATTAAGTTTCAAGTAGAGCAGGCAATGATGGGTAAGTCTGTGAGTGGAGAGAGCAAATCTGCATATACTGTTATAGCAGGTGCTACATTTCTGGAGCGCTCCTTTGCTAGCTTTAAGGTAAACCTGAGAGCAATATGTTAGAGCAGGGAGGAGAAATCCTTGTGCAATAGCAAGCTGGGCAGCATCATTGAGGGAGGACCTAATTTTAAAGGCAAGACCAAGTTTTGAGTAAACTGTCTTACATGTAGTTGCAATGTGGAGGTTAAAGTGAAGAGATGGGTCGAGAGTGACTCCTAGATACCTGAAGGAGGTAACACAGGGATTTATTTAACTCCAAAAATTGATTAGCGTTTTGCTCATAAAAGTGCTAAAACATTGTAAAAATGCATAGCATTGCCTTACTGTGTTTAACAAACATAACACTTCTAGAAAACCTATATAAATACTTTCTGTACAGTTAGCATTGTCCCCCCCAAAAAAACTGCTAATCAATTATTTAAAACCCTGTAACGAATTCAAGAGGGGAGTCATCTAGAGAATGTATAAATAAGTTTGGAGTAAGAGATCTGATTCTTTATGGGGGGCCAAAAAGCATAGTTACAGTTTTCTTAGCATTCATTAGGAGCCTGTTCTGTAGTAACCAGTCCTGCAAGCAGTTGAAGTCTGCTTGAAGATGTGCTCTTACTGATAAGGGATCTTTACCACTGGAGAGAAGCACCATGTCATCAGCATAAAGGATTAACGAGGAGGAGCAGGAAGGAGGGCAAGTTGTTAATGAAAAGGGAGAAAAGTAGTGGGTCAAGAATAGATCCTTGGGGGACTCCAACAGAGGTAGGGGAAAGATTTGAGATGGTGGATTCAATTTGGACAAATTGCAACCTCCCTGAGAGGTAGCTATCGAACCAGGAGATGATCAACAGGTCAAAGCCAAGCCGGGACAGTTTGGAAAGTAGCATACAGTGATTCACAAGGTCAAATGCTTTTGTGAGATCGATAAATATGGCCCCAGTGAGCAGGCTCTTATCCATCGCTGTAAGGACTGCATTTGTCAGCTGAAGTAGAGCAGTTGTGGTGCTGTGTCCTGTTCGGAATCTGTGCTGGGTAGGGGATATAAGGTTGTTAAGGTGCAGGTAATTTGTGACCTGAGTAGCGATGGCCTTCTCGAGAAGTTTATTTAGGGTAGAGAGAATGGCAATCGGTCTATAGTTTGACATATTTTTGGTATCCCCTTTTTTGTGACAGGGACAACACAAGCAGTTTTCCACAATGTTGGTACCGTTTGGGTTATTATGGAAAGATTAAAGATTCTTGCAATAGGAACAGCAAGGGCAGGGGTTGCCTGCTTCAAGAAGCTTAGCAGTAGCCCATCCGGGCCAGCAGATCCATAGGTGGATACTGATTTGAGGAGATGCAGCACTTCGGTGGAGGAGACTAATGTGAGATGAAAAGGGTTTCATGTGAAAGTTGCACCTCAGGAGGAGGTGAAAGAGGTTAGTTGAACTTCTCAGTGTATTGAGAGATCCAAAATTGTGCATTAAGAGCATTAGCAATAGTAGGTAACTTATTACAGTTTAAGTCATTCAGTGTCATGTCGGTAATGGCTGTCTTGGGCCTTTGCCCAATGAAATTTTGATGTGGTTCCAAAACCCTGGTATCACTCGCTGAAGATTGGAGAAGCTACAGTAGCTCCTTTAGCCTTCCAAATATCTTTTTGCAGGCATTTCTCAGTTGTTTATAGTTAACCCAGTCTTCTGATTGTTGGGACTTCTTTGCAAGGTCCAGGCCTTGTCTCTTTTATCATGGCTCAAAGGAGGTCTTTTTAGCCATTTATTAGGGAGCCCCTGAGACGCCTTTTTTCAGAGGATGTGCAAATCCTGAAGGGCCAGAAGCTGAGACATCAGGTATTCAAGTGCTGTGTTTACATCATCAGTGTGATAGATGGAGACCAGTCTATATTATTAATATCCTCAAGAAGTGCAGTTCGGTTTAGTTTGGCAAAATCCTGAAATTGAATGATTCTTGGGGGGAGTTTAAGGCAGTGGCCATTCCAGATACAGAACATAGGCAGGTGATCACTAATAGAATCCGAAAAGGTCCCTGCAGCAATTATTTTATTTGCTCTATTTGTAGCCATCCAGTCCAGGAGAGATTGGTGCTCTGAGTTGGAAGAGATGCATGTAGGGCTAGAGATAAGTTGAGAGAGGTTAAGTCGAGTGAGAGCTTCAGTATATGTACTGGCGTGACTCCCTGATAGGTCTAGGTTGAAGTCTCCCATTAGTATGACTTCAGATCTACCCTTCAGAGTGGCCAGATAATCCAAGAGCCCATTTAAGCCAAGGAGAGCCCCCTTTGGAGGATTGTAGGCACAGATCAGATTTAGCTTTTTATCACCACCTAGTTGTAGAACTGTATGCAGAGCTTCACAGTGATTTGTTATCCAAGACTGGAGTACAGAGACATTGAGATGCTCTTTATAATAAAGGGCAACTCCTCCACCTTTTATTGGTGGGGCGATCGGATCTGGACAAGCTGTAGCCGGTATTTTGTACATGGAATCAGGCATCTCTGGCCTGAGCCATGTTTCAGTTAGTCAAGTATGTCCGGACAGTACAGGGCTATCCAGGCTTTAAGTTCAGGAAAGTTTGCTGGTAAACTTCTAATATTCATGTGGGCAATTTTCATGCCCTTAGTGGGAAAACCATGAGAGTCATCCATGGACCTGGCATTCCAATGGGGCCAGGGTTAGATTCTATGTCTCCTGACAAGCATAAGCGCAGAAGCATCACCCAAACTTCTTTGTAGAATCTGTAATTACGCTGAGGGTATTTGGGCATGCTAGTGGGGTGGTAGAGAAGGAAATGCCCTAATTTGGAAGGATGAGTTATATGGAGGGACAGGTTAGGAGATGGGAGCAAGGTTCTAGTTGGTATAAGGTTGGAGAATACAAAGGAGAATTCTTCATGGCAGTGGGACCCAGGGTATCCAGCTGGTATGTTACATGAGAGATAGGAGAGGACAATTACGGTGGGTAGTAATCCTGATACCACCAGAAGTGACCTTGGGCATGCAAGAGAGAACATTATGTATGCCTTGTATGAAACCTCTGTAAATCAGAGGTAGATTGTCCCTTATAAGAGTAGAATATAAGTGACAGAAATGGTGACTTAAGGGTAGGGTGACAGGTGACACCTATAGTGAAGGCAGTTTGAGTGAAACCCTTAGTGGCCAGAGGTTGGCAGTCAATTATACAAGTTATTCACAAGAGGCAGGTATTCCAATAGAGTGCAGTTTATGAGTGGACAGGAGCAGGGGGAATTTGAAAAGGTGAGGGGAAAAGATAAAACTGGGATACCCTCAGTCTGAGTTACTTTTCCAGACAAAATAAGTGTAGAACAGAGGCAAACATAAAGAATAGGCAAGAGTGAGTGGAGAAAAAAAAAAAAAAGGACTGCCTCGCTAGTTTGAATTAGGACTGAGGCAGCAAGGGGGAGGGGTAGGACTGCCCTCCAAGTGAGTTTATAGGTTGGAACAAAAGTGGGTAGAATTACAAGCGTATTTAATTAATGGTGGAGGAGGGGTGGGGGGTGGGCAAAATTTCAAGACTGCAAGCAGCACTGCATTAGAGGATATGCTAAAATGAATTAAACAGCAGCTGCAGTGTACCAGAATCAGCAAAAGTTAATTAAATCAAGGTAGACAGGCTAGAGTGTATCATAGGCACAGTCTTAGGCACAGTCTTGTGAGTCAAAATACATTAATTTCCTTGAGTTTAAAGTGGCTGCAGCAGCGAGTACTACAGCGCCAGGGAGCTGAGCAGAAAAAAGGCGCCGAAGTTTAAAACCGAGCACAGTCTTGAGATCGCGTACCTTCTACTGCCAGCCTTGTAACCGGGAACGAGGGAGCTGGGGAGGGCTTTTCAACAACCGTAGCTCTCTCGACCCTGGGGAAAAGAGAAAACATACAAGGGCTTAAATACATTGAAAATCAGGGCTGAGTCAGACAGTGAATATGCACAAAGGAGTTAATCAGGGGGACGGGGAGGGGATTAGAACTTAGCAGCAAGTGAGAAGCAAACAGAACAAATCAGTAGGAATGAAACAGAAATTGTAAAAGGCACACTTTCAGCTCAGTTTTATACTTGGGTAACTGGAAAAACAGCGAAAATTTCAATTTAAATTTCAATTCAAATTAATTAAACAGCAGCTGCAGTGTACCACCAGCCACCGTCCCCCCGTAGTACACTAGCTAATAGTGCAAACAACAATGTAATAACTAGAACTCAACTAATAATATGCACACACCAGCCACCGTCCCCAACAGTACACTAGCTTATAGTGCAAACAACAATGTAATAACTAGAACTCTACTCATAATATGCACACACCAGCCACTGTACCCCAGTAGTACACTAACTTATAGTGCAAACAATGTAATAACTAGAACTCTACTAATAATACGCACCCACCAGCCACCGTCCCCCAACAGTACACTAGCTTATAGTGCAAACAAACATGTAATAACTAGAACTCTAGTAATAATATGTTTCAAGCCTGCAAGCAGTACTGCATTAGAGGATATGCTAAAATGAATTAAACAGCAGCTGCAGTGTACCAGAATCAGCAAAAGTTAATTAAATCAAGGTAGGCAGGCTATAGTGTATCGTAGGCACAGTGTTACATTTTTGTGGAAATATTTGCATGATGCAGTTTACATTTTGCAGACAGTGTTATTCATGGTGGTAGTGGCCTTAAATTACTAGGGTAGCTAGCCTTACTGCAATAGATGTACTTTTCAGTTGTTAGCTGTGTAAAATGTTAATAAGTGTGAAATTCTGCCAGTGTGATGAATGAAAACCTGAAACTTTCACATTTTATATCTCAAAAACAGTTTTGTCTATTACATTGAAATTTGGAGTGTGTTGATGGGATGTGCTGTCCATGTGAATTATGGGGTTTAGGTGTTTGAAAATTCATTTGCTGCACCCATATTGCATGACAAACTTTATGTTTTGCATATGGCATTTTGCATTGTGGTACTGGCTTCACATTTATAGAGTGCCTAGTGTTACTGCCATGGAGGTAATTTGTAGTAGTTAGGAGTCTGACATGTAAACAGGTGTTGAATTATGCCACTCTGATGATAGACACTTTGCTTTCTTTCAAGGTAGTGGGCCCCACACTCCCAACCATGTGCGCTGACAGCAATACATATGGTATTCATTACTTGAACTCTTATCTTAGGCAGGAATTTTCAAGTTGGTGGGAGCACGGGGTTCAAAGGGCAGCGCTCCCACAAACTTATGCAACTTTCTACTTTTCTATTCTTTCTCAAAAAGTAAGGGAATTCTATGCAAAAATCTTTGTTAATGCATCATTTAGGGTTAAAACACAAAAAGTTAGGAAATTGGACCTTTAGAGTTGCCCCATCCCCCCCTCGTGGACCCACCCATCATCCCAAGGTTGACAGCTGACGGGGTGTGTCATTGGGATTGTGAGGCCTAAATGTCACCCCATTACACCTGTAATCATATTCACAAGCCACACTAAAGAAGAATAAGCTGCAGATCCTACTTCCTCCTACCCCCCCACTAGAATAGTCTTATGTCTGTCCCATGCATTCTTGAATTCCCCCACTATTTTTGACTCCACAATCTCCTCAGGAAGGCTGTTCCATGCATCCATAACCCTCTCAAGGAAACAATACTTCCTCACATTACCTCTGAGCTATCCCCTCTCTATCTTCAAATTGTGCCTCCTTGTTCTTGCACATCTCTTTTTCTGAAAGATGCAATCCTCTTGGGCTTTGTTGATTCCCTTGAGGTACTTGAAAGTTTCTATCATGTCCCCCCTCTACCTCCTTTCCTTGAGGGTATACAAATTAAGCTCATTTAGTCTCTATTTGTATGACTTCTGGTGCAGACCCTGCATCATTTTGGTTGCCCTCTTCTGGACAGCCTCCACCCTGTCTATATCTTTGTGGAGATGGGGTCTCCAGAACTGCATGCAGTACTCCAGAAGGGGTCTCATCCACTGTCTGAACAGAGGGATAACAACTACCTTTTTTCTACTGGTGATGCCTCTCCCTATTCATCCTAGTATTTCCCCTAGCCCTCCTTACTGCCTTCTCACATTGCTTGCCCACCTTTAGGTCATCTGATATAACTACCCCCAGGTCCCTTTCCATTTTTGTTGTTGTCAGTATCTCACCCCCCATTGTGTACTGTTCCCCTGGGTTATTGTTTTCCAGGTGCATTACTGTGCACTTCTTTGCGTTGAATCTAAGCTGCCATACATTTCACCATTCCTCCAACCTTGCCAAGTCCCTTCTCATCCATTCCACCCCATCTTGTGTATCAACTCTGTTGCAGATCTTTGTGTCATCTGCAAAGAGACATACTTTTCCTTCCAGTCCCTCTGCAATGTCACTTATAAACATATTAAAAAGGACCAGACCCAGTACCAAACCCTGCGGTACCCCACTAGTAACCCCCCTTTCTTCACTGTGGACTCAGAAGAGAGCTCTGAGTTATTACTTGGACCACACAAGGAAAGTAAAGTCCACTATCATACAGTTATTTGTCACCTATGTGGAAGTGGGGAAGGGGAAACCAGCATCCAAGAGAATCACTGCTCATTGGATATTTTCCTGCATACAGTTCTGTTATGACAAAACTTGCAAGCTGCCACCTGAAGGCCTTAGTGCTCACTCTGCAAGGGGCACCTCAGCCTCTCTGGCAGCATCAAGAGGTGTTTCCCTACAGGAACTCTGTAAATCAGCTACCTGGAAAACCATACATACTGTCACAAAGCACTACTGCCTGGACATACAGTCCAGAAGGGATGCCAGCTTTGGCACTGCTGTCTTACAGAAACTTTTCCATAACAGAGTCTGTACCCAGCCTTCCAAGGTTCTTCTATGGAGTCTGCAGTTGTTAAGCATAAGTGAGGGATTCCTGCAGGTTGAAGAAACATTTACTCACCGTTGTAGTGATGTTTCTTCCAAAGGGATCCTTTACTATACTTAACAAACCTTAATCCCTGCCCCCCTTCCAGAACCTGAAAAAGGGTTAATAGAAGAATCAGTTCCTTTTGTTTGCTTGAGCATTACTTGTTACAGTACCTTTGCAGCTGAGACTCTGTGATCTCAGCTTTTTAATTATTCTTAGCATTTTTAAATAACTCTGCCATGTAAAATGGTGTTTTCAAATGTTGTAGAATACTTTTTGATATATTTGTTTTGGTAGCCATTTAGCTAGTTTAGTGATCACTGCTCACCCTAGCTTTAGAAATAAATCTGAATTTACATGCAGAAGTCAGTGTGACCACACAGCAGGGTTTGAATTTCATTCTAAGTTCTCTAATTAGTATAAAATTCTAAAGCTCCAGGGCAGCTCATTCCAGGAGAATGACTGCAGTTGTTAAGCATAGTGAGGGATCCATTTGGAAGAAACAACATTACTATATTGACTAATGTTTTCCTCCAGTACTCATCCCTGAGAAATGCCCTTGAGAACTTCCCTTCACTTGGAGTAGTGTTCATCCACCATCACAGTCCACTTCCTCACTTAAGCCAGTTTGCAAGCAACCTTGTCTCTTGCATACAGCATGGGTTTGCTATGCTCAGACGTTTGCCAAACACCAGAGTATCCAGGACCTTGCTGAAGTCCAGATGGAGTATATTCATAGCTCTGCCTCATCCTCCTCTCTAGTTACCTCCTTGAAGCAGATGATTAAGTTGGCTTGCCTTTTAAAGCCATACTGAGAAGTGTTAAGAACGCTGGCTTCAGCCAAGTAGTCCATTGTTCTATACTTGATGATGGCCTCCAGAACTTTGCCCAACATTAATTCCAGACTGACTGGCATGTAGTTGTATGGATTTACCCTCTACACCTTTCTGGAGAGGGGGGACGACACAGGCCCCTTTTCAGTCTTCTCTCACCACACCTGCCTGGGCACACTCCTAAGAGATTACTGTATGTGGCACCCTCAATTCTTTCTTTAGCTCAATTTTGATCTTTAATGTGTCATGCTAACCCCTTGGCAACACATTCTGTTCACGGGCACAAACAGGGTTAACACCAGTGAACACCCCCAGATGCTTCCACAACTGTGAAGCTACAAGGCATTGTGAAATAATGCTTACCGCTTGTTAACAAGTTAAAAACTGTGCTGTTCTGTTGGTGGCATATGCCAAATCAGAATGCTACCTGGAAATATCCCATCCCTACTTCCCTCATATCATTTCCCAGGTCATCCAGCCATTCCTTCCTCCAACTCCCTTCCCATCTTCAGTGAATGATGACCCTTGTAATTTAATACACACACCCTCTCTGCATTGATAAGACTCTTTGGTAGCCTGGAAATGTAGTGGTTTCCATTTCTGAATGGCCCTGTGGGTCATTTATATGGCTGCCTTTGCCCTCTTTCTTGAACTACCACAATGACATTTGTGGGTGCTTTGCATGTAGTTGAGACCCCCATGGTGTATGCTCACAGGGTTGCAATGTTGGTGCTGGTACTAAGTTGTTCCAGTGACTAGTAATTGCCTAGACAAGTTGCTAAGAACTGGGACCATGATTTGATTGAGATAATTAGTCTTTTTAGAGTCATTACAACTAATACAAAATTAGATTAGATGTTTTTCAACTGCATCAATACAAAACAGGTTAGATTTTGCTTGTTTTCATGTAACTCCAGTATGACAGAAAGACTTTCCTATTTAAACAAAAAATAACTTATAATGACTAAATGGGCAAATGAGGGAAGCAAATATAATATAATAGGGGTGGAAAATGGATACCAGTAGCAGCAAATTCTCTCATATTTCAAGTATGCTGTGCAATGTGGTAATAGATGCAAGTAAGCATATATGGCATTATTGGGGCAGAGGAAAAAGAACAAATATGTGTAGCAGAAATATAATGTTAAAGTCAAAGTCAAAGTCAACTTTATTTAAAAAGACGCCCAATCCCAAAGGCTCTGGGCGCCGCACAAAACCTATACAGTGTGTCATACCGTGTACAGTTAGGTTAAAATAACATACAAATAACTTAAACCCCAAAAGCCTGCACAAATAAAAAGGTCTTAAGTCGACTCTTAAAGGCCTCTATAGTGGGGGCCTCTCTCACTTCAAGTGGCAACGAGTTCCAGAGAGCTGGAGCAGCAACTCCAAAGGATCGATCCCCTGCTGATTTCAACCTAGCTCTCGGAACTGTGAGGAGGCCACCACCAGAGGAGCGGAGATCCCGGACAGAGGTGGATGGTACCAGGAGATCAGAAAGGTAACCAGGGTCCTGTCCATGTAGGGTCTTATAGGTGAGAAACCCCACCTTGAACAAAACTCTCCACCTGACAGGCAGCCAGTGCAATTCGCGCAACACCGGAGTAATATGACAGAACTTACTTTGTCCAGTCAAAAGCCGGGCAGCAGCGTTTTGCACTAGCTTTTGCACTAACATGTTGCTCTGAAATGCAGTCTTAATGTACACAACAAACAAAATAAGCTTTAGTTTACCAGAGATGCTGCTGCTGCTCATCTGCTAGGATAATGAAACATTTACTGTAGGTGAACAAGTTTTCCAGTCTCCAAATGCCTCTTCATCAAGTATGATTGGAGTGCACATTTGATGAAGTGATCCTTGGGGGTCTCAAAAGGTTTTATTTCTAAACTATTTCTTAGCCTAATACAGTTATCATCTATGTTGAATAAAACATTTTTTGTTTGTCTGTGCTTTCTACTGGCTACTATGCTACTCTCTAAATAGGAGTTGTAACAAAATGCAATAAGTAACTTGTAATGTGAAATGATTTGTTTTGGCATTTTTAACCGTATCTCATCTCTGTGTTTCTTTATGGTTGAACTGAATCATACTGAGCTTGCTTTTTTTCAATAATGTCTTTTGTCCTCCTTGATCAGAGCAGGCTAGCTGTATTCAGCTTCTGTCCCCAACTACCCCCACCAGCAACCTCCTCACTAGCACTTATCTGCTAGCTATGTTGCCCACAGATTTCGCACATGTGGTGGACCCAGGAGGAGAAGGGCTGTCCTCCCTCTGAAACATGCATCCATATATGGCTGGCAGGGGTCCTGGCAGTTGTGTGGGTGAGGGGCTGGTGCACACAGCATCATTCACACCAGCCCCATCATTCATTTTCCACCTTATTTTATCCCTTCCTGCAGCTTCCATTCCTTCATGCTGTCTCTGACTCACACTACCACCAGGCCTTCTCCTTGTGAAAGTCTTGCAACAGTGCAGACAAGCCCTTTCTCCCCAGGAGAGGAGAGACATATGTTGGACACTCAATTGTCTACCCCAGGTGACCCCCCAGCACCTGAGACTGCTCCCATCTTGAGTTACCATCATGGTGGGCATTAGTGTTACTGACACACCACTGATCCAGCTAGCACTTTGCACTTTTAACAGCATCATTGTTCCAGATCCCCTTCCCCAAAAAGAGACATCACACTCAATATTGTAGATTTGGCTGCTCAGTCAGCAAAACCTTTTATTGTCCACACAAACATAAATAATATACATTTTTACAATATTGAGTTCCTCTTATTTTCTCTGTCATATTTTTATTCCACTCCTCTTTATTCTACTTTTGTTTTCTTTTTGTTTTCTCCCCCAGGCGTCGAAACCAGAGGGGGTCCCATTCCATTCCTTACCCGGATGTAAACCCGAGCTGGTCTTATACTTTCTCTCTGGGCAGGTCCAATTCCTGCCCCCCTTTTTCTTGTCCACTTATCAGGGTGTCCATATCCTTTACTTTCTTCCACATCTTAAGTCCTCCATTTTGTTTTCCCTAACCCCCCCATACCCATTCCCCCCCTTTTACCTACTCAGATCTTTAATTCCTACCTTCCATTAGCTTGCCTCCAGCTTGCATTGGATGGAAAGCTTCCCCCTTTATAGGAACCTCTTCAACCACTGATTTATGCCCCTACCTAGCTCTGTAATGAATATGTGGTTTCCCCTCTGGGATAAGTGTATCCCATCCATCCTGTACAACCCATGTATGCTCTCCTCTGTCTCATCATGTCTAATGGCTGCTCCTCCGTTCTCTATCATAAACCTCCCCACTCTACTGTTCATTCTCCTCCTCACTTTTTCTATGGCCTTGTGCAGCCTGGCTTGTCTCCACACTCTACATGGAATCATTTCGGACCACATGATTGTTATCTCTGGCCACCATGTCCTCATGACCTTGAAATCCCTTTGTATGCTATAAAAAAATTTCTAGCCAGGGGCCATGTCCCAAGTCATTCCCGACCAGGTGTATTATCAGGAGGTCTGGGTCCTTGTTGTTCTTTCTCATCTCTAACATTAAAGGAAGGAGCTGCCCCAATCGCATTCCCCAAATTCCTTTCCACAGGATCCTTATTCCTTTGTGGTCATAACGCAGTTGCCTTCCACCTTTTTTCCATGCTGCCTCCCTTTCCGCCCAATAAATGTGTGAGTGTCCCACCATCCATATGTCCTTCCTTTTTCGTATATCTATAAAACCCAAAAGAAACAGTGAGGCAGGCAACAACCACTTGCAAAAATTAATTCATTTATTTTTTTCTTTTTTTCCCCCTCCCCTTTCATTCCCTCTTCCTGTACCTTATATTTTCCTTTCTTTCCTGTAGGGAGACAAAACTGATAAAGTTAGTGTGTTGTTCCTCTAATATATTTCTTGTAGCAGTCTGATGCCCATCGACCCATGGCTTTCATGCCCTCCCCCTTTTTTCCTTGGGAGGCCGTCTCTGAGGCTGCCCCAATCTGGAAAGAATGAGTTGAGAACCTGTCTGAGTTTTTCCCCAGCTCTTTAACGCTCCGCTTTAACACCCCAGATACTTGACTCCCTTTTACCTCCTTCCCATTTTCATGTACAAAATAGAGGTCCTCTTGTTTTGGCCTATCTCAGTGGAAGTCAAGCATCAGCCGGCATGGGCACATATCCAGGTTCTCTTTTGGCTCGATATTCACCCTGTACCCCTTGCCTGTCTGATCCATCTTTGACCTTGCAATTATGAGTATGTGCCCTATTTCTCTCCATTCTATATCCTCCCACTGCAGGCCTTCTCCCGGGGAGGGTGTAGCGGGTCTGACTATTTTGGACACTCTGAATGCTCACTTGTATAACACCATAAACAGTGCCCTGAATAGGATTACTTCATACAGGTTGTAGCAAACCTCTGACAATTTTCTTAGTATCTTCCCTAGTAAGTGTTCAGTGATTGGTTCTCTCTTATCCTTCTCCTTCCCTTTTATCCTTTGCCACCCCATCATCATCCTTCTTACTAGAATAATATTGCACGTCTCCCCCCAACCTTTCATCCGGCAGACCCATCATATGGCCGCTAGATGTGCTTTTACTGTGGCGCAGTCTGTTCCTTCCTCCCAGTTTTCCATCACAAATCTCCCCACTTGCTCCTCTGTGACCGCCTCACTTACCTCCATGTTGTGGTGAGATCTGAAAGCTTGGAAGGCCCTCCATGAGCTTTCATAAGCTTTTAGGGTGTTGTCTGCCCATGCGCTTCGAAAGAGATATGCTGCTCCCTCCAGCCAATCTCCCATAGCTCCTCTGGGATCCTCTCTTCTGTCAGATCTGTGCTGGGAGCCAGTGTCCGAAATCTTCCCATCTGTAATCGGGAGAGGCTGTCAACAATGGAATTGCTTATTCCTACAATGTGCCTAGCCATGAAACTCATGTTAAGCCTCAATCCTTGCAGCACTAACTGCCGTAGGATGTGGAGTACCAAGACCTACCTTGACCCTCTGTTGTTTAGCACATCAATGACTGCTCTGTTGTCACACCAAAATGTGACCCTCTGGTTCTGCAGCCATGGTCCCCATATTTTTGTCACTGCCCATATTGGAAAAATCTCCAGGAAAGTGATGCCCTTTGTCAGACCCTCTTCGACCCACCTTTTTGGCCAGGGTTCTGCTATCCACTTTCCTTGGAAGTAGGCGCCTACTCCCTGCCCACCTGAAGCATCCGTGTACAGTTCCAAATCCATGTTGAATAGCCACTCCTCCTGCCAAATGGCTATCCCGTTGTGGTTTTCTATGAATTGCTCCAATATTTTTAAGTCTTCCTTGGTCTCCCTCCCTATACTGACCCAGTGATATGGTTTTGAACCCCCCGCTGTAGCCCTTGCCAGACGTCATTTAAATGCGCATCCTGGCCCGATCGCTCTACACCCAAAATTCACGTGCCCCATCAATTGCTGGCTGTTAATCAGGGGCACCCTTTTTCTCTTTCCTACCTCTACCAACAATGTCCTTAGTTTGTTTATCTTCTGAGTTGGCAAATGGAATCGACCACATTCTGCATCTATCTCTATGCCCAGGAATTCCAAGCACCTGCTAGGGCCTTCTGTTTTTTCCCTAGCTAATGGTACTCCGAGCTCCCTACACATCTCTTGAAAATCCTCCATAATCCTCTGTACCCCTTTCTGACCTTCCCCTATGAACAAAAAAATCATCCAGGTAATGCACTACCGTGTTGTGACCGTACCTGGCTCTGAATACCCATTGTAGCCATGTGCTGAATTTTTCAAATGTGGAACATGCCACTGAACAACCCATCGGCATGGCCTTATTAAAATAATACTCCCCCGTGATCTGAAAACCCAACAATTCCCAATCTTCCCTGTGAACCAGCAATAGCTGGAACGCGGACTTGATGTCAGTCTTTCCCAGCCATGGGGTACGCCTTGCTCTGATGATCTCTACTGCGTCCTCCAATGTCCCATATGACACCCTACTATCCTCCTCCAAAATGTGATCATTGACTGATTCTTTCTCTGGATAGGATAGGTGGTGAATTACCCTATATTCACCTGCTTGCTTCTTTGGGACTAGCCCAGTGGGGATACTCACAGGTGGTGGAAAGGCGGGTCTTTGAACGGTCCCTCTATTCTCCCTGTCTCCTTTTCAGCATCGATTTTTGCCTTTAAAAGTGCCTCCTTGCCTTTAATTGAGTTTAAATTTTTTGCCCATGTCCCAAACCTCTTTCCCTGGTAATGTAAATTGAAACATTTTTGGAAACCTTCTACTAACTCCCACCCCAACCCCTTATTTGGGTATTCTTTCATCCATTGCTCCATTAATTTGGCCCTGATCGGGGTTTTTCTAGCCAGAAATGACCTTTCCTATCTTCCCCCTGGTTGAAACACTCTCCCACCCGTATGTCCCCTCCCTCTCCATGTGCTATCTCTCTGCACCCCTCTGTAGCCCCCCCGAAAGGAGCTGCTTCCTTGTCCTCCCCCAGGGTTAGCTTCGCCATAAGATCTGCATCTTGTGGCAGGGTGGGATCCCCCACATTTTGAACAAGTGTACCAAAACTTGCAGCCTGGGAAGGAACAGTGTGCTCTGTTGTATCCCCAACAGCACTTCTGATACCGTGGCCCTTCCCTCTCCCACTCGCTTTCCACTCCCCTGGCTACTGTCATGGTTTCCCACCATAGGTCATTATGTCTAGAATCCCATCTGCAGTGCTCTTCATAGTTGGCCATTCGGGTCCTGAACTTCTCATCATACTGTAACCAGTTAGTACCTCCCATCATCTTATATGCATTTCTTATGATCAAGGAGAAAGCTAATAAGGGAATGCCCAATTCTGGCTTTTTCTCCTGGGCTACTGCACTATAATAAGTGAAACCCAGGGTCCAGGCCTCCCATGATTTCCCTTTAAATGTGGGCCCCCTCTGCTCCTCTCCTTTTTTGACCAGAACTACTGGGGCCACCAATTCTTTCTTACTGAAACTCTCCTTTTTTTCATAGAGCTCCACTGTTTTCTTTTTTTTTATTTAAAGTTTATTGAAAAAGTTTTAAAATTTTACACCACAACATACAATGGCAGACATACATGATCATGAACATGGTACATTAGACAAGTGATAACCTGAGTCAGCCCCCCCCAACTGCCACCCTCCCCCCTCCACTCCCACCATCCCTCCTCCCTACCCATATTGAGCACAAAAAATCCATCAAAGAAACATCTTGACACAATTCAAGTACCGACTTAATAAACTGGACACAAAAGAGCCTAATAGCCGATATGATCTTATTGTAGAGAGTATAAGGTATATAAGGGGTCCCAGATTTTCTTGAATTGCTCCATTCTATTATTAAGACTGGCAATGGCCCTTTCTGTGCTAAGATTCTCCAGAAGCTCGGACAGCCATTCGTTATAGAGGATCTCATTCTGGTCAGTCCAGTGTTTTAATACAAGCTTTTTAACAGACATAGCTATTAAAGTTATGTGATACTTATGAACTCGCACTTTGACCTCGGATAGATTCCCCCACAATACATACTGCGGGCATAAACAAATCTTTAAGCCCCAACATGGGATCTACCAATTGCTTAATAGCAGTCCAGAGGGGAGATACTTTGGAACAAAACCAGAATACATGAAGAATCGTACCTTCCTCCAGCAAACACCTGGAACAAGTCGGGACGGGTTTTACGCCCAGTTTAAATAACCATGAAGGTGAGTAATATGCGTTATGCAGGATATACAGTTGCATTAGTCTAAGCCTGTCTTGAGTCACGAATTTGTGACAATTATGCCGAAATTTCGGCCACTCTATGTTATGATTAGGAAATAAAGAGGCCCATACTTCCATGGGCCCAGAACAGTCAGGGAATTTCCAATCATGGATAGTACTATAAATTGCCAAAGAGCTCCACTGTTTTCTTATCTACCAATACAAAGATATCAATGAATTCTCCCTTCCAGATTTTTTCCTTTCTTGCTAGTGGCACATGGTCCCCTATTCTAACCCCTCCACCCCCCCTTTTTCTGCTCTATTGTTTCCTTCTCCCCCTCATCTCCTGGCCTTTTCTCCTTTTCCTTCTCTTCTAACTCGCCCATAACCTTCTGCAACTTCTTAACACCAACCTCCCCCATACCTAATAATATTTGCTCCACATACTTCTTCATGATACTTTCTAGCATCAACACTGTACCTGTTTCTCCTTGGGGCTCCTTTGATGGTTTGCTTGTTGCCTTGGGTCCTGGCTCTGCTCCCCCTGTGGTCCGTTATTCAGGGCCTCCCATCACTGCCCACCTCCGGCCAGCTAGCTTTGGGTGAGGGAATGTTGGGTCCCAGTCCTGGGTGAGGCCTAATCCCCTACCTTGGGCTGGGTTCTGGATCAGGCATCAGCCCCCCCCGGACTGGGTGCAGATGTTGGGTCAGGTATTGCATGGGTTGTTGGTTGCCGCCCAGGCGAAGCTGCTCTTGGGCATTTTGGCACCGGTGCCCCTGCTCCCTTCCCTTTTTCTTCTGCCCCGCTCTGCCCCTTCTTTCTGACCCTGTCCTTCTGTGCTGGTACATCCCCCTTTTCTGTGCCTTCCACTGTATCCAAGACCTTGTGGGCCCTGTCCATGAGCTTCATGATCATTTTCATAGCATCCGCTTTCATCAAACTGCTTCCACGTGTGTTCATTCTGTCTTTTTCCTGCTCACAACAAAGAATATATTTTGTTAGTTCACTCTCTGGGTCTTTCCCTGTGAGTTGCTTCCCCTGCAAAACATTTTTTTTTTTAACAAAATGCTACTGCCTCCCCCTTTTTTTTTTTTGACCTTTTCCGCTATGGCTGTCCTCACTATTCACTGAAAAACACCTCATATCATCTTTCCCTCTTTTTTTTTATACAATTGGCAATGCGCAAGGTGATGCAAACCACCACACTAACAGAAACAGTAGTGGCAATGCACATGGTAACAGTAACAAAATTGCAAAGTGGTAAAGTTTTGCTTGCCAGTTTTATGCATTACAGTGCTGCTATAGCAAGAATTTCAACATGTGCCTTTTTAAGACTGCAACTATATCTGGCCAATTTTGACCTCTCAGCTAGCCCTCGTACCTCCAGCTATGAGGTAACTGACACTAACACCTGGAGTCTAGCTTGCTCTTCATGATTAGGAAATTTCCTGCATGTATTCTTATGTATATATATATATATTTTTTTTTATATTGCTCCCATTCTTCTCGCAGCCCTCCTTCGATGACAATGCCCATGATAGAGTAATCAAAAAACTTGCAAAAAAGGTCCCCTAATGCCCCCAGCAGAAAGCTTACCAAGGGCTCTTTAATAATATAATGTGCTTTGCAAGGACCCTGCTCCCTCTTGCCAACACCATCCAATTGCCCTTGGGCCTTTTGTAGCCCTTCCTGATTTACCTCCCCTCCCCCTGGCAAAAACTGCCTGCACCGCCCTCAATGCACAATGCTAAACCCAGTCAACAAAGGAGGTCTACCTAATATTGTCTCTGCTTTCCCTCTTTTTGGGCCCCTTTGAGTCTTTCTCTCTCCCACGATCTGCTAATCCTGTGAAAAAACTGGCTAATCGCACATTCCTAGTCATAGCCCCATCCCAAGTGCTTTTTCCCCCCGATAGCTGTTCCCTTTATATGAAACCTTTAGGCCATAACAAACGCAGTGAATGCCCGGCACTCCACCATGTGGCCCATTGTTCCGCCATGCTCCCTCGCCGCATCTTTGTCCTGTGCTCGCTTCACCGCTCCACCCTTTTATTTATTTATTTTGTTTTTTTTTGAAGGCCCATTCTCCTCCATGCTGCCACTCACTGGCATTCTCCATGTGGTCCTTTCCTCCACTGGCTTGCTAAGCCACCTCTTCGCCTTAAGGCCGCATTGGTAGCCTCCTGCCTGGTTAGGCCCACCCTCTTGTTGGGGCCCTGCTGGCTCTTTGGCCCTGACTTCTGCTGACTCTTTGTCCATTTTGTCCCCCATCCATGCTACTGTCCACCCTCCACCCCTCCCAGCCTCCTTCCCCATTCACAGTTCCCTTTCGGAAATCGCACCATGATGAAATCCCACATGGCTCCCTGAGCATGCCACGGTCCTCTCATTTCTGATCTGCTCCACTAGCCCACCATGTGGCTCTCCCCTGGATGCCCCAGTCCTGTCTCTCCTCCCCCTTATTACCCCTTCTCAGCCTGAAACCTGTACACCACCCTTTTCACCACTCGCTCCTTTCTCTGTCCCTCTCAACTGCCGCCTAATGCTAATACCCCATTTTGCACACCAGATAGTGCTCTCAGCCCTCCGGTTGCCCTCGTTTCTCCCTGAGGCTCTTCTCTCCCTTCTCACCACCAATTTCTTTTTCCTTAGCCTGATGCTAAAAAAAAAAAGGAAACCTCTGACCCATACCAGGATAATTATCCCATTGGTGAGGGGAGAAGCCCTTGGTTGTGGCAGCATCTGGGGATTTTCGCTGTAGGAGAAGAGCCTGCTACACCTTTTATGCAAATATCGCTCTACCTTTTTTCCTAGCAAGCCTGCTACATCTTGCTACAGCCCTTCTAGGCATGAACACCACACATTCTAACGCTAAACATTGACTAGCATTTTTTGCTCCATTCAGCTGACTCACCCCAGGTTCTTCTAGCAATTAGCTGGCTGTGGCATAACTTGAAACTGTGGTCTCCTGGCCTCAATCAAGTGTTCTGACCATACCCAAACTGCCTCTCCTTTTTTTTTAAACCACCTGCTACTTTCATTCAACCATCCTACTGCATCCCAAGCTTAGTGATCTCTGTCTGCACAAACTTCAAATAATATCCCTTTTTTCTTACCTTTTCCTAAGGAACTCACCGACTGATGTGCTAGGTTCTTTTTCTTGAAATTACTTACTCAAAGAAACCTAGCAGAAAGTGGCAGAGCCCCTCTGTTTTGGCCTTCTTAAACCCCTATTGCTCTGCCCCTCCCTGCCTGCCTTTGTTTTCCATTGGTCCTTATCCCCCACCCCCTCTGACACTCTGGTGACGTCATGAGAGAGACCTCCCCTTTTATGACCTCATTCTCCCTTCCCCCTCCCCCCTCCTGCCCCTGTTGCTATCCCAGCCTCTTCCCAGGGTCAGCTGGCCTGGAATAATGGTGGCTGCCCTTAATGGGAACCCATTTTATTCATATACGATGTCTGCCACCAAACAGCAAAACAAGGTTACCTATCTTGTGGCATTATGTTACAAGGTACTGCTTATTGATATATCAGATTCTAAATCTAATGCATGTGATTACTTAATGAACATTGGTTCATAAAATATTCCAAATTATTTATTATTTTATCAAATTATAATTATAATGTGATATGATAAGTGGAAACTTGCAATAGTTCACTAATTATCATCAACAGCTTAATCTGGTTCAGTTTCAGTTAGTTTCCATCTGCATCTTCCCACCTCCCTCATGACAAGGCTGAAAACAGAGAGTATTGCCTAGCTTTCCTTTCCTGTTCAATAAAAACAAAATGAATAAATGATCTGATATGACTTTTTGGCTTGGTGCAGCTCATAATTAGAATAAAAGGCAATACAGAAGTGTCATGTAATTTATTACAAACTGGATACTGTTATTCATTCATTACATCATGTTACAATGGCAAACAAAAATATGTTAAAATAAAAATGGAAAATAATAAAGAAATGTATATTATATTTTAAAAAGTAAATTTAGTAGAAAATCCCATTCTCAAACCAAGAAAAAACAAAAAAGTAGGGTCAGTAATATTATCTATACTGATTACCAGCTTACACTTAACGCAGGTGTTACAAATGTTTATTATTTTTTGAGGACCCTCACGTTTAAAAGCATAATATTTCTGACAAATATCATTTTAAATTGTTGGTTGTTTCACATGTATTTTTTTCTAGACATGCCTGATCACAGACAGTACTTAGAATGATAGAATATACTGTGGTTTTAAACTCAGTTTTTTATTCTTACATACTGAACCTATTTTGTATGTACTTTATTTGAAAATTGGTGACCAGGAGAGGAATACTGAGCCAGTGCTTGTTTCCAAGTGTGACCTGGGGGAAGTGGACATGGGATAAAGAAAATACATTACACAATTACATTTTACAGTTATAATAAAGTGCAATCAGAATAACATAATGACAACATGTACAAGTGCAGACAAAGCAGCAGTACAAACATAATCAATTAGCCAACCAGCAAGACACTCCAGGGTAAGATGACCATGGAAAAGGAACATCAGGGAGAGGGGAAAATGGGGGGAAGAGGGTGGAGGAAGGTCTTCAGTTGAAACCTGAGGGAGCCAGGGAAGGCAAAGAGGTGGATGTCAATGGGGAGCTGGTTCCAGAGTAGGGGAAGGTCTTATTTTAAATCTGTTTTCATCTGGTGTAACCCCTGTACATATGAAGATGGGTTGAGTGAATTAAACATGTACTCTTTGGAGCAGAGGAGGGAGAGGGGAGACATGATCGAGGCCTTCATATACATCAAGAGTATCAATAAGGTGCAGACGCAAGAACTATTTTATGTTAAGGGAGGCAGTAGAACAAGGGGGCATGATCTGAGACTAAAAGGGGGAAGGTTCAGGACCAATAGTAGGAAGTTCTTCTCCACAGAGATAGTGGTGGATGCCTGTAACAGCCTACCCCTTAAGGCCAAGGGAGGAAAAATGGTCAAGGGGTTCAAAAGAGCTTGGGACAGGCACAAGGGTATTATTCACCCATATATATATATATATATATATGGGGGGCAAATGGGAGGGGGTAGAAAGTATATACTTTGAGCAGACTAGATGGACCTCATGATCTCCTTCTGCCGTCATCTTCTATGTTTCTATATTTATTTCTGTAGTAGTGTCCCCTAGCCAGCAGCTCATATCTTCTAAAAATTATTTTGTATTGGAAGGTACTTTATTATGAAATATTTACTGCTGGGGTGAAAAATACCACCCACAGTATCTAAGCACAGTCTTATCAAACATATCCATCTGTAGTCTCACAGTGCATATCACTTTCCCCATCTTGTATTTCTCATTCAAATCACCACACCTCACCATTCCTTTCCAGTTGGGAATTTATTGTATCAGTTTTCTAGTGACACATTTCTGTTCTGCAATGGCCAGAACAAAAATTAAATATCTGTATACTTAAAAGTGTTCACATTGTGGAAAAGCTGCCAACAACACAGTATAGTATTTGCAGGTAAATTCCTAAGCTCTCCTCTCCATCATCTGCCAGTGCCATATTAAAGTCCCCCATTTACTAAATGTCCATAATGTGTGTGTGTGTGTGTATATGTGTGTGTGTGTGTGTGTGTGTGTGTGTGTGTGTGTGTGTGTGTGTGTGTATGTGTGTGTTTGTGTTCCTGCACATCAATCTCTCCAGTATTTGCTAGATTCTCTTATATCATATTTTCTTAAAGAGCTGCTATTGCTGTTTTCAACCTAGGGCAGGCAAGTCATACCATAGAAACATAGAAACATAGATTTTGACGGCAGATAAGGACCGCTTGGCCCACCCAGTCTGCCCATTTCCCTACCTAATGGATAAGCTGCAGATCCTAGTTAACCAGCAGCCTACTTCTTCCTACCCCCAACCCCTAGAATTGCCTTATGACTGTCCCATGCATGCTTGAATTCCACCACTGTTTTTGACTCCACAACCTTCCTCCGAAGGCTGTTCCATGCATCCACTACCCTCTCTGTGAAAAATACTTCCTTAAATTACCTCTGAGCCGCACCTTCTATCTTCAAATTGTGGCCCTTCTTGCACACCTCTTTTTTGAAAGATGCTGCCCTCTTGGACTTTGTTGATTCCTTGAGGTACTTGAAAGTTTCTATCATCGCCTCTCCTCCTTTCCTCGAGGCTATACATATTCAGCTTCTTAAGTCTCTCTTCATATGTCTTCCGGTGCAGACCCTGCACCATTTTAGTTGCCCTCCTCTGGACAGCCTCCATTCTGTCTATGTCTTTGTGGAGATTGGGTCTCCAGAACTGCACGCAGTACTCCAGATGGGGTCTCACCAACTGTCTGTACAGAGGGATAATAACTTCCTGTTTTCTACTGGTGATGCCTCTCCCTATGCATCCCAGTATCCTCCCAGCCCTCCTTGCAGCCCTCTCACATTGCTTGCCCACCTTTAGGTCATCTGATATGACTACCCCCAGGTCCCTTTCCATTTTTGTTGTTGTTAGTATCTCACCCCCCATTGTGTACTCTTCCCCTGGGTTTTTGTTTCCCAGGTGCATTAGCTTGCACTTCTTAGCATTGAATCTAAGCTGCCATACATTTGACCATTCCTCTAACCTTGCCAACTCCCTTATCATCCTTTCCACCCCACCTTGTTGATCAACTCTGTTACAGATCTTTGTGCCATCTGCAAAGAGACATACTTTTCCTTCCAGTCCCTCTGCAATGTCGCTTATAAAGACATTGAAGAGGACCGGTCCTAATACTGAACCCTGAGGTACCCCACTAGTAACCCCCATTTCTTCAGAGTGGACTCCATTTACTATTACTCTCTGTGTCCTATTCTCCAGCCAATTCTTTACCCAGGCTGTCATCTTGGGACCCACTTTCAGGCTGGCTAACTTGTATATTAATCTTTTGTGTGGGACTGTGTCAAATGCCTTGCTAAAGTCTAGGTAGACCATGTCCACAGCCCCTCCCTGATCTACTACTTTGGTCACCCAGTGAAAGAAATGTATCAGATTTGTCTGGCATGACCTTCCCGCTGTGAATCCATGCTGCCTTGGGTCCTGAGCCCCTCTGGCCTCTAGATACTCAACAATTCTTTCCTTCAGAAGTGATTCCATCATTTTCCCTACCACTGAGGTTAAACTAACAGGTCTGTAGTTTTCTGCTTCTGCCTTGCTCCCACTTTTGTGAAGGGGAATCACATTTGCCCTTCTCTAGTCCTCGGGTACCACCCCATCCTCCCATGATTTGTTAAAGAGGGTAGTCAGTGGTGTCACTAGTTCTACCTTTAGTTCTTTTAGAATTCTGGGATGAATCCCATCAGGCCCCATTGCTTTGTCCACCTTCAGTTTTAAGAGTTCTTCAGAACCCTTTCTTCTGTAAATGGGCTGGTATCAACTTCTGTATCAAGAGTGTTTCTACTGTTTGTTTTAGGTACCTCCCACTTCCTTTGTAAACACTGAGCAAAATATTTGTTTAGTATCTCTGCCTTTTCACAGTCACCTCTGCCCACCCTCTCTCCTCTTATTAAGCCTCACTAACCCTCCCTTGGTCTTCTTTCGCTCCCTGATGTACCTATAAAAGGTTTTATCCCTCTTCTTAACTGAGTTGGCTATCTTTCCTCAGTTTGGGCCTTTGCAATTTGACTGCCTTCCCAGCTTCCTTTGCTTTAACTGATACAGTTCTCTGTCCTGCTCCTTCTGTGACTCTTGTACTTCCTGAATGCTTTCTTTTCTCATGAACCTTCACTGCCACTTCCTTTGAGAACCATAGTGGTTTCTTACATCATTTTGTTTTGTTTATTTGCTTCACACAAAGGCTTATTACCTCTGTGATGGCAGTTTTTATTATTCCTCATTGTTCTTCTACCCCTCCTTCCTGCCAATTTGCTAGTGCATTCCTTAGGCACTCACCCATTTTGGCAAAGTCAGCCCTCCTAAAGTCCAGTACTTTTGCATTTGTATTGCTTGACTGTATTGCTGTGTTTATTGTGAACCATACTGTTCGATGGTCGCTAGTTCCCAGATGGCTACCCACTTCAACATCTGTGATCCTCTCTTCATCTCCATTTGAGAGAACCAGGTCTAAGATTGCTCCTCTCGAGTGGGCTCCACCACTAGTTGTCTGAGGATGCCCCTGTAGGGCATCTAGAATAACCCCACTTTTGAAGTGTCTGCTGCAACTGCACTCCAGTTAACATCTGGCATATTCAGATCACCCATCAGCAATATCTCACCTTTTTCTGCCATTCTAAGTATTCTTTCTAACATTTCCTTGTCCATTTCCTCCCCCTGAGAAGGGGGTCTGTATACAATCCCTCTGCGGATTGTGGTGCCATTGCCAGTCTCCAAATTTAACCACAGTGCTTCTTCTCCTCCCTGTTTTCCCTTTTGTTCTGTTGCTTTGATTTCTTCCGTTATGTAAAGAGCTACTCCTCCTCCTCTTTTACCCTCCCTGTCCCTCCTGTAGATAGTGTATCCTGGTATGTTTATGTCCCAGTCATGGTTTTGTGTGTACCATGTTTCTGTGACTGCCACAATATCAGATGTTCCTCCTCCATCAAGGCCACTAATTCAGGAAGCTTGTTACTCAGACTATGGGCATTGGTACTCATTGCTCTCCATTTTTTGATGGCTTTACCTTCTTTTGCAGCAACCCCCACTGACCTGTCTACCTCGGTCTTTTTCTCATTTAGTACCCTGTTTTGTAGGGAGAGGCTGGGATTTTCCTGTTGCTTATCAGTGCCTCCCCCCTTGACTAGTTAAAAAGCTTGCCAATGAAGCATTTAATTCGATTGCTTAAAAGACTTGTTCCCTTCCTGGACAGATGCAGACCATCCTGCCAGTATAGGCTGGTGTCCCTCCAGGTGGAACCCCAGTCCCCAATGAAGCCAAAACCCTGGTTACCAGGGGAAGGTTTTGTTTGCCAGAAGTTAAATACAATGAACATCTGCCAAAGTCGTGTACAAGTTATAATTCTATATTTATGTAATTTTTTTTGTTGTTGTAATTTTTATTTATGAGTTTGCAAGAGTATCTTACAAGCAAGTTACACATAATGTTACTGTGTTATTTTATACAACCTTTCTCTAAAGGAGGAGAAACAATATTACCTCTTTCCATTAGTTAAAACATAAGGAAATTATAACATTAGATACTTTGGACAATTGTACATTGCTAATACAGCTCAGAGCTCTACTGGGAACTAGTACAAAAGAAAATTCAGGTTGAATTTCCATTTACCAAACTAGACTATAGGGCTCTAATGTTCACACAAAATTCACTACATATTCAGCTTTTGTGAAATAGTGTCCCAAGGGACCATTGCTTAAAGAATCAAAGAACTGCTGAAAACATCGATAAAACAGGACTGAGAAACCACAAATCACAAGATGGGTTCTAGGTAGTGACATCTGAATGAGCACTGAGTAATGGGTGACAAATACATAAATTAAATATTTTTAAAAAAACATTCCTGAAAGAACAGTAATGGTAATTTTATGGGTCTAGAATATTTAAACATCAGTATCAAACTCTAGGAGAGAATGTCAAAACTCACAGAAATATAGTCTGCATATTTCAAATGTGATCTCTGATCTCTGAGGGTAACCTGTGAAGTGGGCACATGAGGAAGGGCATTGTCCGTTAGGTGACTCCTTCCCGGTGCAATCCACTAACGGCGATGGAAAGGTAAAGTGACCGGATGAGAGGGTGGGCGAACTAGGCGACAGGATGTCGCTATGCGTATGAAGCGCGGGGTGGGAAGCGACGCGGTAGGCTGTGAGGGGTGGAGAGGCTAGGGGTGGTGCTGCAGTTGTTGGTTGACCTGTGCCATGGCATCAGGGATTGGCTACTGGCTGGGGTGGCTGAGGTACTGGGTTCAGGTCTGGGCGCTGGTGCGATTTTTATTGCACCCAGCCCGAACTCTATTTTACTGCTTTCACCCCAATATACACCCCGGAGTTGATAATCCTTAAGTAGGGGGTGCAGGCGATGCCCCCATGAGGGGGTGGTGGGGGCACAGCCCCCCCCCACAGAAAGCAGTAAAAATCTATCCTGGCATCATTGTTCTGTGCGCTGGGGTTGTCAGAGTGCCGAAAATGTGTTTGGCACTCTGACTGAGAAATAACAGTGATCACCTTTAGGCATTCACCGTTACGACACAGACCCATCTCTGAGTAAGTGTGAATGTGAGAGTCTGAGTTTCAAATGCACCCATTTAAAAGATTGTCCCCATTTTGGTTAGTGTTACCCTTATGAAATTCCCACCTTTGAGAAGCACAATATGCAGTCTGCTTTTGATGGGCATTTGATGTAACTCATATGTCAGCATTGCAAAACAGCAGATATAGCCTCCCACACATTACTCACCCCTAACATGCTAACATACTAATTGCCAGCAGATTAGGCCATATGGTCTATCAAGTCTGCTTGAAACCTCAGATCCCTAGGTGGGGAACCAGGTCTCCCCTCCTCCCTTCTGTTCCAGAATGCCTATCATCCCTCCCCACCCCCCTAGGCCAGACCTTCCCTTGATACCTCCCATTTCTGTATCTCTCTCATCCTTTCTTAAAACTTTCCACTGTGGAAGCCTGAACCAGCTCTCCAGGCAGTGCATTCCAGGGTTGCACCACTCTCTCTGTGAAGAACCTCCTCCTCTCTTCCCCCCCCATCCTTCCACCTTCCAACTTCAGATCATATCCTCTGGTGATACCTCCCTCCTTCAGTTTAAACATCCCCTCCGTATTAACCCTGTTTATTCCCTTGAGGTACTTGAAGACCTCGATCATGTCCCCCAGTGTCGCCTCTCCTCCAGTGAAAACAGGTCGAGCTCCTCCAGTTTACCCTCGTATGTCAGATCCCCTAGTCCTCATATCATCTTGGTAGCCCTCCTCTGGACCCTCTCCAGGAGCCGTATGTCCCTCTTTAGACTCATGTTAAATTCCCCCTTAGCAAACTAAATATATCATTACCATTCTTGTTTCCCTAAAGTGTCCATCCATTTGAGCAGCATGGTGTTTTCTTTCATGAGCTTGGCTGTAGCTCTGGCTTTGAGGGCTGAGCCCTTTGATCTTCATACCACTCATTATGCCCTGTCCTTTCTGGTCTTTAATATCGTGACCTGGGGGTTAAAATGTCCAGTTTTTTGATCATATCTTGTACTATTTGTATAAGCTGGGTCAGAGCTGCATTATCTATACAAAGGGAAACCTTATTCAATCTGGCAGCCATGTTGTCCGAGGCACCATCCTGCTGCTAGGGCCTAATTTTTTCCATGATTGTTTTTGTCTGTTTGAAAACGTCTGTAACCAGAGATGCACTGCGTGGTTTCCCCATTTTCAGATTCCAGAGTCTTGGAGTTAGCAAGTGAAGGTCTTTAAGATGGAAAATCACTGAACAAAACTTTGATTTTCAAGTTAATAAACAACCTTCCTTGGGATCTCAAGCAAGGAGCATTTGCTCCATTCAGCTACCACCCTCCCAATTCTGTATTTAATTTAACAGAGAAGTTATTTCAGTTCAGTTAAGATGGCAATCTACTGTTGACTGAAACACAACCTAGTCATGCAGCTGCCATTTCTATTGATGAGACTAATAATGCTCCACATAATATTAAAGAAACATTTATCATTTATGGACATGCTGCTCTTAAGGTACACCATATATATTGGCAACAAGTGACACTGTATGCCTATTTAAAAGTCAAAAGAGTTTCACAGGGCCTAAGGATAATTAAAAATCCCCTTTCGGTCTTGAGCAACTTTTTTTTTGGTGAGTGGTGCATTGTTTGCCACAATACCTCTCTATTGTTGATTCAGTGTTTATTATGGGACTGTAATATTTTGCTCAACATACCTAGGATAAGAACTTGCTATGGCATGGCATCCCTATGTCATGCTCTCCCTACTGTGTGAAATACCCTCCAAAAGTCTTTAAAACTCATGCAAATTGTTGGGATGCACATCTTTAAATCCTCACTGAGCCACTCATTGCAGGAAACTTGCAACTGTTATTCTTAATATGAGCCACAGCCTTCCTGAGGAACCTCATTGTACCACCCTTACAGCACTTATCTTCTCCTAGTCAGTTGATGCCCTTGCTGCACATATTGTCCCCCCACAGCCTGATGAATGTCATAAGTTCTTCCATTCTCCTCATCCCTCCAGTTTCTAAAAACTGCACTTCAGAATTTAATGTCCTATCCCATTGTATCTGCTCCCTTATCGTGTACCTAGTCTTACATTGTTAGAGGCAATCAATGTATTTGTAATTGTATTGCCATTTTCACTTGTATAAGTGCAATGTGGTTTCCTGTGATAAGGGCGTCCACTACTGAGTGCTTACAAAAAGGGTGACTCAATATGGCACCTGTTCTGGGAGCTGCTGTTTGAGGGATGCACGGATATCATGACATCCTGTCACTATATGTATACTCACCCATGGGAGGAGTGAGCACGCCGTGCTATGGGCGGAAGCGAGGGAGCATTTGTGAGGCATAGTGCAGTGATGGGTTTCTGAGCTGGCCCTGTAGCATGATGGGTGGGTGGGTGGTAGGCTAGGGCTGTGAGGGTGCCGGGTTCAGTTCTGGATGCGCATTCGTTTTGTTGCATGGCTGGCTTAAATTTGTCCCCCCCTGTTTTGCACCCCCGACATGAACACCCCCAGAGTTGAGAATCCTTTAGTGGGGGGGGAAGGGGGGGGCATCCCACCCACATAAACAAAATAAATTACAAGTCCCCAGTGCCTTTTTGCTGTGCACCAGGAGTGTACATTGGCGAAATGGATTTTCACTGATGTACATTCGCTCTAACGGTGATTGCCTTTCCACGATCACCATTATCACATAGAACCATGCAATGTCCTTAGTATTGTATTCATATTGTTGCATTTGTATTGCCTCTTCCTGATATATCCTTCGAGGATCACCCTGTAAATGAGTCCACTCAATGGTGTCATTCCTGGTAAAATAAAAATTTAATTGAATTGAAAAAAGAGGCTACAGACAGAAATAATTGAGGAACTCAAGGAAAAAGTAAAAGATATGTATCCCCCCTGTTACCCGGGGTTACTAGAATCCCAGTAAGACCTAGTGGTAAGCAGGGAAGGCAGCTTGTGAAACTCCAGTTAAATGGATTTCACACTGTCTCACTCTGTTCTCAGTCTCAGCTGAGACTGAGGGATGACATCATTTAGAACTGTTGCAGCTGCATAAGCCACACTAGAATGTTGCAGTTGGAGGTTAGAGTAGAACGCTGGGGATTTTGAAGTCAGTCTGAAGTTCTGTAGAGTTCTGTGCAGTCTGTAGTAGAGGTGCTCTGCTATAGGCAGGCCCTCAGAACTCTAAGCTCTGTCAAAGAGCTATTTTCTTTGTTTTATAGGTGTGTGTTCTCACCTGAAGAGGAACACAAGAAGAACACATTGAAGTGGTAGAGACCACTTTCAGTGGTTCAAGACCCCATCCCTGTGGGGATAGGGGGAAGGAATCAGCCTGCTTCCAGTGGCAACCCTCCTGGTCCAGCTAGGGAAAAAGAAGCTGCCTGATTTAAGTTCTTACTGAGGCACCAGAAGTTCTGGACGAGAGTTCTTTGAGGAGAAAACGCCTGTGGGGCACCTGCAACCAAGGGGTGAGTTCGCTCTGCTAAAGGACCATGTGTTTTCACCTGAAACAAAATGAAACTAAAGTGACTGTTACTGTGGCATCAGGAAAAGACAGCCAAGTACAGTTTGGAAGATGGGATTGGACTACTTAACTCTGTGGGGGGTCTAGAGTAATGGACAAAGCCTCTTATTAAGTATGTTCAAGTTCAGCACAAATGGGATGTAAAGACAATAGATTGAATGTGGCATGCATTTAAAAAGAATCTACACAGCAAAGTGTTTTGAAGGATGCGGTGTTACAGTCCAGAGAAATGGCCGGGTATAAATTATGGGAGCGAGAGGTGGGAGACGCCCCCATCAGTAGCAACCAAATTCACCTCTACGGATTTGCTCTGGGACACCTGTTGCTTTCTCTCAGGTACTTGGCCAGTGCCTGAGGAAAGTACCCAGACATGGGATTGATGAGGAAGATTCCCTTATGGAGCAGAAGTGCTCATAGATGCTTTAGGGAGCCACCAGTAAATGTTTCCATGCTATATGGAAGGTGTCCAAGTGGCTGGCAAGGGATCCAAGCCAGGGAAAACCCAGAGCAGCGTACAAGTTCGGGCTGTGTGCCCAGTGTGTTTCAGAGCCTGAGGGCTAAAGTGAATAGAATGTGTTCTGATCTCCATAAATCTGCACTACCAGGAGTGTAGCCCTGTGGGGGTCCATCTATGCTTTGTTTATTCTGTTGGATGTGAATAAAAGCCACACTTTAGAATCCCACTTCTGGTATTGGACATTACAGTTATTGCTTCCTTTGTCTGGAGTTACTTGGGTGCTCCTGTGCAGAGTAACCAAACCTAGCCAATGTGCCAAGTGACATATTCCTCCCCTGAACCCAGCCCACCAGGTAGAGCTGTCAAGATAGAAATGGCATACCTGGGTGGGGATTATAGCTATCTTAGAGTTTTTCTCTTCAGCTAAATTTGATTTATATAAGGAAACATTATAGAAAACAATTAAAAGGGAAAATATTAAAATAAAAAAGAAACAAACAGAAAAAAGTTTAACTAGGACAGTAATCATTATATTATTAATCAGGTGTTTGATTGGAAAGAAAAATAAAAGAACAGTGGACATAAATCCTTAGAAAACAAAGATCAGATACTGAACAGGGTTATAAAATCATAGCTATGAACCAGAACTGGAAACTTCACAAAGTTTCATTTTCTAGGAGAGACCATTATATAACATTATGAAGTCCCCTCCTCCCCCAAACAATATAGCTTCACAGAAGCAGCAGGGTGAAGGAAATATGTATAGAGCAAGAAATAATAATGGGGGGGGGGTGCAGAAATCCAGGCAGAAGCAGAAGGTAGAACACCAACAGAAATCACAGATAGTGGTCAGGTCAATGGAAGGGCAGGAGAAACAAACAGAACTGAATTTTATAAAACTCCCTGCATATGAAATCAGTGATGTTGAAATAAGTCTGTTACATGAAGGGCTGACATTTGTTCCCACATGTGGACTTCATTTCATTTCATTTTTAATTTTTATATCTGGTAACTTGATGAGCGCCACTGCCAGTTTTCACAAGTGGCAAGTGATACATAGAAACACATTCATATAATACAAGCCACAGTAATACTATGCATTACATAATCATATAATGAAACATTACAGACAGAAAGCTAAGTCCTGGAAATACCATTTGTACAAGAACATGAGGTGAAACTTTCCAACCATACTTTAAGTCTTGTTTTGAAAATGGTAAGTGAAAGACAATTGCTTATATCAGTTTGGAATGGAATTCAAGCATACAGTGGCCCTGAATGAAAATGATTTCTGACTGAAAGTTTTTTTTTTTTTTTTACCTTGGGAATCGTGAACTGAATTTTATTCTGGGACCTAGTCCCAAAGGAATTAGAGACTCTGGGAAAAAGAGACAATAAAGTAATAGGGAGATGGTCCCTAGAGACCTTAAATAGCAAGGTGCCTAGTTTTATTTTTTTTTCTATTTTCCATTGAGGAGAAATTAATCATTCTTAAAAGGTCACATCCATGGGTCTTGTTTGGAAGTCCAGTTGCAAATCTCAATATACTATTATATGTAACTTTGAGTTAAGAGAGGAATTTCTCACTAGTAGATGAATATATGAGAATGCCATAGTCCAGTATACCTAGTAAAAAAAAAGTGTGTACAGTAAGTTGTACCCTTGATAAAGGGGTCAAAAACGGTTTAATTCTGTATAAACTCTTTAATCTCTGATGGATGTTTTTTATTGGTGTTTCAAATGTCAATCTAGTATCCAAAATTACCCCAAAATATTTTAAATGATCGACTTTTTCTGCTGTATCTACATGTAGATCTACCATAACGGGGAAACACTGTCCTGTTTTTTAGAACCAGAAAACACTATATACTTGTTTTTTTTAACATTTAATATCATTTATTTAGAAACTAACCTACTATGAAATAACAGAAAATCACTTTGAAAAACATCAACTGCAACTACTGGATCACAATTGGGATAACAGATGACAGCATCATTGGCAAATAAAATAATTTGAGACTTTTGGCGAGTTTGGGGGGCAGAATTCATGTGAAGTGAAAATATTAGGGGACTTAGTATGGATCCCTGTGGGACTCCACACTTGGTTTCTCTAGATTGTGATAATGTCCTTTTAACAATAGTTTGATGGGCCCTGTCGGTGAGATAATTAACAAAGCAATCAGAAACCTCGGTGGAAAAACTGACCTCCGAGAGTATTGAATGAACCAGATTATGACTAACCAGATCGAAGGCCTTGGTGAGGTTCCCAAAGACAGCTGCAACAGAGTCCCCTTTGTCAAGAGTACTCTGTATGCAGCCAGTGAACCCCACCAAGGCCATCTCGGTACTGTGCTTAGGCTTAAACTCATAATGGAATTTAGAAAATAAGTCATATTTGGCCAGCAAAATTCCATGGTTTGATGGAGGACTATTCTCTCAAGTATTTAGGATAATGGCAGTAGAAGGGAGATTGGCTTAAAGTTTGACAAACTATCCCTCCAACCATACTTAAAAATAAGTTTTATAGTGGCCATTTTCCACACCTTGGGAAAGTCAAATGAACATAGTGCGCGATTAAACAAATCTGATATAGGAGAGGCCAAAACATTAATGCCCAATTTGAGAAACCTGAAATCAAAATTATCATAACCAATTTTTGGCTTAGGATCATTCTTAAGCACATAATCCTTGACAACAGCAGGGGCTAATGCTTTAAAGTAAAATTTTGGGTCAGAACTGGATACCAAAGTGTCAACAGGGGTATAGTTAAACTGCCTTTATCCAAGTATTTTTCTAAATCACCAAAAAACTATTGAGTAATTCTGTCAGGTGTAAAGACTCCCTTATTAAATTATTTCCATTCATGATAGCACACTTAGTTTCTTTGTGTCCCTTTCCCATTAAATCATTCAGTAGTTGTCAGGTCTTTTTGGGGTTATTGGAATGTCTGACTTGTTCAGAAAGAAATTTTTTTTTTTTGATTTACAGACCTCTGTTTTGCATTGGTTCCTCAATTGTTTATAAGTTATTAAATCAGAATGATCCCAATTTTTTTGTACTATTTCCAGGCTTTATCCTGGAGTGTCATCAATTTTGTAAGCTCCTCATTAATCCATTTATTCTTATTGGCTCTTGGTGCAATCCTACCCATTATAGTTTTAACCAATTGAGAAAATAAACGAATATAATCATCTATGTTTCTGATGGTTTTGAGACCTGACCAATCAATCTAACTGCATTCAGCAATGACCAAGGCAGATATCAATTTTTTAAGGTTCCTGGGTCCAGATATTCAAAGATTTGTGTGGTGCACAAACCGTTTGCATGGGTTTAACACGGGATTAGCACAGGTCTGCTATATTCAAAAGGCCAAATAGCATGCACAAATTGCATTAGCACTGGGCAAACCATAATTATATGCAAGGGGCACACTGAACATGAATACAGGTGCTATGGGATATTCATCAGCTAGCACCGCACTAAGTTTTTTAGTGCGACTTAGCGTGACCTTTAGCTCAGTACAAATTACTGCCCAGGAAAAGCTGGTCTTAACCCTGGGCAAACAGCTTTGCACAACATTGGTGCTTTGCACAGTGTTTGCGCAGGATTTGTGCAGCTTGCATGACCCTAACATATGAGTATGATACTTAGAAAATGCCAGAAATGGAGGTCACATGCTGCTCACTGATGGCACCACCATGATGCCAACAGCTGCCACCAGTCCCAGTCATGCCAGGCAGTAAGGGGTGATCTGGTCCACAGGGGACATCATGGTAGTGTGGCTTACAGCACACACCTGCAGACCATATGTCTGTGGTGACCAATAGATGCCAGTACACACATGCAGCACTGTGGGCATGGTAGCCATTGAAGGGAGGGTGTATGGGTGGCCAGAGCTCATCACTGCCCAGGTGTGGCCACAAGGCTAAGACACATCATGCAGTGCACATGGGCTAGTAGTGGGAATACCCCACCACATGTATGCCTGTCAGATCTTACATGCCCCCCAGCCACATACCACACAACTGTACAGATGCCACAGCACAGCTAGCCATGTATATGTCACTGTGAGCATCCCATGCCACAGGTGTAGCATCTGTGGATCACACAACAGCGTAACAGTACTGCCCACTGTCAGTAATCACCTGTAAGCTGGGCCTGTCACTGTGTACAGTGCAGTGATCATCACTGCCCTACCTAGCATAGGCATTGCCGTGTCCCTCACATTACCGGCCCCCTTGCTACTGTAGTGTCTGCTGTGCACTGTAGCATGACCTACAGTGTGGTGGTTGCATGCATCACTACCTCCACCTGTGCCTATGCTGTGTTGTCCCCTGGGGTACGATATGCTATGCTGTGCTGTACTGTTTACATGTAGCCTGCAGCTATCATCATGCACTGCCTGACTGACCTACAGGTGGAGCTGTGGGACCCTGCAGTAACACCGGGCAAACTGCATGCAAATCAGGACATAATGAGATGCTAATGTGGCTGTTTGCCCAGAGACTACCTAAGTAGGCTCATTTTCATGTCACTTTTGAATATGGCAAAGTTTAGCACTGGGCAAACGTGTTTGCACTGGATAAACAGCTTAGTGCCATGCTAATCCCATGCAAATGCGTTAGCTCCACGCAAACAGTTTGGGAAATAATGTATTGTTTTGCACACTGCACTGTCCCATAGGCTGCTCCCTGCAGCTGTACTGGGTCCATGCATTTGCTGGAACACGTATTGGCCACATAGGTCACCTTTACCTACCTTCACATCGCTGTGCACTGTGTTGCTGTTGTGGTCTGCACTTCCTGGTTGCTATATTCAGAGCTGTCATATTACAGGGCTACATTTGCCCTGCACTCCCAGCCCAATTTGCCTGGCCTCATTCCCATACTATATTCAGAGGCTGTTTGCCCTGGGCTATTCGTTTTGAATATAGCTTGCTTTGTGCTCTCGGCTAACTTTGCCCACAAGGCAGTGCTAATTTAGCCCCAGATCAAAGTTTTGAATATCTGGCCCCTGGTCTCAATAAAGACTAGGGGATTTTGTTGTGTCTTGGTTGACCAATTACATTGCACCGGGCAATGGTCACTAATAGCATCCGATAAAACCTGTGATGAGGTGACACTGTCAGGATATGAAACCACAATCCAGTCTAAGACTGACTTGATCAATTTTAAATCTTTGCTGATTTGTTTTGTGATGTTTCTAAAGTTCAAAACATAATTCCTAGGGACTGTTTTGTCCTTCAAGTGGATAACTCATCCAAATTGTGTGCTGAATGTCTGAGAATGGTCTATAGAAGAGGTTGTAGCTTTAAGGATCACCTGGTCCATAGCTTATGACCAATGCTTCCCACGCTTGGACTTTCTGAACTCTCTATTGTATACTAATCACCATACACTGCTTTACTGATGATTGGTCCTTGTGCACTGGAGTGCTGTACTGAAGCCAGTGATATGATACTTACATCAGCCTTGAAGGAATGAGGGCTGCATTAAAGGAAAATATGTGTTATTTGCCTTATCTAGCTGTCTCTGTTATTGTGACATTATAATAATGTTGTAATTTGTTAATAAGCTAATCTCAAAGAATTGAACTGTTTTTAACTTTTGATCAAAGTGGCATGTTCTCATTATTTTGCTCTTTGTTACTGTATACTGTACTACTAGTCAGCCATTCCATAAGATCATATATTATGTACCTTTAAGAACTATTGTATAAAAGGTATTTTTATCTGGTAGGCAGGACCCTTGAAATAGTGCATTCACAGGTCTGAAACGTTGGGGTTGTACTATCTGTACTCTGTACTTTGCTTCAAGGTGTTGGTATTTAATATGCAGCGCACTCAACTCTGAGGCTGGGAGATCAGAAGGCTGTAAGTTCTATCCCCACACCAGGCACATGGGTTAAATCCCAATACTGACACTGTAGTGCAGCATGAGGGGGGTGCTGCACTTCTGAGGTGCCGTCTTTCGGATGAGACATTAAACCGAAGTCCCATCTGACTGTTCCAGTGGTAGTTCAGATGGATGTGTAAGATCCCATGGCACTTCTTGAAAAGCGATGGGGAATTTTTTTTTTTATTTATAATTTTAAAAGCAAAATACATACACAAAAATAGGACTATTACACACAGAATCATAAGGAAAGAAAAATGGAATCATAAATATTTCATCATTCATGTACCCCAAACTTAAGCAAAACTACAATAAACATATGACAAAACATACATAAACATATTTGCATCACAAAACCAAATAGAGAAAACATTTAAAGAATATCAGTCTTTTTTATATAGAATATATATATATCCTTGTTCCATTTGAATGCCATATTTAAATATGTCTGAATCTTGACTAATTGTCCAAAATAGGAAGCATGGCAAAACATACAAACCATCCTAGTATATTTTAAGTGTGACCAAACAGGTCAGACAAGTACCTACTAACTTCTTCCATGTCATATACCTATATATATATATTTGCAAAAGAAAAATTACATGGATATAATAAAAAATAATACATAACCCAAACCAAAGAACATAATTAACCCCAACCAGTTAAACTGTGAGCTGTATAATTTTCTAAAATAAATTATTCCAGTACCTCTCTCAAATACCTCTTTTTAAGGTCACAAATTATTTTTCTTGTAAAGTAACCATGTTGGTAAAAATCAAAAAATATAATTCTAATGCAGTTATTTGCTTTTGTTGGAAAAGAAAACAATATCAAACTTATCATATCCAGTAGAATAAAATAGCTGAAATCACATTCAGAGTACTATGATCATAACCAACCCATGTTTTGGGAAATATACTATAATAAAGTTATAAAGCTGTTATTTGTCTAAAAGGATGCGCTTTCCAGCGTTCTTTCCATATGTCCCAAAATTCCAAAATGAAATGGCAGTCGAAATATAGATGGTCTAAGGTTTCTACTTGCATCACATATATATGTCGAAGACAATATCTGTCTTCTATTGTTTTATGTTTATGGTTCCCTCTTGTATTAATCTTCCCATGAATTCCAAACCATACCAGGTTCCACATATGTTTTGGAATTCTGTTGTCTTGCAGTCTATGCTGCATCTGCTTCTGTTCCTGACCTTGATGTTGTAGAAAAGGTTGTTCATTAAAATTATTTTCTATTATTTCTGAGTATAATGCCCTTCTAGGTAATTTGCATACATCTCTGTATGCTATATCCCATTTCTTCACACTGTCAAAGGTTACTACCCAATCTAGTGGAACAATGTATTTCCACTTGTTTTTATTTATAAAAGTAGCCTCTTTCCATTCTTTCAAAATGCACTTTAAATTATGAGCTACCCAACCTCCCCATGGTTTCTGCATATTTAGTAAAATGGGCCTCACATTTGTACCTATAAATATGGAAAAAAGAAAACTACAGGATTCACCATCCCCACTCCCCCTTCCTTAGGGTATTTGTATAATATATTTCTTTTTATAGGGTTTAATCTACTTCCCCAGAAACTGATAAAAAATATGCCATCAGGACCATGTCAAATTGTTTCTGTAATGAAAAAATATGGCTGACAAAAAGAAAAGTTGGGATAAGAAAAGTTTTTATTAAAAAAATCCTTCTTAACTTTCCCATCCTCCAATTATTCCATCTACAAATCTTCACCATCCCTTTATTTAAACATAATTCCCAATTATAAGTAGCCATGTCTCCCTGCCCATAATAAATACCCAGAATTTTCTGTGGGGATGTTGAAACATTTATTCCCCCAATAGATTTATTTGGATTTGTCATGGCAGAAAGACTTAAGTACATACTTTTTCCTGTATTGATGGTAGAACCAATAATACGTATCAAGGAGGTCAGTACTCTACAGGCCAGTTCCCCAGTTTCACCATTTGGGGAGATAACACACAAATCATCTGCATACCTTATGGTTTTCAATTCTTCTATTCCTGGACAACTAATACCATACAATAAGGGAGATCTATTTAGTACTCGAATTATGGGGTCTAAAGAAATAACATACAAAATCAGACTAAGGGAGCACCCTTGACGTACTTTGTGGTGTATAGGGCAGGCTTTTCCCACCCATCCATTCACATACAGTCTTACAAATGCCATGGCATAACAAATTTGTAACCAATTTGAGAATACCTCAGGAATCCCATAAGCTGATAAAGTAAGCCATATGAAATATTTTGATACATGATCAAAAGCTTTTGCTTTGTCAAAACTCATAATGTACCCTGGATGTGATTGGTCAGCTCCCTGATTTCCTAGTTCTCTAACAAGCATTAGGGCATCCTGGATGTACTGTCCTGTTATTGAGCAAAATTGTGAAGGATGCATTAGATGATCCACTACTAACAATAACCTGTTACATAATAATTTAAAAAAATATTTTAAAGTCCAAGTTCAGCAATGTAATAGGCCTCCAATTATTTAGTAACTCTCGGTCACCCTTTTTTTCAAAAAAGTCATCAACTCTTCATACATGGATTCAGTTATTCTATCTTCACTTAAGAAATCATTGAAAACATGCAATAGTTAATTCGGAATTAATTCCCACAACAATTTATAAATCTCAATCGGTAAGCTGTCCAAACCTGGGTGAGTGTTGACTTTCAACCCTTTTATAACCACTTCCAGTTCCTCACTGGAAAAGTTGCAGATAAATTTATCTGTCTGTTCTGATTTCAAACAGGGAAGATCAGCTGCTGCAAGCAATAATTTCATTTGTTCCATATCAACTTCTGGAGAACTGAATTGTTCAGTAATAAAATCTTCCAAAACTGTTAGTGTTTTATTATTATCAAAAATTAAAGTATCCGCATCATCTCTTAATGCTGTCATCTGCCTAGTATGAAACCTTTTCTTGCAGTAGTCATATGGATTAATTTGTTCTCTTTTGCCTTGAGTACCAAACCTCTGTTCTAATTCCAGTGATTCATATCTATCATATTGACATTTTGTTAAATCCTTTTTGCAACTTGCAATTTCATCTATAGATAGATAGACAGATATTTAGTTTTTGTTGACCAGGAAAGTGCACTAGACAAATTCCGCCTATTTTCAGGCATGGCCCGGTGGGAGGGGATACAGATGAATGTCAACTGACCTTCAACCAGATTAAGCTGTTGGTGGTATTTTTAGTGAATGGGGGAAATTTGGCCAGGACACCGAGGAAATTCCCCTACTCTGTGCTAGGGGGCACTATGACTGGTGCTGAGATGGCCAGTCTCCTGCTGACAGTGACGAGGATGGATGTCTGCAGGGCTGAGGAGTAGGTCTCCTCCCCGGCCCTTTTGCCTTTAGAGATCGTAGCATTAGAAAATGGAGAATCTAGTAAAAGTATTTTATTTCCTAAGGAGAATTTACCTGATGGATGTTTGATAGCTTCAGAGGTAGAGATGGATGCGTGACCTGGAAATGAGCCGACAGATTATATCCAGAATATGGAGGCTATACAGGAGCTGTTGAGAGAAGAAACATGGTTTCAAGAAAGAAAGAACCTTTTACGAGAGGAATTGCTGAAACAGAAGCACTTGATGGAGATGGACCAGGAGTTCCGGGAGGCATCTGGAGTTGAAGGGAAACAACACCTAGTACCAGCATTACGATCAGAATGTGCTACGACGGTGACTGCACACGACAAGATTCTGGGATCTGGCTCTTCGAGACAACAGGTAATTTCTCCTTTGCTTGTTGAAATGTCGGATAGGAGCAAGAATCAGTGCAGACAGGTAGAGATGCCTGAGATAGCACAGAGTGCTGTACATGGTACTAATACAGATTGTGATTCTAAAGGAATGACAGGGACAGTGCCTTTCCCCACACAAAATGTTTCCTTCACTATAGGAGCATCTTCGGGGGGAACAGGAAGGGATATTATGCACACAGAAGCTACATATAAAGGAAACAAGGGACAAGGGTTCCAAATAAGAAATGTAGACAACATGTTAGCTGCAAGGTCTGATGGTTCAGCTACTGACTGGGTTTCTGCAGCTATACAAGGAGCAGGATGGGTGAAAAACCCTGAAGGAACAGGATGGAATGCCAATTTACCGGTACTGATTGGGGATTCCCAGACCTCTACTGAGGCTTCTGGGGAGGCTTTACCAACAAACAACACTTTTTCGGATGACATTACACCAGGACAAGGTACAGGAATCAATAGTACAGACACCACTTCATATAACAAACATAATGGCATTATTGCCAATATAAAATGCATAGAAGGGGATCTACAAACACAGGCCCCAGTAGATATATTGGAGCAACCCCTCCATCACATCCCCCCTTCCACTACTGCAGCTATGCCTGAGCCAGTACAACCAGTACCACAGCTACAGTCATTACCAAAACAGAATGTATGGAAAATGAATGCCACAAAACATTTATTTCCAGACAACCAGAGGACTTTATCTGAGCCTGCCACCAGAAGAAATGGAGTGCAATTGAGATTTAGAGGAGACATGATTGGCATTCCAGATAGGATTTTTGTGGGGCTTGCTCTTTTAAAAACAAGTATGAAGTATTATGCATATGAGAGCTATGTGTTGATTCATATGCCAGGGGATACCATTTTTTTTTTCACTACTACTTTTTTACCTTTTCTGGGCACCTCAGTCTGCTCCCCTCTTGTCCCCGCATCTAGTCCAGGGATTCTGGTTGCCGTCCACCTCTGTCCAGTCGGTCCCAGGCACCCATATGCCCCTGCGGTTGTACTCTCCACAGCAGGGCTGCAGGGAGCGGATCCAGCCTGGGTTCCCAGTCACTGGGGGAAGCTCGTGGACAGCCATCAAGCCACTCAACTGGGTGCCCCTTTTTCACCCCTTGTAGCTGAGGGTGTGCAATGACATCATTGGAGAGAGGGGCGTGCACGCATCTGCACGTGCTCCCCTCCAGATGTCTGCCCTCATGTCCACTCCTGTGTGCAAGTTTCCTAGCCTCCACCAGGAGGCAACCACTCACCGACTGCCATGGACCACCCTCCCTGGAGAAGGAGAGCAGTCCTTCGGATGCTCAATCCTTCTTCTCCCCAGCCGACCCCTGGTGAACCGTACTCATTCCCAAACACTGGTCACCGGCGTGGAGCGAGGTGTGGCGACCAGCGCCTTCAGCCCTCAGCGCCACTGGGCCAGCATAAGGGGATACTATTTTTGATATCAGTTTTAAACACCCTGTAGGTTTGGACCACTTCTGGAAATAATATCAGGTCCTTAAAACTACACCACTGTGGAGGCCATTTTTTAGCAATCCCCTTAACAAAACCCAGCTTCAAGATAATAACTGTGCTCTTTCGTAATGAGGGGGTAAATGTCACTGATATCACATACTGGCTTAAACAGCACTGTACAGTGAAAGGTTTTCTGGAACCCATCCTAGATGAGGAACAGCTATGGATGGGAGGATGGAAGTACAAAATCACCTTGCAGCAAGAAAATGGTATTCACAAACATTTGCCAAACAGCATTTTTTGGGGTAGAGACCGAGGAGTGATTTTTTACCAAGGACAACTTAGAGCATGCTACAAATGTGGGGATGTGGGGCACCTTAGCAATGCTTGTGAAAAACAATGCTGTGGTACATGTGGTGGATTGGGGCATATTGGAGCCCATTGTAGGCAGCCCCCAAAATGCAATTTATGCAAGGAGAAGGGTCATACCTTTGGAAACTTTGTGTGGGCCTTGCATAATAGTACAGATCAAGCTATAAAAGCAGAACAAGATGTATTTGTGGCAACCACGCAGAAGGAAAAGGCATGGCTACAGGAGCTTATGGTACCAACACATCCCACGGTGATCCTAGCAAGAGAGGAAGCCTGGCTTTTGGAAAAAGAAGGAAGCTGAAGTTTGCAGCCTGGTAAACAACTGGATATAGCTACCCCTATTAGAGTCCAGCATGAAACTATTTTGGAAACTGTACCTGTAGAGCAGGAGGAACTGTTAATTGTTACAGATGGCATGGAGCAACCAACAGTGAGTGGCCTTATTGATGAAAGGGATAAAATGGCAGATCCAGGGACTATATTGGACGTTGATGTTGCTAGTAATGGTCAAATGCAACCTTCTGAGGCTACAGATCCCCCTTTCTTAAGGGTCACTAGATCTAAGGTGGGAATAAAACATGTGATGGGGGCAGGTGGTACTGACTGTACAACTTTAACCCCAGTACAGAACTCTTATGACATTTTAATGGATGTGGAGGACGAAGATGATGGAAAGGAATTGGATGTTTCTTCCATAACATCTTCACAGCCAGATGTTGTAGGAGACATATTAATTAAAGAAAGGGCAAAACCAAAGAAACAGAAAAAAGCACAAATTATGTTTTTTATTAAAGAACCTGAATCATTTCCTTACTTTATATAATGATGGATAAGCTATTTTTTATTACATCAAACATGAACAGTATTTAGTCTCAGGAGAAAAGACAAATTTCATTTGGCAGCTTAAAGGAAGGGAGTGGAAATGTATTTTTCTTACAAGATACATGAAGGCTCAATGGGATTGGAGATGGGGTCCATCGTTATGGTCAGTAGGGCAAAGTATGTGTTCAGGGGTAGGGATTATTTTTCGACAAATGAATGTCAAAAATAAAGTACTAGATCTGCTACCGGGGCATGCTTTATTGATTGATGTTCACATTAATAGTGTTATGTACAGATGTATTAATATCTATGCACCACAGTTTAAAGCACAAAGGGCGGACGTTTTTAGACTATTAGAGCCTTTTCTGCATACGACAAAGTTAATTCTCTGGGGAGGTGATTTTAATTGTGGACTTAGAGCTAAAGACTGGGGACGCAAAACTGACAAAGTGTATTGTGACACTAATGCTTTGCAGTCTGTGCTAAATAAACATTCCTTAAAGGATGTTTATGAGATTTTGGAAAAGACGCCACGCCATACCTTTTATAATGGACATTTGAGTACTAGAATAGACTTTTGGTTTACAACTGATAGAGTCTCAAGTAGGAATATCCAAGTACTCCCTTTAGAGACATCAGATCATCTTGCTTTAAAATTAGAACTAGGGTCACATCATAAAATTACTGTGGGAAGAGATTATTGGAAGCTGAATTCTTCCAAACGTCAGGACAATTTGTATAAAATAAAGATACAAAACTTTATTGCAAATCATCTAAACCTTGATTTTCTTTATGACAGCCTATTGAATGGTGGGACGATACTAAAAAGGGTATAAAAGAATTGATTATTACTTTAACAAGCAGAGACGCTAAATAAAAATACATTAGATGCTTAGGTTTAAGATCAAAATATTCAAAGTAAATTACATAAAATATTGGTGTTGGGAGGGACAGGGCAGTTACGGTGAATAACATAAAAGATAGTATGAGGGAGTATATTAAAGAATGGGAATGTCAGGTAGGATTACAGCAAAAATTCATAACCAGGGGTAAACATGAAATGGCTAATCCTTATGATAAAGAGTTATGTGGAAAAAAGCGTACACTGTTTACTGCACTAATGACTGAGTCAGGGGAAATAGTTGATGTACAGAAAGATATTCAGCAGGAGATACAGCGTTATGCTTTTAAAACTTTCTCGGTGTTAGACGATCAATCTGGGGAGGAGATTAATTTTAAGAATACAGATGTTCGTATCATACCGGAGGTAGATAGGGCAGCTTTGATTTAGCCAATCACCAGTGCAGAAATAAAGATGGCAATTCAAGGGTTATCTACAAGTACTACTCCTGGTATGGATGGCATACCGAATGATTTCTATAAAGTTTTGATAGATATCTGGTCACCAAGTTTACACAGCGTATATCAGGCTATTCAACAAGAGCACAGATTATGTCACAGTATGACAGATGAAGTAATGATTTTCTATACAAGAAGGGGGAGGCACAAAACATATGGAATTGGAGACCACTGACACTGTTGACTTCTGATTATACGATTTTAACAAAAATTTTGGCAGTAGGAATGGCAAAAATAGCACAGATTGTCGTGCTCCCAACTCAAACTTGTGCAATTCTGGGAAGGACTATATATCAAAATCTACAGCATGTCAGAGAAATAGTGGAACAAGGGCTAAATTATAGTACTGAAGGATACTTATTATCTCTCGATCAGGAAAAAGCTTTTGACGCCATCAAGCATCAGCATTTGTAGAAGGTACTACAAGAATATGGAATACTACCTCAAATGGTGGATCTTATCAAACTGCTTTATGATAAGGCACAAGTGAGACCACTAGTTAATGGACACATGAGAATTCCTATCTACACAAAAAAAAGAGTGCGGCAGGGATCTCCTTTAAGTCTGCTTTTATATATTTTTCGTTCTGGATCCAGTGTTGAGATTGATTGAGGCTTCAGAGGATATAGCTCCAATGGTTAGTAAAACAGGAGCATGATACAAAATGGCGGTGGTATATGCAGATAATTGTATTTTAACAGTAGCTATGGTGGAAGATGGGAAGAAAGCATTACAGATATTAACTGAAATGACCTCAAACACAGGGAGAAAAATAAATCTTAGTAAAAGCACGATATTACCAGTGGGGAAAGTCTCAATGGGATTTGACTTTCCAATTCCTATGGCAAAGGAATCTCTGAAGATTCTTGGATTATGGTTTGGAGCACAAGACACAGGACAACATAATTGGAATATAGCCTATGAGTTGGCTCAACAGAAGGTCCAGTCATGGAAGTCATGGAAAATAACACGGAAAAAAGGGTTTATCTTCTAAAAGCATATATTGCACCACTTTTATTACAGATATCACACATCTATCCATTACCATATGGTATGCACATGAAATTACAGGGATTATTTTTACCCTGTTGTGGGGCAGTAAGATTAATCCAGTGAAAAGAGCTCATACATATTGGACATGGAAAGAGGGAGGTCTTAATATGTTGCAACCTTTAGTGTTTTATTCTCAAATTTTTTGACACTACTATTAGACCACTACTCTTGGGTATTTAGTCTGTAGGAACTGAAATTATGCAGGAGTGGAGTGCAGGGTTTCTGACGGCTTGGGGTAGAGGAAAGTGGCATCCCACAGATAAGTTCTTACCTATGTATGTGCAGACCACTTTAAAATATGTCAGAACATGGAAGATAGAGCTGAGTTGGTTTTTAAACCATTCAAAAAAACAATTTTATAATACTTTGGTCACAAAATGGTATTTTGAGAACCCAGTTTCTGTACTTGAAGCAGGGATAAAAAGCAACCAATTATTAGAGTGCATAACAGAACCTAGGATACCAAGGAAAATGCAAGATATTGTATGGTTATGTGGGCATGGGAGACTGAACATAAAGGGGAACCAAAAGCACAAGTGTATGGAGGAAAGGGTATGTTTGGAAGCAGGTTGTGAGGGTGAAATAGAAACAATGCAACATATGTTTTTTGAGTGCACATAGATACAAGGTTTTTGGTCTGCCTTGGCATCTTTATGGAGTACACCAATATTTTCTAGTATGACCTTTGAAGTATTGGTGCAGGGACAGCTGACTGATCCTTGGAAACAGTGGAAAAAGAGTACTGCGTATGTTATTTTAGCATTTATAAAATGGGCCATTTGGCAGGCACGATGCCAGAGAGTATTACAAAATGAAGGGGTACTTTTTCAGGATGTTTTGTTTAAATTACAAGTAGAATTAGAAAAAGTGTGTTCATATGAAAGAAAGACAATGAGGGATGTTTTATGTGAACATTTATGGGAGTGGATTGATTGGACTGGATGAAATGACAATATCAGGTAGAGTTTCTAGCTTTGCTTACAGAATCTTCTATTGAGTAATGTATGGAATGATATTTTGGGAACATCTTGGGCAAGATTCACAAAGAAGATGTGCCTGGCACAACCCAGATGCACCAGCACAAGTCAGATGCACCGAGCCCATGCATAGCCTTTCACAGAGGCATGCACCGTGCTAAGCGCCAAGTGCAACACCACTGTGAATCGCCACAGGACACAACAGCACAACTGCATATGCACCAGCACAACCAGCGATGCACCAGGGCAAGCAGAATGCCCTGCAGCCACACAGGGGAGCCAGGCAGAACAACTGGAGCAAAACAGCAGGGTAAGAGGAACAACCACAGAGCTGGAACAAACAGACCCACTGACACAAGTGTAGAGTAAAACATGTTTATAAAAGGTAATGGGCATATAAACTGTACAAACCAAAATTCATAAGAGGAACAACAACAGCATCAACAAACGGGGAAGAGGGGGAGCAGGGATGGGAAGGAGGACAGGAAAGGGACAAAAACAGGGGACAGGGTAGGGTAACTATTTACACAGGAGGTACCCCAGAAAGTGGCAAGGGGACACTAGCGGTGCCATGCCCTGCCATGCAGCACCCTGGCATGGACCAGAAGGAGCAGCATAACACCCCGCAGGGCAGCTGACAGGCACTAAACAGTCCATGAGAGAGGGCGCAGGGCCACCTGGATGGCCACACAGATCCTCCGGTCCACATCTACTGGCACAGCACCACCACCACCACCACCACCCGCAACAGCACATTGAGCCAGAACACCTACAGCAAATGACAGAAAGAACACACACTGAGGGCCAGAACGTGGAACACACCGCTACCCACCACTGACCGCACAGAACCAGAAAGACAGCAATCATGGAAAGTGGTATTCACCCGCACCCGGCAGGGCACCAGGCATGGCACCCATGTATCGCCGATGACACTCCTCAGCTGCGTCTGCAGCCTGCCACCTGACCCCTGGTCCTGCAAAACACAACAAGCAGCACCATGAACCAACACTGCCACCGTGCAGGATGCAGTGCCACAGCCCCCCCACCAGCGCATGGCCATGCAGCAGACAGTGATGACAGGTGGTGAAGCACCTGGTCTTAGCAGGCACACACAGCCATGCCCTGCCCCTCCAACACCAGTATAATGTAGTACAGGAGCACCATGAGGGCAATGATATACACACCCAGCATGTGCCACACAAGGTTACAGCTAAAGAACATCTACCTGGACATGGCAGTGCACCCCTCTGTGCACAGCACTGTAGCTGTGCAAGCAGCTCTGGGTCCTGCCTCTGGAGGTCACCATAGTGATGCCTGCACTGCTCCCCTGTGAGTGGCATCCCAGTATGGCACACAATCCGTGATGCAATGCAGGCCTACACCTGGGCCCTGGGCACATGGAGGTCCTCCTGTCCAAACAGGTGCCCCTCCGCAGCCATGATCTGTGCTACAAGATGTAGCAGCTCTATCTGTGACCAGTTCGAGGCCCTAGGCACCATTCTCACAGCCCTAGGCATCTTAAACTGTGATCAGGCAGTGGAAAGGTGCAAACAGGAAAAGCACCATCTAGCATACGTTTTGTGCCATGTGAAACAGTGAGGCATGTGCAGCACAGTGTTCACTGAATGTGAAGCGTGGATGGCCACTGGTGATGAGCCCATGCATGTGCACACCATCACACAATGGTGCTGCTTGGCCAGGACACAGTCGCGCATGCATGTTATGCATGTGGGTGCCTTGTTGTGCATGTCATGCACCATGAACGTGTACCGCGCATAGTGCGCGATCCTTGGGGAGGGCCAGATCAGTGCTGCATTGACAGCACATTGTGGGACACACTAAGTGATACAGCACATGGCACCACGATCATCAGGCCAGCAATGGCGCAACCGGACAGTGGTGGAATGGCGCATCATGGGAGATGCACCACAACACATGGACACCGTGCATGCATGATGAATGCACTGTGTAGAATGCCCCCAATTCATGCAGATGCACCAACCAGGCCACGCATGCACTGGGAATGCACTGTACAGTCATTGGCGCATCACATAGATGCTCCGTGCAAAGTGAGATGAGCTGGGAGCAATTATGCTATTCAGAGAGTGTGCGCCCCAAACAGCCTCATCAACCACGCATGGGCAACTCAGCTTATGAGCATCTCATTAACAGGTGCTCAGACCTCATTTGCATGCCCTGAGCCATAAATGCTCCCAATTCAGCAGGCTGAGTCCAGGACACTGAGAGGAGTCAGTGCCTACAGGGTGAGTATACAGCCATGTTTACAGGGCTACAACACACACTGATGTGCCTGCATCAGAGCATGCACAACAGGTGGGACCCCTGTACACTGCATGTGGGACCAGACATCCATTAGGTGGCACCCACGGCAAACCATGTTGTACTACAGTAGGGATGTATCCATGGAGCGAAAATGGACTGATCCCTGCCATGACCACAGCAGATGACCAGGTCACCAGGACACACACAGCACAGCACATACGGAGCACCATTGCTGATCTGTGGTGCGGATGGCAGTGTGCCGAGGTGGTGCAATGTGGGACAGGGAGGGGATGCAACGCATACAGAGGACCACACAATGCACACAGGGATACAGGGATGGGACGTACGGCTAGGGGTGGCCTGCACTGTCAGGTGGATGCAGCACCATGCCACAGGTAGGTACAGTGCACAGAGTGACACCTGTGCAGGCACATTGTCACCATGGCCATCAGGCACACTGCTGCCACCCTAACAGTGCATGCCACCATGTGGCAATCCCCTCTCCACTCTGCACCCATCGCAGGGGTGGCACCCAGGTTGGATGTGGCACCATAGTGGCGGCACACATGCTGCAGTGGTACTGAGACATGCCCACGGCAGACAGGACAGTATCACACCCACTGTGGTGGCTACACAGTACCCCTCACTGTGGCCTGGGTGCTGTGAGTGGCACGTGCACCATCCCACATGGACCACATACCATGGTGCATGTCCACCTGTGCTCGGCTGCCCACACGCGGCCCATGGTGCAGGCCACCAGCATCCACAGAGCATGATGAGACTGCAGACAGTGGGAGATGGGTGTGGGTCCATGTGTACACACAGGCAAGTCTGACACCAGGATGCTTCTCCCCACAGTATTTGACATGTCTGAGGAGGCAGGTGCCACCACCAGGCGGTGACCAAACTTCACAAAGGACGAGGAGATGGCATTCATTGAGGCATGGAACCTATGCCTGGATGTACTCACCGGCAGGGGAGGCAGTCAGGTGGCATGTGAGGAGGGCTGGGAGGAGGTGGCCCAGCAAGTGAATGTGGTGGCACCATTCAACCGCACAGTGTAGGAGTGCCATAAACATCGGAACAACAGCTGATGGAAGGCCAAGGAGAGGGTGGCTAGCATACAGGTATCCCTGTGGTGGACAGGGGGAGGACCCAGCTCGGTGGCACAGCTCAGCCCCATCAAGGCCCTCCTAGCCACCAGTGTGTTGGGGATGGCCGTGCATGGCATCCCAGGAGGTGGCTTCCAGACGCCGGGCATCCCGTCACAGCATGGTGAGTAGCTGTGCATCCTGTCTGGGCCCTGCCATGGACAGGTGTATGTACCCGGCAGTGTGTTGCTGGCTGTGCTGTGGGTGAGGGTGACTTTGACACTGTGTCATGTGCGTAGTGTGCATTAAACATGTTTTCCTTTCTCTCTTCCACAACTCCATCTTGTGGCCATGGCCGACCATGCAGCCCTCACAGTGCGATGATGCAGGCCCACCCCATGGGGCCAATGACACTGACATGGGCGTGTACGCACCTGCAACGTCCATGCTCCATGCACCACCGGTCACAGTCCCTGTGACAGAGGGCCCTGCGGACCCCTCCACCAGTGCTGGCAGTACTGATGGTGGGTGCATCGCATGATTGAGGGGCCTGACTGGGTTGTCTGATGCTGATCCAGATGAGGTGGTGGACATAGCGGACACACTCATCATGCTCAACAGTGGCATGCAGGGTGAGGGCATTGGCATCGATGCATGTTCTACCATCAGCAGTGCCACTGCCATGGTTAACGGCAGTGCACACAGCACGGGGATGCCTGTGCATGGGACTCTGGGTGCCAACAGCATTCCTACCATGCTGGACACCGGTGCAGCAGCGGCACAGCTGCCTGAGGCGGTGTGTGCTGTGACCCCTGCACTGCTGCCCAGTGCAGTGCTGGTGGCATCAGTGACATCCAAGCAGGGCACCGGTGTGCACGCACCCGCTACAGTGGGCCTGGTGATGGCACACATGGACAGCAAGCGGCAGTGCCCAGCCAAGACACTCACACATCACAGCCTGACATGGTGCATCCACCGCCCATGGATGACCCTGGCGAGGCCAACCCATTCCCAGTACGTCCGCGCTGCCACTGTGCCGCATCACCTGCTGATGACATGGGTGCCTACCTTGATCTGTTGTGGGCAACTGTGGAATGTCAGGAGGCACTCCGGGTGGAGTTCCAGAGCCACAGGGCCATCATGGTCCAGGAGCATGAGTCCACGGTGGTGTGGCATGCTCAGATGCTGGCTGAGACACGTAACATGTGGGTCGGCATGACCACAGCCATGGAGCAGACTGTGGCTGCTGCAGAGGCAGTGACTCCATCCACAGCATGCCATGGACACCGTGCGTACAGTCAGATTCTCAGGAGCATGTCCTGGACACCCCGATGGTGGGGCCAGGTGGGCCCCCGTTGCTGACCCCATTGCCACTGGCATCCACTCCCACCAGCCATGGCTCGGCTGGTGGGTGTCGGACAGACACCTCACTAAGCACCCAGTCACAGTCTCAGTGCAGCACCCCTGAGGAGCCCTGAGGACACCCCCTGTGGCTGGTGGTGGCACCCCCATCACCAGCAGCCATGGCAGAGGCCGCCCGCGTGTATGTGGTGGTCATGGGGCAGCCCTGTGATGCCCATGCTCAGGGGTCTGTGGTGGCAGGTGGCATGCCTGTGCATACTGGATGCCCTGCAGGTGGTACCAGTGCTGCTGTGTGGCGGTCACCAGCCACACAGTTGCCCTGGCACCTCCCTGTGCTGGCTGTGCAGGTTGTCTGGTGTGTTTGTGTGTGTCGCTGTCGTGCCATGTGTCATGGGAATGATTAATGTGTTACGGTGCCTGCAGTGACCATGTGATGGCTGCAGTGTGCACTGACCTGTGACAGTTTGGGCATGGCCTGTGTGGTTCTGGGGTGATGCATGCATGGTGCCTGTGTGTGAGTGTGTATGTCCCCCACCATGTGCATGCGCCTGCGTGTGTGCCCCTGTGTGGAGTATGGTGCCTGCCATTCCACCGTCATGCTGTCCCTATACTGTAGTGCTCATACCTGCACACATACCAACCTGCGTACTCACCTGTGTGTCCCAAAGTGTTCCTCCACCACTTGTGTGCGGTATGCCCATGCCCTTGCCACCAACCTGGGATCTCTGCGCCCATGCCCGACTTCATCTCTATGGTCCTCAGGGTTTGCCCTGGCCGCACCCTCCACCACCCCCTCTTCCTCCTCGGAACTGTCACCATCACTGGCCTCGACAGGTATCCCATGGTTATGGGTCATGTTGTGTAGCATACATCAGGCCAGGAATATGCCACAGGCCTTCTCAGGGCTGTACTGTGGGGCACCACCTGACCGACACAGGTACTGGGAACGCAACTTCAGCACGCCGAAGACACGCTCAATGATGGTGCGTATCGCGATGTGTACCTCATTGTAGCATTCTTCCGCCACTGTTCCAGGTGGTCGGATGGGGGTGAGGAGCCAGGGCCACAATGGGTATATGGCGTCACCTGTGGGGGTAGACGTGTCTCCATTAGTACATTGTGTTACACTGTGGCATGTGCCCTGACCCTGTCCCGCCCTCTTTGTTGTGTGCCCCTGTCCTGCTCCCCTGCCTATGCAGCAGCATGCCTGGCGGTCCTGCATCCCTGCCTCGGCTGCTCCTGCCTGCCCCCATCGATCATGTGGTGCACATCGGTCGCGTGCCACCCTGCATCCACCTATGCACCCTTCCACACCCCTGCTGTCCCAGTGCCCTCATGCCTGCGAGCGCCCCCCCACATCCCACCCCATGTGTCCCAGACATGGTGCCACCCTGTGCTGTTGGCACTCAGTCACATGTAGCTAACAGGTGTCCACTTTGGATGTTCCCGGCCTCAAACCTCGGGCAGAGTGCAGACTGGTACCATATGCCAAAAAACTACTTGCTGTTAGATACAGAGGGAGGCCTGTGTTAAGATGGTGGCTATGCTGGGCTAGTCGTCAGAAGTGGGATTTGATTAGCTTGATTTGTGGTCGGCATCTGTGGATCATGAATGTTGGAATGAAGAATCGAAGGAGCTATGACCTGTGGAGTCCTGGGCAGTGTGTGAGTGTGGAGAGCGGAGAGTGGAGTCCTGGTGACAGATTGAGGAGTGAGTGAGGAGAAACCTGAGAGCCCTGACTGAGTAGCAAAGAGTGGGGAGGAATTTTGAACAATGTTCTGTTTTAGGATATACTCCAGTGGACTGGTGGACTATGGGGAGGAGTTTCTTCCTGACCCTAACCTCAACCTAGTGGTGTGCCGTGGTGCTGCTGCTATTGGGCGGCCGTATCTGTAGCACTTCCACGTCCACCACTTGGTAGCTGGTGGGCAGCCATAGTGGGAAGCAGGTCTGGGAAGAGGTATTGGGGTTTGGACAGGACTTTTCCTCTGTGAATGGTGGAGTATTGGTGGTGACCGGGAGGTCTCTTTTGTTAAGCGCTGTTCGTGCCCTTCTATCTGTGACTCAGTGGAGTAAAGAAACAGAATTTTAGCTTCCTAGATGTCCTGGCTTGCTTTCCTCACTCCCCGTTTTTGAATTTTGTAGTGGGTCATGGCATTGTCTGTAGACTGCATGTACTTATCCAGGATCAAGAAAACTGACTGGGGCTTTGTTGTTTCTAGTGGAGGTGAGAGCCCACTTGAGAAGAACAAATTAAATAGTGCTACCTTTTTCTCTCTTTGGAGGTGTGAGCTCCTGGTAAGAGGGGTCTGCAAGCTATTATTCTTGAACTGGTCCTTCACTCATGAGAGGAGTAAATTAACTGTTAGCCGACCCTGTACTTTTGATAAATCTGTGACTCAAATGGACCTACTGTGACTCTCAGATACTAGCCCTTGATTCTTTGCAATTAGACAGCTCTGAGCTCTTGGGCTCTTTTCAGTTTTGGCTCTGATTGTTGTCAATTAATTTTTTATTTGGGGAGGGTTGATAGTATTTAGTTATTTTAATATATAGTTGTTGGGTCGGTATTTTGGAGAGGGGAAGGTGGGTTTTTAAGGCATTATTATTTATATGGGTGAATGAGAGGAGTGTATGGTGTACAGTGTGTTTGTGGGTCATATTTTGGGTTTTGTTTAATTAGCAGGGATGTGTCTGGGAAGGTATGAGGGCCTGGGGTGGGCTAGGATTGTGTATGGGGCCCCCCAGCTGTACAATCTACAGTCTTTTATCAGCCTCCCAGTATCTGCTTGCACGACCAGGCATTGTAGGGAGGTTGGAATAAGGAGGAACCATTTGATTCATTTGGGTGGGGGTGCTCCATGCACTGTGGTTGGTGGTAGGATCGAGGTAGTAGGATGTAGAAGGCACCCTGGAGCTAGAAAGGTTCTGGAGAGAGGCCAGACATGTTTAGTTCCCGTTACTAGGGTTCCCACCAGACCGAGTGGGCAGGTAGCCAGAGGGGCTGCACTATCCACCAATCCCCTGAGGGCAGTACTTTGCAATGCCAGATCAGTTAGAAACAAGACTACAATTATAGTAGACTTGGTTTCTACAGCCGATCTGGCTTGCATTACGGAGACCTGGATTGGTGATGACGCCGGCCCAGTTTTAGAGGCTGTCGTCCCATCTGGATATACTGTTGTGCACTGCCCCAGAGTGGAATGCAGGGGAGGGGGGTAGCCATTTGTTTTAGATCCAAACTTGACTTCACCCTACACCCAGTGAGAACACCTCATTCATTTGAATGTGTGGCCATCCATGGGGGTCCGGGCGAAGGTTGCCTGATTATTTTGATTTATCACCCTTCTGGGACAGTGGGAGACTTCCTCCAGGAGGTGGCTGATTTTGTGGTAGGTGAGATGTTGGAGACCCCTAGATGTTTGGTGCTGGGGGACTTCAACGTCTGTGCCGACAATGAGTCATCTCAGCTTGGTTCCAACTTCCTCTGGACGTTGTCTTCCCTAGGTTTTGCACGGGCTGTGTCCTCTGTAACTCATCTGGGTTGCCACATGTTGGATTTGGTGTTCTCACTGAGGCTGGAGATTACTTGTCTCAGGACTGATCGGGTTGTTTGGTTCGATCATTGTACGATGAAGTTCTCGTTCGGGGCCCCCCCCCATAGCCTTTCCCCTGCTGAGATGGTCAGTTATTGCCCTTTGTGGGGGTTGACCACTGAGGGTTTTTTTGTGATAGCTGATCTATCTAGTGTGAACAGTGCATGCGTTGGAGGTGTGGGTGTGGCAATGGATGCCTATAATAAGGTTCTAGCTGGTGCACTCGACTCCCTCGCACCAGTCCGTGTATGACCCAGGTCTTCTCATTTAAGATCCCCTTGGTATGATGGTGAGCTTAAGGGGTTGAAGACTTTGGGTCAGAGATTAGAGCACTGCTGGCGGAAGTCTGGCCTGGAGGTGGACAAACTGGCCCTGCGTGTGCACTACCGTGCATATCAGGGAGCAATCAACCGCAAGAAGACAGAGTTCCTGTCTCGGGAGATTGCTGCTGGGAGGAACCGACCAACTATGCTCTTTCAGACAGTGGACAGGCTTCTCCATCCTTCCTGTCTACAGTTGAAGGTAGCTTATTCTAACGTATTGTGTGAAGAGTTTGCTCGTTTCTTCTCGGACATGGTGTCCGCCATCAGGCAGGGGTCTCTGCCAGTGGGTCAAAGTTTGGCCAACAGTGGTCACCATGGGCATCCAGAGAGCTCTCTGCCTGGTTGGGGCAAGTTTAGACCGGTGGAGGTGGTTGAGGTCATTGAGATTGCTTCTAAGCTCCGGCACACCTTTTGTGAACTGGGCCTGGTGCCAACTCGTTTCTTAATGAGATGTGTCGACTCTGTTGGCCTGGTATTTGCCTTGATTATCCGGTGTTCCTTGTTGAAGGAGGTCTTTCCTGATGTCTTGAAGGAGGCATTGGTAAGACCCCTTCTGAAAAAACCATCATTGGACCCTGAGATCAAGGCAAATTATCGTTCTATCTCCAATCTTCCATTTTTGGGTAAGATTGTTGAGAAAGCGGTGACGCTTCAGCTGGAGGATCATCTCATGGCCCATAATTTATATGAACTGTTCCAGTCTGGATTTTGTGCAGGCATAGCACAGAAACTGAGTTGGTTCGGGTGCATAATGACCTCCTTAGGGCTAGAGATCGAGGAGAGGGGACAATTCTTGTTCTCCTCGATCTCTCTTCAGCATTTGATACGGTTGACTATCAGGTATTGCTTGACTGCCTAAGGGAATTCTGTAGACTCACCAGCAAGGGCACCTGCTGGTTCGAGTCCTTCTTAGCAAACAGGAGACAGAGGGTGGTGATGGGGAACTTTTCTTCTTCCCCTGTCCACCTTCGGTGTGGGTTTCCCCAGGGTTCGGTTTTGTTGCTGATGTTGTTTGCCGTATACATGCTGCCCCTGGGAGAGCTCATTAGGAAGAACAGTCTGGATTTTCATTGCTATGCCGATGACACCCAGCTGTACTTTTTCTTTGCCCCTGGAACATCTCATGCAGTGGAAGTGCTTAATAGCTGTCTTGCCAAAATCAATGACTGGATGACCTCCAGCTGGTTGCGACTAAACCCTGATAAGACGTATGTACCGGTGGTGTAGTTGAACAGAGGGTGTGATAGGTTGGCCTCTGGTGCAGAGACAGGGCTTTTTCTTGGCTCTGTACCATTGAAGGCCTCCTCTAGGGTGTGGGATCTTGGCATTATTCTGGATAGTGGACTGACACTTGAGTTTCAGGTGTCTCCCACTGTTCTTACCAGTTTTTAACATCTGAGGAATATTGCCAGGATTAAGCTCCTAGTTCCGCCGCAGGACCTCCCCACCTTGGTACATGCCTTTGTGACGTCCAGGTTAGACTACTGTAATGCGCTCTATCTCGGGGTTTTGGAGGGTACCTTGCGCCAACTGCAGCTAGTGCAGAATGCGGTGGCAAGGCTGTTGACTAGACAGTCTAAGTACTGCCATATTACTCCGGTCTTGCGTCAATTGCACTGGCTGCCAGTTAGGTGGAGGGTCCTCTTTGAAGTGGGTTTACTCACTTTTAAGGCCCTACATGGCCTGGGCCCTGGCTATCTGAAGGACCTTCTCATTCCTGCTATTTCGGCCCACCCCCTCCGCTCCTCCTCTAGGGGCCTCCTCGTGATTCCCAGGACGAGGTTAAAAACATCTGGCGACAGAGCATTTAGCGTCACCGCTACCGTCCTGTGGAATTCACTGACACCAGCTGTTAGGGATGCCCCTTCTGTGAAGGTTTTTAAAACCTGCCTCAAGACCTTCCTGTATAATCAGGCCTTCCCAGAGTCTGTATTATAGTCCTTGCTGTTTTAGAAATTTTGATAGGCTAGCATTACATTGTAGGCACTAGCATTCCACTTTCTGAATTAACATTTATATTTATTGGTTTTGCTTCATTTTAAATATTTAGGATTTACTTTTGTCTGAATGTTTGGTGCCCAGACCCTCTGGGATGGGCGTCTTTTAAATAAAATTTGTCTTGCCTTGCCATATGTATGCATCATGTGCGCTCCCAGGGTGTGTGGCACAGACATTGGTGATGCACCCCGTGGCATCGCACACCACCTAGCAGTTCACTGAATGGTACCCCTTTCGATTCACGTATGTGATGCCCTCCTCACCAGGTGGTTCGCGGATTGCCACATGGGTGCAGTGGATGGCCCCTTTGATACCTGCCATGCATGCCACCCTGTGGAACCCCTGCATGGCTTCTGTCCGCTCTGCCTGCATGCTGGGGAATTTGATGTGTTCTGAAGCATGCAGTAGCAGTGCAGTGAGGAACTGTGTGAGGAGGTGGGATGTTGAGGCCTGTGATATGCCAGTGGTGTCCCCAGTAGGCCTCTGGAAGGTTCCTGTGGTGAGCAGGCACATGACCGTTGTCACCTTGGTCTCCACCGAGATGGCATGACCTCATGCAGTGGGTGCCTGCATCACATCATGGCACAGCTCACATAGTTGCCTCAGCATGGCCCTGTTGAGACGGTATCACCCGACTGTCTCCACCTCTGTCAGCTACTTGAAGGACAGCCAGGCACGGTACCGCCGTGGGGCTGGCCACCTACGGTTCCTTCTGGTGCCCTGCCTCCTCCTCCTCATTAGGGTACCAGCAATGGCAACTGCTGCCAGGTTCATCCCCTCTGCAACTGTGGCACTCTGGTGTAGCTTGCTGCCTGGTGTTGCTGGCAGTTTGTCTGCCTGTGCCTTTCCCTCTGTCTGGTTCCACTTCCCCTCTGACTGTGGCTGTGTGCTGCTGTTGTCATTCCATTGACAGTCTCCTTCTTTTGTACTTATCTTTCTTTGGTGCATCTTGGACTTGAGCTGGATTTGCCCCATTGATGCACCCTGGTTGTGCTCTGTGAATCGGGATGCACTGTGTATGCATGGGTATGCCCCCTGTTTATGCGCCACATGTCATTACATTGCACCTATTGCACATGTCTTTCAGCGCAGGGCATCTCGTTTGCACTGGTGCTTTCTCCCTGTTCCTGAATCAGCCTCCTGCGCATTTCTGACTTGCGCCAGTGCATCTGAGTTGTGCTTGGCACATCTGTTTTGTGAATCCTGCCTCTTGGGTTTCTGTAGTTATAGCAAAATGGTAAATATATCAAGTATCTTGAATATGTTATATTGAACTCAATGTCTGATCTGTAAATTGACTAGAAGTCTCAGAGATTTTATCTGGAGCATAGACTTATATGTATTTTTGACAACCTGGATTTATTGATGTATGATGATAATACTGTTTTTGATACTGTATATTTTCTTTTACATTTTTGTACCATGAATGTAAGCTTGTTTTTTAATTTTGCAATAAAACTTTCCCCTACTCTTTTCAAGAAGTGCCATGGGATCTTTAACATCCACCTGAACTACCACCAGAACAGGCAGATGGGACCTCAGTTTAATGTCTCATCCAAAATATGGCACCTCAGGAGTGTAGGAACCCCCTCATGTTGCACTATACTGTCAGTATTGGGATATTAACCCAAGTGCTTGGTGTGGGGATAGAACCCACAGCCTTCTGATCTCCTGACCTCAGAGGCGAGTGTGCTACCTGCTGAGTCACTAACACTGACAGACAGATAGACAGACAGACAGATATACATATAGATAGAGTGAGAGATGGAGAGAGAGAATGAAAGATACAGCTCACTGCTCTGATTGATGCTGCCAGCATGACATCAGCTGCAGCTTCACAATTCAAGAAAGTCCCTGTCACTAGAGATCTATCATGAGATCTCACAAATGAAAAAGGGTTCTTTCCTATAACCTCATGGAAGAACTGTGAAAAAACTAAGTCCCACCATCTTCATTCATAAGCCAACCTTCTTCTTCCATGGGTCAAGAAATAACTTATGAAAGAAGAACCTCGCTCAATGAAAATGGATAGTGGTACATGTTTTTTTCATAATTCTTTCATTAGATGACCTTCCTCATTCATGAGTCATGAAAGGACTCATGAAAGAAGAAACATGGCTCACAAAAGAAGATGGTAGGACTTATTTTCTTTAATAGTTCTTTTGTGAGCCGACCATCTTCTTTCATGATTTCTTTCATGACTCAAAAAAGAAGGTTGGCCCACAAAAGAACTATGAAAGAAACTTAAATCCATTATCTTCTTTCATGAGTCAAGATTCTTCTTTCGTGAGTTCTTTCTTGATCATAAAAGAAGAAGGTCAACTCATTAAAGGACTATGAAAAAAACATAAGTCCCACCATCTTCTTTCATGAGCCAAGATTCTTCTTTCATGAGATTAATGAAGAAGAAGTTTGGCTCACAAAAGAAGAACTGGGACCACTTGATAAGCCTTTCAGCTAAGAATTTCGGGATGTCCCAAAATCATATTTCGGAGTCTTTAAAAAACAAACAAAAAAAACCCCACCAGAATCTAGTTCTTGTGTTTGTGTTTCTCCAGGGCATAATTTTTATGGGGTTTTAATTTTTTTTTTAACTAAAAAATAGGATGGCTGCCATATGAAAGAAGGTTTTTTTCTCACAAAAGAAGAATTTTCAGCTCACAAAAGAAGAATCTTCTTTTATGAGCCCAGAATTCTTCTTTTGTATGAAGCATATAAATGAGAGGGAGGTGTGTTGCTTGGCAGCCCACATAATGGCCACATAAATCTTTTGCTCTATAAGCACCCTAACATAATCCACCGCAATCCATGATTGTTTCAGCACTTAATGACTTTGTTGAAGTAGTAACCAATGGGGCATCCTCTGAAGCACAAGATGGTAATCGATTTGCCCCTCTGCTTGGGCTTTTTGCGGTAAAGTGACCAAATTTTTGTTCCCTCAGAAGTCCCGTCAGGCCTCAAACAAAATGGTGGTGCTGGGAATGTATCTGTGTCCTCAAGCCCTGTCAGAGATAAAATATCATAAAGCAAATTAACAAACTTGAAATCAGCACCCAAAGAATTAATGTTCATATCCTTTAAATTGCCCACCGCATGAGCACAGCAGAACAGCAGGTGGCTGACAACAAAGACTGGACAGAGCAACTCATGTCCTATATGCAGGAGCAAGACTGCACTATTCAAATCCTCTGGGACAAGGTAGAGGACTTAGAAAATTGAAGTTGGCAGAATAACCTCAGGTTTGTGGGGTTCCATGAGGGATGTGAAGGAAAAAATACCAATCATTTCCTCTAAGTTGTCCTCCCAGAGGTTCTTTGTGACCCATGCCCGGTGGACACTGGAAATAGACAATTTATATCAGTCTGTCGCTCCCCCCCAAAAAAAACCTGGCGAGCACCCACAGCCCATTTTAGCTTAATTTCTTTGATTTACAGATAAATAAAACATCCTCACATGGGTCTGACAATAAGGAGCTTGTTTCCAAAGAGGGCGTAGAATTAAAATCTTCTAAGACTTTTTCAAAGAACTATCTGCGAGGAGGAAGACATTCACTCTTGCCAGTTGAGCTCTAATGGAAGTTGGAGCCCAGTACAGTATGAGATATCTACCTACCCAACGAGTCACAAAAAATGGAGTGGCACAGGACTTTAATATCCCTGAATCAGCTGAGCAGTATATCTCTCAGGCATGGCCACAAGCAAACCTGAGTCACCCAGCTACTCAGATGGGTCAGAAGGGGGACTGTAGCCAGCCCATGGACATAATACAGCCAAGCAAGGGACCTTCCCTGCCTCACCATCCTTTTGGCCCTCCCATGAGCACCTTCCCTAGTAACCCAGACCCCTGGTCTTCCTCTTCCAGAATAAGAAGCACCAAGAGATAATACCAAAAAGGATCCCAGGGCTCATAGTAGGAGCCACAGTGACAGCTGAGCCTCAATTGTTTCATCGTAGACACAGTTACCATTAATTAGTTCCAACCACTATGCTCGTCTGATGCAATCTCCTCCAGAACTGGATGATGTTGCTCCTCCTTGTCAATCCACTCAGCCACCAGAGGTAGATCCAGTGAACAGGCCCAAGTCTTGGTCCAAAGCCATTACCCTAGTGGCTGCAGTAACCATTCTCCCTTCAAGGTAAATCTTCCAGCATGGACAACACCAAGAAACACCAGGCCACAGTGAGCCCTAAGGGCCTTCCTAAGCCTGTTCCCTCAGCTCCACCAAAATGAAGGTGATCATGGTTTGCTGCATGCTGCCCAAACTCTTTTCTATCTGTGTAACTGCCTTGCTTATATACTACTGGATCATGCGGCCCTCTGCATCAGAACAGAACTAGCCCTATTACAACTGACACTATCCATTGTGGGCCGAGTCTTAAAGGGGCATGCATGGTGGTCCTTACCTGATACAGACCTCTATGACTCCTTAGTAAAGTATTCTGAGCCCACTAGGAATGGGCCATTTTAAGAGATTTGCATGCCATTTTCTCTCTCAAGTTTTTCTTTGTCTTCCTGTATTCACTGGGTATTTCCTATTTGTACAGATAATGTATGGGGTCTTCAGGGAGCATAAAAGTTCAATGATTGGCTTCTGTCTGTCTATTGATTTACATGACAGGGAGAGTTGGGGGTTGGGGGCAAGAATGCAGGGCTGTTCTGGGCTGCTCAAATGCAAATTTCTTGCTACCATCTCCACTCCACTGTCACAGAGTGAAAGGGAGTGGCCACCCACTAGCAAGCAAGAACTGATAGCTTCTGTTTGCTACAGAGCACCAAGCCACTTCATCTCAAACCTCTGCCTCCTGGGGCTGCACATATGTTCATCCACAGCACACCCCAATGAGGCATGGTGCACCCTTCAGAGCCCTGAGTACCTCTAGCTCCTTCCTACACATAGCTACTACCCATAGCAGCCAATATTTATCCCCCCTTCCCTTCTGAATTCAGGGAACATCAAATTTAGCTAGCCAGCTCATAGATTTTTTAGGCACACTAGTTTACCAAGCAAGAAGCAATGTACACTCTTGCCTTTTATATCGAAATCTGGTAATCCAGCTGGCACCCATACCCTCCCCAATGGGTGCAGGTCAGTGCTGTGTATAAGGGTATAGTCTCCCCTGTGGGCCCTGTTAAAGGCAGGATGAGTCACCAGGAGGGCACTTAACTGCACATTTTGTCACCCTCCCTTTCAGTTGCCTAGATGCCCCACTGGTGTCATACTCTACCAGTCTCCGTTGGACTGATCATACCCTGTTGGGCTGCAGAGGTGAACTAGAACCACACCACCCAGCCAGCTGTTCCTTGCACTTGGCATATGGTTTATCAGGCTGTGCACTGAGGAGCCTGCACAGCGTAGGAGACTTTCATGTTGTTTCTACTCAATTGTTGTGTTCAGTTTGCAATTTAGACATAGGGTAAGATATTCAGACTGTGCCAGGCTGTGGTGCAAGCCTGGGCGCAGTGCAACTGGGATGTGCCAGGGCACTGACAGGGTGATATTCAATGGTGCTGCGCCATGACTCAGCACCATTGAATATCACACTGTGGTTACCCGCAATGTGCATGGCACAGTGGCACTGCACCAGCGCAAGTGGCCATAGAGGGGCAGGGGGATGCACTAGCACAAGTGCCATTGTGCTAGGTGCATCACCCACAATATTCAAAAGTGCACATGCAAATGGGGCCATAATGCATGCAAGGAGCAAATGGTGCCATTTGCATGTCATTATGGCCCCATTTGCATGCAGGTGCGCCCATCCCTGGCGACTTGCGCCTGGCGCCCTGCCAGGCTGCAGCCATCGGGGACCGACGCCCCCTGCACAGGTGGCAAAGTGCCCCACTGCCTGTTCGCAGGCTTAAGTATGAAAATGAAATCCTCCTATATCCCTGGTGGTCCAGTGGACCGCTTGCAGCCCGATCGCAGGCAGAAATATAATGACAGAACCTCCTATATCCCTGGTGGTCCAGTGGACCGCATCCAGCCCGATCGCGGGCATTAGTATCATATTAAAGGTCCAATATCCCTGGTGGTCCAGTAGACCACTCGCAGCCTGATCGCGGGCAGAAGTATAATGAAATAACCTCCTATACCCCTGGTGGTCCAGTGGACGTGTCCAGACCGATCACGGGCGTCTGTTATACATTATTAGAAACCAATCGATCCCTGGTGGTCAGTGGTATCCCCTACCCACCCGCCCACTAAGCCCCACCACCCCACCCCCAGTCAGCGGCGGGCGGCTCCCCACCACATGCCACCCATGCGCCCTGCCGCCCGCCGGACTGACTGCATACGGTACGGCCATGCCCATTGGTCCACAGCATGGGCCAGTGGGTGTAGCACCCATCACTATTAGACAGTCCAGAAATGTGAATTGGCACATTTCTGGACTGTGTAGAGTAATGCAGGTTGCACGCCCATTGGCCCACACTGTGGACCAATGGGTGTACAGCCCTACTGTATGCAGTCAGTCGGCGGGCGGCAGGGTGGCATGTGGTGGGGAGCTGCCACCTGCCACTGAATGAGGAGGAGCAGGTGGTGGGGCTCAGTGGGCGGTGAGGAGTACTGCTGGACCACCAGGGATGGATTGGTTTCTAACAATCTATAACAGAGGTTATTTCATTATACTTGTCCGTGATCGGGCTGCGAGCAGTCCACTGGACCACCAGGGATATTGGACCTTTAGTTTGATACTGATACCCACAATCGGGCATGAGGGTGCGCTACCACGAAGGTGCCGCTGGAGCATGGGTGGCCACCCACAGCTGGCAGCTGCCGTGTTGCACCCTGCAATATGGCAGCTCTCCTGTGGGTGGCCAGCTGTTGCTCCTTTTATTTTTTGCTCAACTGTGTGCAGCGCAGGTACAGGTTGCACCTGCATCTGCTCAGCTCATCCCGGGCTGAATATCGGGATGTGCGGAGTATGCATAGGCATGCCCCCCCATTTGTTCCGCATACATTACTGATGTGCTCCGGAGCATCGGGATCTGTGCCATGCACATTCCCCTTTTGAATATCACGCTCGGACGCATCAGTGGGTTGCGTATAGTGCAACCCTGCTGAATATCCCACCCATAGTTTTTAAAATGTGTTGTTATCTTTGTACGTTATTGTTTCTTGCTTTGTAGGCTCAAGCAATAATTTAAATGAATAAAAAATGGGTTAGTGCTGATCTAAAACTAAAAGAAAACTGTTTTGTAATGTTTTCATAATCCAAGGTGGATGACAAACTGCATTACAACTGCCAAACTCTTTTGGAGCATGGGAAGCCACACTGACCATCCTTGTTTACTTGAAAACAAGGACAGGATTGGAGACATTAGCCTGTTATGTGCCATGCCCTCAAGTGTGAATTGTAAATAGTTTCAACCAAAACTGCTTTTGATTATGTGTTCTGTCCTTTGTCCCTACACAATCTTTTCCCACAAACATATAATTAGTAGTGAGCAGGTGATTCTGTCTCTTGTTCCTTCAGGTAAACATCCCTTTCACACAAACATATAATTAGTATTAAGCCGGTGGTTCTTTCCTTTGTCCCTCATATTGCTGAGTGAGTTCAGGCTCAAACTGGTCTGTCCTTCAGGGGTGCATGTTAAGGGCAAATGTTAACTTACTTTCTTGTATCTTTCTGTGAATGTGTTTCCCAAATATCAAGTGATATAAGCTATATCAAATGTTGTGAGCTGCATCCATTTTAAGTAAAATGCTTGGAAAAGTGCATTTGTAAGTTGAAGTATTTTTTAACTCCTTGAAAGGTTCATTTTCTAAGCTAAAACTAATTCTCCCTAGAAACTCTGGGTAACTATCAGAAACCATAGTTGAAATGACATTCCAAACAGCTTTGTTGCTAAATATAATTATGTATGTTTAGCTTGTAATTTAAAGAGGACCTTCCCCAGCCACTTTGACTTTCATGCATTAATTACCCCGTCTTGCATTGATTCTGGAATTGTATTTCATTACTGTCTGCTGCAGTTAGTTTTTGCATTCTGAGCTGCTAAAAACTGCGGGGTGTACCAGATCTTCTATAGCAATCCTGGTGTTACTGTGGGCCCAGGGTTATACTGCTGACATCATTGTAGGGCAGAGTCAATTTCACAAACAAAAAAAAACATACTTACAAGGGGTGGGATATTCAAAAGGGTTTGCACATGCGCAAGTCCGAAATTACACCATTCTGCGATATTCAGCAGGAGGCAGTTGTGCCACTGAAAACAGACTGAGCAACAGCGCAATGCAAATGAATGCATGCTGAATTGGAGGGGGAGGAACCATGCATAAACTGCACAGCCCGATATTCAGCGGGCTGTCGAAGTTGTGCGGCGCAACCCCAACCTGCACCTGCACAACTTTGAGCCAAAAAAAAAAGGCTTAAGTTGAGGGCCACCCACAGGTGAGCTGCTGCATTGCAGGGCGCAACACAGCAGCTGCCACCTGTGGCTGGCCCCCAATCCACTCCCTGTGCCCCCCCTGCAGCCCGATCACGGGCAGCCAACTGTAAATCCCCCACCCCCACTGGCCCGATCACGGGCAGTAAGTTTACTAAACCTCCCCTCCTCCCGCAGTCATCCCTGGTGGTCCAGTGGACCAAAATGCCCGATCGGGCAGTACATTTAATAACCCCGAACATAGCCCTGGTGGCTAGCTTCCCCCCACCCCACCCACCCACCCACAAAGCCCTACCACTCCCCTACTCTCTCGCAGCCAGCGGGCGGTAAGCATTTACCTCCACTTGCCGCCTGCCTGCCACCGATTGGATTGCCTGGATGACGCTTGCTGGTGCGAGCAAGACACGGGCATGCAGTTTACACCATACATGATAGTTCGGAGATTGTGAATTTCATTCACAAATTCGACTGTCATGACGGTATGGGCTGCATGCCCATTGGCTCTTGCTCTGCACCACGGGCGTGCAGTCTCACCGGCAGTCAGTCACGGGGTGGCAGGCGGGTGGATGCTGCCGCCCGCTGGCTGCCGGAGGGAGCGGGTGGTGGGCTTCGTGGTGGGTGGGTGGGGGGACGCTAGCCACCAGGGCTATGTTTGGGGGTTATTAAACGTACTGCCCGCGATCGGGCATTTTGGGTCCACTGGACCACCAGGATGACTGCGGGAAGAGGGGGGTTTATTAAACGCACTGCCCGTGATCGGGCTGGTGGGGGGGGAGTACACTATGCCCGCAATCAGGCCACTAGGGGGTGGTGGTGGGGTTTGTACACTGATTCCCCGTGATCGGGCTGCAGGGGGTGTTGGTCCCCGATGGCTGCTGCCTGGCAGGGCACCAGGCGCAAGTCCTCGGGGATCAGCGCACCTACATGCTAATGGCATGCAAATGGGGCCATTATCAGATGCAAATGGCCCCCCCTGTGCCTTGCATGAATTATAGCCCCATTTGCATGTCACCTTTTGAATATCGGGATTTTGCGCATGACGCAATGGAACTTGTGCCACCGCAAGTTGAATGCTCCACTCTGTCAACTTGCGGTGGCGCAAGTTCCACTGCTGTGACTGGGGGGTGATATTCAAAGGAGTTGCTCAATGGCGCAACTCCTTTGAATATCACCCCAGACACACCCCTGCGCAACTATTTTGCGCAGCTCAAGGGCTTGCGCCTATGAATGGTGCAGTTTGAGTATCCCACCCAAGGTGTTTGGATTTTGGTATAATGTATTGCTAACAGGGTGTCTTGAGGAAGGGGGAACACAGCATGTACACTTAGTAATGGTAGGTTTCCCTTGCAACATTGTTGCAATCACATGGTACTGCACAGTGTGAGTCACTCCTCTGTCCTACAGTGATGTCATAAGGAGCCAGCAGCCCAGCAGCTGAGCAGCAAAGGCAAGTGCAGCATGGCTCAAAAACAAATCCAAATTATGGAAGGCAGAGTAAGCCTTGGCCAGAAATAACAAATGTCTACACCTTTTCAGGTCTAGTACTGCACATAATGACTACAAGCTATAACTTTTTGGACCATCAGGGAGGTCCTCTTTAAAATAGAATTGCATATTTAAAATAAGGTTGTTATATGTTTTTACGCTTTACATTGTAATTCAATATATCATGTTGTATCGAAGCTAAAGTTTTACATTGTAATTCAGTATATCACATTGTATCAAAGCCAAATGTTACATTGTAATTCAATATATCATGTTGTATCAAAGCCAAAGTGTAAAGCCTTGTTACACATTAGAAAATGGAACACTACTACCATCTAGTGGTCAAATTAATTGTGATGGTGCAACTGTATAATCATGTTGACCAATTCACTTTTCAGCTAGACAACCAATCAGAATTAATAAACAATCCTTAGAGTTTGGGACATATATATCAAATCTGGTAAAAACCTTACCCTGATATTATGATTGGTCTAAGGACCTAGTGGCCACAGAAGAAGAGTGAAGTCAGCTAAGGTATAAAAGGCCAAGCATTTTGTTGGGTAGTGGACATCTGGAACCAGAAGAGAACAAAGAAAAACTGCTGCCTTGGTCTCCATAGTTGAAGGGTGAGCAGCTGACACTTAATAGGCTAAATCAGACTGCTGCTTAGTTCTATGCGTTGTAATAGGATTAAGGAATAAACGTGTTCCTTAGAATTTAAAATCTTGACTTTTGGTGTATTGTGCAACCTCTTGAAGAACCCAGTTAATCAAGTGCTGTGCCCAAGCACTAGATCCAACAGCTTGTTGGAACTCTACAGGTTTTGAGAATAGGATCTAGCTTACTATATATAACTAAGCATGTAGGAAAAAAGAAGGAAATATAGGGCCAGTGGTACCCTCCTCCACCAGTTGTGGTCCTGGTCATTATCTGCCCTGTCCTGCTATGTATAATCAAGAGAACAAAAGTGGAGGTAGGAGGGACATAAGCATTAGCTGTAGTGTTGGAGGGTGCTACTTAACTGCAGAGTCTTCCCCTTTGTCTTCACACTGGTACCCACCTTCCAGATGTTGTGGCTGATATAATGGCCATAACTAGGAATATGAGGGGCCTCAATTTGCCAATAAAGAAGAAAAAGGTCCTCTCACGCCTTAAATATCTAGGAGCACACATAGCATTTCTCCAGGAAACCAAACTGTATGATGCAGAATCTTCCAAATTCCAGAAAGATTACGTGGGATCAGAAGCTCCTAGCCCTTCCCCCAACAAAAAAGTGGGGTCTCTATTTTATTGCATAACACCCTCACTGGTCCATCACTTGCACCAAAACAGACAATGTAGGGCAGTGGCTGTTAGCTGAAATCTCCACACTGCAGAGGCCCTTTATAGCAGCCACAGTTTATGTCCCTAACAAAGATGGACCCTCAGCTGCTGCACCTTTTTAGCCAGGAGATGGCTAACTTCAATCATGCCTCCACTCCAAATTGTGATGGGTCGGGACTTTAATATTTTGATGGAGGCATATATGGATCGAAGTGGGATTTCACTGGAACCACATGTCAAGGCCCATCATGTATTAGCACAGCTAATGCAAGAACACAAACTCAACGACATCTGGTGACTGCACCACCCTTCCACTAGGGTCTATAGGTACTTCTCAGCCATACATGTCATGTCAAGCAGAATTGACATGTGGTTTACTTCCCCCCTCCACATTACACATCACTCCATGGGCTCCCACATACACCCAATTATTATCTCAGATCATGCCCTACTAGCACACACTTTCGTGTCATCCACCTCACAACCCCACTCTAACTCCTGGCACTTGGATCCTCTCCTGCTGAATGATCCAGAGTTCCAACAATGGGATAAACACAAAACACTGCATTACAGAGCCACCAATGACATTGTAGAGGTAACCAGAGAATGGCTATGGGAGGCCTACAAGGCCGCTATGTGGGGTCTTATCATCAGTCATGCCTCCCATAGGAGGAATAATAGGGAGGCAGAACAAAGAGCTCTACAAGCTGACCTTAAAATTCTGGAAGACCAATATCAGCAATCTAATCAACCTCCACAAGATCTGCAGCACCAGAAACAAACTAAACAAATTGCTTACCAGAAAAGTGGAGCTAGCATTATTTTGCACACAGCCGGCCTATTGGGAGGGTAGGGAAAGGGCCAAGAAACTCCTGGATTTTTGCATTAGGGGAAATGACAGGCCTAGCAACATGTAGCAGGCCTGCAAGTCACTACAGGGAACATGCACACTGCGACTGAAGACATAAACCAGATTATACAAGCCTTCTGTAAGGCTCTCTACACTTCTGTGGTCCAGCCCTACAAAGAATCCCTCTTGACCCTTTTTGTCCCGCCTTCCTATTCCTGTTATATTTCTGAACTTAGCTAAAGAGTTTGACCAACCCAGTACCGTACAGGAATTCCAAAAAGCCATCTGCACCCTCAACAAAGGGAAATCTCAAGGGGAAATGGTTTCCCAATGGATTTCTACCAGCTGGTGAATAAGAAAGTCAGTCCTGTGCTCTTTAGCATGTTTCAAGCTTCTCTTCTTTTGGGCACCCTTCTCCTGCCCTTGTGTGAAGCAGTCATAACTGTGCTTCCTCAGAAAGCTAATGACAATTCTCTACCTAGTAACTACAGACCCATTTCCCTCATGGATGCTGACAAAAAGGTGTTGGCAAACATTCTAACCACCCTGCTGGAGGGGGGTCCTTCCAAGATGCATCCATCTGGCACAAGTAAGTTTTGTGAAAGGCAGAAGGAGCTCAGACCACACTCAAGCACTAATGAATATCCTCCACACCATTCACCAATCCCCATCTCTGACAGCCACAATCACCATCAATGTCTAGAAGACTTTTGACTCTGTGGAATGAAACTACCTTTCTTCCACCATGGAACACATGGGAATTGGAGTCAACTTCCTCAAATGGGTACAGTTGCTATATAAAGCCTTTATGGAGTGGGTACTCATCAATGACTTAAAATCAAACCAATTCTTCTAGAAATAGGCAGCTGGCAAGGCTGTCCCCTTTCACCCCTCCTGTTCATAATGGCAACTGAGCCTCTGGCCATAGCCATTCACTGCCATCCATACTAATGGGAGACTGAGACTACCATACCCTTTTATATGCAGATGATCTTCTCATCCTCCTGGTGGATGGTGCCCAATAGATAGACCCCTTCTTGCACTTATTAACTCAGTTCTCTGGCCTCTCAGGCCTAAAGATCAATCAAACTAAAACTGAGGTGCTGCCACTCTACCAGCACTACCAGGCCCATGCATTTATGTCCAGAAGCCTAAAATGGGTCTCTGATGGGATCACCTACCTATGGGTAAAGGTTCACTCAGTCCTTAATAAGATGATCTAACAAAATTTTGCTCCCTTCTTGAGTCCATAGAAGTGGAGCCTGACCAGTGGGAACACCACAGGCCCTCTGTTGCGGGGAAGACAGACACTTTCAATATGATGTTAGCCCCCAGATTTCTTCACTTGCTCTCCTGTTTGTCATTGGCAATCTCCTTCTCCTGGTTCGATAAAATAGACACCTTTGTAGGCAAATTCTTATGGGAGGGACAGCAGCCATATTTCAGTAGGGCTAAATTACAAGCTCATTGGAGGTTGGGTGGTTAGGGTCTGCCTCAGTTCAAGGCCATTAATTGGCCTTCTAGGTGCACCAGACTAAACAAGGATTCACTCCTGCAGGGACTGGGTCTCTGCAATGGCTCCACATGGAACACTGCTTTGTGCAGGTTCCCCTAGCAGCCACCTTTCTGTATAGTAAACAAATGCCAGCCATCAAGGAACACCCTACTTTTAACACATCCAGAGCGGCATGGTTTACTTTCCACAAGTACCTGTAGTCAAACCCCACCCCATTGCATCAAAGCCCCTTATGGGGCAGCGACATCCTCTTGATTGACAACAAACCTATTAACTGGACATCCTGGCATCAGCTGGGCCTCTTGTAGGTGAATGATATACTCACCTGAGATGGGCAACATATAGAGTCCTTTCAGGCTCAGTAGGCCAAATTTGCTGTTCCCAGACAAGATAACTGGAGGTATCACCAAATGTGCAGCATCATCAGGCCAAAACTGGCATCTCATCCCAAATCCCCTGTTCTTGGTAGCAGCCACTTCTCAGGAAACTTTGTTTCCTTGCCCTGTCAGAAAGCAGGTATATTATACAGGTCCACGAGGCACTCCCTGCGTGACCAATTACTGGTGACCAAGCGGAAGTGGGAAATGGAGCTTCATTTAATCATTACTGAAGAGGCCTGGAAGACCTACCATATACAGGCCAGCAAGACTTGTCAGGATGGGTAGATCTGGCTTATTCAAAATAAAATACTGATGTGGTGGCATAGAACTCCAGATGTCCTGAAGCAGAAGGGACTGCTGCAGACCAGCACCTACTGGCACTGCTTACAACTGAATGCCTATCTCATGCATGTACTCTGGTCCTGCCCTAAATTAGCAGAATCCTGGAATGATGTCACCAGGATGCGCAATCACATCTCTGCAGCTCCTTTCCTACTGGAGCCCTTCTTTTTCCTCCTTGGGATCATACCAGATAACATACCTGGATATTCTCCTGAGGCTCAATGGTTGATTACTGTAGGGATAGCAGCCAAGAGACTCATTTTATGTCGATTGATGATTGCAGAAATTCACACTGTGACAGAGTAGTTGAATGCAGTGGGATGACTAGCAGCCCTGGAGTGTATTACCTATTTCAATCGATATGCATTGGATCAATTCATTGAGGTTTTGGAGCAGTTATTTGACCTACCCCCTGCTGTCATAATTCTCTGAATTTGCCCCACACCAGACAGCATGATAGATAGATGTCATACACTAGGATCCCCCAATACACTCCACATAGAACAGATTATAGTTCTATGCTGACAGGCTATATTAGAGGCAGCTACATGCTATGTCTGTGCTACAATGGTGTAATAAGGGAATGGCTTACATTTGTATCCAACATCAGAAAGCTCTGTACTAAATCCTCTACGAGATGACAGATCCTGCATATCTGATTTTGTTGCATAATTTATTTATGTACCGTATGTTCTGGACGTTGTTCTCAGCACCTGTATTGTATTGTTTCTATTGTTTGAATGTTGCAAAAAAATTAGCATAAAAAAACATAAATGATAGACCCTACTGTACATGCGCAGAACCAAAATTTTAAATCCTTATAACTCAGGAAAGGATTAATATATTTTACCAAACTAAAACAAGTCACCCTTCTAGGGCAAGCCCCTTCAACCATGAGAATTTCAGAACAAAACTCCAGACTGTCTGGGCTGTGGGAGAGAGAAAGAAAAAAAAATGGGAAAAAAACAAATTTTCCACTTTTTGCACTATCTGGATCTTGGAATTTGGATAACCAATAATCACAGAACTTGCCAAATCATCAGTGCCTTAACTATAAGGGCACTATTGCACCCCTATTTATGGTATTTAGTGAAAAAAACAAATATGAATAAGCGAAATTATATTATACTCCATGGTAGTGCCAATATAATTAGGGCTCAGTAAGTTGTTTAATGCCAAACTCCAATTTTTGCACATTACTAACCTTGGCAGTATTCAGTTAAATAACCCGAAATATGACATGTATGGTTTGACTGTCAGGATCTCAAGACGCAAAAAGTTAGTGATGGCATCCTGAGATATGGAACACTGATTTTTAATTGTGTTTTTCCTATACTTAATACACCTTTTTGCTGCTCTCACATACAGCCTAGACAGTATGCAATTTTTTTTCTGAACCTTTTAGTGTGGAAGTGGTCTGTGCCAAGGTGGTGCCTTTCAAAGAGTTCATTAAAAAATATGAATCGGTTCCAGAGTTATAAGGATTATTTATTTTTTCTGAGCATGCTCTGTAGGGTTTTTGGAAAAGCCTCTAATACAAATTGAAAATTTTAGGTTCATGAGAGCATTTTGGTTCACAGCACTGAGTTCTCATAAATAAAAACTGTCTCTCACAAACTGAAACGTTTTCTTTAGTTTGTGACGGCCACCATCTTGTTTTTTTTTTCAACTAAAAAATGTGGAAAATATCTAAAGATGATTTTTTTTAAAAGAAAACACCAGAACATACTGTAGCTAAACATGACCCATTTAGCTGGAGTCTGGTGTGTGTTTGTGTTTTAATATGATGCTAGAAATAAGGCTTCTGAGCACTCAGAAATCCAGGGGGCCCAGTTAAGTGATAGGAACCTTTCAACCACGTTCACTGCATGAGAACAGAAGGACTTTCTTGATTTCTGCAGCTGCAGATGGAGCACTGCTCCTAGCTTGTGTGCTGGCAGTGAGAACCCCAAAGAAGACCCCACCAGTGATTCAGCAAGACTCAGGACAGCGAAAACTGTAATGACTTTTCCTTTTGCTGCTTGGGGGATGGGGGTTGGGAGTTAGGGTTGGAAACCCTAAAACCATATTTTCCTACTTTTGTTACTTTATTTTTTTTTTAAAATTCATCTTTATTTTTTGACCATAACAGTTAATTTTACATTACACATAATCACAGTTGAAGACAATCATGTCAAACAAGGTATGCAAGTAGTTTACAGCAAACAGAGACATTAATATTGCATAAGTATTTCCCACATACCCCGACCATTTCAGTAACTCATCTGCAACTGTATATATGAAGTGACATTTTGGTCTCCATGGAATCCTAGTCAGGACATCTTGTCATAATGTCCCATGCTTTCTATTACCACATAACACCAAGGTAAAGGCTTTTTAATATCTGATATTTTATGATGGTGAAGAGCAGTGAAGTCTTCTGACATTCCTACTTCCTAAAAAAATGGAGGATAAAGAGCCTCCAAGGCACCAAGGGGCACCTGTGCAATACTGTTAATAACTCAACAGGAGTCTACTTCTCAGAATCGAGGAGACCACATTATTTTTATGTGCAACATTCCTTTTTTGTTCAGTTATGGGGGGGTTGGTAAGGGGGAGCCAGAAATTCACTACATGCCATCCCTTAGTCCACACTTTGGTCAGGCCTGCCATGCTAGTTAATGCCCTCCAGGGAGTCCCAGCTCCTCCATTTAGCTATGTGTCTATCCAGAGAAAGCCTGAGTTTAGCAGTTAACTCCTCAATTTTCCTAATTCTGTCAATCCTGAGTGTCCAGGATTCCAGGGATGGAGGGGAGCCCTTCAACCAATTCACTGTTATCTCTTTGTTGCCTGACAGACACAGGACATAGAAGAGGCTCTGTTGTTTGGAGTTGCCTAATGTAGGGACTTTAAAACCCACTGCCACTGTGTGGAAAGTCAAGGGGACCTGTGCACCCCACATGCTGTGCATGACCTGCTGGATCCCTTTCCAAAATTATGTTATCTCTGGGCAAGCGCAAAATATGTGGAAGTGGGTACCCACCTGTCCACAGCCCCTCCAGCACTGGTCTGTGTTACCCCCAGAGAAATGTTTTGTTTTCAAGGGGGTGTGAAAAAGGCAGGAGTGGCACTTCCAACAGAACTCCCTCCATGATGGGGAAGCTGCAGTTTTCCAACCTTTCTCCCAAGCCAAGGTCCATTGGTCTCCCAGATTTGGGAGACCGCTTTTCTCCTCCCATTTCTGTCTCAGGGCTTCGAACTGTGGGCACCATTCCCCTTGAAGGGCTCTATAGGCTGCTGATATGAGTTTACCCTTGCCCGCTAGATGGACTGACCAGTACAGAAAGGTTTCCAGCCCCATAAGGTCCCTTTTGATCTTGGGAATCAAATTATTGGGCATCAAGTGATGTCTGACCTGCAAGTACCTATTGAAGTCACCCTGCTTAGGGCGTATCTGCACTGGAGCATAGCAAAGGAGGCCAGGGTGTCTCCCTGTAGCAGATCGTGGAAGCGTACTAGGGATTGCACGTTCCAGCCCTGATATCTAGCATCTGACTGAGAAGGTTTAAAGTGAGGGTCACCAACAATCATTGTCAGAGGTCCTATTCTCTTTGGAGTCCGTGTTAACCTTCTTGCCTTTACCAGCACCCTGAGTGTGTGTTTAGATCAAGGGTTTCTAATACCCTTCTATATCTCCGGTGTGAGAGGAGCATGCGGTAGGGAGGCCAAGGAGAAAAGGTGCATTTGTTGTGCCTCTCTCTCTCTTCAACCTGTATCTCTTCTCTGCTCAACCCAGGCAGCCACTGTTACCATCTGGGCTGCTATGTAACAGAGCTTAAGGTCAGGGAAGGCCAAACCACCCTGCCTCTTGGGCTGTGTGAGGAGTTTATGACTAATTCACCTCCTATCCTTTTGTCAGATAAAAGCTAAGAGAGTCAAGTTAACTATTTTAAAAAAGGAACCTGAGATGTTAATCAGAAAGGCCTGAAACAGGAACAGGAACCTGGGGAGAACATTCATTTTAATAGATTCAACCCTTCCCCCTAAGGACAGTGGCAGCAGATCCCACTTGGCCAAATTGGCTCAGATTTCTCCCCACAACTTTCCACAGTTGAGCTTGAAAAGCATGGGGAACTGCAGTGAAATCTTAACCCCGAGGTAGTGCACTGTGTTAGCTGCAGCCCATTTAAGGGCAAGTTCTGCACCACCTCCTGGGGCAGCGTGCCCATGAACTTGATCGTTTCTGATGTGCCCATATTAATTTTATAACAGGATTCTTGACCATAGTCCTGTAACTCCCTAGTCAGTGCTGGGAGTGTGGTTTTGGGGGACGTCAAAAAGAAAAGGGAGTAATTGGCATAGAGTTATATTTTATTATTCCTGTTCCCAGCTTGAATACCCCGCATTGCCCCATTCCCTCTAACTGCCTCTGCCAGAGGCTTTATGCATAAAGCAAACAAAAGCAGAAAGAGTGGGCAGCCCTGTCTCATTCCTCTGGTCAAGTGGAATCTCTCTGTAGTATAGTCTTAACTCTCATTGTTGCCTGCAGTGCTGCATATAGGGCTTTTATCCCCATCCTGAACTTGGGGCCCAAACCCATCTCCTTCAGGATCCTATGCAGGAACCTCCAGTCTACCCAGTTGAAGGCCTTTTCTGTGTCCATAAATACTTCAAGCGTTGGTTCTCCTGAGGCCTGCTGACAGGCCATATGGTTAAGCAGATGCCTGATATTGTCATGGATCAGCCTTCCGTTAATAAAGTCAGTCTGATCTGGGTGGACTATGCTCACCACACATCTCTGTAGTCAGTGAGCAAGGATCATGGTCTATATTTTTGGGCCTGTATGAGCTGCAGACTTCTGGATTTTTCCCTTCTTTGAGGATTACAGATATCTGGGCAAACTGCCAGCTTGATGGGGCCCCCTTTCCCTCCTGAACCTCCTGGCAGACTCCCTCTAACAGTGGGGCCAGTTCAGTTCCCAGGGCTTTATACAGCTCCACTGCCAGCCCATCAGGGCCCAGGGCCTTCCCAGTTTTTAAATCTCTGATACTAGCATGGACATCTTTATCTATTATGGGAGCATCCAGCTTGTCCATATCCTCCTATGAGAGTTTATGGAGTTTGACCCTATGAAAAAAACATCAGGTTTCTCTTGGTAATATCCTACCTGTTCTTGGCTGTATAATTGCTTGTAGAACTACAGGAATTGCCGAGCAATATCCTCCAGGTCTGTTATTTGTCGGTTGGGAGAAGCCGAGAACCTAAGTCGCAGGACTGTTCTAGAGGCTGCTTCTTTCCTGAGCTGCCAGGCAAGAAGTCTGCCTGTTCTGTTGCCCATCTCACAGAACCTCTGGTGGGAGTATCTTAACTGTCCCTCAATCTTCTCATCCAGGAGTTTATTTAGTTCCCTCCTAGTTTCCTCTAGCTTCTCCTTGACCCTTTCATCCAGAACAATTTTATCTTCTGCTTTCAAGTCAAAGAGACTGGCTTCAAGCTCCAGTACTTCTTTTTGTTTTGCCCTTTTGAGTTTCAAGGCAAAACTAATGGTAGTGCCCATGATCGCTGTCTTCAGGCCATCCCACCAGACCGCCACTGTGGTATCTTGGGTGGGGCTGTCGTTTCCAAACTGCCACAGGGTGTCCCTCAGCAGGTCTTTTTACTCCTCCCTGTTAAGAAGGGAGCCATTCAGTCTCTATGTGGAATTTTTGACCTTAGGACTTGGCTATAGGCACATGGACACCATCGCATGGTCCAATGTGGTCCTGGGGTGTATTTTGGACTCCTCCACCTTGTGTAGCCAATCAGCTGACAGCCAAATCATTTTGAGCCTCGAGTAAGCTTGATGTGGTGCAGATCAGCAAGTGTAGTCACTCACTTTTGGGTACTGGTGCCAGACCACGACTAGCCCCAAGTCCTTATTCAGCCGGCACAGTGTTAAAGCGGCTTGAGGAGGGGGGGGCTTCGAGTGGTACCCGACCTATGTAGTGTGGGGTTTGGAGTGGTGTTAAAGTCCCCTCCCACTATAAACAGCTCTCCCAGTGAGGGAGCCACCCTGAGAAATACCTCCTTGAGAAACACACTGTTTTCTGAGTCCTGGTTGACTGCATAGATAATAACTATTATGCAAGGTGACTCTATAAATGCCCCTGAGTACCATAAATCTCCCTTCTGGGTCCTCCTGGGTGTCAACATGCTGGAAAGGGCAGTTTTTATGAATTAAAGTTGCAACCCCCCATCTATGGGGATGGGCCTTGTAGGAGGTGTAGTATGCTTGGCCCACCCAAGCCCGCTTGACCTTTGCACTCTCTTTTTGATCCAAATGCGTCTCTTGTAGGGGAGCAATCTCTATTTTGGCCTTGTGCAGCTTGTTTAAAATTCTGTTTCTCCTGATAGGGCTTCGCAACACCCTGACATTATTTGTTACTATAGCTCCTTCAGCCATAGTTCAGAGACCCCTTCCCCTCCCCAGAAATGTTGCATAACGTGGTCTCCTATTACCCAATAGAAAACAAGTAACAGCTAACAACAGAACTATGGACCATTGTAAAACAAAAAATTTTCCTTCCAAGGTAAGAAAGAACATCCAGTTGGTTTTCTGGATGTCACTAGACCAACTTGGTGGAGCGCCCTATCCAGGGGCCCCTGCGCTAAACCTGTGTTTCTGGGTGACGGGGTTTGTCACACCCATAAACGTCTTACCCACTGTACACTTTGCCTTCTGACCATCCAAAATTGCATATGACCCATCTCAGCACACACTGAGCATGTGAAAACCCTCTGAAAATACCTGTGCCTTCCCCCCAGGAAATATTATGTGGTCAGGGAAGGGCCCTATGCATTATCCATGTTACCTCTTGGACCAGAAGCCCCCTGGGTGTCCTGCACTTGGGTCCCCGATCCAATCTAGTCACCTCCCCAGCAACTATGAATACTTCCCACAGTCCCCTTGCCCTCTTGACCCCCTGCCCTTCAACCCCTACATCCCTACCAGGAACATCCTTATGGTAACATCCTCTCATAGAAACATAGAGGTTGATGGCAGATAAGGATTGCAAAGCCCATCCAGTCTGCCCATTTCTTTTTCTACCTTATAAATGTGCCATCGGCCTTTGCTCTGTCAGTGGCCTATCTATTCATACTCATCTGTATTGCTCCCTTATGCCTATCCCATGCCTGTTTGAAGCCCTGCAAAGTATTCATAGCCACCACTTCCTGAGGTAGGCCGTTCCATGCATCCACCACTCTTTCTGTGAAAAATAATTTCCTCACATTACCCCTTAATTGGCCTCCCTCTAATCTCATGCTATGTCCTGTTGTCCTGCTATGTTTCTTATATTTAAACATGTTAGACTCTTCACCTTGTTAATGCCCTTAAGGTGTTTGAATGTTTTGATCATATCACCTCTCTCCCTCCTTTGCTCAAGGGTATTCACATTGAGCTCTTTTAATCTGTCCTTATATGTCTTCTGATGCAGTTGCCCTTCTCTGGACTGCCTCAATTTGGTTAATGTCCTTGTGAAGATGTGGCCTCCAGTACTGCACACAGTACTCCAGATGGGGCCTAACCAGTGTCTTGTAAAGAGGGATTATTACCTCCCTCTTATGACTTGTGATACCCCTACTAATACGCCCTAACATCCCCCTAGCCCTACCTACTGTTTTAGAGGTCTGCTTGGGATGATTTCAGGTCATCGGTGATGATGATGCCCAAGTCTCTTTCTTCCTTTGTGACTGCCAGCAACTCCCTTCCCAGCCTATAGGTGGCTTCAGGGTTTCTCTTCCCTATGTGCATGATCTTGCACTTCTTTGCATTAAATCCCAGTTGCCACTCTTCTGACCATTTTGCTAGTTTATCCAGATCTCTTCTCATTCTGCCCACCCCATCTGGATCATCTACTCTGTTGCAGATCTTGGTGTCATCTGCAAACAGACAAGCCTTACCCTCCCATCCATTTGCAATGTCACTAATGAAGATATTGAAGAGGACTGGCCCCAGGACTGATCTCTGAGGTACCCGACTTGTGACTTGCATCTCTTCTGACTGTATACCATTTACCACCATTCTCTGTTTTCTGCCCGTCAACCCAGTTTGCCACCCAGTTGACTAACTTCTGACCCAACCCCTAGCCTACACAGCTTATTTATCAAATTTCTATGTGGAACAGTGTCGAAAGCTTTGATGAAGTCAAAGTAGGCGACATCAACTACTCCCCCTTGGTCCACCACTCTGGTTACCTAGTCAAAGAAATCTATGAGATTAGTTTGACAGGAACTTCCATTTGTAAACCCATGCTGTCTTGGATCCTCTGCTCCTATGGATTCCAGGTGTTGCACTATCCTTTCCGTAAGGAGTGCCTCCATAATCTTGTGCACTACTGAGGTAAGATTGACTGGTCTGTAGTTCCCTGCCTCCTCACTGCTACCATTCTTGTGGAGCGGGATCACATGAGCCCTTCTCCAGTCTTCTGGGAACACTCCTGTGCTCAGAGACTCACTAAACAGTTCTGATAATGGCTCTGCTATTTCCACCCTTAGCTCCTTTAGTACCCTGGGATGTATGCCATTAGGTCCCATTGCCTTGCCCACCCTGACCTTATTGAGCTCTTGTAGGACCCTTTCTTTTGCAAATGGACTAGTGCTCACCTCCCTCCCCCTGTGTCCATGGTGCTGACCTGTGGGCGCTGCCCTACCTTCTCTTCAGTAAATACTGAGCAGAAGTATCTATTTAGGATAGATGCTTTTACATGGTCCTCCTCCTCCTCACAAACCCCCTTATCTCCTTTGATCTTAGCAATACCCACTCTGGACTTTCTTCTTTCACTAATGTATCTATAACAAGTCTTGTCTTCTTCTATTACTGTCCGTGCGAGTGTTTCCTTGGTTTGGGCCTTTGCCTGCCTTACTGCCTTCCCTCCTTCCCTACTTCCCATAAGGAAGTTTGGTATGCCTTCCTACCTTCATCCCACTGTGTTCCCTTATATTTCCTGAAGGCCAGCCTTTTGGCTTTGACCTTTTCTGCTACTATTTTTGAGAACCAAAGTGGTTTCCTTCTTCTTTTACACTTCCTTTTCTCTCTCTCTAACACAATGGGATGTTGCTTCAAGTACTGCATCCTTTATGCTTGTCAACTTTGTCTGTACTCCCTCACCTGTATTTCTTTTTGCCAGAGCTAGCTTAACTCTGTTGGCCATCTAATCAAAGTCAACTCCTCTGAAGTCCCATATATTTGCTTGGAATGGGATGATTTAGTTGTAGTGGCCAAATTGAACCATACCATGTGATGGTCTCTGGCCCCCAGGTGACCTTCTACCTGGAGATCTGTGATCCTTTCCCTGTTAGTCAGCACTAGATCTAGGATAGCTCTGTCTCTTGTGAGTTGTTGTACAAGTTGTTTGAGGCCCTTCACCTGCAGGGAATCCACCATGTGTCAAGTTCTGCCAGATGTTCCTGCTGGTATTGACCAATCTGTATCTGGTATGTTGAAGTCTCCCATTATCAGAACCTCCTCTTTAGCTGTCATGTTTTGTATATCTTCTAATAGACCAGAGTGGATGTCAGGAGCACCTAAAGGGAACTATAAAGGTGGCAACTGTGTACATTGTGGGAGCACAGTGAATTCAAAAACATTTAATCATCCAAGATCATGCAGAAAATATGACATTAAAAAGTTCATCAGTTGCACATCAGAAGGAGTGATGTATTTGTTGACATGTCCATGTGGTCTGAACTACATAGGCCAAACCAAAAGAGCATTACAATGTACACTGGGAAGCACAAGACACAATAAAAACTGGAAATGTAAAATATGCCATGACTAAACATTATTTAGATGCCAAACATGGATCAGCTGCTTCTCTTTTACATATTGGCTTGTAAAAAGTGGAAATTGCTGCAAGAGGTGGAAATACACAAAATATGTTACAACAAAGAGAAGAGTATTGGATTTTTAAATTACAGACCATGCAGCCGAAGGGACTGAATAGATATCTAGGCTGAAAGCAGAAAAGCATAACAATAAGAGTGACAAAGTAGAGAAATTATGGAATCTAAAACATCGGTGTGGACAAATAATAAAAATAAAAAGGATCTATAAAAATAATAGAAAAGAACACATAAAAATGATAGAAAAAATGGTGTATGCAATGAAGGGAGTACACAGGGACCTTAGGTACTAGCAGGTTTAGTGTAAAACACCAGCAGTCTCACTCATTTTAAATTTGGTTTTAGTTTCACATTGTATTAAGTATTGGTGTTATTTATATATTATTTATTTAAGACAGAGTATATATGTGCATTTGGGATGAGAAAAAGCATAAAGAAAAGGACATTGAGGCTTGTTTGTATTTTGTTATGTATGCATCTCATTTATACCAGTGTCCCAACATTGCTGCAGAAACAGGGCTAACTCAGGTTGCCATGGGAACACACTACATAAAAACAAGTGACTGAGTAGCACAAGTCAGCTCTGAGGATGGAGTCACATGACTCTGAAACATCAGCTGCAGAACCGTCTTGCTAGATCTGGAGGCCAGGCCAGCAGAGGAAGTGCGGAGCTTAAGCAGCAGCTACAATAGCGCATAAAATTTATAAAAAAGTCTGAAAATTTCCCTGGTGTCCGATGGATGTGGTTGTTTCAATTCTTACATATTTGCACCTCTGTATCAATGTTTGGAAATGATAAAACAGAAGAAAGAAAAATAAATTCAACACCAGAAGGCTAGGAACATAAAATGCCACCCCACCCCCCGGACTAGGCAATTGAGCCGTGAAGAGGAGAACTGGAAACAAGAAATGGTAAAAAGATTCTCATTTGGGATATAACTTTCATTCTGCACAAAACATTCAAAAAAAGTAGCACTTTACTAAAATATACTGTTGCACTGTAAAGCATTTTGTACCACATAGCACTTAAAATAAATAAGTCAAATAAGAATGCAGGATTGCTTGCAATCATTTTCAAGTGCTGATAGGCTAAGCTGCCTCTGGTAACTTCACAACTACATTTGTCCCTGATATCAGGCACCAAATTTATTTCTGGTATCACTAAATTTGATTTAAGAGCACAACTAAACCTTGTCCATGCTTCATCTTTTTGTCTTTCTTATGTCATAGATTAGTTAGTGAACACTATTTTAATGGTTCATCTTTATTTTAAGTATTTTTTAATCTTATTTGTTGGTTTTATTTTCCTCCTTGTCTTCAATCTTTTCTGTCTCTCTCTCTCTCTCTCGCTCTCATCTTGATTATTTCTACTTGCAGAATACCAGAGAATACCAGAGAAAGAAAGTGTGTCAAGGAACAGCAGTCTAACTATGTGAGCCTGTTGACGTGCACCAGAAGGGTATTCTGGGGGGATAAGTTCAATTCCCAGTATGTCACATTATTTCTTTCTCATTACAGTTTGTGATTTAAATTGCTTAGCAGTGACTAATACTGCACTGAAAACATGTAATTGTCATCTCTCTTTTTTATTTGATTGTGATTATGAAGAGTTGTGGTCATGGTGGATGCATCTGTTCCAATTTGCCATCTGGGCTTTTTCAGCAGTGCACTCCTCCCCATAGCACTTTAGTACATCCTCCCAACTGTGCAGCAACAGTGGCAGCAACTGTCCATACTAATCCTCCTATAGGGTAGTGTCTGCAACAGGAGGAGATTAAGTTTGCTAACTTGCAGCAGGCCATGGACCAGCAGCAGCAGGAAACACAAAATAGTGAGGAACAACAGCTCTCTGTTCTCCCCGAGATGGAGTAACCAGAACCCCTATACCCCACCATCATGGTTCCACCACTTGCACCATCTCCCTCCTCCACAAAGGAGACCTGCTGACCATCCTTGGACTTCTCCTGTTCCTCGAGCTCCAGCAGCTTGCCCATGCCACTGGTACCCCCAAATCTTCCCTAGTGTGGGATTTTATTTTTTTTTTTAAATTGTCCTTAGCAGACAGCATGGTCACTTGTAATTTATGCAAGGCCATGGTCAGCCAGGGCAAGCAAGGTTCCCACTTGGGTGCTGGTGGTCAAAGAACCCATTTAAAAATAAAACACCAGGCAAAGTGGGAGAAGTGACTGAGGGAAGCAGAGTGCTGATGGTGGAGGTGGTGGTCCATCTGTGCCAGCAGAGGTCCAACAAACCATGCATTAGGGAAGTTTGTGTTGCAGGATGAGGCTGCAGGAAAACCTGCTTGAAGCACTTGCCCCCCCTCCCCAGTTCTGTTTCAAGCAGTTGAACCAGCAGCACCTACACTGCCAGCAGCAACAATATTATCACTGGAGCTCACCGGCCTAAGGGAGGAAGTGGGGAACCTCCATCTCTGGCTCAGCTCAGTGGAACAGGATATTAAAATAATCCTCTCCTATCAGGAGAAGCTGCTTGAGGAGATGGCCAAACTCCAGTCTGTAGGTGCAGTTGCTGGTGGTAGTGGAGTCAGTGAGCTTGATAGTTGGAACTTGCTGAGGAATATTAAAGCAGTTTGAATCCCTGTTAATCTTTAACTTTAAATTGTTCCTATCCTGTTCCAGACTTTCCTTTAAATTGTCCTACTTGTTTGCATCTTAAAAACAAAAAATTTTAAAATACAAAAAAATAAGAAAATAATCTAGCTTTACTGCCTAACTGTATTGTTTCACTTTCTGTTCCTTGTCCTTATTTCTGTACTCTTGCTACTATGCTTAAAAACAAAACTCCCCCCCCAAAAAATATATATATAGGGTTTGTGATTTTGCGCTGTATCATGATGGCTGCCTAAACCAGCTGTTCCTTCCTGGTGAGGCCGTTTAATGCTTTGTACAACTGAGTAGGTGACTCTGGAAAGACAATCTGCAGATGGACAAGTAGCTACGGTAACTCTATCGACTGGGAAAAATCGGCTGAAATGAAGAGTATGGTGAAGTAATCGCTTAGACAGTGCAGCGGGAGGTACATGAGGCAAACTCCCCCTCCGCCAACTCAACACTGAGCACTGCAGCAGCTTTAACAAAACAGGGCTACACGGAGTATATGGCTCTTTCAGTGAACTCTAGAGAATACCTCCTGTCCCCCACCCGGCAGAGTGAACCATTCATCAGTGGCACAACAGATCCCTCTTGTGCAGTAAAAAGGGACTCACCAAACTCTGGGCTGGAAGCTCATATCAGCCTTCCAACACAAACTCCTGAAGCACCTTTCAGCATGGCTTTGGCCTCCCCACAGGCCATGAATACCACCATGGCAGAATCATTAGAGTACATCACCAGGATACTGGAAGCCCTAACAAAAGACAGGGCAGTCATTAAAACACACTTGCCAACAATGCAGAAGCTGTTACTAAACTGCAGGACTGGGCCAGTGTAACAGACCAAAGAGTGGATGAATTAGAGCACCACCAGCCTGCCATCCTAAGAAAGCTGGAGAACCTCAAACTTTTAAGGAAACTCTGGAATTGTGCGGAGGACCAAGAAAATTGTGGGCACTGGAATAATATAAGAATTCTCAGTGTCTCTGAGGGCTCTGAGGATAGCAATATGGAATCCTTTCTAAATGATTTAATCCCTTGACTACTAGGGCCATGGTGGAGGGACCTGGTGGAGGTGGATAGGGCCCACAGAATGAGGGGTCAGGCTCACGTGTCCAATAACCAACCTAGGCTGATTATCGCCTTTATATTGAGATATTCTGTAAAGGAGTGGATCCTTAGGGCAGCCAGAGAACTTGGAGAACTGAGCTGGAAGGGAGCTACAATCTCAATGTACCAAGACTTTTCGCAAGAGGTGGTCATGTGCTGCAAAGCCCACTGGCCGCTGAAAGCCCAACTCAGAGCACAAGGAGTCAAATATGGGTTTCAGGGGCTAGCAGACTTGTGGGTATCAAAGGATGGTCTGGACTTTGTGGGTACAAATCCACAGGAGGTCATGCAGTGGCTTCCCAAACAGGGGCTGCACTGTAAGCTGAGCACTACAACTCCCAGGAAGCTTTGGGATCCTCAGGGTGGACACTTGCAGCATTGGAATGAAACAGCTGGCTACAGGGAGAGTGGGGAATATAAACAAAGGCCACCAGCACAGGACAAAATGCCAGCCACCACTAACAATGTGAGTTCCAGTGACACTGGGAAGGCAGATGCTAAGGGAAAGGTCAGTCCTAAGATTGACTCGGTGCCTCAGAACATCAACGTCGCCAGTGTAAGACCCAGAAACAGGTCTAGGAGTCGTCACAGCAGATACAACTACTGCCCCACCAAAGTGACAGCTCCACCAGCCAAAGTCTTGAGAGATGACTCATCCAGTAGAGAAGAGCATCAAGCCCCAATGAACATACTGCAGGAACCCACAACAGAGAGAACCTTTGACTGGGCTGAAGATGCAGAGGAAGAAGAGTTCATGGACAGCTCAGAAGCTCAGAAGACACCACCCGACCAGGCCCCCAAAGATTTGCAGAAGTCACTGCGATGGGCACTGGATGAGGGGCCCTGGACTTTGCGAGTACTCACCCACCACAGGGTTGTGCCTTGACATAGTGGTAAGCAATCTGGCATTGCCAGAACTAACGGACATTCTATTATTGCATAAAGGGTTTATGGGGGGTGGGGGATATGGGTAAAGGAGCTGTATGCGGCCCCAAGGGCCATTTTTGAGAGGGGACTATCCGGATTGTAATAATGCTATTTGGGAGGGCTACAAGGATTGCACTTGAACTGCTGGTCCTGTAAAGAAAGCAGACAGGGACATGGGGGGGAAGCTTGGTACTGCAACTAGGTCAGAGGTATGGGCAATACAGGACCGGATCAATGACCAGAGTCCAGGCATAAAGGATTATAAATTGCCTTAGCTCTCCCCCCCACCTGAAGATGAATTCTTAATTGCCCTTCGTGGGAGCTCCAGGAGCTTGACTGCTCAATGTATATGGGAAGGTGTCATAAACACCGGACAGCCAGGGCCCCCAACCCCCTCATCCACCTCACACCCTTACAACAAGTGATGTTACAGAAAGTCGGGGGCACAGCACTAGAGTCAATGATCCTAAAAGCCACAAATACAGCAGACAACTCAAAAAGGGTCATGGCCCCACTCAGGCCCCTCCTCACCCCTCAGCCACTCGGGAATTGAGATAACCAGGAAGGACATTAGGGGGAAAACAACAACAACAGTTAGGCATATAGAAGACTCGGGACTTGGGGTATAAATTGCCCCTAAACCATGTTTTAGGAAGGTGCAGTTTACACATCTACTCTTTTCCCGCTGTACCAACATTCTCTGAGCCATATACATACACCACACTCTCGGACCCATCATAGAGGGTCCAGAATGACCCACAGGGTCACTCTACACTATTTCGGTCTTTTTGAAAGGCCAACAGGGATGGGCTGTAAGTTCCTTCACAGCCAGTTTCCCAACAGATATTAAGGTAGCATAGCTTTTAGCCTTTGCAAGCACCCTCACTTGATCTCATGCACCGTTTGATATCCTAGTGCATTCACATTTCATTAGTCAAGTTACACAACTAAGAAGAGGATTTAACTTTCATAAGGTGTATAGTAACTGAGTGTTACAGTAATGGCACTGTCAGAAGGGGTGAGGCGTATTCTCCCAAGTGGGACCCCTAGCATGGGGGTGGAAGCCTGTATAATCACAAGGGAGAATGTGTCTGTCTACTTTGAACTGTCAGAGTACATTAAAGTTAAGTATTGTATAGCACTCTCATCTGTGTTTTCTGTTTTGCATTCTCTCTCCCCTCCCTAATTTCCCATTGTTCCCCGCTTCATGGAGCACACCCATCCCCCTTGAAGGAAGCAGAACTGTCTGCCAATCAAGGACTCAGGGACCCCAGAACCACCATCCACCAAGCCCAGGAGGTCTTCAGTGCATATTGCTAAGGAGACAGCCAATACCCAGGGACCCAGGAGGTAAGTGGGGCAGGGGATGTTGTGTGTAAGCCCACAGCCCAGCATGATGAGGAAGGGGGGGAGGTACATCTCTTGGAATGTCAAGGGTCTCAATCATCCAGTTGAACAGAAAAAGGTGCTAAGTCATCTAAAGACCCTGAAGGCTGATATAGCTCTCCTCCAGGAGACGCACCTCACAGCCAGATCAGTGCAGTGGTTAAAAAAGAACTAGGTAGGAACTGTGATTCACAACTCAGCATCTTCCAAATCATATGGGGTAGCCATCTTAATACATAAAGCAAGTGGGAGGAAGAAAGACTGTATAAAGACTCACATATCCAGGGGGTAAAGCAATTCTAGGCAACTCACACATTCCCAATCAGGACAACCAGGACTGCTACACACACATAAGCCAAGCCATAATGGAGGCACAGGGAGAGGATGAGAAATGGCCTATCCTCATAGGCGGGGACTTTAACATGGTCACTGACATCTTTGTGGACAAATCCAAGCCTACCACAGATTCCTATCCCAGGGCAAAAGAGACCCTTGGTGGCATGATGGACAAATGGGGGCTGATAAATCAATGGCATCGAGACAACCCAACTGCAAGGGATTATACCTTCCACTTGACTGTACATGGCATGCACAGCTGCATAAAGTAGTAGCCAAAGACACTGGCAGCTATTTCCTGAAATTTCTGAGATATTTCTGGAGAAATCTCCTGCTTTCTGCATTACCACAGTAAGGGCAGCAGAGAGAAACTCTGTAGAAATTTTGTGAAATATCTGAATATAGCTGGCAGTGTCTGTGGCTGCTACTGTAGACTTCTGTCTGGTGGACCAGATGGCGGGACAGGGTATATCAGATACAAAGAGCCTATGATCACTTCTAACTATGCACCAGTATCCCTGACCTTACTCCCAGGGAACTTTCAAACCTTCTCTCCTAGATGGAGGTGTAACCCTCTGCTCCTTCAGAATGAAAAATTCAGGGAATGGATAAAATTGGAGACTCAAATGTTTCTCTAGACGAACCAGATTGGGGAAGTAAGACCAGGCACAGTGTGGGACACATACAAAGCCTTATTAGAAGGATGCATCTTCTCCCACACAGCAAGGCAGAACAGAGAAAGAAGGGCTGAGATGGAAGGTTTACAGCAAAAAGCTGACCACTTTTGAAACCCAATTTAAAAAAAGCCAACCCTCCTCTGCTGAACTTCTGCCATCTATTATGAATCTAAACTATAGAATTAACATCCTGATATAATGGAAGGCTGAGTGGCAATTACTCAGAGCCAAGCATAAATTTGGGGAATCAGGAGACAAAGGAGGCAAGATGCTGGCCTACCATCTGTGAAAAAAGAAAGCAGACTCCCAAATACATGCCCTCTGGTCAACCAAAGGGGACACAGTTATCAAGCTCCTCGAGATCAACAAAGTCGTGCACCAGTTCTATGAAGACCTTTACTCATTACAGGCTCGACCTTACACCTCTGGCCTTGAAGCATCCATCCAGTCATTTCTAAATGCAAGACCCCTCCCACATCTGGGCCCAGAGGCAATGTAAGACTTAGACAGGCCACTAACACTACCCAAGTTGAAGATTGCCCTTCACTAACTCAATAAAGGTAAAGCCCCCAGAATGGATGGGATAACAATGGAGCAGTATCAGCTCCTGGGTGAGGAGGTGCTACCCCCTCTTCTAGCCACTCTGGAGGAGGAAAAAGTGGAGGGTGTAATCCCTCCAACTATGAAAGAGGCAATTATCCTGCTGATGCCTAAAAAACCTTCAGACCCCCTGGACTGTGTCAACTTCAGGCCCATATCGCTGATTTCTGTACATAACAAACTCCTAGTGAAAGCCCTGGCCAATAGGCTGGAGGGGGTACTACCTTCCCTGATCCACCACTCTCACGTGGGGTTCAGCAAGGCAAGATGGAGGCCAACAACATACATAGAGTGATCAACCTTAAACGGTGTACCATGCACTCAGCAGTACCCATGGCGGCCCTAGTGGTGGACTTTTGTAAAGCCTTTGACTCGGTAGAGTGGGGTTATCTCCATTCCATCTTAAAGGTGTACAGATTCAGAACCTACTTCCGGGCCTGGATTTGCACTATCTACACCAAGCCTATGGCCACAGTGTTAACAAACCATGACATCTCCACCCCCTTCAAACTACAAAGGGGCACGAGGCAAGGCTGCCCTATCCCCCCTTTTGCTCCTGGTGGCCCTAGACCCCCCTAGCCAGAAGACTACTTAATATCCATGAAGTAAGTGGCATAGAGGTCAAAGGCAAACAGTACCTCATCAACACGTAGGCCGATGACCTCCTGCTCATGCTGCTGCATCCAGCCAACTCCCTCCCACCAGCCCTAGACATCCTGCAGAGGTTCACAGAGATATCAGGACTCCATATGAACAGCAAAAAGACCACACTGTCGCCACTAAACCTGCCGTGTATGAAGGAATGCCTACAGGGTACTCCAGTGGTATGGCAGACCCAAGGGTTTACGTACTTGGGGATACACATCACAACCCTATGGAGGAACCTGGTCAAGGTGAATTACATGCCAATTACAGCCTCTATCATGGTGGAAACACAGAGGTGGACTAAGCTACTCCTATCCCTGAAAGGCAAGGTAGATAGAAACATAGAAACATAGAAGTTGATGGCAGATAAGGACTGCAAAGCCTATCCAGTCTGTCCATTTTTTTCTACCTTATGAATGTGCCATAGGCCTTTACTCTGTTAATGGCCTATTTATTCATACTCATTTGTATTGCTCCCTTATGCCTATCCCAAGCCTGTTTGAAGCCCTGCACTGTATTCATATCCACCACTTAGGAGGTAGGCCGTTCCATGCATCCACCACCCTTTCTGTGAAAAAGAACTTCCTCACATTACCCCTCAGTCAGCCTCCCTCTAATCTCATGCTGTGTCCTCGTGTCCTGCTATTTTTCTTATATTGAAACATGTTAGACTCTTTCACCTTGTTAATGACATTAAGGTGTTTGAATGTTTCTATCATATCACTTCTCTCCCTCCTTGCTCTAGGGTATACATATTGAGCTCTGTTAATCTGTCCTCATATGTTTTCTGATGCAGACCCTGCACCATTTTGGTTGCCCTTCTCTGGACAGTCTCCATTTTGTTAATGTCCTTGTGCAGGTGAGGCCTCCAGTACTGCATTCAGTACTCCAGGTGGGGCCTAACCAGTGTCTTGTAAAGAGGGATTATTACCTCCCTCTTACGACTTGTGATACCCCTACTAACTCATTCCAACAGCCCTCTAGCCTTAGCTACTGCCTTAGTGGTCTGCTTGGATAATGCAGTATGCATGTTCATGCTGCCTAAGTTAGCCTACCTTATGGGCAATTTACCAATCCCCACTCCACCATACACACTCCTGAAAATCAACAAAGTGAAAGCAAGGTTCATCTGGGAAGGCAAGGCCCCAAGATTTGGAAAAACTAGACTATGGGTGAGCTGGACAAAGGGAGGAATGGGTCTCCCCTGGCTGCAGAGATACTTACTAGCATATAGGGCAGCCCAAGCCATTAGGTGATTTTTCCCAAAAACCCTCACTACCCCTGTATGGGTGAATCTGGAATCTGACCTATCAGAAGTTAAATGGCTGGGGAACCTGCTGAGCAAAGGGGGGCACTCAAAAGGAAAACTCCCTCCAGTTATCCAAGAGACAAGAGACACCTGGCATAGAAGCAAACATTTTACTCACTGTCCCACCTCCTTGTGGGCACCACCTACCCAGTACAACCCCTTACGGGACAATCCGGAGGTGCTAGTGGAGGGACAAACTGTCAATTGGCACTCTTGGCAGTGGGCAGGCATATATGAGATAGCAGATCTCTATGCATCGGATTCAGAGGTAATGATGTCCTTCCTACAAATGCAGGCAAGGTGTCTGTTACCCAAAATAGACTCCTGGAGATTCCTTCAGATCCAGAATGCAACCAAAACTCTCAGAGCCAATGCACCAATGGGAGATGGGTGGAAATGGCTGACCACACTGCATAAAAAAGGCAAAGTAAAGGGCACAGCAGGCAAGATTTATGGTATGCTTAGGGACTCCCTACCTGACACAATGGTTAAGTGTAAACTGCAATGTGAGCAGGACCTACAAATAACCATAACTTACACCGAATGGTCACAGTACCTTAAGGACTCTCAGTTAGTCTACAGGGATTCAAGGAGTCAACTTATACACCTTAAGGTACTGCTTAAATGATACCACACCCCAGACATACTCCAAAAGATGGGGCTCATCCCCCACTCCAAATGTTGGAGGTGCCAGATACCACAGGTCAACATGTTGCACATACTATGGCAATGTCCCAAGCTGGCACCTTTCTGGACAGGAATACTACAGGACTGATCCAAGAGCCTGCATACCCAAGTCCCTGCTACCCCTGCCCTTAGTCTCTTGGGTGATACCGCAAAGGTGCCAAACTGTTCCAACCAATCCAAAAAGTGGCTCCTGGTCATACTATTCGAAGCCAAGAGAGCCATCCTAATGAGGTGGTACCAGAATCTGCCTCCCTTCCTCCTCACATTGCACATGGTGGTAGCTAAGTTAGCACTTTTTGAATGTATTATATACACCAACACTAATCGGCCGCAAGTTTATGATAAGAAATTGGGACTCTATCTCAGATCAAACCTATGCTCTATCCCCACCTCACCACCTGGCAACCCACCCTTATGACCCAGGCAACACTCTTACTCCTCTCTTAGCTTCCACCCCCCAAACTGGCTTATTTCAGTCCCTATAGACTGAAATGTCCCAGAAAGGGGGCACCCTTGACAATCCAGGTTTAGCCACCCCCCTGGACAGGTCTGTAGTGGCTGGTAATAACTATGAGTCTGCTTGGTTTTGCTCCATTGTTGTTCAACAAGTTTATTTCATGCTGCATTCAGGCTGATTTATACCAGACTGTTTACTCTCCTTCAGTCTCAGTGCTAGAGGCTAGGGTTCCCATACCATAGTAATTGATGTTCTTAGTTATCATAGTTAATGTAGGAAGGGACCAATCATGGTGATGTAGAGTTCTAGTTAGTTTAACATTCCTTCAGTGCATGCCAGTATTTGCAAACTGGGTATCCTACTAGAAAAAGTTGAGTATGCAACTGTTACTTTCTGCAAAACAAGAAAAAAAAAATATATATATATAAAATTCCTAGCTATATTTTCTGATACATTTCCTCTGTATTTTGGTGTCTTTCCTTAGTTTTTTTCAACTACCAGTATAAATGTATTAGGCTGCTGCAGGTAGTGCTATATAGTACTGTGCAGTCACTTAGCTTTAACTATATATAAATCACATTTACATAAATTCTTTTCTCCCAGAATGTTTTTTGAGTGCCCCGAAAAAAAATTTACTTTCTGCTACATGCTGTCACATGGTCGTTCACAGTGTGTAACTGCCCCAAATACTCTTGTTGTAATGCACTTCATGTTAAATATGTGTTAATCACAATTCACAATAATTCTGAGAATTCCAGAATTGTTCTCATTTGCCCCCCAGAATTAGACATGACGCTACATGCTGCCATGTGGTAGTTCACAGTGTATAACTGAACCAAACCCTCTTGTTGTAATGCACTTTTTTTTAACTGTGCATTAATTACAATTCACATTAATTATTTGAATTCTAGAATTTTTCAAAAGTGCCGCAAAAAATTGGACAGGCTACTACCTGCTACCACACAATAATTCACAGTGCATATCTACCCCAGATACTCTTGTTGTAATTTATATTGTGTTAATTAAGTGATAACATTCAGTTTGTTGGAGCATACGAAGCAATAACTGGCTGGTGTGGGTCATTAAACCCAACCCACACCATCCAGTTATTCTGAGTATACTACTAACTGAATGTTATTACTATTATACAAGTTGGATTGACTTTTGAAGGTTTTTTTTATATGTGTGTACAGTACTGTAAAATGTGACCGGCAAAGATGAACATTGGTTGCATGTGCTCACTCTCAACTGCCCACTCAGATGACGCTCCTATCGACATGCTGATTGTCCTGTTTGAGCCTCCTTAAAGAAATATAAAAATAAATAAATAAATAAATAACCACCAGAGAATAAAAAACTAACCACCATGTTACATCCACAGCTACAACTACAAGGTCTAAGTTACTTGCTCCCACATTCTCTCTCTCTCTCTCTCTCTCTCTCTCTCTCTCTCTCTCTCAGCCGACTCACTCTACTGTACTGTCTCTCTGTCAGTGCTCTGTCCATTTGAGAAAATAAAACTATAATTTTCTAGTGTTCACTCCTTGCTGCTGTGCACTCTTCAGCCATGCAAAGATACAGCCAGCTCCTCTTAACTATGTGGTCTAAGTCACTTACTACCTTGGAGAGGAGAGCTGAGGTGGACGATGTCTGCATTGGAGGTGTGAATAGCCAATCACAGGCATGGTAAAAGTTTGATTAACCAACTGTAGGAGGGGTTTAGTTGAATAACTGACTCTGTGGGAGGGGTTTAGTTGAATAACTGACTCAGGGTGTTTTTTGAGGTAGCTGGTGGGAGAATAACTGGCAGGTGTTCTGCATTCTGATTGGGCTCAGAGCAGATACCTCTTGTATATCTGTACATTAATCACCAGTAACATTAATTATGTTAATTCCAGAATGTTTTTTTAAGTGACCCCTCACAATTTGACAGGCTGCTATATGCTGCCACATGGTAGTTCACAGTGTGTAACTGCCCTATACACTCTTGCTGTAACACACTTTGTGTTAATTGTGTGTTGACCATAATTCATATTAATTCTCTTTAACCAGAAGTTTTTGGGAAAGCACAGTGTACATAAATTCTGTATTCCAATATTTTGAGGTGCAAGTGACAGAATAAATAGGTCATGCTGCTGCAAGTACTGCTGCTGTGAATTTCTCTTATGTCACCATTAAATGGGATGTGGTTGCTCCCCCAATTTACATATGCTGCTGCTATCTGGTGCTATTCTGTGCAAGTCTCAATAGCAATTGTCAAGACGCATTTTAGTGCCCAGAAACTAAAAGTCAATTCTCATGGCTGGAAAAATTCTCATGATGCCCCAAAATGATATGTGCTCCCATAAATCTAGCTGCTGTTGGCTGGTACTGTGCTATGCTAGTCTCCACAGCACCTGTCAAGATGCACTTTAATTCCCAGAAAATAAAAGTGAATTAATTTGATTGGAAACATTCTCATTATGCCATGAAATAAAATATGCTCCCATAAATCTTGTATGCTGATGTGAGCTGGTGCTTGTGCTGTGTGAGTCTCCACAACAACTATCAAGAAGCGCTTCAGTGCTCAGAAAATAACAGAGAATGTTCTTTTTGCAGGAAAAATTCTCAAGATGTCCCAAAATGAGATACACCCTCATAAATCTTATATGCTGCTGCTGTTCTTTGTGAATATAGTCTATAACAACTGCATCCAGATAATGATCTCCAACTTGAGTATCAGTTTGTAGTGACCTTCCAGCAAAGGTAAGGTTTTTGTTTCCTCTTTTTTTGGGTTGTGGGGGTGTGAGGGTATTTGAAACCACTGTATTTCAAACTATCTTTTGCTACTGTTTCTCATTTTGCAGGTATTTATCACTAGGGAGATTGACTCCTGTTGCTGCATGGGTCTTGTCCAAATCTGGTTATATAATGTATGAGTGTTTCCTACCATGAAAGGTAAATATTTATTTTTCCATTTGTTTTCTTAAATGTTATCCATATCTGTATGTCACTGTATAACTCCTATCTGCTTCTGTTTCTCTCATTTCAGGTATTTGTAAGTGTGACAAGCTGTAGAATGAGGTAGCAGCATGAGTTGGATGACTGTTATATATGCTGGATACAGATGGCATGCTGACTTTAATAACACATAACATGGTGGAGAAGCTGGAGGAGGATGTCTGAGCATTAGTTTGCAAGGTTAACCCCATCAATGATCTGGTGGAGAGATGGCAATGGCTTGCTTGCTGTAGGAGGATGAGGAATTTGCCTTGATGATAGAATGTAAACAAACCTGATGTGACTACTAGGTAGAAATTATTTAGATGCTAGTACACTCCATATTGTGTTATAGTATACCTTTTCTTAGTCATATTTTTTATTTGTCCATACACAAAGTTCTGCTCATCATTAATTAATTATTACAACATGTAATACAATCAAACAATATTATTTTCAAAAAACACATTCCAAAATCCCATGCTTCTCTCCCTCTATCAGATTGTAAGCATATAGGAGACTGAGTTCATAATAAAACAAAAATCATAATATCTAGATGGCACGATATGCATATGTGTTATTGAAAACAGCCATAAATCATAGTAAGGCCATTAAGGGTGCCATATTATCTTCCAGGTCTTTCAAATTTGTTCCAGAAATATCATCTACTGATTCATCCAGCTCATATAATATTCTTTCTAAAAGTAGGGTCTCTCTGAGCATGCACCGCCAACCGTGCATATCAAAAGACTATAGTGCAGCATTTTCCCAATTGGATAGTATAAGCCTCTTTAGCGGCATAGTAGCCAAAGCAAGGATTTTGCTGTTTAGTTAATCCTGGGGTAATATTGTGATACTACTAAATAAAAAAAATATGTGGTTGAAATGAGATATGGATCTTTAATATATCTTGCAATATTAATTTTAATTTGTACCACCACATATTTATTTGTGGGCAGCTCCATAAACAATGCAGTCGGTTTCATTTTTGCCCACATTTATGCCAGCATTGGTCAGAATAGTCACTGTTAATTTTGAATATTAATGATGGGGTCATGTAGGTTTTATCTGTAATTTTTCATTGTATCATCTTATTTTTTGCTGAAACATACCATTTATTTCTATTAATTCTTAATGATTCCCACTGCTGGTGGGACAGGTCCAGAGATGCAACATTGTTCCATCTTTTATTTATCTTATTTAGATTACTTCTGTTCTGGAAATCAATACTCCATAAAATTTGGATAGCAATTTAGTTGAGCCTTTTCCAATCATGTTTTTTTGATTAATAGTTTATTTTTTATAAGTTTTATTTGTTACAATGAAATTAACCTAATCTTTTTTTGGAATTTGCTTCTTATTGTATCCAGCTGTGGCAAAAACAGGCTTCCAAAGTAGGGACTCACATACACGAGCCCTACGCCCACCCAGAATGGGTGGGTTGGGAATATCCCACCAATAACAAAGGGGGCCCCCCTATATTAACTAGTTATTATACAAGAAAGGGGGGGCCCATATTAACTAGTTACTATCCAGGAAAGGGTTTAGGGAACTGATGACATTAGAAGGGCTGCATCCCTCCTCATTTCCTGGAATGTATTACCATGGATGGCAACCAGGGTTCCCTTACCAGTGCTTGGATCTAAATCCAGCAAGAGGTGATTCCAACTAGAGGTAAGTGAAGTTAAAAAACTTTGCTCTGCAGAGAAATGTGTGAATTTTACTGAATTCATGAAGTTTTACTTCAAGGCAAAGTTCTTCTTTGCCTTAAAGGAGAAGTTCATGAATGGGGAACTTGAGAATTTTGCCTGTGAATTTCAGCTCTAAGGAGATGCTTGCAAGGATCAATGGGACTGGAGGTCACATGGTGCTGCAAATAGCTGTATTGCCATGCATACAATGAATTTAGTGCAGTGTGAGGAAGAGACAGTTGTTGTTAAGTGTACTCTGTATCTTTGTGGCTAAAAATATTTGAAAAGCATTTAAAACACAGTTTTTTCCAACAAATCACTCCTTTAAATGTCAACTGTTCCTAGTGCCTCTAGATCACCAATCATTTGTGATATTTTTGTGATTTCACTAGCTTAAAGTTGTAGTTTCATTTTCTGTATTGTCTAATAAGGCAGTGTTGTGGGGTGGAGGAGAGCTTAGCTGCAGCAACTTCAAGCAGAAACAAGATAAGTGTGTTTCATGGGCTTAAATGTAAACATGAATTGCATTTAGTAAGGACTATGATACTGTTCCACATATGACTTGTGAACAAGCTGGGCAGCCTGAGAGTGGGTCACAAGGTGGTAAAACTGGGTTAGGAACTGGTTGAATGATAGAAGATAGAGAGTCATGGTAAATGGTGCTCAATGTAAGGAAAGGAGTGTGACCAGCAGGGTGCCACAGGGATCAGTCCTTGGCCCAGTCCTGTTTAATATCTTCATAAGTGAAATTTCAGAGGGGTTGGAGGAAAAAGTGTGCCTCTTTGAAAATTACACTAAGATCTGCAACAGGGTGGACACTCTGGGAAGGGTGGAAACAATGAGGAGGGACCTAGGTAAACTGGAGGAATGGTCCAAAGCGTAACAGCTGAGATGTAATGCAAAAAAAGTGCAAAATCTTGCATTTGGGTTGCAGAAACCCAGGGGAGGATTACAGAAAGGGGGGAGAGAAACTGATAGTCACTAAACAGGAAAGAGATATGGGGGTAATCATACTGGATGACCTAAAGGAGGCTAAATAATGTACCAAGGCTATGGGAAGAGCCAGTGGGATGTTTGGGTGCATAGGGAGAGGTATCACCAACAGAAGGAAGGAGGTGATAATGCCACTGTGCAGATCACTGGTGAGGCCTCATTTGGAATATGGTGTCCAGTTCTGGATGCCACATCTCTGTAAGGATGTAGACAGAGTGGAGGCAGTAAAGAAGGGAAACAAAGATGGTGCAGGGCCTGCACTAAAAGTCATATGAGGAGAGACTGGGAGACCGCAATATATATATACCCTGGAGAAGAGACAGGGGTGATATAATGGAAACCTTCAATTATCTAAAAGGCATAAACAGAGTGCTGGAGGGTAGAATCTTTCAGAAAAGGAGATGTCCAGGAATGAGGGGGCATGACATGAGGTTGGAAGGGGGTAGACTAAGGGCTACAATCAGGAAGTATTTCTTCACAGAAAGGTTGGTAGAACTTCTAGAGACTTCACAAGTCAGTTTCATTATGAAAGAGAGAAAAAACACAGTTGATACATTTCACATAATACTACTATACACTATAAAAATATAGGATGAGCAAACTTTATGCAAAACCAATGTGTTCTGTCACCTCAGGGTTCTGATTCCCATGGACCTCTTGAGCTTTGCTCTCCTGATCAGAGGGAATCAGAACTCCTCTGTAGCAGAAGACACTGGTAGTGCATAGTTGCCCATCCAGTATTCTTTATATTTAGTGCTGCATTGAGGATTTCTAAGTAATAAACCTGTTTCATACAATTGTTTTAAATTAGACTAAGATTCTGGTCTGTTCAATTCAAATTTGTTATGATGAGGAGCAAAGTTTTTGGAAGAAACCAAAGGAATAACAACCCTATAAATCAGGAGGTAATGTCTTATAAATTATTTTCTATGTTGGTGTGAAGGGATACACAGATATCAGCTGCCAGCAATATCAATTTTGACATCTGTGCAACAAATCGATAAAGAAAGGTAAAAGACATTTCACAAAACCTTGAGACAGAAATTGATGACAGAGTTTAGCTAGCTATATGCTGCCCAGCAGAGCTTTATCAATTGCAGAATCAGTTTCAGTCTCATGGTTCTATTAAATGGCTACTGCCTTGATTTAAGATAAGACTGACTTAGACAAGGGTATGTCTGGACAGCTGACATCTAAAGGTAAGCCCAATACCTCATCCCTTTTGCACCTATGCTCCACTCTAGAAATTTTGTATTTTAATAACTTTTTTTAATTCTTTACTTCCTACCAGATGTACAATCACAGTAATCCACTGCACAGTGTGGAGTGCACTGGGGCTTATGCACTTCTGGTGTTGTTGGTCACTTGCCAGGTGTGGGTAAATCCCAGCCCAACCCACATCTTCTTGTGGATTATTAAAAGAAAACTGCATGAAAGTATATTATAAAATATAAAATTGCCTTTTTGGTGTTCTTACTTCATCCCAGTGTTTTTGTTTCTGCTCAGGCTGTGAAAGGAGTTTTTTCTAACTTTCCCAGGCTATTTTATGGCTCCTGGGGCTGCCATTCAGGTTTCATTTATTGCATCTTGTCCCAGAGAGTCTTCCCAGAGTGCCCTTTGCTCTGATGTCTAATAGCCCCTGCAGGAGGCCAGTGTCTTGTTACAGGGTCTTTATAATAGCTCAGCCACAGCAGAGAGAACACAGCAGCCAGGAGTCACACTGCGAGTCTTTGGGTAAGTGTAATACGTTTCCTAAATATTGGTACCTTATCCAGCTGTGTTCTGCTTAGGGTATTGCATGTGTGTGTGTGTGTGTGTGTGTGTGTGTTGATTCAGTTGCTTGTGTCTTGCTTAGAAGACAGTGCTTGTAGACAAATGTAATCATTTTGCAGCTGTGGTTATCCAATGGCTAACAAAGGAATTTGCACCTCTGGATGAGTGGGCAAGGGGATACCAGCAAAGCAGGAGCTTCTCAGTTTGCAAAAGGTAATAAATTAAACACTGAAACTTGACAGACAAAGAAAAGGCCCATAAAACACTTTGGAGGAGGTTTCAACTTGCAAAAAAAAAGGCAGTACTGGGGAGGGCTCAATTGTTGGAGGAGGTTTCAACTTGCAAAAAAAGGCAGTACTGGGGAGGGCTCAATTAACTTCTTATGCCAGAGGGAAAAATAATGCTCTCAAGCTCCCATACACAGACATGCAGAATAGTAATAAGGCTTCAGTGGAGGACACTATTTTTAACTCTCTGTCATATTGTTTGGAAGGTAATTTATGCAGGGAGTCCTTTTCTCAAAGCAAAACATCTGCAGGGCTACGCCCACTGCAGCTGTAAAAAGTCAGGTTAGGCATCCTTTTCTGTCTTAGCAGTATGACAGCTGTTGTAATGAGTGTTTTGTGTGAATTTTATTCCTGTTTTCTTTGGTGTGTAATTTTAGTTCTGTAGAACAGTTATGTTATGTGTGTTTTATTAATTTTTTTTTGTCACTGTAGTTTGACTATATTGATTTCATGTTGCTTATTTATTGAAGTTGGCAGTTTTTCTTGTACACAGTAATGTCATTATGATTACCTGATATGTTACATCTTGCATGTGTCCCCATAGTCCTTGAAATCCCTGTCATGTATTGTTTGTGTTAAAGAAAAGAAAGGAAAAAAGTGGCAGTATAGATGTTGCTGGTGATGCTGGCTGAAGAGGAGTTTGAACTTCAGCAGAGGATGCTGATGCTCAGATATGGTGTGCATGCTGCCCCACCATGACACAGAAACTTCTCTTGTGCCCTCCACAAAGTGCTGCCCACACAGACAGACCACCACCTCTGCCATCCCCATTTGCCACTTCCTTCTGCATTTCCTCCCACTTGGCCCAGTGATTTGCCATGAGATAGGTCCTCTGAACCTCAGTACCCATGTGGGTCTCCTGCTTTCCCCAGGGGACACATTTCTTGCATAGGTTGCAAGTGACCACCCTAACCCCTAACTCTAATGCTAACCCTAACCCTAAACCTAATGTCCATAGTATAACACTGCAACTTTAATAAACCCACCCAACTTTAGACTTAAGGGACACTCTGTATATCCAAACACAGGTCTCAATGAATACTACTAAAGTAAAACATTATAAACCCTGAAAAGTTCATGGGGTATGCACAGCATCCCATAATTACCTCCCAAATTCACCATGGTGCCAAATCCACAATTTAAGTCCATTAATCATCAACAATGTACCAAATGTGCATCTCCTCTTGGACTATAACCGTACCAAGATTCTGACACATTTGATAAACATTGACCAAGCTATGCCTAAAAAAAAGGTAGTAGTTGGTGAAAGTATGGCGGTGGCATTTGTGTTGCCAAATTATTCCCTGCCACATCTGCGGAATCCATGCAGATGAGTGCTGGGAAAGGCAGCAAGAAGAGGATCAGTCCAAGAGGTAGCAAAATCACTGGCACTGAAACAGTGGTTAAGGAGGAGGTTGCTGGTATTTTCTTGAGTGCTGGTGGTGTGGTGGCACTGAGCCTGATCTGGATAATAGGTCCCCAGTATGGATATATGGACCATTGACCAAACATCTGGTAGCTCCTTTCTATGCATTGCAGCACACTGGGCACAGGTACCTGGGGTAGTATTTGACTCTAGTCAGGGGAAAAAATGTTCTCAGCACAATTGCAGTGGTAGCAACACTCTGGGTATTTGCCAGCATGTCACACTGGCAGTGAAGAGTGTAACTGGATCACAGACACAGGTCATGAAATGAAGAATTTCTCCTGACTGAGATTGATGAGTGGATGCATGGTGGCGGTACCACAGGGATGTGGGTGGCACAGGATCTTCAGGCTATGGAGTAGTGGGTGGGGCAGGGGACTGCTGACCTTGAGACTTTGGTGTATCAGTAAATTCATTTTGACCCAACTTTGCCTTGATGTACTCTAAGGAGAAGTTACAGGCATAGTTGCAAAGTGAACTGACCCAACTTCACATTGGAACACCCCAAGGAGAAGTTATAGATGAAGTTGCAAGGTGAAGTTACCAATTGTGAATTTCCCATTAAATAGAAAAATTTCACAAAATTATCTACAGATGCAAATTTGGTGACTTTGCCTTAACTTCCCCTGCAAATTAAAACTTCACATCTCTAATTACAATGCTGCCCTGAACAGCAGGTGGTAAAACCTGACATTACAGTCACATGACATGAGCATCCAGACGAAAGACTGGTAATATTAAGACTTGCCATCAGTGACTGCAGCAACTTTGGGAAGGGGAAAGCCTCAAATTTGCCCCACTGACCATCCTGAGAAAAAGTAGAATCACTCTGAGGGAGGAAGATAACCATGGTAATGGGGGAAATCCCTCAGCCCATCCTGAATATTTCAAAAGTATACATAACTCTCCCACATAATCAGCCTAAAGGGGGGGCAGTAACATCCCAACATAGGGTATTTCAGTTGATAAGGTCCAGAGTATCAGTCCATCAGTTCTGAAGCCCCTTATAAGAAGGGCAGTAACAGTAGCATCCTCATACATCGCAGTCCCCTTCACAAAGTTGAAAAAAACAAGACTACTCCCAGATCGGGGGAACAGTTCAAAACCTTCCAACATAGGATATTTCATCTCATAAGGGCAAGGGAATCAGTTCACCATTTCTGAAGCCCTTATAAAGAGAGGAGGGGAGCAAGATCAACATCTCTATATGTTGCAGTCCCATCTAAAGAGTCCAAGAAGACCCACCAGACTGGGCAACAGTTCAAGGTTAGTGTTGTACCATTTGTGTCTTCTGCAAACCCCCACCTCCAGCTCCAAGCCCCAAGCCACCCTCATTGGACAGGCCATTCCCCACCCATAAAATACCCATTAACTCTCCCACCACCCCCAGAACAGAGTGGATCACCCATACCACCATAAGGAGAGCTCAACATTGCCAGCACTCTCCACTATTATCAGTTAAAACTGTCTCATCTCAGAAAGAGGAGATAGATACAACTGCTGCCTGCAGTGTTGTGCAAACTCACATAAACTAAACAACCCATCACTGGGCTATGGCAGACCATGCCCTCTCCCTCAACCTCCCTATCTCTCCAACAGGTGAGGGTCAGGGGGTATCCACCAAACCCCAGCCAGTGTTATGCAGGTTTTAAAAGCAGCTCACAGGCTATCCAGCCTAGGCCTGCTCCATGTAAAGCAGCCTATAATAGTGTCAAGGTAAATAATGAAACATCAGCAGCAGTGAAGACACTGAAGCAACACCAACCATTCAATGCTCACCAATGGCCTATTAAGGCTAGTCAATTCATCTTTGGTAGCAAGGATCTCCCACCCCCAGCAGACAAAATGGGGTGAGCACTAGAAAATTGGCCAATCCTGTGGATGGAAAACCCTAACCAGAACACAACAATAGCTTAGAGATAAAGGAAGTAGATAGGAACTCACCAGGAGGGGCTCAACATGAGGATAACATTAAAAACAGGTCCAGGAGGCATTCAGTCATGGTCCTTGGAAGTACTGACTGTAGACCGGTTTCCTCATAGACCAGTCAATGATTTGCTGCATTGTTTCTACCATCTACTTGTTCCTGGCATCTGCACTTCTCCAGCCTTGTCTAGCCAGCAAGGATGCAATAGGTAGGGGTATGACTGCGATTTGCTGTTTGTTGCATGGAATGCTCTACACCCTGAGCCCTGCTGTTTTTGACAGATGAGAACTTTTATTTCAGAGCAAGAAACAGCAGTCTAGAAGTACAGACTTTTTTACTGATAAATCACTTCCATCTCAGCAGGAGTCAGTACCTGTTTGGATTAACCAAACAGATACTTTATTAGAAGAAGGGGGTCTCATTTAAGTAAAAAAAAGAAGAAAGTCACTGTGTGTTTCTCCGAGGAAGGGGGCTGTATCAGCTTAATTTACTGAGTCAGGAGCAGAGGGTGAATCTAATTGGGGGTGTGACTTAGGAGCTTAGGAGTACAAAAGCAGGTGTCTCCAATTACAGCTTCCTGCTGTTTTTGACAGAGGAGAACTTTGGTTTCAGAGCAAGAAACAGCAGGCTAGAACCACAGATTTTTTACTATTTGCCCTCATTCCCAACCCTCCACAATCCCATCCTAAGCCAGTTCTACTTTTATAGCCACTGGATTTGATTGACAACAGGAACTTCCTGTTTGGCAGTAATAAGGGAAGGATCACTGAGACACATTAGTTTCATCAACGTTGAAGGAACCTAAAAAATAGCTCTCCCCAGCTGCTGGAGGTCTGAATCCAAGCACAGAAGAAGGAGACTACTGAAGACTACGGGAAGTTCCTGTCCCAGAACGGGAAGGGTGAGAGTTGTAAGGGCACATAGGCAGTAGGAAAGTAAGTGCAAAAATACATAGAGGGAGGAGACAGTAAGCATACAAAGCAACAGGAGAGGGGACACAAAATAAGTCAAGATTGGAGTGGTGCAGTGCAATGGCTGTGGGGCAGCAGTGTTCTGGGAGACATTCTGGGGGCCATGATGCTGCCCTGTTTGCAGGCACCTCTCTGGTCTGAGGGAGGAGGTTGCCCATCTATAGGCTGACCTGGCTAGGATTTGTGAAACCTCTTCCCCCACCCAGGGACCACTGGGGCCACCACCATTACCTCAGAGGTTGCCAAGAAAGAGGAGCGGTTGGACCAAGGTGGGCTCAGGGAGGGAGATTGTGGTGGAACAGTGGTGCATCCCTCCAGTTGTACCTCTCCACAATTCATATGCTGTTCTGGCAAAGAGTGGTTCCTCTATGGAGGCACCTGCAGTGGAGACCAAGGAGGATGTTTGGAACCTCCACAAAGAAGACCCACAGGAGGGTGGCATGAGACTCCACAGAGGAAGGAGACAACTCCTGGTGAGGGAGTAGATCATTTGGGGCTAGAAGTGGGGGAGGAAAGGGATACGGAGGTAAGGTGCCTGCCTGGCACCACGGCTCGGAGGGACATGAAGCGAATCCTCAGAATCATGGGAACAGCTGCATGAGGGAGGGAGCTGGATGTCATTATCCACCTAGGGACAAATGACCTGGCTGTGAATGGGATCAGAGAGGTTCAAGAGGAGTTTCTGGAGTTGGGGAGGGGCCTTAGACAAGTGGCATGTACAGTAACCTTCTCGGAGGTGCTGCCTGTCTATGGCAAGGATGATGCTAGGGTATTCTGCACCATGGGATTTAATGAATGGTTGAAAAACTGGTGTGCAGCTCAGGGTTTTGGCTTCACTGGGGAATGGGGAGCCACCTGGAGGGATGCAGGCTTATACTGGTGCGATGGTCTGCATCTGTCTGGGGGGGAACCAGGATCTTAGGTGACAGGTTTAAATGCTTCATTGGCAAGCATTTAAACTAGCCAAAGGGGAGGCACTGTAAAGGAGCAGGGAAATCCCAGCCTCCCCCCACAAAACACCATAGTTAGAGAAGTAAACACCAAGCGAGAGAAGGCAGTAGGGAGCAGGACAGGGGTAAATGCAGAAAAAGGCAGTAAGGACACCGATGGGGCTAAAAGGGGTGAGGCCATAAAAAATAAATGGAAGGTAATGAGTACCAATGCCCACAGTATGTGCAACAAGCTCTCTGAACTAGTGGCCTTGATGGAAGAGGGATGCCTTGATATTCTGGCAGTCACTGAAACATGGTACACAGAGAACCATGACTGGGATGTCAGCATACCAGGATACACAGTATACAGGAGGGACAGGGTGGGTAAAAGAGGAGGAGGAGTAGCTCTCTATATAAGGGAAGGGATTAAAGCAACAGAACTAAAGAGTAAACAGGAAGTTGATGAGTCACTATGGGTCACCATGGAGACAGGAAATGGCACCACAATCCGCATGGGGGTTGTATACAGACCCCCATCTCAGGGGGAGGAAATGGACAAGGAAATGACAGAAGGCATCCTTAAAATGGTAGAAAAAGTGGAGATATTGTTGATGGGGGACCTGAACATGCCAGATGTTAACTGGAGTACCTTTGCTGCAGCCACATCCAAGAGCAGGGTCATTCTTGATGCCCTACAGGGGGCATGCCTCAGACAGCTAGTGCTGGAACCCACTCGGGGGGAGCAATCTTAGACCTAGTGCTCTCAAATGGGGAAGGAGAAAGGATCTCAGATTTAGAAGTGGGTAGCCATCTGGGAACAAGTGACCACCAAACAGTGTTGTTCACAATAAACACAGCCATAGTCAAGCCATACAAAAACAAGGGTATTGGACTTTAGGAAGGCTGACTTTGAGAAAATGAGAGAGTGCCTCAGAAAAGCACTAGCAAACAGACAAGAAGGAGGGGTGGAGGAACAATGGGGAATAATCAAAACAGCCATCGCAGAGGCAACAAGCCTTTGTGTGAAGCAAACCAACAAAACAAAATGAAGGAAAAAACACTATGGTTCTCAAAAGAGGTGGCAGGGACGGTTAAAGAGAAAAGGATAGCATTCAGGAAATATAAGGAAACACAGAAGGAGCAGGACAGAGAACTTTATCAGTTAAAGTAGAAGGAGGCAGGGAAGGCAGTCAGAATAGCAAAGGCACAAACTGAGGAAAAGATAGCCATCTCTGTTAAGAAGGGGATAAAACTTTGTATAGGTACATTAGGGAGTGAAGAAAGACCAAGGAAGGGATACAGAGACTTAATAAAGGGGAAGGAATGTGGGCAGAGGGTGACAGTGAAAAAGCAGGGATACTGAACGAATATTTCTGCTCAGTATTCACAACGGAAGAGGAGGGGGAGGTAACTAAACCAAACAAGAGAAAAAACTCTGAATAGAGCAGTCGATACCAGTCCATTCACAGAAGAAAGAGTTTTGAAAGAACTCTTGAAACTGAGGGTGGACAAAGCAATGGGGCCTGATGGGATTCACCCAAGAATTCTAAAAGAACTAAGGGTAGAACTAGTAACACCACTGACCACTCTCTTTAACAAATCATGGGAGGATGGGGTGGTACCTGAGGACTGGAGGAGGGCAAATGTGATTCCACTTCACAAAAGTGGAAGCAGGGCAGAGAGCAGAAAACTACAGATCAGTTAGTTTGACTTCAGTGGTAGGAAAATGATGGAATCACTTCTGAAGGAAAGAATTGTTGAGTACCTAGAGGCCAGTGGGTACAGGACCCAAGGCAGCATGGTTTCACAGCAGGAAGGTCATGTCAGATGAACCTAATAGATTTCTTTGACTGGGTGACCAAAGTAGTAGACCAGGGAGGGGCTGTGGATATGGCCTACCTCGATTTTAGCAAGGCATTTGACACAGTCTCACACAAAAGATTAATATACAAGTTAGCCAGCCTTGGAGTGGGTCCCAAGGTGGTAGCCTGGATAAAAATCTGGCTGGACAGCAGGACGTAAAGGGTAATAGTAAACGGAGCCCACAGTGAAGAAAGGAGGGTAACTAGCGGGGTACCACAGGGTTTGGTACTGGGACCAGTCCTCTTTAATGTCTTTATAAGTGACATTGGCACCTGGAAGGAAAGATATGTCTCTTTGCAGATGACACAAATATCTGCAACAGGGTTGATACACAAGGTGGAGTGGAAAGGATGAAAAGGGACATGGTAAGGTTGGAGGAATGGTCAAATATGTGGCAGCTCAGATTCAATGCAAAGAAGTGCAAGGTAATGCATCTGGGAAACAAAAACCCAGGGGAAGAGTACACAATGGGGGGTGAGTTAATAACAACAACAAAAATCGAAAGAGACCTAGGAGTAATTATATCAGATGACCTAAAGGTGGGCAAGCAATGTGAGAAGGCAGTAAGGAGGGCTGGGGGGATACTGGGATGCATAGGGAGAGGCATCAACAGTGGAAAACAGGAAGTTGTTATCCCTCTGTACAGACAGTTAGTGAGACCCCATCTGGAGTACCGCGTGCAATTCTGGAGACCCCATCTCCACAAAGACATAGACAGAATGGAGACTGTTCAGAGGAGGGCAACCAAAATGGTGCAGGGTCTACACCAGAAAGCATATGAGGAGAGACTAAAGCAGCTTAATATGTATACCATTGAGGAAAGGAGGGAAAGACGGGACATGATAGAAACTTTCAAGTATCTCAAGGGAATTAACCAAGTACAAGAGGGTAGCATGTTTCAGAAGAAGAGATGTGCAAGAACAAGGGGGCACAATTTGAAGATAGAGGGGGGACGGCTCAGAGGTAATGTTAGAAAGTATTTTTTCACCAAGAGGGTAGTGGATGCATGGAACAGCCTTCATGAGGAGGTTGTGGAGTTAGGAACAGTGGGAGAATTCAAGAATGCATGGGACAGGCATAAGGCAATTCTAGTGGGGGGTAGGAAGAAGTAAGCTGTTGATTAACTAGAATCTGCAGCTTATCCATCAGGTAGGGAAATGGGCAGACTAGGTGGGCCAAGTGGTACTTATCTGTGGTCAAATTCTATGATTGTATGTTTCTATGTTTCTATCCAAACCTGTTTAGTTGTGTTGAAAATATTTGGTCAGTCCATAAAGTGGATCACCGTTTTCAATATCTTAGCAGGGTATGGGGTGTAAAATGTAAGTCTCTGGGCCTGCAGTGGTTTCATGAAGGGAATGAAGGGAAGGAAAGCCTGCCATTTGTTCTGATGGGAAACTGGGTGGTCATTATCAAAAAACACCTGCTTTCCTTTGTAGAAGACCTCCGTGGCCCACCATGCTCTTGCTAAAATGTCCTGCTTATCATTATAATGAAGGAAGTGTGCCACTATGGAGCGTGGTTGAGTGTTAGATGCTGTGGGTTTCAAGTCCAATGCCCAATGTGCCCTCTCAGTTTCCAGTGTGCATTTGGTCAGCAGGCCCAGGGCATCTGTGATAAAGGACTGAAGGAACGTGGTCATGTCCAAGGCATCCTCCCCCTCTGGAATCTCATACAGCTTTACATTTTTATGGCAGTTCCTTCCCTCCACATCCTCCAACTTGGTCTCAATTGACTGGATGGCTGAGTGGGGCTGGAGGATGACCAGTTCTATGCTGTCAACTTTTCTATGTGTAGAGGTAAGCTGCATTTCCTGCACATTGACTCACTCCTCCAATTTGGTGATATTGGTTCAGAGGGCTGCAGTGGTATTGCGGATCTCCCACCAAACATCCCATAGCTCAGAAATTAGTATGTCCATTTTACAGTTCAGTTGCTCAGTTGTAGGAGACTTAGATTTGTGCCTGGGAAACACTCATCTGTGGCCAGATTGAGAAGAAGTTGCCAAGGCCTGCTACAACTCACTGTCCAACCAGCCATCCTCAAATCATTCTACACCTTCCATGTCATGAACAGCTTGAAACTTTCTGGTGCCCACAATCAATTATAGCAAAGCTTCCCCTACAGGTGTCAAGGGTATAGTGGTCAAAGATATGGCCTTTTGATGGGTGTTAGTAGAGATCACAGCTGCTGCCCAGTCCCTCATGCTGCCATAATGAGGCTGATGTCACCAGAAGTCCTCTTTATGTGTAATTTTTTGAACACTGCAGTTAATCTAAATACAGACAGTAGCAAAGACACTATGACACCTCACAAGAGCAGTGTGATTTAAAGCAACACAATAGATCATTGAGCAAACAGTAGTAACAGTAAAACCAAAAAAAACCTAAGATTTCCTAAGTTTTCTTTTTTACACAAACAATACATGACAAGAATTAAGATGATCAACAAAACTGGAGTAATTATAAAGAAGTTGTCTCAGTATTACAGTAAAACTAAGCAAAATAGCTGCAATCAATTTAGTAACACCAGACTGACAAAAATAATTCAAAAAAACACAAAAAAACTATTCAACTAAATAAAATAACAAATCACAGAAAACAGAAAAAAAATAAGGAGAAACAATGAGGAAAACAATGCTAGTGCTCACAGACAAACTGCCTTGTTTGCTGCTGCCTAAAACAGTTTGCTCCCCTCCCCACAGCACAGCTTTACTACATAAAATGAAACCACTACTCTGAAGTAAATAAATCTGGAAAAAAATGCTCCCCAGAAATTGCTAATCTAGAGGCACAAAGCACTCTAGACACTTTTAGGAGTGGTTTTGTTCAAAACACTCAGTGTTTAAAGTGTATTTAAAACATTTTGGGGCACAGAAATTCAAGGCCAGACTTAACTCCCACTCTCTCTTCATATGACTGCCATAAATTCAGCCTACACATGGCATATAGCTCATTACAGTACCACGTGCCCCCCGCCAGTCCCAGGGACCATTGCAAACTTTGCCTGTGGGGTCCACATTGCAGGTAAAGTTATCAAATCTGCCATTCACAAATGTTGCACTGTACTATGAAATAAAATTTCTCATGATCTATTAAATTTAAGAAATAAAACAAATTCACAAATTTCTCCACAGAACAGTTTCCTATCTTCACACACCTGTAATCATAAACAAGGATGGAGTGAATTTTCAAATACTGATCAAAAGATGATTCCGAAGTGCAACTAGTGCCTAGTGATTGGTTGTTAGCCCATGTAACACCTATTTTTAAAAAAGGGAGTCAATCAACCCCATAAAATTTTCACCCCATTAGTTTAACTTCTGTACCATGCAAATTATTAGAAAGAATCATAAAAAACATAATTGAAATTGAACTTCAAAACTTAAATTTTAGTTATCCAAAATGGATTTAAACAGAACTACTCAACAACTTCAAACCTCATCGCTTTTTATAATCATATTAATCTAGGGATTGACACTAATACTCCAATGGATGTTATTCTCTTAGGCTATAGTAAAGCCTTTGATCGAGTAAGCCATATGAAATTGATCGACAAACTTCTACATTCAGGGATTTCTACACATTTAACTAAATGGATAGACTTCTGGTTAACAAACAGAATACAACAGGTAAAAATTAATGGAACGTTATTAGGTATCGGCAAGGTAACAAGTAGGATCCCACAGGGCTCCGTCCTTGGCCCAACTTTATTTAATTTATTTATTTCAGATATGAAGGTCAGTTCTAACACCTTTTTATCCAGATTTGTTGATGATACCAAACTGGGAGGGAAAGTGGATTAATTTGACAATAGAAATCAATTACTTAAAGACCTATCAGAAATTGAGGCTTGGGCAGAAATCAATGAAGTGGATTTTAACATTGGAAAGTGTACTGTATTACACTTTGGTCAAAATAATCCACTTCAGTCTTATAAACGAAATAATTTTTTACTGAGAGTTTCAAGTACTGAAAAAGACCTTGGGATTACAGTTAATAACAAACTTTCTTCCACTGACCATTGTAAAAAAAGGGCTAAAATCTCTAATGGACTTCTTAGAAAAATTGACCGAACCTTTATATCCAGATCAGAACACTGCATAATTCCTCTTTACAGAACCTATATTACACCACACACAGATTACGGGTCACCATTTTGGAATCCTTATCTCAGAGGGGACATAGAGAGGGTGGAAGGTATTCAGAGGAGGGCAACAAGGATGGTCCCCCCTTTGGCAAAACTATGCTATCCTGATAGATTAGAAAAACTAAAATTACATTCCTTAGAGACAAGAAGGTATAGGGGAGATCTCTTGTTTCTTTATAAAATCCTACAAAAACCTACACCAATGGAACAATGTGGGATCAAATTAGCAGTTAGAGAGCTTGTACCTAGATTACATTGTAGACAAATTGAAATACAAAAAGCAATAACTAATAAAACATTACATTTTTTTACAATAAGGGCACCATGAATTTGAAATAAATTACCAGACTATATTGCAAACAGTAATAATTTTGAAATATTTAAAGCTAACCTAGACCTCTGGTTAAATATCATTAAACTCTTGATGTTCCACAGAATTGTGTGTGTGGGGGGGCATTCTCGATGGGCAATCTGCCTTCTTATGCCTCAAAATGCCAAGTAATACCAAGTAACACACACATTTATGTGTCTCACATTTTAGTGTTTGACATATTTTCATTCATAACTTTGTCCTAGATTTTTTTTTTGACATATTAAGTTATGTGACACATTTTTGTGTCTCACATACCTTTACTCATAACTTGGCCATTTTACAATAGTTTAGTCCCAAACTCTGAATGTTGTGTTTATATGACCCTACATCATTAACAAAGATGGTGAGAATTTTCAAGTGTATTTAAGTGTGACACTAAACTTCGATACTAAAATTTGCAACATGTAAATTTTAGTGCTGCCCTTAAATGTGCAAGAGTAAAATGTGCAACACTAAAATTCAATTTTAGTGTCTTACATATGTTTACTCATAACTTGGCTGTTTTACAACATTTTACTCTCACATTTTGAATATACTGTTTACAGGACCCTACCTTATGAACAAGGATAGTGGGAATCAAGAACAGGTCAATGGGTGATTTTGCTTTCGCTGTGCAAAACCACCTTATAGGCAGTATTTAACACATTCTAGCAATCATGCTCATGATATAGGGTCAAAATAATTTTTTTGTAGAAAAGGTCTATAGAGACCCTTATCCCATATTTACAATGTCCAGAGTGTACAATGTTATCTGATGCAGAATCTATTGTGGACCAGTTTAGTATTATAAATCCTCCTTAACCTCTACCTGGGGCTCAGGTCAAAAATTGTGGAACAACATTAAGGATATCATGTTGTAAAGACCCCAATATGATCCCTAACCAGATTATGGTAGATGGGTGCATGATATCTGATCCTACCTGTATGGCTGCTGCTTCCAACAATGCCTTCACAAACCTTGACCACGTTCTCCCCCCAATTTCTTTGACCCTACTTCTGCCAGCTCCCCCTTCCCCCAAAGCCCCCTGCTTTCACCTATGCCACATTACACCCAAGTCTGCGGAGCCGTACCTTAGAAAAGCCCTAAGTCACTCCAGCTACAGTAGTGACACCCTAGACTTGAGACTCCTGTGGCTCACCCTGCATGAGGTACTCTATCCCCTCACCCATATACTGAACTGCTCCTTATGTCAGGGTATGTTTCCCTCTAGGTGGAAATCAGCCTTTATCATCCCTATATTTAAAAGTGGTGACCGTACTATCATCCCATCTCAATTCTTCCTCCCCTATCCAAGGCCCTAGAGTGGATTGTCTCTGATCAGCTCACTGATCATCTCAATAAGTATAACCTACTCTGTGAGCAACTGCACGGCTTGTGGAAAGGCCACAGTACTACCACCGCCCTCCTCCAGTTTACCTCACACATCCACTCTACCCTGAATAGGGGTCATATCACTGGCACTGTTTTCATCGACCTCACTAAGGTATTTGACACCGTCAACCACTCCCTCCTGTTAACTACTCTGTCCAACATTGGTTTCTCCCGGGATGCCCTTGGTTGGTTCTCTGACTATCTCTCTAACTGCTTCCAGTAGGTCAAAATTGGTAACACCTAATCCAAAAGGCTGCCTGTCCTTTCAGGTGCCCTGAAGGGGTCCCTACTACGACCTCTACTTTTCAGCCTCTTCCTCAACTCCCTCCCCATAGCCTGCCCTGGTAACGTGTTACTATAAGTGGATGATGCTGTCCTACTCTCCTCCGACCCTGACCCCTCTCAACTCCATCGTTCCCTTCAATCCACCTTTAGCTGTACTGAAAACTGGTTCTCTGCACAGTGCCTTATCCTCCACTATAAGAAGACCAAAGTTATGCTTTTCTCTCATCCACTCAAAACCCAGAAGGTGCATTTTCCTCAAGTTCTTACTGCCAATCAGACCCCCTTAGAGCTAGTTGACTCCATTAAGTACCTGGGCATCGCACTAGACCCAGCGTTCAACTTCCACCAACATATCCATCTCCTGTCTAAAGCCCTCAATGTTAGGCTGGGGTTACTGTACCGCTTCAAGTACTGCTTTATCACAGACACCCTTAGGCTCGCCGTCTCCTCCTCCATCCTCTCACTGCTTGACTATGGTATACTTATTTATAGCGCTGTTAGCACCTCAGCCCTATATAGACTTCATCTCTCTCTAAATAAAGCATGTCGCCTCATATTGGGATGTGATTGTCTCACTCATACATGCTCCCTCTATAACACCACCAACTGGCTCAGCCTCAACAATAGGATCAAATTCCATACCTGCCTCATGGCTAAAACAATTGCCCTCGGCCTCCCCACCTGGGCTCACCTCCTTAGTCCACCCTGCCCCAAAGCTTAAGCACACTCAAAGTTCTGCCAAGCCACTCCTCATGGTTTCATCCTGCTGTACCTCACAATTCCAAAGGTCCTTCAGCTTTAGAGCCCCCTCCCTCATGAACAGCCTTCCAACCTGGCTTGTAAATGAAAATAGAATTGGCCCTTTCAAAATCCATCTTAAGAACCACCTCCAGGCCTCTAATACCTGTGATTGTTACTTAACCCCTATCCTCTCCCCTTCCCTGCTGACCATTGCCACTGGCCTGCCTTCCTAGGCCTCCAGACCTTAGATTTATCTCTGAGCCTCACCATATATCTCCAACTGTACTAATTTATCCTAGCTTCTGATTGTTAGCCTTCACTGTTTCCTTGTATTCATTGCTGAACTGTGTTCTCATTGAATTGTTATGTAAAGTCTGTTATGTACCGAATTTCTGTGACGTGGAAGCTTTGTAAATGAGTCTTTGACTCAAAGGTATTCACGATTCCTCAATAAATAAATAAATTATTCACAGCTATATGGTTCTACAGTGACTCCTTTACAGACAGATTATGAGGTTTTCTTCAGTTCTCTAGAGATCCATAAGTTATCTATTGTGATGGCTTCTTTCTTAGAGGAAGATATCTCCATGCAGAAAATTCAACAAGCAATAAAATCCATGTCCCTAGACCAGACCCCAGGCCTGGACTCGCTCAGTGTGGATGTTTATGCTGCTTTTGAGCTTCAGCTAGCTCTGCGGCTCCTCCACCTGTTCTGGACAATTGAACAAAATGGTGCTCTACCAGACTGCATGAAGGAAGCAATTATCACTGTCCTGCCCAAGCCAGACAGGGACCCCACATTATGTGCCAATTATCGTCCAACATCACTTCTAAATGTTGATTGTAAAATATTGGCAAAGGTACCAGCTATGAGGCTGGAAAGAGTTTTTGGGTCACTAATCAGTAAATCTCAATCAGGTTTTATGAAGGGGAGACAGGGCAGTGATAATTTGAGGGCAGTGACTGACTTAATCCAGGTGGCAGTGCAGGTGTCAGACTCTGCTGCCGTGATTTGTTTAGATGCTGAAAAAGCATTTGATTCTGTTGCATGGCAGTATTTCTATCTCGTTTTGGCTAAGGTTGATCTAGGTCCCAGGTTTTGTCATTGGGTTAGTTGTTTGTACTCTGATCCTAGAGCAAGGGTATGGGCCAACGGGCTAGTGTCATCTCCTTTTTCTTTGTCAAGACGAATGCGGCAGGGATGCTCACTTAGCCCTTTATTATTTCTATTAGCAATCAGACCATTAAACATAGCATTATCTCAACATCAGGAGATAACTGGGATAGTTGTGGGAGGTAAGTCCTTTTCTACTTTGCTGTACGCAGATGATCTTTTCTTGTTGCTCTCAAAGGTTGAAATCTCCCTGCTGAGGACATGAGGGCTGATTGATTCATTTGGGGATTTATTGGGTCTATGGATCAATTGGGTTAAGATGGAAATTATGCCTTTATTTGCTGGCAATCTGCAGTGTGTGCACTTGGGAACAAAAACTTTGAAGTGGTCCCCCGGGGGAGTTAAGTACTTAGGGATCTTTGTATCCTCCCATTTACAGTATATGAGTGCCACCAATCTTAATAAGGTATTGGAGGAGGTACAAGTAGATCTATTATGCTGGAAGAAGTTCCACCTCTCTATACCTGGGAAGACTGTGACTATTAAAATGATAATGTTCCCTTTCCTCTTCTATAAGTTGTGTAACCTGCTGTTGGTTGTTCCACAGCACTATTGAGTCAAACAGGATAGGGTCTTGGCTTATTTCCTTTGGGAGGGATCGCCTTCCCAATTTAGTAGGAAAGTACTTTGGGCACCAAAAGTGATGGGAGGGTGGAACCTATCCTGGTTATGGACCTATCATTTATGTCATGGGTGAAACAAACTCTGAATTGGGTATTTCCTTAGAAACAGGCTCCCCACTCTGGCTCAAGACTGAACAATGTTTACTAGGTGACACCCTGTTGGTTGTTTTACTGAAAACTGGAGGACTGCATAGTAGGGATGTTACCTCTCCTATGCCTTTCTCCAGATTGGTTTGGGGCAAATCTTTTAAGGTACTACAGCAAGATACTTCTTGTTTATGATGGTGGGAACATCTGTGGTATAACCCAGATATAAAAATTGGGGGGTCCATATGTTGGTCCTCATGGTGGACCCGTTGTTTGACTATGGTGGGAGATGTAGTTGATACAGAAGAGGATCTGCTGGTTTCTTTTCAAGACCTTCAGCACTCTCATAATTTACGGGGGCAAGATTTTTGGTGGTATTTACAATTACGCCATGCTTTATTGGGGAAACTTCTCATGGATTATCGGTTGGATAAAATGTTTTTTTATGGGATATTTAGGAAAGTGGTTGAAATTGTCTAAGGCTCATATTAGCAGCATATATAAAGAATTACAAAAGTTTTTTCTGCCAGACTGGGACCCTCATAGATTAAAATGGGCAGCAGATTTGCAGTGTGAGATTACTGTGGACGGGTGGGAGAGGTGTTGGTCAGTTGCCCATACTTCATCTCACGACCCTAAACTACAGCTTATCCAAAAGAAGATTTTGGGGAGGAGGTACCATACTCTAGTACAACTGGTTAAAATTGGCTTGTTAGGATCAGATATGTGTTGGCATTGTTAGGCTGCAACAAGCTTTATATTTCATATCCTGTGGGCTTGTTCTATGTTATGCCATTGGTGTGATGAGGTTCTCAGCTGTGTGCAAGCTGTTCTGGAAATCTCCATCACACATTCTCCCATATTTTGGATATTGGGAGATCTGTAGATTCTAGACCCTCCATCTCACCAATACAAAAGCTTTCTATATGCTGCCGCTTTGGAGGCTAAACAATCCCTTTTGTTATTTTGGAGATCACAATCGATTCTGCCTTTAATAAAATGGAAGAAAGCTTTATTTAAGGCTGCATCCTTTCATCATATCCTTTTTCTTAGGTGAAACACGCTGCTCTCATTTTATAAAGTGTGGTGAAAATGGTTATTTTATTCTGGAATATCTGATGGTGAATTTTTGAGCTTGAGTTAGGATTTGTGTTTTATAGTTTGGTTTCTAGATTGGGACAGGGTGGACTGTGCTGGGGGGGGGGTTGCCAGCATCCACTTGGGGTTTATTGCTCCATTGCATATGTTGTTGACTGGTCCTTTTCTTTTTATAACTATCTTCTCATTATAGCTTGTAGTACCACTGTATAACATGTTGAGATCATTGTTATAGACAATTGTTATATATCTGTTTTGGATAGGCATTTCTTTTTAAAGGTAGCACTTGATGTATTCTACCTATCATCTTTGATCTCATTGGAGATTTTAAAAACAATAAAAATGAATTTATAAAAAAAAAATTTGTATCACACATTTAAGTGCAACATTAAAGTGCAACACAAACATTTGCAACATTAGAATTTTCTGTTCACACCAAAAATAGAATTCTTGGGTCGCACTTACATGTGGACCAACTTGTCCTTTGGTGCAGGACCCAGAGGGCCTTACACATTTGCAGCTGTGCATGTGGGTCCCAAATAGACCTGCATGAATGAGAATACGATTCCAATATCTCAAAAAGATAACAAATTCATAGCAAAAAAATGTGTTAGTGCCCCAGTTTGAGTACAATTTAATGCCACAAAAGCAGCAAAATATCATATTAGGGTTTACAGGCCTAACTTCCTACCTCCCAAGCAGCAAAAGGAGAAGATCACACAACTCCAATCAGCAAAAGGATAAGACCACACAAGCAACTACAGACCGCCATCATCAAGTAAGACAAACAACATACTGTACAACTGTTCCCAGATTACACAAATGCAGTAGCACTACTGTGCTATTTTGTCCATTTATATATATGGCTACAAAAGTGCAGACCCTCCAGGGGCCTGTGCTTCTGCAGCCAGAAGTGTGTATATATATCTTACAGAGTGCATGAGTACCTATGGCTGCAGACGCACTGGCACCACTGGGTAGAAGTAGTGTTGCAATTTGGGTAACATGGATTTCTGTATGTAACTGCAGAAGTGCAGGCCCCACAGGAGCCTGTGCTTTGATAAACAGAAGTCAATGTTGATTTCTTAAACATGCAGCTGCAAAACTAATGGCCACACAGGGGTCAATGTTCTGCAGACAAAAGTAGTGTTGTAATTTGGGTCACAGATTTCTATATGCAGTACCACAAGTACAAGCCCCACAGGAGCCTGTACTTCTGCACACAAAACTCAGTGTGCATGTCTCCCACCTGCAGCTGCAGACATGGAGGCCCCTGAAATGCCAACAATTCTGCAGACAATAATAGTTTTGCTATTTAGGTATCATGGATTTTGTGGGGCATGCCTTTCTGCAGCCAGAGCTCAATGTGTATATCTTTCACCTCTGGCTGCAGAAGTGTGTGTGTGTGTTTTACAGTGTGCATGGATTCTGTGGCTACAGAAGGGTTGATGCCATAGGGGCCTGTACTTCAGCAGACAAAAGAACTCTTGCAATTTTGGTATCGTGCATTTGTATCTATGGCTAAGGGGCCTGTGCTTCTGCATGTAGAAGTAGTGTTTTGAATATGAACATTTTCTATTTCTTCCTGCAGTCAGAGATGAGTGTGTATGTCTTGCAGTGTGCAGGCCACAGATACAAATCCACAAAGACTGCATACCTCTAGTACTGAATTTGTGTCATCTGGATACATTTGTGTGTTGTTTTTCTTACCTGATGATGGCTGTCTGTGGAAGCCACCTACAGGTTGGAAGGGGAGTTGCTGGCAATCACAAGGGAAGAAAGAGACTTGGGCATCATCATAGCAGATAATCTGAAATTATCCAAGTAGACCACTAAAGCTGTAGGTAAGGCTAGAGGGGTGTTGGGGTGTATTAGTAGGGCTATCACAAGTTATAAGAGAGAGGTAATAATCCCTCTTTACAAGACACTGATTAGGCTCCATCTGGAGTACTGCATGCAGTACTGGAGGACACATCTGTACAAGGACATTAATAAAATGGAGGCAGTCCAGAGAAGGGCAACCAAAATGGTGCGGGGACTGCATCAGAAAATATATGAGGACAGATTAATGGAGCTCAATATGTATACCCTAGAGCAAAGGAGGGAGAGAGTGATATGATCGAAACATTCAAATATCTTAAGGGCATTAACAAGCTGAAAGAGTCTAACATGTTTTAATATAAGAAAAAAGGTAGGACAAGAGGACACGTCATGAGATTAGAGGGAGGTCTATTCAGGGGTAATGTGAGGAAGTTCTTTTTCACAGAAACGGTGGCGGATACATGGAATGGCCTACCTTAGGAAGTGGTGGATATGAATACAGTGCAGGGCCTCAAACAGGCATGGGATAGGCATAAGGGAGCAATACAGATGAGTATGAATAGATAAGCCATTGACATAGGTCTACTGTACAGCACATTCATAAGTTAGAAAAAATGGGCAGACTGGATGGGTCTTGCGGTTCTTATCTGCCATCAACTTCTATGTTTCTATGTTACCTGTGTGGTCTTGTTCTTTTGTTCCTTGGGGGTGGGGAGTTAGGACTAGAACCCCTAACACCACATTTCCCTTAATTTGTGATGTTAAGTTGAACCCTAACTGGTACATTTACACAGTTTTTTGCAATGAAGACATATAAATATATGTATGTAAAAAAAAGCTTATATTTTGTTTGTGCCCTTCACACTGCAAGGGATGTCCAGAAGGAGGGGAAGTGTTATTCTGGGCAATACAACTGAGAGGAAGCATTATTTTAAAGCCGGGCTGCCATGGCAAGGCCCTCCCCAGTGACCCTGGGTTTTAGATAGGCAGGATAGCATACAGGTTTTGACAATACTGTAAAAATGTACTTCTTTCTCTAGGCAAAGCAGCTTCTTCTTGTTTAATCTTTTTCAGCATGATAATGCCCAGCAGAAAGGAACCATATGGCAATGCAGATGAGGCCCATGTACGCTGAGAAAGAATTGGATGGCCTAAATGAGAATATATATTACACAGTATACTTGTAATTACATAACTTTGATAGCCGAGGGCCACAGAACATATCCCCCCCTTCTGCCACCCCACTATCCTTTGTAAACCCTTGTAGTGATAGTTACAATAATGTAAATGTGTATCTCTATTTTTGTCTGATTCCCAGGATGTGGACTGAGAATTATTGTAATATGACTATAATTTTATAATTATGTTTTCATTGTTCTAGCCTTCTAATGGAGCCCATACATCCTCTGACAGCACATTATGAAGGGATTGTACTACTGGACAGCTATTTCTAAGAAACATGGAACATTTATTTTTCTGTTTTTTTCTTTTACAAAACACTAAATTGGACGGACTCAGAAGCTCCTAGTTTGGCTCAAAAAACTAACCAACAATTTTAAATTATGCAACTGGACTTTATGAGTCAAAGGGTCTTAAGTCTGACTCATTGGAGAGTCTCACTTTGATCTGTGTAGTGAACTATTATGGCTATTATTGTTGGGAGAAACTTGTAATATTTGGGTTTTTCTTTCAAACTGGGGAGTAGCTTCCTAATTATAGTGAAGATATAATCATTCTTTGTATTGTAACATGAGTGGATGGATGCAAGATTACCATCATTTGTTGTAAAGATTTAACATTTGTAATTAATAGTTTGTGTGTGCTATTTAGGAGGAGTTATATGCACTTGTGTAACAATTACAGCATAATGAATTAAAATAATAATGTTAATCGTCACCAGGGCAGATCCATTATGTTAATACAACATTAATATACATGAGAAGATTCTTAAAAGGATTATTTATGTCCATGTAACTAGTCATGTCCCTTTGACAAAGTGGCAGAGTGCCTCAAAGTGCTAGGCATTGACTGTTAGTGCCCGCTGGTGTTTTTTCATGTTTCAATGTTCATAATGCAATAAAATCACTGCTGCATAGAAAGGTTCATGTGTGCTCATTTATGCTTTTTAAATACTGGTTGACATCTTACCTGATGGAGACAGCAGTGCCTAAGGAGAACCCAGTACCCAGAAAATGGAACTGGCCAACAAAACAGCTGTCAGCCCTCTGAGCAAGCCAGCCATGAAGCTTAATGGAAAAGATAAAGCAAGCTAAGGAAATAATGTATTGCCTGAGAAGGAGTACAGGTAGATGGTTTTGAGAATTTTTAGAGGTGGGACTCCAGCAGACCCCACCCCAGCCTGGCCCTCTCCTACCCCCAGGGCAAAAGGTGCCTCCATTTCCAAGGAGTCTGAGCCTGATGTGGCCATAGCAAGGGGTTCAAGACCATTACTCATGACCTCCACACTGGCTGTTCAGTGCAGCCACCCCCCCAAGCTGTGTCAGCCCAGGGCAGTGCCACCTTCCTCTGATCAGAAGCTGTACAAGCTGCTGTAGCTGGTGTTAAGACTCACTGTGGTGGTTCAGACACAGTAGTAAGAGACAGCCTCAGGCCAGACTGCAGCAGTGGCAGGCACTGGTGGCTCTGCAAAGGTGACAACAACTCCTGCAGAAGGGCACTACATCAGTGTGGCAGAGCCAGTAACTGCACATTTGTATGACCAGGTCTGTCAACAGATTCATGGGTGAGAGTATGTGGACATATTCTCGTTGTCAAACCAGCCTAAGAAGCTGTAATAGAACAAGAACAAGAAGACAGAGGGGTCAGACCATAACACAGTTAAGGTGGTTAGAATGTTTGACAACAATAGGAGACTGAGGAGGCTGAATGCTACCCTATTGAGGAGGAGCAGTGGGAGCAGTAGTCTGGCAAGGCATTATTATTTGCAACAAAAGGTATGCCATCATTGCCTGCACTCAGAATTTAAGGATTTCCCTTACTGAGTCTTGTTTAAATTGCCGGACCTTTCCAGGTTGACTTGTGCCTCCTAGACTTATCCTACTGATTTATTTGCCTGAGCCTGAGAGACAAGGAGTGAAGATTCCAGTGGTAACAGAAGCCCTCCAGCCTCAGGGGTATCAGTAAGCCCCATGGGGGGCAAAAGCAAAGGGGTTCAATGGGATCCCATGCCTAAAGTTGAGCAGAGTTTTGATTTAGAAGTTTCATCTCTCATGGACCTTTCACAAACTTTTTAACAGACTGCCCACAAGCATATTAAATATTTGGAGACATAGACATGCTCAGTGAAGGCAAGTGTTATATTAAGGGTTTAAATACATACCTTTAGTCATTTTTCCTTTGGTAGATTTGTAGCCATTTAAATCTGGTCTGCAGTTTGTGCATGTATTGTTATATTTTATATTTTTATAATTGCATCACAGAGTGCCTTTTTTTTGTCTGAAATGGCTTGCATGGATTTGAGACATGCTTGAAGCATGTTTGAGTGATGTTGGACTCAATTGGAGTTTTAGGGCTCTGGTCTCAGTTTAATTTTCCAGTCTGGTTGGTAAACCAGTAAACTGACTTTTCTAGGCTTCAATTGCTCTCCAACAACATATTGGAGTGTATGGTGTGACCGAAGAAAATATTACTGGCTTAAAATAATATAAGATAAACAACTAAGTTCATCAGCTTTCTTCTGAATAAATTGAAAAAATATAAGTTAAAATTTAAAGTTATTTTAAAATTTGCACCAAGGTATCACTTGCTACACTTGTTATGTCATGCCTATGTTTGGGGAGCATTACATTTAAGTACACATGCATATCATTTTAGCAAGCAGTTACCGTCTTGATACCGATCATGCAGCAATATAGCTAGACTGATTCAGTCCTTGAAATTTTAGCAAAATACAACAAATTTGCTCCTATCCTCTCTTCAAAGACTACTGTAAGCCTTTAGGTTTTTAAGGATGAAATTATTACCTTGAAACACTGGGAAAATGTGTTTGTGATTTTAAACTCTTGTTTCAATTAAATGAATGGTAAAAGCAATTCTGCTGTCTTCTAGGAAAAGGAGGAGGAACAAATTGTGATAGCACATCATTGGAATATTATTTACCATGGAGATATAAGAAGCCATATAAATTTGCTCCACTGTGAATGGAGAATACAATTATAAGGATTTCACTTCCTTTATAAATTGGTACTGTTAACTGTGTTACTGTGTTTACCATGTTTAATGTGTTTATATTTCTTGAGTACAAATTTTAGAAAATTTGTTTTAATAAAGGTGCCTTTAGACAGTTAATAGAAGCCTGATTGGACTCGTGGACCTTTGAGGATATTACCCTGATAAGGGTTTTGATAGAGTGAACTTAAGTTCGATTAACATGTGCAATATTTAGCTAGTATATTAAAAGTCTATAGTTGTGGCATTTTTGCTATTGCCTTATTAAAGAAAAGGAAATAATTGATTTATTGATTTTTATTTGCTTTTGAGACACTAGCACTAGATAACCAATAAACTGACTCATTACATAAATAAGATAAAATGAGTTCATACATTTCATATTCAAATCAGTCATAAAATTCATATTTCTGATAATGAAATTCTAAGATAAAAACTGAGTATTTAGTCTGGTATCTCCAGATATCAGGATAATTATTTGGTTAGAATTTGTACCATGTATATATATATATATATATATATATATATATATATATATTAGCACTGTTTACAGCTATATATCTTTTACCAGGTCCAATTTATTAAAGAAAGGTAATCCTTGGCTGTGGAACTAGCTGATCTCATCCTAGAATCTTCGGATACCTGTTACTGGGTTTGGAACTGGATAACACCGGCTAGCACAAACATAAAACACTTTATTTTATATTTCTTCAATACTGGACGGCTTGTTTAACTATTGAAATGCACTGAAATATACTGGAATTGCAAAGAAAGAGAACAAAAGCCATCAATAGCTGTTTAAATAAAAAGACGGAGTTTGAGTAAAGAAAGATCAAGTGGAAAGAACATCTTCTATTAAGGATAACGGATCCTTAAATTAACACAAAGGGCAAAATCTGCTTAAGAGAAAGGATAACACAAACACATTACATATAATAAAAGGTATACATTTCTGTATTGTATAAATATTTACTCTTTTGTTTAATTGGTAATTATCATTTTGCATATTGACTTGATTACCCAGTAAGTTGAGGTCATTTGTATTGTTAGTCTTAGTTGACCATTGCTGATATTAGATAATCTCTTATAGAGGGACTGGCAGTATAGCCTAGAGGTTAGAGTAACGATGTGTGAATGAGCTTGGTACATCCAACAGACCTGGGAATGAATCCCACAACCTCCACTTGCCTACTGTGTGACTCTGAGCAAGTCACTTAACCACCTCAGTGCTCCTGTGTCACCCCTGAAAACAGGCAGTTAGGCCTAGTGGGCCTTACCCAGTTACCAAAACAATAATTAAAAAAAGAACAGGGGAGACTCTATTTATAATGGTTAGCACTAGAAGTGGAACAGTTTGTTCACCATCAAGGTTGCCTAAGAAGCATTCAGCTAGTAGGGTCAATAAAAGGAAAATGGATGCTACTGAGCATGATACTAGTATGCAGGTGAAATACCAATGCAGGGATAAAAAACAATCGAGAATAACAGATTATCTAGTGAAACCAGAGCCTGTACAAAGAACTTGATCAATGCTTCTTACACAGAATTTTAAGAAATCAATTTTTTGGATAAGAAAACATCTGATAACGTATTCTCCTAGGCTAACAGAATCATATTTGGAAGCAATTTCTTTTGCCTCATATAACTTTTATAATTTATATGAGACTAGTAATTTTTTAGAGTATATTTCTGACCCCAATGAGGAATCAAAATTAGAGGAATGCCTGAAAAATTGTGATTTAGGGATGGATTTTACATTATCAGATTGTTTGGGCAACACTCCACCAGAAGTGTGTACTATGGAGAAGGAGTTATTAATAACAGGCTGAGCAGTAAAGGATACAAAAATGGATGATCTCCCCTCAGTTACATACGATTTAAATTGCACAATAAAGGGGCTAAAAAGTTTAGTGTCAAACTACCCTAAGATAGATCTAAAAGGCAGTGTGGAGCAGGGGTCAGCATTAAGTCATTCTTTAAGATTTTCTCCAACAAATACAATTTCACCTCTAGATAATACACCCACAATTTCAGAATACCTTTATCAAGAAGATCAAACTATTTATAATAAACATTTTTTTACAGATCAGGGAGATTTTACTGTGTCATCAGTTTTATCAAAACAGATGCTGGAAATAATTTAAAAAATCCATATAAGGTCAATGTTGTTATTCTATGGGCAATTAAAGAAGTAGCAAACCTAAGAAGTGATGCATTCTATAATAAAGTTATATTGTTCTAAAGCCTTTCGCCCAAAGAAAGACACCACACCCAGTATTGCTTTGCTTGCTCAGTTGGCACACCATTTATTAAACTTTCCATTCAAATTTTTATCCGACAATACTGAGTTCCTTTACATACCATATTTAACATATTTCTTTATTTCCATATTCTCTTTATTTTGTAGTATCACAACTTATATCACATTTTATAGATACCTTTTGTATCACATTTTTCTTAACCCTGGATGTAAACCCGAGGGGGTCTTTCTTTCTTGTTCATTTTTCTCTCTCACCCCAGCTGTAAATCTGAGGGAGTTATCTCTTAATGTCTGGGCCAGGTCCAATTCCTGCTCCCCATTTTCAATTCCTGGGTGTCCACACCTTTTTCTCTTGTCCGGGCCAGGTCCAATTCCTGCCCCCTCATTTTCTATTCATGGGTGTCCATACCCTTTTCTCTTACACCCCACCTTGGTGTAACTCTAGAATTTCTCCCCCCTCCAACAAGTATTTTCTTTTCTCTTTTTCCACTAGCCAGACTCCAGCTTGCGTTGGAAGTCGGGCTCCCGCCCAAAAAAACTCTTTCTGTCCTCTCTAAGGCTCCACTGGTTGACAAAGCGCTTTCTTATTTTTGTGTTGAAAATTGGGGTTGTCCATCCCCGATAGAAGGACCCCATCCATTCTACCCAAAACTGGCTAGTTGTCCTACTAAATAACCATGCCACCATATTCTGCATCCCTCTGTCTCCTTCTTGCCACTCTCTCCTGTTACGTTACTGTGACCTTAGTCACCAACCCTTCCCCCTCCCAGGTCTTCCTGTCTATGATTAGCTTTATCTAAATCCAGGGCATGCCCCCATAACATTATTTATATTATTTATATATATATATGTTATTTGTCTACATTTTTTTTGGAGTAAAGCAAGGGTGCCCCATGAGCCCTCTTTTGTATATTCTCTGCTTAGCTCCCTTATTATGCACACTAGCACCTCCCTCGTATGCCTGCTCTGCTGGACCCATACCTTCCTGTGGACCATAGACCCAGCTGTTCTTACCGGGCCTCTGTTCAGCCTGTCTCTCTGCCCCCTTATCTGTCGGCATGCCCCACAATCCAGATCGCTATCTTGCAGCTGATTCTCTGTAACATATAACCAATCTTTGTGAAACTCTTTTTATTTATCCAGTCATTCATTCATTAATTTAATTATTTATTTTTTTATTTTTTTATACAGGTATATACCCCCCCCCTTTCCATTTCCCCTTGGCTAGCCAAGCAAAACACTACCTTATCGATTGCTATTGCTGATGCCCATTTTTATGTCTTTTTTTTTGTATTCTGATGTCCCGCTTCCCAGTTTCTTGAAGTTGTCCATCTGCACCCCTTGGGCTGTAGCATCAGCAGCTACCTTTATACTCACTGGCTGTGATGGAAATCCTCATTCCTTTTTTTGGGGGGGGGACCTGTTCCCTTTCTATAGCCCCCCAGATACATGATTATTTATTACCCTTCTCCATTCGGGGAAACAAACAACCACCCCCCCATGGCATGGTGTCTGGAATTCCCATCTTGCCTGAACTGGGCAATGAGCCACTCCCCTATGCCACTTCGGTGGGACTTGGATCCCCCTTTTCTACACCGATCCATTTTTAGACGTACCAGAATTTCATGATCCTTCTTCCACTCCTGTGACATCCTCTCACTGCAACCCTGACCCCAGGGCCCCTGTTGCTAGGCCCCATGGCTCCTTTCCCCCAAAAAATCCTCCCACACCTGCCTCTGGCCCCTACCTTGAAACTACTCACCTTGCATGTTGAGTGGCCAACCAGTGGCAGCACCTCTACCAATTTGTCCCACAACTATTCCCATATAGGACTTCTGCCCCCTACTGCCATCCCATCGTGGTCCTCCTTGTCATTACTGTCCATGATTCTGGCCCCACAATTGGCCCTAGCAGCTTCCACTCCTGAAATGTGGAAAACAAAATCCTTGGACTATGTAGGCGCAGTGGGAGGAAAAATTATAGTTCTGCTCTACACCTTGGGTCCTAGAAAAACCGGCATCTGGGTGATGGCAATCTTCCCCCAGTCATACTCAAATTACTTCAGATCAGAGCATGAACCACCAGTCTGTTTGTCCTCTTGCTGCTCCACACCAGCTCACCTCCATCCTCACTAAGAGTGCTGATGAGTGCTGTTGACCCGTTTCTTGCCAGCTGGTACTCTGACACCTGCATGTTATCCTGAAATGGAAGTAAAGCTCTCTGAACTTCTGTCTGGTGGTAATGATCAGTGTTAATGATCTGGGACAGCCATATGCCCCCTCCAGATTTTACTTTCATAGCCTCCCCTGCATCCACATAATGCTCAGGTTGGTGCTGCTGTGCTCCTTATAATCAGCTATTAGAATTAAAGATTCCCTGCCCCACTAGCTCCTCAGGCTGATTGCCTCCACCTCCTCCTCAAATCAACCACCAACGCTCCCCGGTAATGTATCTTGCCAATCCATATCCTGTATGCCTGTCATCCTTCCAGCTCACATCAGCTCCCAAGGGCCTTCCCAAGTACTTGGCAGCATTAGTAACTAACCTATGAATGGAGGGGATACATATCATCCTGTGCCTGGCTGCATTGGTTACTATAGGACCACTCCCCAAGCCTCACTGTAACCTGTCAAATTGTAATTGTGTCCACTGTTGGTTTTTCCTGCATCACCACCTTGTGGCACAGGTGATGACTGAAAATGATCCACTGGATTAGTGCATTTACCTGGTTACCCAAAACATACATAAATAATTAAATAAAACTATCACCTCCTTAAGTTAAATAGGCAGTGGCAAATAAAACCTATGCCAGAGACCATAAACCCACTGGCCCATAATGGAGCTGGACTCATGGGCCCCTTCATTGGCCTCTGCTGCTGGTCCCAGCTGGCACTGGAGGCTCCTAAACTATTCCTCTTCCACATTGGTCTCATGTTAACCAATCCACCTGTGAAGTCTATTTGCTCCTTCTGGCTACAAAGTGCCTGGTCTGTCTCATACTCTCAACAGTAACCTTGACTGGTCACAAATCCTGACCAATAATTCTCAATAAATGATCCCCTGGATGCTAGCTGTCAAGGCTGGGTGTAAATGTTTTACCCTGTCCGGTGCAATGAAAGTGATCTATACTAGTTACCAAATTACATCAGCATATGCTGTCAAACCTCAGACACTTCTCTGCCTTGGTCATCATTTTTTTTTTTTTGAACCTGGCTGTGGGCCCACCACACCGGTACTGGTACCAGCATTGGGGTTAGCACTGGCAAACAGGACTGGACTTTATTTATCTATTTTTTTTTTTTTCTCTCCTTGTTAGAGAAGTCCCAGTGTTAAGAAAAAACAGTTGAGGTTAAAACCGGAATTTGTTTGTTAAAAACTGAACATCTGAAAGACACACTGGGGAACCGACTCATTCAATATCCACTCCTTTCCCCAGGACCCTGCCTATTTTCAGCCCCTCCCCATGTCCAGATTACCCCTGTGTATTCACTGCCATGCGTGGTCTCTATTGTCCTTGTACATCCTCTAACCAGCATTCTCGATTGATGCCATCCTTATTTTTTTATGCCCCTATTATATGTAAACCACAGAGCCACATTTTGTGTTTTGCTCGTCTTACCATCTTATTTATGTTTTAAGTCCTTTTCCACAAACCTGTCCTTTGCTACTGTTTCCAAGAAAATTGTATCACCCCAAAACAAATCTGAATTTAAGATTTTCCCAAGGTACCCAATGTCCTCACTCATTGTTACCCATAGGTGCATAGCTCTTTATCATCACTGTTGTTTGTGTATTTACTGCTACCTCCCAGCTTTCCCCCTTTTTTTTGAGTACCTTGGTGTCCACTCTATTTTATCTACTTCTGCAACAAAATATCAACTGCTAAGTTCTTAAATGACTAAGTTCCCTAGTAATCATTGCATTCACTGTGAATCTTTGCTGGTCTTTATGCATTTTTTTTTCCTAAATTGTCAGAAATTGCATATTTCAGCCCCTGGCAGCCATCATAAGTTGCAGTTTTTTGGTCAATATCCAATCTAAAGTTGCCACACACCTCCAGTCTTATCCTTCTTCTTTGTCTGCTCATTTTTATTCTGATACTGTGCTACCCTGCTATAGAAGCTGTAGCTTCTATGACACTGCTTGATTTTTCATATTACAGCTTCTGATCCAGGCTAGTCCTCAAGGGAGACTCTTATCATAATGACAAGGTTTTCCCACTTATCCCATCCTACAAAACGTTACGTAGCTAGAACCAACCTCAATGCAAGCATTCATCCCCCAATGCCTGTTTAGCGTGAGAATGTAAGAACCTGTTTTTTTTTTTGTTTTTTTTTTAATTAGGATCAGCCTTGCTATCTACTCCTGCCAACTCCATTTCTTAGGATTCCACTTTCTTGTTGCCAGTGATCATATCACAATAACAGCTGTCCTATATCTCCACATTGTTTCAAAATTAACCAGTTCTGTTACAACAAGTCCAGGATCAGCTTCATGGAATCTGCCTTCATTGCACTTGACCCTCTGGTGTCCACGGGCCTATTATCAAAGAAACCTTAGGAAACTAAGATGTTTGTGGAGCCTTCTGATGCTCTCCTATCCTTATCTCATATTTCTGTTCCCCTATCCATTTTTGTTTTTTATATGTTTTCAAATATATTTATTATTTTTAATTTTTTTTTGCACTGTTGCTTTAATACCCTTATCTAACACATATATCCCTCCTGCTGGGGACACCCCTAGTCTGTCTGGCAGGCTCACCAGCCTTTCCTTCCCTTTACAGTGTCCTATCCCAGGGATATATATTTATTTACCTGTGCCATATGCAGTTAACCTCTGTGGCTTCCCCTGAAGTAATGAGCATCTACTGTCCTTTCACAACATGGTGACCACTACCCCCCATGCAAGTGAGCATCTGGTGTGATTGCCTGCTTCCAAAATGGCATCTGCCACACGGTAGCCCGGTTCCAAAATGGCGGGCCTCCACATGGTCCTGTTGTTTAAATGGCCATTGCCACGCAGTCAATTATATTCCCATTCATGCCTTCAGCCCTGCCCATGCTATGCTCATCACTCTCTTGACCTGTCGGGCCTTGTAATAGACCGTAGTTGTCCCCGAAAAAAAAGTCCTGCTGTTCGCTCCTTTACCGGGTGCTTCCGCCCTCCCCTTTCTACTCCTTAAACAGATAACACATGCCCTGCTACTACAACCAAGCTTCTGCTGGTCCACAACAGGCTGTCTGCCACCCTGTGATCGCCTCTGTTCTAACATGGTGACCACCACGCTATCACCAGATTCTTCCAATAGGCAAGGCATTTAAATGATTGTCACCACATGGCCACTTGCATTCTCATTCAGGCAGCCGGTCCATCCCCCCCCAGTGTAATAATGTCTATCTCCCAGCCCTCCTGCATAAAACCCCCAGTCCAACAACTCCTAGGCCTAACCAAAACCTGCAAGAAAAACATTGTTTTGCAGCTCTCTTGGTGTTCTGTGCCCCTTCTTTTCCCAGATCTGTGCTCCAATTCTCTGTTCTCCCCTGCCTGTACTCAGTGCTTCCACCTCTACATTAAATAAATCATCCATCCCGGCCCGTCCCGGGATTCCCAGTTTGTTCTAGTTAAACTCTGAGGACCGCAGCGCTACTGCACTCTAGCTCCTCTCTTTTCCTTTCCAGGCTGCCGGCACACTGAAATTAACTTGTCCTGGCTCTTTTATCAACACACGCAGCTCACAGGAAGCCGTTGCCCATTGTGCTTCAGCTCCTGCCCTGCTGCAACTCTCTGTCCCCTCTTTGTCTAAATAAGCGCTCATTGGTATGCTGCTAAGCTGAAACACATACTCTAGCAACAAACAAATTCCTTAACAAGCCTCTTCTGACATGCCATGATAAATTCTACCCAAACCATTTGTCTTGAATGCAGCCTGTCTGGCATGTAATTCTCCCTCATAGTCATACTACTAGGAACTTGGCAAACCAATCTAACTAAGAAATATATTTTCCTAATAAGCACACAAATTTTTTTTTAACCAAAAAATATCCCAATTAGATAAAGTGACCTTACCCAACCATTCTATAACCTCAGGAACTCATCCGACTGATGTGCTAAACAAATTAAAATTTGTCTAGCAAAAGTGAGGGAAAGCTCATCTGCATGGCCCCTTAGATCCCCCCTTTTTGCCCCACCCCTTTGCTCTCTTTTTCCTTTCTCTCTGTTCCTTCGACCTATCATTTGTGTTCCTTCCCCATAAGACCTGCCCTTCTGTGTGAGGTCATTCCCTCTGGAGCCAAGCCTCATTTTTCTGACTGTGCCCTCCCCCTTATGACCCTTCTTCAAAATTCCCACCCCTTTCTTACCTCCCCCCACCTTCCCCCTCCTTCTCTGTCCTTCCTTCCTTCCTTCTAGGCTTCCAGGCCTATAACAAAGGGGCTTGTCCTTTCAGAGACAATCCTTCTTAGATCAGATGAGGAAACATGAAACCGACTCCCAAGAAGAGGATGGGAATACTGATAAAATAATAACACAAAACAAAGCCATGCAAGTTCACCTCCCACCTCCCTTTCATAAGGGACAAGAAAAGAAACAGACTAGGAATAACTGTTTAGAGCAACAGGCAGCACAAAAGAAGAGATTCAGGGGAAAAAGGAGATCGATACTGAGGAGCGATGCTACACCAGCTGAAGCAAAGACAATAACAAAAATCTCAAAAGTTTTCCAGTATGACAACCTTAAACTTAAACTCTTCACATCCTGAAATTGAAGTAATAGATGAATGTATCCACTCCAAAATACTATAAAGCCTACCCCCGGGTCTGTATAACACAAACATACAGGAGACTAGGGAACCAGGATCCAAGAACCATAATAGATCAGTTACATGGGCTTCTATTGTGAGTCAAGAGGCAACCAAGGGGAGAATCAAGGAACCCCAATTGGAATTACTAAGGTCTACTGTTGAGATAGAATATGAAGATACATCCGGCAATGTTCAAGTACAAACTGATGAAGGTGTACCAGTGGAATATTTACTAGAATTATATGGAATTAATAGACTATATCAGGAAACTCCAAGTACTTTAACAGACTGGCTAGGTCAACTTTTTCATCTAGCAGAAGATACATCTAATATTCATGCTTTTCATCCATCTAATAATAAATATACAGCTTGTGTATTAATATATTGTTCATCATACCAAATTGCTAGGAGGATAAGGGAACAGGAGGAAGTACTGAAATTTAAGGGAATTAACATATTACCACCTCAGAAGTTCCCAGCCCGTATTCCACAAACAATCCCAGAATTAGTAGTAAATGAGGATAAACCTGAAAATAATGAATGGTTTGAAAGGGCGCAGGGAGTAATCAGGAGCTATAATGAAAACTTAAAGACCATGTGGGAAAACAAAACAGTTTCATTATATTGTTGGGAGGTATTAAAATGACAATCCACAAGACATATTAAATGAGAAATTTCTACCTTCCTCTCATGTGCAGTCAAAATGATCATTAGTAATAATCATATTGAATATATTAAGGTACACAAAGGAATATCTAACTACCAACAGATTGACCTAACTTTTAGAAGTAGTAAGTTAGCAGCTTTAATACTACAGGCTGCAGTTGCAATGGATCCAATGGGAGTATATTTAACTGATATACAATTTTTAGATGATAACTGGAGGACTCAGAATACTGGTAAACAAACTATCCCAACAGGAAGTGATAGGAATTTATATGAAATATTAAGATCTTTAAATATCTTCAGATTGACAGATAAAAACATAAGAGGTAAATTGTTTGTTAAAGAAAATCCACCGAAACACATTAAATATGGTATGCTAGAATATAGAGGGACTAGAAATTAAGATGGCTGATAATGGTATAAAACAATACTTGCAAGACATAGATATAATGGGGGGATTCTCCAAGGGGTGAGAATAATTGGCCAGAGGCACATTTCCCACCCGTGCAGCCCCGCACCCACAGAATGATGTGCGGTGGCCGCATTCACAGCCACCGGCCACAGTGCGGCCCCCATCCATGACCCTGCCCCTGATGTGCAGGTCCATGGGGGCACTGCCACAGACACAAGTGGATGTCAGGGCCCTGTCTGCCACTAGATCCCTTGTGCCCACAGGGTGCTATGGTAGCCAGGTGGCCATGCTGTGGCCATGGCATTGGGGCAGGTGAGTGCCCAGTCAGCCACCCTTGGCCCTCCAAGTGGAACCCATGGGCTGGGGCAGCATGCTGGGGGGGTTATCCATGTCCCTAAATCCCCATTGCAGCCAGCGGTAGCATCCCAGGGGTATGTACTGGCTAAGTCTACCCTTGGAATGTGTAGCCTGCACCTCCCTTAGCTAGGCACTCTATGCTTTTCAGAATAGCAAAGGAGCACAGCACACCTCTTGCACCTCCCCCAGTCTTCTCCCACATGCAGATCACCAGCAGGCCGGGGGATCCAGCACATATCAGCCCCACAGCTGCTTGGAGAATCAGCCATGGGGGGGTGGCAGCCATGGAGGGTCTACATGCCCCAGTTACACAGCATGTAGACTCAGTACAAAATATTTTATTGATCAGCTAAAAGCCATTACAATATACTAAAGAGATAAAATAAAAAATAAACAATTATATGAAAATCACACAGTCATATGTGAATACATTTGATTTTGATTATACATTTAAAATTCAGAATTCTAAGACAATATCAATGATTATCCCATAAATCTTAAATTACTTTCTGAAGCAAGAATAAGGGCTATATGAGACAAAGATAACTCATGTACAATTATCCAAGTTCTTAAAAATGAACTAATTCTGCCTTTGTCCTATAAGAATGTAGTTAACAGAAATGTTGCTACATTTTCTAATATATACTTCTCTTGACAAGTGAAGAGGTACTCTATTATCATTTCAAAATGGAGACTGAGGCCACCTCGTAACCCACCCAACCATTTTCTTCTATTATTCTCAAATAAAGGACACAGTAATACAACATGCTTTAAATCATCTATTAGATTTTCTCACATTTGCAGTGGGGAGAGATAACATTATTTCATTTTTGCCTAAATTTTATGTATTGTGCATTATATATTTCTGTTCTGAATCTAGTGTAGATTCTTCTCAATTTTGGGCAAGTCAGGTGTGTAAGGTAAGTTTTGAGAATAGCCTTAAAATGTTTATCATGATCATGTAGTTTAGTGAAGATTGCTGAGTAAATAACTGAGTGATATCCAGATCCCTGAGCCTCATTTTAACAGTGTGGGTAATTTCATCCCAAGGTCTATTATAGATAGTGTACAAAAGGTGTCCCAAGCCAGATGGCATTAAAGTGTACTTAATTAATTGAATGAATGGGTGTGCATACCCCATAGTTGCTAACCTAATCCCTTCCTCCTAGCACATTCTAGGATATCACTGTTTCGGAAGTAAAAAGGTTTTTAATAAAAACATAATTTGTCTTTCTTTTATTAAAGAGGATAATGACTGGTGTCCCAATTCTAATTTGAGAATGCAGTTAGGTGTCCCCTGAGGTAACATTAGAATGTATCTGTATAATTTGTTAAGTATGATTTCCAGAGGATTAATATTGGTAAAGCCCCACACTTCAGTTGTATAAATTATGCTAGTTCTAATTTTGGCATTAATAACTCTCAGGATCCCCTAATTGAAGACTTACCCATTTTAGCATGGAATATTTTAAGTGCGTTGGCTGCCAAAAACATTTTAATCTGAATAAATTCCAAGTTTTTTTTCTGAGTTAGGTTGTACGTAACTCTTACCCCCAGGTAGTCATAACTGTTTGCTACCTCAGTCATGTTTCCATCTATCATGAACCATAATCTATGTCTGATTTTATTTCCAAAAATCACTATATTCATTTTACTTTGATTGACCTTCAATTTCCTTTGTCTGCATAGTGTTTCAAAAGTTCTAATTTCCTCTAAAGTCCCAATGCTGAGGTAGATAAAAGGACCAGATCATCTGCATAAGCCAGACTATCAATTCTGTGTTCATTCATTTTTGGTGCATGAAAATCAGGATATGTAATTTGTTGTAAAATGGAATTAATGTAAATATTAAAGAGAGTGGGGGCCAGAATGCATCCCTGTCTGACCCCTAGATTTGTTTGAAATGTGTTTATAACATGCCCGTATTGATTGTACTGTATTCGTGCCCAGGTATGTTCATGTAGTCTGATTAGGATGTCCAAGAGAGTCCTCTCCAAGTTTAGTTCCTCCATTTTAGAGCACAGGATTTTCCTGCTAATACTGTCAAAAGCTGCAGAAAAGTCCATAAAGCAACAGTATAACCTGCCTTTCCGTAGCGTGTAGACTCTCTGCACCTTAGAGAATAGGGCCCAATATGCATGCAAGAAACATGATTGATGGACGAGACACCGCAATGTTATCAGATTATATGAGATATACAATGCCAGCAGAGAAAGTCAAAAATAGTGGTAGAGCAAAAGGTGGCTTTGCTACATTTATTAGAACTTCACTAAATGTAAAGGTGACACAATTGAAAAGCCCTTTACCATCTATCCTACCACAATTATTACAGCATGAAGAATGCAATATAGTTCTTCTTAACATATATATCCCTCCTTATAACAAATCTTCATAAATGGCTAAAGTAGTTCTTCAGTGAATATTCAGAAACTATAATCAATAGATATGATGACTTACCATTATTTATAATCGGAGGCTTTAATGTAAGGATATGCAGTGAGACTGCTACATTTACAGTAAATAATGATTTTATAAGTGGAGTTAATATTATTAACCAAGTGATTAGTTCTTCTCTCTCATCAAAAGATAAAGTGACATATTTTCAAGAAAAACTATTATTAAAAATTATGGGAAATTTTAATATTTTTCTATCAAATGGGAGAGCAACAGGAGATAGAGAGGGACATTTTATTTTTATTGACTCACAGGGATCATCTGTTATAGATCTGGTTTGGGCCAATTTAGATGCCACAAAACTGATGCAGATTTGAAGGTAATAGGGAGATCAGAGTCAGCGCATTTACCAGTGTTGACCACGTAATCTTTTTTTTACAGAAAGGTAAGACTGGTCAGATTGATGAAAGATCTAGTAATATAGAAATAATTAATACACGAAGAATAAGAAGCAACAATCAAGAAGTGGAAAAATTTAATGAATTTTTAAACTCAGAAGGCAGGATTCATGAATATTTACCTGGGCATAAACCCATTTTGCCAGGGGCAAACTGTGCTTTGTGAATAGCTGGAATTCACAAAGCCCAGTTTGACCCCACAAACTGGGTTTGAGCCCAGGCAAAGCATGAAGGGAGGCCACAATTTAAATGAGGGGGTGGGAACCTGTGTATCCCCACATTCCCATTCACAAAACATTTGCTCTCTGCAAGGGCCTTCGTGAAGGTCCTTGTGTGGAGCAAAATACAGCAAAAAATAAAAACCTGGCAGTAATCCATGCAACCCTAGTGGTTGGCAGAGGTACTGTGGCCACCTCACCCCTGTCCCTGATCATCTGATCACCCACCCAGTATTAATGTAATTATTTGCCATAGTATAGTGGTCCCACGCCAGTCCCCAATCATCCAATCACCCACATGGTGATAATGTACACTATTTTCCATAATGTAGGGCACCACCCCATTGCCTGATCTCCCACCCAATATGAACATTACCATATTTCCATAGTGTAGTGGTCCCCCCAACCCCTCACCCACTCTGGTAATGACATACCATGCTGCCCACCACCATAGTGCAGCCGCTGGTCAGCAAGCAGCACAGCCCTCAACACACCTCCATGGCTGCCTGCCAACTGAATTGTGAATGACAGTTTCCAATGGGCTTGTAGTATATACTGTAAACTGTCATTCACAGTTCAGTTCATGGGTAGCCATGGAGGTGTGTAGAGGGCTATGTTGCTCACTGACCAGCAGCTGTGTTGGGGCAGGTAGGGATTGGGGTGGTATGTCATTATGTAGTCTCAGCCCCAATGCCTCATTTCCCTACTTTTTTTGCTTCAACCCTAACGGATGCATTAATGAAGTTTTTTTTGCAATGAATTTCCTTACTTTTTGAGAAAGTGCAATCTTACTCTTATATGTTTGTGGGAGTGCAGAGCCCTCCAGGGCCAGCAACCCCATCAGTCAATAGTGTGAAGTGGTTATAAAGGGTCCTCCATTATGTGGTCTGGGCCCTGTGCTCCTATGTAACCATAAGAGTATACATATTGTAATCAACCCTCATCTCCCTGTGGGAGTGCAGGGCCCTCTGGGCACTGCACTCCAATCATGCTCCCATCACTCCATAATGGTATCCATTTGTGGTAGCACAGGGCCCATTGGGCCCTGCACTCCCTCCTTTTCATAAGTGTTTATACATTGTCATGAAGTGTCATCTCCCTGTGGGAACACAGGGCCCTCTGGGCCCTGCACTCCCAGTACTTCATAATGGAGGGCCCTACATGCCCAGTACTGCATAATGGTATCCATATGTGGCAGTGCAGGGCCCTCTGGCACAATATCTCAGTAACCATAGGAACATGGGGAGAAATTCCACCACAGTTGTATTCATGGCCTGGCAACCTGCACACATGATAGGCACCAAAAGGTACTACATCCACCACAATGTTATCCTATGGGAAATTTCCAAACTTTGAAATGTTAGAACTATGGAAGTAATGTAAATTTTATCACCAAACCAGCAAAAGTCACATCTGTGGAGCAAGCCCTTTCTACCCTAACAAATTCAGCCCTTAATTCCAAACCGTTTCTTTGCAGTGAAGTGAAAAAGAAATAATAAAGTTAAAAAATCCCTTTTTGTGAGCTATCAAAAGCCTTTTTCATGAGTTGAATCCCTTTTCATGAGCTGTCAGAATTCCTTTTCTTGAGTGAATCCCTTTTTGCAAGGTAGGGCCATCTGGTCATCGTGTCACAAAAAGTGATTTTAAAAGCTCACAAAAAGGGATTATAAAAATGAATCCCTTTTCACGAGCTGTCTTAATCCCTTTTTGCAAGCTGATCCCTTTTCGTGAGCTGTTAAAATCCCTTTTCGCTCCCGCAGTCACCCCCAGGACTTTGAAGGCTCAAGTCTCACTTGTCTCAGCTGTAATGAAACTGATAATATTAAGGCATTGGTCATCCGACAAGCCTCCATCTTTGCTAGAGTGGCATCAGGAATGTATCTTAGCATTGCAGCTTGAGAAACACATCGCATACATGCGGGACAAGCAAAGGCTTTATACATCCCTTTGGGGCCCCCTAGACACCTTCCTTATGGCTTGGAAGCCAAGGCCCCAAACTTTACACCCTAAGGATTAAATGTGCTCTCTTTAGCTCGTAACCTGGGGGGAGGGGGGAAGAGGGGGGTGGTGGGTAGAGTTTTACATCTTATACGTTTCATCAGGAGGTGCTTTATATGTATTATGCTGAGTTAATTGCTCTGTTCTGCACTTTCAGTGTAATTCTCCATTGTCTGATCTTTTGAGTGAGATGTTTGTAAAGACAATAAAGAATGTTAATTACAAAAAAAAAATCCCTTTTCGCGAGCCAATCCATTTTCGTGAGGAAGAGTCATCTGGTCAGCATCTCACAAAAAGTGATTTTGACAGCTCATGAAAAGGGATTGCTCATGAAGAGGGATTTTGACAGTTCATGAAGAGTGATTTTGACAGCTCATGAAAAGAGATTATAAAAAGTAACCCCTTTTCGCGAGCTGTCAAAATCCCTTTTTATGAGCCGATCCCTTTTTGTGAACTGTCAAAATTCCTTTTCACAAGCCAATCCCTTTTCATCAGATAGGGCCCTCAGGCCCTATCTCATGATAAGAGATTTTGACAGTTTGTGAAAAGGGATTGGCTCATGAAAAGGGATTTTGACAGCTCACGAAAAGGGATCAGAAGTGAGTAGCAAAAAGGGATTTTAAAATTCAAAAATAAACATTACTGGGGCTGATGTAAAGTAAACCAAAGGGATAGTTTTGTAGAGGAATTCCAAATGAACAATGCTTGGATGTCTTCAGAAGACATCCCTGGGGCAAGTTATAACGTTTTGTTTTTCAGGAAAAATGAAAACAAAATGGTGGCTCTCGAAAAGAGATTTTTTTCTAAGAGGGATTTTATAAATCTCTCTTCATGAGCTGTCAGAATCCCTGTTCGTGAGCCCTAAATCCCTTTTTGTACTGTGCAGCTATCCAAAAGACTAAACTGAGCATGCTCAAAAATCAGAAATTTCAAAACTATATAACTTTTGAACGGATTAATATGTTTTCACCAAACCACTGCTGGCTTGTTCTTTGGGCCAACCTCTTTCTATCCTGAAGATTTCACACCATAATTCCAAATGGTGTGGCTGCAACATGATGGGGAAAAACTGTAAAAACTGGTGAAAAAAGCGAGTCTTACACTTTTATCACTATGCACAGCACAAAACCCCCAAATCCGATCAAAACAAAATTTAGTATATCAAAAGATCTACCCCACAGGACAACAGATACCACATTTCATGCAAATCCATAGAACAGTTGCAGAGTTATTAATGTGCAAAATTTGAGGTTTAACATTAAACTGCCTATTCATCCCTAACTATAGTAGTGCTAACGCACCACTATGTATATATTCATGGCAAAAAAAACTCCATTTAATGCATCAGTTAGGGTTGTTCCACAGTGACAAAAGCAAGGAAATTCGGTGTTAGGGTTGTCACCCCTTGCAACCCTTGCCCACCCTGCTCCACCAACAGGCATCGGGGTGTGCGTTGGGGTCATCGGCCCTAACTCTCACCCCATTCCATGTGTAAGCAAGCTGAGGTGGTGTAGTATAGGAGAATGGGGTGATAAGTAGGACCAATGACCCCAACGCACATATATCCTATGGGAAATTTCCAAACTTTGAAATGTTAGAACTATGAAAGTAATGTAAATTTTCTCACCAAACCAGCAAAAGTCACATCTGTGGAGCAAGCCCTTTTTACCCTAACAAATTCAGTCTTTAATTCCAAACTGTTTCTTTGCAGTGAAGTGAAAAAGAAATAATAAAGTTAAAAAATCCCTTTTTGTGAGCTATCAAAAGCCCTTTTCATGAGTTGAATCCCTTTTCATGCTGTCAAATTTCCTTTTCTTGAGTGAATCCCTTTTTGCAAGGTAGGGCCATCTGGTCATCATGTCACAAAAAGGGATTTTAACAGCTCACAAAAAGGGATTATAAAAATGAATCCCTTTTCACGAGCTGTCTTAATCCCTTTTTGCAAGCTGATCCCTTTTCGTGAGCTGTTAAAATCCCTTTTCGCGAGCCAATCCCTTTTCATGAGGTAGAGCCATCTGGTCAGTATCTCATAAAAAGTGATTTTGACAGCTCATGAAAAGGGATTGCTCATGAAGAGGGATTTTGACAGTTCACGAAGAGTGATTTTGACAGATCATGAAAAGAGATTATAAAAAGTAACCCCTTTTCGCGAGCTGTCAAAATCCCTTTTTATGAGCCGATCCTGTTTTGTGAACTGTCAAAATTCCTTTTCGCGAGCCAATCCCTTTTTATCAGCTAGGGCCCTCGGGTCACTATCTTATGATAAGAGATTTTGACAGTTCATGAAAAGGGATCGTCTCTCGAAAATTTGAGGTTTAACATTAAACTGCCTATTCATCCCTAACTATAGTAGCGCTAACGCACCACTATGTATATATTCACGGCAAAAAAACTCCATTTAATGCATCAGTTAGGGTTGTTCCACAATGACAAAAGCAAGGAAATTCGGTGTTAGGGTTGCCACCTCTTGCACCCCATGCCCACCCTGCTCCCATCAACAGGCATCGGGGTGTGCGTTGGGGTCATCAGCCCTAACTCTCACCCCATTCCATATGTAAACAAGCTGAGATGGTGCAGTATAGGAGAATGGGGAGAGTTAGATTGATTGACCCCAACACACACCCCGATGCCTGTTGGTGGGGGCAGGGTGGGCATGGGGTGCAAGGGGTGGCAACCCTAACACTAAATTTCCTTGCTTTTGTCACTATGGAACAACCCTAACTGATGCATTAAACTGATTTTTTTGCCATAAATTTACCTTCTTATTGAGAATGTGCACTATAAATAGTGAATGGAATGTGGTGGTGGGGGCCCTGCACTCCCACCATGTGATTTTTTGTCACTTCACTGCACAAATACTGTATGACCAACTGAAAAGAAAATTGTTAAATGAAGACATGTACCATGGCACACTGTGTGTCCAGAATGGTGTGTACATCTGTTCAACGATCGCACAGTGCCATGAGCAAACAACATAACATGCACAATTCAGCAAATGTACATGCCAGTGACCTGAAAATTGGCACAGTGAAAGATGAATTCTAAGTCTTTGTACGGACCAAATGCCAGATAAATTGAACAAATGGTTCAGAAGTTATTGAACCATAATGAACCAAATTTTCATTCTTTGGAGTGGCATAATTCTGCACCTGTTAATGTTTAACACACAAAACCACTGTAATTCACCTCTGTGCCATTAGGGCTACCTATGCTATAAATTTAAAGGCAGTAGCACCATGCAGAATGCTACATGCAAAATGTTAACTGCATCATGCAGTATCTCCACAGTGAATTATTTCTCAAACATGTAAACAGCACAATTCACTTCTCCAGGACATCCACTCAACACCCTCAAAATTTCATGTGAAAAGACCAAACTGTTCCAGAGATATTAAATTTGTAAGTCTTCCACCACAAAATGGCGGAAATCGCAGCCGAAAATGTATTAAAATGGCGGACCTTGCATCCGAAAAATCAGTAACTGTGAAGTGGGCCAACTTCAAATGGCCATAATTCTGGAACGGAACTGCATTTTTTCACCAAACAAACACTAGCATGTTCCTTGAACAATGGTCTTTCCACTTGCCAAGTTTCAGACCAATGAACCACACACTGGCTGTGCTATGCATCACAGAAGACAGTGCAGAAAAATAGCAAAAACATAATGTTTTGCACTGTACTACGCAAACGCAAAAACACAAATGGTAATGTTAATGCAAACGGTGATGGAAACAGTGAAGTAAAATAAAATAGTAACACTAATGGTAAAGCAAATGCAAGCGTAAACGGTAACTCACATGATGATGCAAACGTAAATGATAACTCAAACGGTCAGAGAAACAGAAGCGCTAACGTTACTGAAATCAGAAAAGGTAGCGAAAACGGTAATGCAAATGCTAACGGCAACAGAAATGCAAATGTTAATGAAAACAGTAATGCAAATGCTAACAACAACAGACGTGCACATGCAAACAGTAATGAAAATGCAAACGGTAACACAAACACAAACAGAAATGCAAACGGTAATGGCAACGGTGACGCAGAAGGAAACAGTAACGCAATCAACAACAGAAATGGTACCGAAAATACAAATGCTAAGGCCAACCAAAAAGCAAATGCAAATGGTAACGAACATGCAAACAGTAATGGTAACACAATTGGAAATGCACACGCTTAGGGTAACACCAACGATGATGCCAAAGGAAATACAAATGCAAGCAGAAATGCAAACGGAAACGCATATGTAAATGCAAATGGTACACATGGTGATGCAAAAGGAAATGCAAGCAACAACAGTAATGGAAATGCAAACACAAGCGCAAACGTAAAGGGCAACGCACACGGTGACGTAAATGTAAATGCTAACACAAATGGTTACGGAAACGCAAATGGTAACAGTAACACAAATGCAAAGGGTGATGTACATGGTGATGCAAAAGTAAACACAAACAAAAACAGTAACAGTAATGCAAACGCAAGTGCAAACGCATAGGGTAACACACGCTATGACGACATGAAAGTGCTAATGCAAACAGTTACGGAAACGCAAGCAGAAATGCTAACAGTAACAGTAACACAAATGCACACCCTTTTTTCCCCCAAAAAGGTGCATTCAAAAGCACAGTGAACACAAAGAATGTATGCATAATAATGGCCCTTGGAGCAGAAAATCAGCATTGGAATACTAAATTGCTTATATCTCAATAACCGTACTATGTAGAAAAAAATTTAAAATCTCATATTATTTATGACTTTCCAGGCTAGTTTTGCACTTAGGCCCCTAGTGGGGGACTAAGCATTCTTCCAATGAAAAGTCCGTATCTCGAATTGTTTTCAAGATATGGGCCCTGAAAGGTGCGGCGAACACCATAATGTTAGCCTATGGGAAAAATTGTCAACTTCGGAGTGCTGTAACTTTGCAGCCCTCTAATATTTTGTCACCAAACCACCAAAAGGCACATTGGTGGGATCTTGGCTTTTGTCCCTCCTAATTTCAGCCCAAAAGACCAAACCATCCTTTTGCAGCAGCGTGGCAAAGATTTCCTGCTATTTTGGGCATAGTGTCACAAAGTAGTGTCGTAAATCACGACACTTTTGCAAAAAAAATCACAAAATTGTTGCATGCGCGACACTACTTTGCGACACTACTTTTTACAAAAATTGTAAAAACATATTTCTGGGGTGTTTAACCCCCCAAAAAAGATATGGCTAGCATTCTCAGGACTCGACTAGGTGAACACAGCAAGAATTGTGTACCTAGAGGGTCCCAAATTTACATGCCAAGCAATTCTGTTTCCACCAACTGAAAACAAGATGGCAGATTTGCGACACTACAAGGGTGATTTGTGACACTAAAAACTGCATTTGCGACACTTTTGCACTTTTTGTCAACTTTTCCCATTGACTATAATGGGAAACTTGTTTTTTGAATAACTTTTGAACTGTTTAATAATTTTTCACAAAATCTTTGAAAGTCATATCGGGGACCCCGGCTGCACGTTCCCTGAAGGTTTCAGACTGGTCATGCAAACTGTGCGACCTGTAGATGCGAGCAAAGAATACACAAAAGTGCGTAATTTGTGTTTTTTTCAGCTCTCTGTAGCTACACAAACATACATCCGACCATAACAACACTTAGCAAGTCCAGAGATCTATGGTACCAGACTGTGCATGCCAAATTTCAGGCAAATTCATCATATGGTGGCAAAATTATTAAGCTATCAAATTTCAGATTTAACCTTAAATGGGGTACTCAACCCTAACTATTGTGGCACTACCATGCCACTAATATATATATATTTTCATGGCAAAAAACTGTGTTTGATGCATCAGTTAGGGTTGTTCCACAGTGACAAAAGTGAGGAAATTCGGTGTTAGGGTTGAGAGCCCCCCTTACATCCCCCAGTCCACCCCCCAACCAGCATCAGGGTGTGCATTGGGGTCATTGGCCGTAAGTCTCACCCCATCACATGTAAACAAGCTAAAATATAGGAGAATGGGAGTTAGGACCACGACCCCAACGCACACCCGATGCTGGTTGGGGGCGGGCTGGGTGCAAGGGGCTCTCAACCCTAACACTTAATTTTCTCACTTTTGTCGCTGTGGAACAACCCTAACTGATGCATTATACAGAGTTTTTTGCCATGAATTTCCCTTCTTTTTGAGAATGAGGACTAAAATAGTGAATGGAATGTGGTGGTGGGAGCACGGGCCCTTCATGCCCTATGCTCCCACCACGTGATTTTTTGTGACATAGTAATGGTAACTGCAATGGAAATGCAAGCAGTAATGGTTACACTCATGGTGATGCAAATGTAAATGGTAAAGCAAATGTTAACAGAAATGCAAGCGCAAAGTGATACCAAAGCAAACAGTGACGCAAAAGGAGATGTGAGCTCATACGTAAATGCAACTGGTAATGTGCACGGTCATGGTACCGCAATTGCAAATGCAAATGGTAATGGTAACAGCAAAAAAAATGCCAAAGGAAACAGAAACGGAAATGCAAATGCAAATGCAAGCACGTATGGAAACGCAAACCATAACGAGCACAGTGACGGTACTGGAATTGTAAACACAAATGGTAATGGTAAGAGCAACAATAATGCCAAAGGAAACAGAAATGAAAATGCAAATGCAAGCACGTCCAGAAATGCAGACCGTAATGCGCATGGTCACTGTACTGCAATTGGAAATGCAATTGGTAATGGTAACAGCAAAAATAACACTAAAGGAAACAGAAACAGAAACACAAATGCAAGCACATACAGAAATGCAAAGCGTAACATGCACGGTCATGGTACCACACTTGTAAATGCAAATCGTAATGGTAACAGCAACAATAATGCCAAAGGAAACAGAAACGTAAATGCAAGCACGTATGGAAATGCAAATTGTAACATGCATGGGCACTGGAACACAATTGGAAATGCAAATGGTAACAACAACAAGGATGCGAAATAAAAGGAAAACGCTAACGCAAATGTAAACAGAAACATGGCCGCAAACAGAAATGGTAATGCGCATGGTGATGCAAAGTGAAACACAAACAGAAACAGTAGTGGAGACACAAATAGTAACAGTAACACAAATGCAAGTGCAAATGGAAATGCAAGGGGTAACGTATACGGTGGCGTACACGTGAACGCTAACGCAAACGGGTATGGAAACACAAGTGTAAACGGAATGTGTGACAGTAAGTGGAGCGCACACCCTGGTTTTCCCCAACAGCTGCATAGAGAAACACAGTGACTACAAAGAATGTATGCATAATAATGGGCCTTGGAACAGAAAATGAGGTATTGGAATACTAAATTGCTTATATCTCAGGAACCATACGACGTAGAGAAAAAATTTAAATTTCCTATGATTCATGACTTTCCTGGTTATGTTTGTACTGAATGCTTAGCCCCCTAAGGGGCTAAGCATATTTCCGACGAAAAGCCCATATCTCGCACTGTTTCCGAGATACGGGCCATGAAAGGTACAGTGTATGCCGCAATGTTAGTCTGGGGAAAAGCGTCAACTTCGGAGTACCGTAACTTTGCATCCCTGCAATATTTTTTCTCCAAACCACCAAAAGGCACATCTGTGAGATGTTTGCTTTTTCCCTCCAAATTTCAGCCCAAAAGACCAAAACGTTCTTGTGCAGCAGGATGGCAAACAGTTCCTGTCATTTTGGCCATAGCGTTGAAAAATAGTGTCATGATTTGTGACACTTTCGCAAAACAAGTAAAACAATCACCAAAGTGTCACAGGTGCGACACTACTTTGTGACACTACTTTTCCCAAAAAATTCAAAAACATTTTTCTGGGGTGTTTAACCCCAAAATAAAGACATGCCTAGCATCCTCAGGGCTCAAATAGGTAAACACAAAAAGAATTGTTTCCCTAGATGGTCCCAATTTTAAATGGAAAGCATTTCTGTGATCAGTAACTGAAAAAGAAATGGCTGACTCACGACACCACAGGGGTAATTTGCAACATTAAAAGCTGCATTTGCAACACTGCAAACTTTTTGTTAACTTTTCCCATTGATTACAATGGGAAACTTGTTTTTTGATTAACTTTTGAACCTTTAAATATTTTTTCACGAAATCTTCAAAAGGCACATCGGGGACCCTGGCCGCACATTCTCTGAAGTTTTCGGACCGGTCGCGCAAACCATGTGACCTGCAGGTGCGAGCAAAGAATGTGCAAAAAATGTAAATGTCACTTAATAACTCCACAGCCATATATCCAACCAGTACGAGTGTTGGCAGATCCCAAGATCTATGATTACGCCCTGTGCCTGCCAAATTTCAGGTAAATCTGTTGAATGGTGGCAAAGTTATTAAGGAGCAAAGTTTCACCATTAAACCTTAAATGGGGTACTCAACCCTAACTATGGTAGCACTACCATGCTACCATAATATATATATATTTATGCAACAGGGGTCAGGATAAAAACTGTAGAATAAAACCATTTATCTTTGCTACTATGGTAATAAATTTATTTATCCACATAGTAACTACATCATCACCCATTTATTCACACAGTAACTACATCAGTAGCTCATTTATCTACACAGTTCTCTTCAGAATTCATTTAGAATGTTCGGCCTCAGAAGCAGTACTAACCATATTTAAATGTCAATAACTTAAAAACGAAAAAAGATAACATGGTACTGTGAGCACGAAAATTGTTCAGCACAAAATTATCTACAAAATGAATAATGTTTCATTTATATAAACCCTGTATATTGTGTATGGTTAGCAAGAAAACAGAAGAAAATGTAATTTTTTGTTCACTTTTTTGACAAATACAAATAACTTTAAAACAAAAAATGATAGCATGGTACTGTGAGCACGAAAAATGTTCAGCTCAAAAATATCTACAAAATGAGTGGTGTTTCATTTATAGATAGCATTTTGTTTTTTTATAATTAGCAAAAAACAGCATAAAATTCAATTTTCTTTTCCCTTTTTTAACTAATTATTTACACCTACCAAAATCAGAATGTTCACACAACATCTAAACCTGTTGCATAAATGGAATATGCAGTGGTTCAGTGTGTGATAATGCATTTATTTTCTACAGTTTCCAGTGACCTCTCGTAACTCTCACTCATGCCTTTGGCACTCGTGAGGTTACTTGAGGTCACTGGAAACTGTACAAGATAAATGCATTATCACACACTGAACCACAGACATCCCTATATATATAATATATATATATATATATATATACACATGTATATATACAACATATAGGGTATACATAGAATAGTGGAAAGAAATGTTAAGGCTTAAGAGGTAAATGAAATGGACTGAACACTTCTGAGTCCAATTTGGATGTTTTTAATGTTTATAACATATTCTAATATGTATCGTAATTTGATGTTTGTACATACAGGGCCAGAAATTCAAAACTTTGCGCCAGGCAAAAAACGTTTGCGCAGGTTTAGGGCGGGATTAGCGCAGGAATGCTATATTCAAAAGGCCAAATAGTGTGGGCAAACTGCATTAGCACCGGGCAAAATCATAATCTATGCAAGGGGCAAACTGACATGAATACAGGCGAAATGGTATATTCAGTGACTAACACCGCACTAAGTGGTTTTCGCGTGACTTAGCGTGACACTTAGTGCAGTGCACATTACCGCCCAGGAAAAGCTTGTCTTAACCCCGGGCAATCAGCTTTGTGTGGTGTTTGCGCGGCTTTTGCGTGGCTTTGCGCGATCCTAACAAATAAATATGACACATAGACAAGGCCAAACATAGAGGAAACATGCTGCTAACTGATGGCATCACAATGATGCCATCATCTGCCACCAGTCCCAGCCATGCCAGGCAGTAAGTGGTGACCCTGCCACAAGTGGACAGCATGGCAGTGTGGCCATACAGCACACACCTGTGGACCACTCTTCTGTGGACACCAACAGATGGCCAGAACACACATGCAGCACTGTGGGCACGGAGGATGTTGAGGGGAGTATGTATGGGTGGCCAGACTGTGCCACAGACCAGGTGTGGCCACATGGCTGAGACACTTCATGCAGTGCACATGGGCCAGTATTGGGAATATCCAAACACCAGTGTGCCTTTCTGATAATATATGCCCCCCCGGCCACATACCACACAGCTGTACAACTGCCACAGCACACAAAGCTGAACATGTATATGTCACTGTGAGCATCCCATGTCAGAGGTGCAGCATCTGTGGGTCACACAACAGAGTAACAGTAATGTCCACTGTCAGTAAACACCTGCAGGTTGGGCCTCTCACTGTGTATAGTGCAGTCATCATCACTGCCCTGCACACCATAGGCATTGCTGTGCCCACACACTACTATCCCCCTTGCTACTGCAGTGTCTGCTGTGTACTGTAGCATGACCTACAGTGTGACTGCTGCATGCAGCACCACCACCATCTGTGCCTATGCCATGTTGTCCCAGTACAGCTGCAGGCAGCAGCGCATGTGAAAGTACAGTGTTCAAAACTGCATAATATTCCCCAAACTGTTTGCACAGCACTAACACATTTGAGCGGGTTTAGCGCAGGGCTAAACCATTTGCCCGGTGCAAACTCTATGCAAATCAGGGCATAATGAGATGCTAATTTGGATGTTTGCCCAGAGATTACCTAAGTAGGCTCATTTGCATGTCAGTTTTGAATATGGCAAAGTTTAGTGCCGGGCAAACGTGTTTGCACCGGGCTAATGGTTTAGCCCTGCGCTAAACCCACGCAAACATGTTAGCACTGTGAAAACAGTTCAGGGACTATTTTACAGTTTTGCACACTGTACTTTCACATACGCTGCTGCCTGCAGCTGTACTGGGTCCACGCATTTGCTGTCACACACATTGGCCACATAGTTCACCTCTACCTACCTTCACATCGCTGTGCACTATGTTGCTGTTGTGGTTTGCACTTCCTGGTTGCCATATTCAGAGCTGTCTTATTCCAGGGCTAAGTTTGCCCTGCACTCCCAACACAGTTTGCCTGGCCTCATTCCCATGCTATATTCAGAAACTGTTTGCCCTAGGCTATTCCTTTTGAATATGGCTTGCTTTGTGCTCTGGTCTAAGTTTGCTTGCCGGGCAGTGTTAATTTAGCCCCGGGGCAAAGTTTTGACTATCTGGCCCTGAGACAATTAAAATTGTAATGATTTAAAGTTGAACAATAAACTTGTACTTGATTTGATTTGATGTTTGACAATAGGCTAGCAGGGTTCATTGTCACAGCCAGCACAAATTGCCAGGTGACCCCTGAGAAAAGCATTTGCCTGTTCAATTATTTGAACAGAATCACGGGTGCCAAAGGCACAAATAGGGTTCTGGATGGCTCTAGTATGACAAGGAATTCTGCTGCCACATTTAGTATGACCTGTCCAAGGACTGGTGCATTTTGGACATGACCTTGTTAGTAGAGGTCATGCATGAGGGTGGAGTCCTCTGCACTGATATTGGGTTGCCAATCAGAATGTCCTAGTCCCACAGAGAAGAGCTGGGGGTCCCAGACACAGACCTGCTTTGGATTCCACTGGGGGTCTTGCAACAAGACATTAAACAGGTACTGCCACAAGTGTTTGGCATGTGGCCAAAACCATTCCTTCACTCAGTGCAAACCTAACAAGCCTAACCATGGTGTGCAACAGCCCTTTAGGAAGATGCGTCGCAAGCCAGATTACAGCAAGCCTTCCCACTCTGATAAATGTGGACCAGCTTTTGCCTTGGCTGGTTTGTTACCCAGACAACAGGGCAGTGGCACGTCTGGCAGATGGCTTCACATTTGGCTTCAGGATCCCATACAAAGGGCCCCCGACAGGGATATGACATACAGAACATAAGGTCATCATGATTCAGACCTCAGGTGGTCCAAGACAAACTCTAGAAGTAGCTGAGTTCAGGCAGGATCAGCGGACCCTATTCCTCCCCACCCATTCCTAGCCTGTGGGTCTCTCCATTAGCCTTGTCCCCAAGAAGGTTTCAGGTGAGTACCGCATGATCAACCACTTGTCATGTCCTGAGGGTGACTTGATGAATGGTCATATTAAACCACATTTTACCACAGTCCAGTATGACTCTTTTGGCAAGGAAGTTTAGGTGCTGCACACAGCTGGCCTGGGATCTAATGACCAAAGCAGATACTGAGTCAGCCTTCTTGCTGCTTTTCACCCAATTGGATGAGTGGGATCTGCTGGAGATGAAGTGTGAATGGCAGTACTACATTGAAAGCTGTATGCAAATAGGATGATCAGTTGCCTGTGCAGTGTTGGAATGCTTAAGCACATTCTTGCACTGGGCAGCAGCTGATAAGGCCAGCAAACAGGGGATCAGCCACTACCTGGATAATGTCCTGTTTGTAGGCTCAGTCAATTCCCAGACTATGAACTCAGGTTGTAAACCTTCTTGCAGCTGTGCAACAGTTTGGTGTCCCACTAGGCCCTGGCAAAGTGGAAGCCCCTAACCTAGTAATGTCCTACTTGGATATAAAAACTGACACATGGGCACAAGAATGTTGTCTGCCCAAGGACAACATTGAGGCTTTCAAGAATCTTTGGAATGAATGAAATTGGCCAAGATTACCTTGAAGGAGTTTCAACATCTCATGGGCCATAGTGAAGAGAAGTCACCTCTTAGCACAGGGAACAGAGGGGCCCTGCAATTTTGCACCTCTAGCTGCGTGAAAGCACAGGACCCAGAGGTCCCTGAGCTTCCAGAGCCAGATGAACTCTTAAACTTTTGCAACTGCATCTGTAGTTACATTGACCCTTTGCATCTGCATCTGGTGTCTAAGCAGCAGCGGCTAAGTGAGGAGGCAAAGTGAACCCACTGGAGTCTTACTGGAGTGTGGCAGGCTCTGAGATGGACCAGCCACTAGGTGAACGTTTGTGCATCTTTTGTTATCATCCTGTTAGCTTGCCTATAAGAATAGTGACATCTTTCTGCTGCTGTGTGCTATGTGGTCTGGACTACTCTGTTGTCAAGGCAACTGAATACACAAGTCTACACCGAGAAGCGATCCATAGACTGCATTTTGTACTAAGACTGTGACTGCTAACTGTTTTATTGCACACCTGTTCTTGCTCACAAGCCTTCTCAGGCACCAATCACATCAATGGCAGCATCATGAGGAGGAGGGACCAGCTGCATTCAAAAGCCAACCTGTACCTGACACGGCAGCATCTAAGTGGTGACAGCTAAGTGAGGAGGCAAAGTGAACTCACTGGAGTCCGACCAGAGAGTGGCAGGCTTTGAGATGGACCAGCCACTAATTGAGCATTTGTGGCATCTTTTGTATCCTCCTGCTAGCCTACCTATAAGAATAGTAACATCTTTCTGATGCTACGTGTTATGCAGTCTGAATTGAACTAAACTGTTGTCAAGGCAACTGAATGCACAAGCTTACACTGAGAACAATCCATAGACTGCATTTTGTGCTGAGACTGTGACTGCTAACTGTTTTATTGCACACCTGTTCTTGCTCACAAGCCTTCTCAGGGACCAATCACGATGGTAGCAGCACAGTGAGGAGGAGGTACCAGCTGCATTTAAAAGCACACCTCTACCTGACATGGTGGTGTCTAAGCAGTGACAGCTAAGTGAGGAGGCAAAGTGAACTCACTGGAGTCTGACTGGAGAGTGGCAAGCTTTGAGTTGGACCAGCCACTCAGTGAGCATTTGTGGCATCTTCTGTATCCTCCTGCTAGCCTGCCAATAAGAATAGTAACATCTTTCTGCTGCTGTGTGTTATGCAGTCTGAACTGAACTGTTGTCAAGGCAACTGAATACACAAGCTTGCACTGAGAGCGATCCATAGACTGCATTTTGTGCTGAGACTGTGACTGCTAACTGTTTTATTGCACACATGTTCTTGCCCACAATCCTTTCCAGGGACCAATCACAATAGTGGCATCATCATGAGGAGGAGTGGCCAGCTGCATTCAAAAGCACACCACCTGTACCTGATGCGGCAACGTCTAAGCTGGGGTGGCTAAGTGAGGAGGCAAAATGAACTCACTGGAGCCTTGCCATAGTCCGACGAACTAAGTGGGCCACAGACCTTTGCGTAATAAAGTTTTACAGATATATTGTACAACAGGTTTTTTATATTGGTATTTTATTAATTCAGTTTAAAGTTGTGTGACAATGGCTATATCTGGAATACTTGTGGGGATGCTGTATGTTTTAAGCATATTGGGTACTGATGTAGTAACTATGAATGTTTGCCCATGGGAGTCTGTATATTGTGGTAATGCTTCTGAATAATAATTAGGCAGCATAATAGGAAAGTACAATCTGACACAAATTCAAATACTGGGTGCAAGTAACAAAGAGCTAGGATATAATTTTGGGTATGCTGCAAGGGGCTGAGTTGGGGTTCTCTCGATGACAAGGCCAGCTTTTATAGTGCATGTTCTATTTGTGTTATTGCTGGCTGGGGACATTGAGACTAATCTGGGTCCCCTTGCAAATGACTGTGCCGACGCTGGTAACTTTAGGACAACTCCATCTGGTTCGATAATAATACATTTTAATGCCCAGAGTCTGCTGTCTAAGTATCATGAAATCGAAGCTTGGACTGCAAGTTATAATCCTGATGCATTTGCAATTAGTGAGACATGGTTGCAAATAACTACCCTGAATAGTGAGATAACTTTTCCTGGATGTAATAGCTTTAAGATGGACAGGATGAAGGGGGGTTTATGATTTATGTTAAGTCAGTTTATACTGTAGAGGAATGTTGCATAATGAGCTCCTCCACAGAAATATGTGAGCATTTGGCAATACAAATCAAACTGGTCAGCACTAAAAAAATGAACAATTTGCTGAATTTATCTTCCACTAAAAGTAATTAGTGAAGGGCTAGAAGAGTTTTCTAACTTATTAACTCATAATACTGTAGGAGAGCTCATAGTGTTAAGAGATTTTAACTCAAATTGGTCTGGAGCTGAGATCCCAAAACTTTTCAGAGTCTTAACAGATATCCCTTTGCAGTAATTAATAAAGTTCCCCACTAGGTTAAACCTGAAAACAAAAAAGCATACAGTGACTGGCTTTTAACAAACAGGCCTAATCAAGTACTTACATGTGGGTTGATAGCTGACTCACTGAGTGATCACCGATATTTTGCATATGGAAGCACTCTACTAATAGAAAATTTAAACCTAAGATATCTGTATTTAGGAATTTTTCTGGATTTAATATACAAAATTTTCAAGAGAGCCTATGGGAAATTGATTGGTCATATTTAAAACTGATCCTGGATATAAACCCTGCCTTAGATTATTTAATTCATAAATTTACAAAGGCAACCAGACTGGTGGCACTAAAGGTTGAGGTGTTGGACGCCACACCTAGCGTCACGCTGACAACCCAGGTTCGGATGTGAGCCGGGCCACCAGGGGTTGGCAGGGGAGGGATAGGATTGAGCCTCCGGTGGACTGCTCTCCTGTCCCAGGGAGGGATCCAGGGAACCACCACTCTGTAGCGGCCCCTGGTGACAACCGGGGGCACTATCAGAGTGATGGCAGCAAGGGGGGCAGAGTGGGCAGATGTCGGCATGTTGTGCCTCAGACCTCATTGCACGTCCACTCTGCAAAGGGCAAAAAATCAAAGGCGGAAACATGGCAGAGCGACGATGTTGGCGGCTGATGGGCATGCCCGGTGACCACCAGTTCCCGAGAGGATCCTGCCATAGAGTACGTGGGCGACAATGGCCGGCTCTGTGGGGGTGCCAGACCAGGCCCGGGGGGTGCGGGTGCTGGTGGCCGGAGATCGCAGAGATCTGCACCGCTAGGAGGAGGTATAAAGAAATATAAGATAAAAAAAAAATTTACATAGGTTCTGGATCTACATGCCCCTTATATCAGAAGGCGTACTAGTCGAAAAGAGACTAGGTGGTTAACTCCCCTCTTTAAATTGATGAAAGAAAGAGATAGAGCATGGTTAAAGAGAACTTCATCAAATTGCTTGTTTATGTATCCTTTTAGTGTTGGCTTTATTATGTTGTTATGCTAAACTGCATTTTTTTAAGTTTTTCTAGTTATATGTTCAGTAGTAAACTTTCATACCTTTTTGTAAGGCAGTTGTTCTCCATGATGTCCAGTTCTGTGCAGAGGTGCCACACTCTGCATGCAAAGAATCCCGACATGAACTTTCCCTGTTTCCTTGCATCTGAGTATTGTTTCTTTCCGCTTTTGTTATAGTGCATGCTTTTGGCTTTGTAGTGTGATGTGAACGTGCACTTCACTGTTCCCTCCATACACCATAATTGGGACCTTGTGTTTGTATTGACTGTTCCGTGTTAAATACAAATTTTGTTTCGCTCTGTCTGTCAGGTGTTTTGGCTAACTTATACTTTTCCTTCATTACCGATTCCTTATTTTTGCTGTTCCAGCCTGATTATCACAGTGGTTCCACGTTAAGCTCTATTGCGACCTACCGCGTGTTCTACGTAAACCCCCAAAGGTATAATGCTTGACTAATTGTCTTTTTCTTTCTGTTTTGTTATCGGTGAATATTGAAGCTGCATCCATCACAAAATGCTTACTCCTGACTCTGACTATGATGTGACACTGCATGTCACTGATCCGCATCTGTTGCTGGCACATCCATCATCAACACGGCCAAAACAGCTGACATCTTTACAGATGCTATTTCGCAAAAAGGTAATTTTGAAGACAGCATTATTATTTCAAACATGGATACACCGGTATCCTCTCCTGAATGGTTGATGTGTCGTCTGCATGTTTGTCATCACTCAGCAACCCACAGATGTGTTGTGTTATTTTTTTCATTCATGAACTGTGTTACATATTGAGTAATGCGGTGGGGGGGTTGAGCTGCATTTGAAGTCCACACACATACATATAGGATTATTTAGAATGTATGTTATGGCGGTTCATCATGGTGTACAGTACTATATTTGTATTTGTCCCAATCTATATTGACTGGTTTTTGAGCAGATGGGTTTTGAGGTACTGCCAGTCCTTTACCGTGACATCACAGTGTACAATAAATACAGTAATGAGTAATCATATATTTGTGTGTGGACTTTGCATGCAGCACACACACCCCCATATGATCTATAGTGACCGGTTTTAGTGCATGTCAATTTAGAAGTACTGCCAGTCCTGTACATTGCATGGCACTGACTGACCTTACTCACTTCAGTTGGAAAATTGTCCATGCCTTGTATTACCCAGTATTTATGTTAGCAGTATACACTTACTCTTACAGTAATAACTTCTGAATGATCTTGGTACATCAAGGTCATTCAGAAGTTATTACTGAAAAATGAGTGTGTACTGCTAACATAAATATTGAGTACTACAAGGCATGGACAATTTACCAGTGGAAGTGAGTAAGGTCATTCAGTGCTATATAAAGTACAGGACTGTCAGTAATTTAAAACACATATTCACAGAAGGTGTTTGAATGACAGCAAATTAGTTTTACACTTTGTCATGTTCTGTTTGTCTGATAACATTACAAATCCATCATGTACAACCATGTCTGGTGGCACCACTGGCTATTGTCACCATTAAAGTGACATGACAGTGCACATTAAAAGGATGTTTGCATTAAAAATACAGTATTTATCTACATTTGTTTTCCCGTTGTCCTTTTTTCCTGCATCTCTGTTTAGCTGTGGTCTATACCATGTTGTATGATCTTGTTTTTGGAGTTGCATGTGCATGCGTCTGCGTGTGTGTCTCTGTGTTTGTGTATTTGTGTGTTTCTGTGTGTATCTTTGTCTCTGAGACTCTGTTTGTGTCTGTGCGGGTGTATGTATGCATGTGTGTCTTTGTGAGTGTATTTTTCAGTGTGTTTCTTGTTGGTTGTGCAGAAGACATACCGTAACTTACACTGGTGGTTGCCCTAGTGCCTTACCTCAGAAAGAGGTACAAGTCCTCATAGTGGTTTGGGGAATGGTTTTGTGTTGTTTTGTGTGTTTATATCTGTGTTTCTGCTTGTGTGTACTTGCATGTGTTTCAGTGTATGTATATATGTGTGTGTGTGTGTGTGTGTGTGTGTGTCTCTGCATGTGTGTTTCTATTTTTCTGCATACTCGGTACTGCTGTAATGACATACTCTGTCGCAGTGTCAGAAGAAGATGATGGTGATGATGATGATTATGGGGCTCCCAGGAATTGGGCTGAATGGGAGTGGTGTTCTGGAAACAATTCTTCTGAGAAGAGTAGATGAAGCAAGGTTGGGGAGAATGTCAGCAGGATGAGGGGGAGGAGAGTGGCATGAAGGGAGCAGAGAAGGTGGGCCGGGGTAGTGGGAAAGGACCATAGCGGGGGAAGGAAGGCACAGGAATGGATTGGAAGAGTAATAGAGAAGTGAGCACCTTTGATGGAAGTCAAAGTAGTTAGGAAAAAGAGGTGGCAGAGTAGGGGGGCAACATCGCACAGCTACTGGACAGAGAAGAGGTGATGAGCATGGGAAGGAATGAGATGGAAGGAGGATGCAGACAGAGGAGCGAAATGGAGGAGGAATTTCTTTAGGGGAATTGACTCCAGGATGAGTGGCAGTATGGGTTCGTAGTGGGGAATTCTTATCAGACCACTGTAGTACAGTACTATGATTTGGTAACATGAGAAAAAGGCCACGCTGTGGACGTCCTGTATTCAGACTTCAGTTATGCCTTCGATTCAGTGACTTGTGGGTGATTGGGGGGAAAATAATCTCTGTTGGGATTGGGGTGAAGCTGAGTAAATGGATTAGTAACTGGCTGAGGAGTGGGGATAATACAATGAATGGTGTTGCGGTGGTAACTATCAGCACCTAAGCTAGTGATGAATGGATTGCCACAAGTTTCTGTACTGTGTCCGGTGCTGTTGGGGCTGTTCATCTTGGATATCTGTCATGGAGTTGATACTACGAGTGATATACACTGAAACCAATACGTTCGCATTTCGTAGTGAAAGTACTAACTGACTTAGGATTCATATGCTGTAGCCCCACCCCACAATGCAGGAAACCAATGATGCCTCTCTAATACTGTAGAACATTCTGATCCACTTAATCTATCAACCTTGACTTAGTTATTGTCTACATGACTTTGTGAAGGTATTCAGTCATACTGATTACTCTGTGATTCCCTTGTGCAACCTTGTGCCGTTATAGGGATGAACACTGTCTTGGTAGGCACTGTAGCCCTATGTCACTATGTTTTCCATCTCCTCATGTGTGACAGTGGCATGGTGTCTTACGTTTCCTTCTACATGGTTATGAGTGTTGTGTCCTGCATTGAATGATGTGTGTGTTTACTTATGAGTGATTCATGATGTGTCTGTTTAAATGCCGAACCCACACACCAACGCCATTAAAACTGTCTGTGTGGCTGTGTGTGTCTGTCTGCATGTGTGCATTGCAGTATCGCTGACTGACTCTGTGTGTGTGTGTGTGTGTGTGTGTGTGTGTGTGTGTGTGCGTGCATGACTGTCTGGTTATGTCTGTGTGGCCTCTGTGTATTGTGTACGACTGTCAAGAGGCAATCAAGTACATAACTCATATTTCAAATGCACTTCAACACCCCCCCCAAACCCCGTAGAAACTTTCTATGTGGCTGCGTGCATCTGTATGGGTGTGTGTCACAGTGTGTGTGTGTGTGTGTGTACATGGGGGAGTGTCTGGTTATGTCTATGTGTGTCTGTGTGGCCTCTGTGTACTGGGTGAGACTATCAAGAGTCAATCAAGTAAATAACTTGAGTTTGACAAGCTCTTTCATTGACACCATTCCCCCTCCCAAACAGAACCACATTGAAACTCACTGAATTCTCTGTAATTACCTTGTGCAACCTTTGACACAGTTTTCCTGATGAATACTGTCTTCACAGGTAGTTAGGTGTTTCACAGCCTGTTGTTCAGCTTCTCATGGTTGGGTTTGTCATGCTGATATGTATTACTTTCTACATGGGTATGTCTGTTGTGGTCTGGGTTGTATGCTGTGTGCTGCTGTGTACACAGATGCCATGCCATAACACACACTGGAGGTTGCACTTCTGTTTCATGTCAGAATGAGGTTCAGTCCTCACAGTGGTTATTGATGTGGTGTTCTGTGTTGGTTTGTGAGTGTGTGACTGTGTGTGTGTGTGTGTGCATGTGTGTGCGATGGTGCACCCCTTTTCGTCGACACCCCGACAGCAAAACAGGAAAAAGACCATTATGGTGACATTCGCGGTAATAGTCCTTTTTCCATGTTTCACCTTCCCTCAGTGTTCTGCCCCCTTCCCGGACCAACTCTGACCTGGAGTAAGAATCCTAAAGCCCGGGGGGGTGCAGGGGGCAGAGCCCCCCTGCATGGGGAGTGTGTGGGGGTGTAGCCCCCCCACAGAAAACACCCTTACAACAGGTGGCACAATACCTGCATTGGTTTTGTGCCATCGCTGTGGGGGAGGTTGGCATTGTTGCTGTCGACCAAACTTGGTGCTTCCGTGTGCACACATGTGTATGGGTGTGTGTGCCTGCTACTGTGTTGTTGGCTCATGAGGTGTGTGTATATGTAGGCGTCTATCTGTTTTTCTGTTTGTTTTTGTGTCCTCTATGTACAGTCCTTCTGACAGAGTCAAACAAGTTGTTGAGTTGCGTTTCACAGGATATTGACCACCACCCTCACACCCAAAACAACAATGAGAGTCACATATATTTTTTACATTTGCATGCTGTCTTGGATATCTTTGTCACTGGGTACATATGTTGTGTTCTCAGTTCTGTGCTATGTGCCGATGTATTCATTGATGCCATACAGTACCAAACACTGGTAGTTTGCATGGTGTTCTGTGTTTCTGTATGTGACTGTGTTTGTGCGTGTGTTGGTGTGTGTGTGTGTGTGTGTGTGTGTGTGTGTTTCTTCATGCATGTGTGTCTGTGTGAGTATCTGTATCTTGTTCTGTTACTGAGACTGTGCATGCCTCTGTGGGTCATTATATATGTGTGTGAAGGTTTATCTGCTTGTGTCTCTGTATGGGTGTGTGCGTGTGTCTGATTCTGTGCACCGGACTGTAGTTGTGTATGTGGGTGTTTCCATGTGCATGTGTGCATTCTTTTTGTATGTGTGTCTCTGTGGCTGTGTGTGTCTTATTCTGTGCGTAGGACTGGTGGTGTCTATGTGGGGATTTCCATGTGCATGTGTGTATGTCTTTCTTCATTGTGTTTGTGTGGTTGTGAGAGTTGGACTGTGTGTCTCCGTTTGTATTTGTATGTGCCAGTTTCATTGTGTTTCATTGTATGTATATGTGTGTGTGTGTGTGTGTCCTCTGTGTACTGGCATTTCAGATGCTGTGTAACTCCCCACCGCCAATCAAACACCAGTGAAGGTGTACATTACTTCTCAGTAATCACCTGGTTCAACCTTTGGGACAAAAGTCAGGATGAATACTGAATCCACATGAGCTTAGGCCACTGTTAACTAAGCAGGGGAGGTGACTAGGGCAGTAAGAGCATCACAAGCATCCTAGGAGATCAGAGTTGCGCAGGGCTTTAAGAAGGTGGAGAGGAGCTTCTTCAAGTACATCATGTATAAAAGTAACAGTGAAGAAAAGATAGCAATGATTAAGAGTGACGGGTGATGGGTGGATAAAGGATGTGAAACTGCAGAAGCAGTAAATGTTTACTTCTGTTTGGTATTTACTAAACATAGGGTGTGGTATTTACTGCAAGTGGTTGAGGACCAGTAACTGATATGTATTGAGTGACAGATAAGCAAATTACACAAAGTAGTGTGCTGGAGGTCTTGAGAGAGCGATTAGGGCACTCAAGGTGCAAGTGCAAGATGGCATCCACACCAGGTTACCGAAACAGCTGTCAAAGGTCACATCAGGACCCCTGTCTGACTGATTCAAAGCCTCTTTGCAATTGTTGAGTGTAACTCATGATTGTAGTATGGCTCCATTGGTACCACTCAGTAACAGTGGGTCCAAGGATGAACCATTGAACTATAGTCCAGTGAGCCTCAACTCTATCGTGGTGGGGTTAATGAGACAATATGGAAGATAGGCTGGTGTCTCATCTTCAGACAAATGGAATGCAGGACAACAGACATAATGGCTTTTTTATGAATATATCATGCCAGAGCAACCTGGTAGAGTATGACTGGTTAAGAAGACAGTCAGTACAGGGCCATGAAGTGTATGTCCTGTATCTTGACTTCCGTCAGGCATTCGACTCTTTGCCACATTCAAATTCTTTTTTTTTTTTTAATTGTTTAACCAGGAGTAGCACACTAAACTGAAAGCTTGTTTACAGGTGCAACCTGGGAGCATAGGAAAGTTAAGTGACTTGCTCAGGGTCACACAGTATGCAAGTGGAGGCTGTGGGATTCAACTCAGGTCTCCAGATTTGCAGCTCAGAGCCTTAAACCACTGCACTATACTGCCTCCCTGGTAGGCTAGGAAGTAAGGTTGAAGGACCCAGGGCATGAAGTGAGATGGTAAGGTAAGTAGTGAACTGGATTAAAGGCAGGCAACAGAGGGTGGTGGTGGTGTTTAGGTCTCATCACCTAGTTCATTAAGTATCTGAGTTACAAAGGGCTCAGAGTTGTGATCATTATTATTTATGATATTCTTACCAGATATTTTAGTGTGTGTGAGGAGCACGATAACTCTGTTTACTGATGATATCAAGATTGTGGTGGAGGATGATGAATTAGGTGGTTTGCAGGGGTGGCAGGAGGATCTGACAAGGCTGGAGACCTGGTTGGACAACTCATACGTGGGGTTCCACAGCAAATATTTCAAGATGCATCATTTTTGAGTAAAGAACCAAAAAATCAGCTACCAGCTGGTGGTGGCACAGTGTGCGAAGATGAAGGATGAAAAGTATATGGAAGTACTCATAACTCATAAGGCGGGTTTAAAAGCCAGTCAGTGTTGGGTTATATTGCCAGTGGCATATCATCTAGGATGGTGTACGTCATTGAGCCTTTGTATGGATACATGGTTAGGCCGCACCTACAGTGCTGCGTGCCCACACCTGATGGATGCAGTGTAAGGCCATCATTACATTGCTTTCTTTTCTTTTCATGTTGTAATTTTTCTGTACAAAGCACTGCTTAATTAGCAGTCAGACATGCATGCACGCTTTTTTAAAAGTCTGTCTATGTCTCTTTCAGACAAATGGTGTCAAACTTCAGTGACCATCACTCAGATGAGAGCAGCAGTACTTACAGAGATAGTGATAACCAACATTGAGGCCACCCGCCTCTGCGTGGACGTCATGGAGAGTGCAGCCACATTTGGCCATACATGCTTCAGTCGCAGCGTGCACATCCACATGGGACATCCAGTGATAATTCAAGTGGTTCAGGTGATGAACCTGAAGTTTTGCCAACATGCTGAGATGACCTAAGTTGGTACCAATGCAGCAAATGCACCATGTTGCCAACAGTGAGAGAGTGCCTGTGCTGCCGCAAAATAGGTCACCACCTGGGAGACAAGTTAAATGATGTGAACTGCATTATTGAAAATGTAGAGTTACAATTGGGATGCCTCAACCCTTTTGTGGTCCGTCTTGCACTCATAAATATATGTGCATGTTATCATCACTCTCTGCCACAGCACCCAGCGCCAAATAGGTATGTCATACTACTAATGTTTACATCAGGTATGTTTGTCATGCCCGTGCTTGTGTAATACTAATAATGTGTGGGCTATGTATGTGTGTGTGTGTGTGTCTGTGTGTGTGAGTGTGTGTGTGTGTTTCTCTTTCAGCCTCTGTGTATGCATTGGTATGTGCTTTTCATTTCACATGCCTGTGTCTTGGTTCGGTACTGTGTAGCTCTGTGTGTGTCTGCGTGTGTGTGGATGTGTGCCTGTGTGTGTATGTTTGACTTTCATAGTGACTGTTTCTTTATGTGTGTGCATCTGTCTTGCTGTGTGTACATGTTGCTGTTGGAGTCTCTGTGTGTGCGTGTATGTATTACTGTGTATGTCTTTCTGTGCATGACTGAATCCTGCCACAGTGCTTGGTTACACTACTACCTGGGCCTGTTGATTCCCCTTATTCCACCCTATAAGTTCCCTCCTGTCCTCCAGCGAGTATATATTGAGGTGCTTTAATCTCTCCTCATTTCTGGTTTTGAGCCCTGTACCATGTTATCTGCCATTCTTTACACCTCCTCCACTGTCTCAATGTCCCTATGAAGGTGTGGTCTTCACAATTGCGCACAGTACTCCAAATTAGGCATCACAAGTGTTTAATACAGTGTCATCATTACAATCAGGCTCTTGCTAGTGATATCTCTGCATATGCATCACAGCATGCAACTGGTCCTCCATGCAGCCTTTGTACTCTGTTTAGACACCTTTCTGTTATCTGAAAATGATAAACACAAGGCCCTTTTGCTCCCTGGTGGTCATCGGCAAGTCACTCATCATTGTTGTTGCTGTCTCCATGGTTCACTCATCCTAGATTTATTCTTTTGCATTTCTTGTAATTGAACCTCAGCTGCCACTCCTTTAATTATTTTTTCACGCTTTCACAGGTCCCTCCTCATTTTCTCCATCACATGTTGAGTATACACCCTGTTGCAGATGTTGTTGTTGGTGCAAACATGCAGACCTTTTCCTCCAGCCCTACAGCAATGTCACTGCCGAAGATATTAAGCAGGACTGATACATGTGGTACACCACTGGTCACCACCCTCTACCCCAATTGTATCCCATTTACCACCACCCTCTGGTTTCAGTCCATCACCTAGTTCCTAACCCAGTGCATCACCTTGTGCCCCATGCCCAGAAATGTGCCACTATTCTTTCTTTCAGTAGTGCTTCTGTAATCTTACCTACTATGATTCCCTGCATCCACCATACTACCACTTCGGTGTACAGGGAGTACATGTGCCCTCTTCAAGTCCACTGTAAACACCACTGTGATGAGTGACTCAGTGAATAAGGCTGTCAGAGGTGCTTCTGGATCCCCTTGCAGTTCCATAAATATCCTTGGATGTAACTCATTTGTCCCTAATGCTTCATCCCCCTACATTTTTTGTGACCTCATCTCAGACTCTATCAGCTGTGAATAGACTACTGTTTATCTCTTCCCCCTCCTTCGTATCTGCTACTCTGTTGTGGTCCGTGACATTACAATTCTCTATACTGAATCCTGCACTGAAGTATTTTGTCACTATTCTCGCCTTTTTCAGGTCTGCCCCTCGGCACTCCCCTGCACCCCATCTGAGCCATACACCCCTCCTTGGTTTCCTTCTTTCGCTTATGTGCCCGAAGAATGTCTTGACTGTCTTCTTCAGAATCTGTGCCCAACTTTCTTTAGTCTGCACATTTGCTCTCCTTACAGCCTTTCCTGCTTTCTTTAGATTGTTTACTTGCACGTCCCTGTCTTCCTCCCTGTGAGTCTCTTTACATTTCCAGAAGCTCACCTTTTTGTCCCTTACCTTGACTGCCACTTCCATTGAGAACCATAATGGTTTCATCCTTTTCTTGTCTTTGCTTACCACTGTACTTTCCACTCTGTAACAGCACGTCTTTTCAGACCTTATTCAGTCTCAACTCTGTCTTTCATACAATAGCCTGCAATATATCTATATGGTCATTGTGTCACCATGTGGATGATGAGGGAAAAATATAAAGTTGAAGTGTGGCTGTCTGTCATACTTGTACAATGTTATCTTCCTTTCTACTACTTTAGATCCATGAAGTAGGCTGCATATATTCAATACACACATTGAGTGCATGACATACTGGGACATAAGGTGCACCATGTCATCCCTTCCTGTGCCGTTACTGCAATTTGCAACAAGTGGCCAGAGACAAGTGGAATATACCATGTTTTTTGTGATGCCAATGAGGATGATGATGAGGACATGCTTTTGCAGTCATTCACTGAACAGCTTAACTCACAGTAGTTGCAATGTTTTACCTAACTCTAGAAAATTACGTTTTCTTTTGCTATTAGTAACCTTACTGCAATGCCTGTTAACCATAACAGATACATATGAAATGTACATGGTATATAATGTTCGAGCACAGTTTCTGTTACTCATTACGTTACCATTCTGTTACACACAGTGAATTTGCAGTTGGAAATATCACTGCCCTTCATAGATGTACGGATTATTAGTTTAGTAGTATTTCAGATAATTTTGTCATCATGCTGGACTGCTGAAGTTAATACATGTTTTAGCATAATACTTTTTTGACCATTTTTAGGTCTTTCTTAGGTTGATAAGTGTCTGCTTCTGTCGACTTTTGTCAGTTGACATATGAATGGTTTGCATTGCAGTTCTGTGTAACATGACATTACCAGAATGATTAAACATATGTTTTTATTGATGATAACAAATTAAAAATTTAAACTAAGCATCTGTGTTTCATTATGACAAACAATGAATACTAACACTTTTATTTGCTTTGTATAGTCAAACTATGTCTAATCATAAACCCACAACAGGGTGTGCAGTTCTTTGGGATTACAATACAGAACAGTGGTGATTTCACGCAGCAGTCCACGGTCAGAATGTATGCACACTGCCAGGGGTGTTATCAGTGACCACTGACTGTATTCACACATATACTCATAGCTCACACATTTATAGTCACCCTCATAAGTGCAAGCCACTGTCAGTAGCTTGTACTCATCAATGCACACTGTTTGTGGTTGTGACTGTGAGTCATGAGTGCGACTGTGTAAACTGGCACAATAGGGATGGCTGCAAAACAATGGTCACAGACACTGGTACCGGGTCTTGGTGTTCCTGATCTTGTGGATGGGTGGTGTATGGACAGTACAATCATCTGTTTGACAACTCAGACACTCTTCCTGACTGCCTGGCTCTATCACACAGTAAAAAACATGATGTGGATGTCTTTCCTGCTTTGAGAGAGTAATATTGTCACATGCAAGACTGTTTTTTGCATCATCACAAAACAAGGGCACTTCAGCATCTTTTCACTGTGTCCCCCTCATCACTATCCATGATGTCTGCAGACATTGAAGAATGGTGAGGTGCTGCCCCTCCACCATACCTTGCACCGATTTCATCATCACCATTTAATTATTGAAATTAGGCATGCGTACGACCTGAGTAACATCTCTCAGTAAAAAAGTTAACATTAACAACATTTTAAATGTAACCTATGTACATTACAAAGGAATCTGGGTTCACTTAACAGATTTACTGCAGTGGGGTGCCATTGGACACCTGTGTGCATGTGCTAAAGTAATCTAATTGGGTGCTTACAGCAATGACGTGAAGCTCAGTCAACACAACAATCAGGATAAAAGGTTCAAATAACAGTAATATCAAGACATAATACAAAATGTGAGAGTCTGTAGTTTATTCTGCATATGCGTACATCGCAGTACTTTAGCTGTGCTTGAATCTTGAAACATTTTTCTGTAGCAATTCCTCCTTGGTGGGGAGCTTGATTGAAGTGGAAGTTCTGGTACCCGTAATTTGGATATATCGGTCAGTGTTCTGTCATGCATATGAACATCGTTGAGCAACTGTGGCACATAGGTGTATGTCTTGTGCTCTTTGACCAGATTAATGACCCATTGACGCGTCATCTTAGAGAATGTGAATTTATGTCGTGGCTGACCCTTGTTTTTACTTTTCTTTATCAATGCCTGTGAGAGATTTTGATTCTCAGTATAGTCAAGCATGGCTATTTGTGTTCTTGCAGTGATACCCAAAGTGTTGTCTTTTAGGGCAATATTTGTTGAGTGGTGAATTGAACACTTCAAGGATACCCGTGTGACAGAACTGCGTTATTTTTTCCAAGTTGTTGAGTAGACGTGGTTCCATCACCACCATTGTGAGTGCTTCGTAGGCTGGTTCTCCCTTTCTAAGCCACTCCGTATTTCTTCTCTCCTCAGTTGTGATCGGTCCATGCTCACACTGTCTGAACTCTAGTGCAGTATCCCAAGAATGTGCATTGGCAGTATGTTCGAGTACTGACACCCACTTCTCTCTCATGATGGTGCTGTTCTGATTGCATGTGTTAGCTGTCCACCAGAATTGGTTTAGAGTGCAACGAATCCAGCCAGTGAGCTTCTCACACTTTTTTTGCTTGGACTGCACTGTCAGCTTATTGACAATCAGTTTGACTATGTGACAGATATTGTACTGATGTCTGACGCCAGGAAAAGTTATTCACTTTCCCATTAGACACGCTATCTGTGGGTGCCTATCAGTTGCAACAGTATGTGCATGGAGTCCAGCATTCCACAGGCAACTCATGCAGCATGTAAATGCTTCCTTTTCCATACAATTAAAGTTTGGAACTTCCGATACCCAGACCAGTGATGACTCCAAAATCAAATTTGTCTTTATGTCCATTAGGGTGTTAGTACAGTACTGAGCACTATGGCCTGGGGAGTCACATCTTCTGTCCCCAATAGCAGTAAGTCCTTCATCTTTCATTTGATCCCAGTTTTTTTTCCATAAATTGAACTGTGTTCTGTTAACCACTGGAAATAGGTGCCTTTTTTGAATGTTATTATATTGAGTATCTCCAAGAAATGAGGTTCCAAGGAAAGAAAAGAACTGCAAAATTCTGGCATAGATATTGCCACTGAACAATATACAGGCAGACAGCAAAAGGTTGCCAGCACCCATTATATTCACCAAAGGCTGTGAACGCCAAGTGAATGAGTGATTATTGGGGCAGCAAAAGCTAGCCACAAACATACTACCCCACAGGAAGCTGTCAGCTAGCATCAAACATAGGCTGCACACGTGGCAAACTATCATGCTGAGGAAGGATAGTAAGCAACTATGGAAAACAATATACTTTGGCTGTGTGGCAATTCTGTTTCCACAATGTATTGAGTCTCTTCATTATCTTCCTTATCCATTTCAGAATCACTGTCAGTGTCACTGTAAGGCACAAACAAAGAATGGGTAGTGTCATGCTCAGTCTGGTCATTTGATGACAACATGGACAGATCATCTTCATGAATGGTGACATTAACATGTGTCTGTTTCAGCAGAGTGGATGTGCATGCAGATGGAAGAAGATGAATTGCAGGAACGGAATTATCCATGTTGTTGACAGTATGGGAGACAACATTGCTTGTCAATGGTTTGTCACTTACTCATGGTTCCTCCAAGTAAGACTTTGATTTTGAATAGTACGTGTGGTCCTTGAAAACTAATTCGGTGGTCTCGGGCCATTGACATGAGAAGTCACATATCTCCACACTGCACTGCATGGCTATGGTGTTACATTGTGTGTCACGCTGAAGGCCATAACATGAATGTGTCTCAAAGGTTGTTTGTTGGGACTTCTGCACCTGAAATGTTGTAAGAAAACATGTCAGGCAAACGATGAAGTACAGTACCCAGCTACAAACTTGTCAGTTAAAACACATAACATGTATACCAGTTTACCACTGAGAAGAGACAGAGTAAGGATAATATAACTTACATTCAATGTATCGATGTTGTGATCTAGGAGGTATTAATCCACCCCCTGCAGGACATGTGTTTACCGAGCATTAATCCAAGCATAGGGGTGGTAGGAATCACGAGTTGAAGACAAGTGACTTCAACCACCCAGGTGTGGATTAATGCTCAATAAACCCATACCCTGGAGTGAGTTAATCCACTTATAACGTGCAATGTTATGATTTTCCATAATTAAATAGTAAAATAAAGCCCTGTGAACATGCAACTGTGGGTAAATCAGGGATTAATCAATGGTCAGGTGACCTGTTTGGATGCATCAGAAGACAGTATTTTAAGAACCCATGTTATTACAGGAATTTTAAAAACTGTAAACAACATATTTAGCACACTGCTACCTGTAGATTGAAAGCAAAGAAGAGTATGCTAACTGTTGCAAATGCTGTAATATGCAGGAATCAGATGGGTGTTGTGAATGAGATCCACTTTAGTGGCTGGTGTGTTGTTGAACTCAAGGGTAAACAGGGTGGAGAATACTCCATTTTGTTAAGATTACATAAATGACATGTGACAGGAATATGCACAGGTGTTGTAAACAGACCACTGTATCAGTGGATTGCTTATGTACAAGGAAATTATATAAGGAATCCTTACAATTGCACAAAAAGGGGTTATATTGTTAGTGGTGAAATAGTTTTAAATATGTCACTGCATCTCACACATACAGTGTAGTTAGATGCATACGCCAGTAAAGGAGACGTCCTCATCGATACACAGTCATGGTTGAGCAATGCACATGTACACATGCGCGCGCACACACACACACACACACACACACACACACTGAGCGATACAGGCACAAACACGCACACAGCACCATGCCAATAAGAACAATGAGGACCTGAACCTCATTCTGACATGCCGCAGAAATGCCAACCACAAGTGTGTATTAGGACATGGCAAGAGGACACAACAACAACACAAACAACATAAAACAAACAGAAGGACACAGGCAACACACATACAGAAACACACACAGACACATACACAGATGTACACACAGGCAGCGGCACAGACACTCACACAAACCCACACACACACACACAGTCACATAAACAAAGTAAAACACACAGGCAAGGACAAAAGCACACACGACGGCATCGATACAAAAACCAACATACAGTACATACACGGGGAAGTCATGCAGTGGATGTCCTATACCTGGATTTCAGTGAGGTGTTTCATTCAGTGCCACATGGGGGAATTTGAAATCAGCATGCATATAAGTTAAATGCATGATTATAGTAAAATAAAAAAGAAGTAAAAACCAAACTGCAGAAAAGATAGCCATCTCAATTAAGAAGGGGTATACAACCTTTTTTAGCTACATTAGGGAGCAAAGACACGCAAACGGAGGAATAATGATGGTTACTATAGGGGAAGGGAGTTGGGCAGAGAGCAACAGTGAAAAGGTATAGATAGTGAACCAATGGCTGTGCTCAGTAGTCACAAAAGAAGAAGAGTGGGAAGTACCTAAATCAAATAATAGCAGCACTCTGTGCCGGGGGAGGGGGGTCAGTACCAATCAATCCACAGAAGAATAGGTCCTGATAGACAAAGCAATAGTGCCTGACGGGATTCACCACAGAATTAGAACTGAACTTAATGGATACCGATAGATACCACTGACCACTTTCTTTAAGAAATCATGTGAGGATGGTGTGTTACCTGAGTACTGGAGGAAGGTATATGTGATCCCCCTTGACCAAACTGGGAGAAAGGCAGAGGCAGGAAAGTACAGACCTGTTAGTTTCCCATCACTGGTAGGGAAAATGATGGCAACACTTCTGAAAGAAAGAATTGTGGACTAACTATAGAGCAGCAGGTAACAGTACCCAAGCAGCAAGTCATTTTACACCATACCACTAACAAGATTAATGAACAAGTAATCCATCCTGGGAGTGGGTCCCAATGCAGCATGGATTCACAGCGGGAAGGTCATGTCAGACAAATGCGATACATTTCTTTCACTGGGTGACCAAAGTAGTAGACCAAGGAGGAGATGTACATGCGGCCTACTTATACTTTTGCAAGTCATTTACCACTCAGAAGATTAATAAACAAGTAGGCCAGCCTGGGAGTGTGTCCCATGGTGGTAACTGGGGTAAGAATTTGGCTTGACAACAGGACGCAGAGGGTATTAGTATACGGAACAAACTCTGGATAAAAGCGAGTTACTACTGGGATACCGCAGGATTCATGACTGGGACTGGTCCTGTTTAATGTCTGCGTGGGAGACAATGCTAAGGGGCTGTAAGGAAATGTATGCTTATTTGCAGATGACACAAAGATCTGTTACTGGGTTGATACACAAATTGCGGTGGGAAGGATGAGAAGGGACTCTCCAAAGTAGGAGCAATGGTAGAGTATGGTAGCTTATTCTCAATGCAAAGATTTTCAAAGTCATGAACCTAGGAACATACCTCTCAACTGTCCCTGATTTTCAGGGACGTCCCTGATTTTGCCTCAAAACTTTACTCTGTCCCTCCTAAAAATTGTGTTTCCGTGACCAAACAGTGGGGGTTATAAGCACAAACTAATGTTAAACATTAAAGTTACAGACTTGTTCTTCTTTAGAAAATGCATTTTACACTAAGCCCTTTATTCTACCAGCTTCCTGAGTGGATTTCTCCAATTTTGAATAAATGTCCCTGATTTTGGTCCTTTGTCCCTGATTTTTTTAAGCCTTGTCCCTGATTTATGAGGCAGGAGGTTGAGAGGTATGCCTAGGAAACAAAAACAAAGGGCAACAATACCCAAGGGGGGAGGGGGTTATAACAGCTGCAGAAATGGAAAGAGACATGGGTGTACTCATCTGGAGGACAGCATGCCTTTCTGGGAACCCCATCTCCACAAGGACATAGACAGGATGGAGGCAGTTCAAATGAGGGCAATCAAAATGGTGCAGGGTATGCAGAAGAAGCCATACAAAGATAGACTAAAAGAGAGTAATATGTATACCCTACAGGAACCAGCAACAGTGTGGACACCCATGTTGTGGGGGTAAGGCAATGATAAATGATGTATGGTTACTGGGACAGCAGTAGAAAACATGGCAGCTGCAATTCAATGCCGGGAAAAGCACATTAATGCACTCATGGAGGATGAATTTATTTATTTATTCAATTTTGGTGACCGGGTAGGCTCGCTGAGCCATGGAGGTCACTTTTTCAGGGGTGACCTGGGTTAAGTCACAGAGGTAAGGCATACATAGTGGTTTTCAAGATGATAGCACAGTACATGTTTTAAGGCATACATAGTGGTTTATAAGATAATAGCACAGTACATGTTTTTAGATATTGCAATAGAAGTACACGACAAAGATAAGTTCTCAGTGAGCAATACAAGTTTTGTACAGTTGTTGACAATAGGGGGTCCAGAGGTTAGCTCAGGCATTGTAGCAGGAGCAGATGCTGGCATCTAGCAAGTGGGCCTTGAGCCTGGTTTGGAAAGTTTTGAGGGAGGGGGCTTCCTGTACAGAGGGTGGGAGTTTGTTCCATAGCAGACGGGCAGAGGAGCTAAAGGACTTGCCACCCACCTTGGTCATCACCTTAGGTTTTTCAAGGAGGATTCCTCCTGTTGTACGGAGGTTCCGCCTGGAGTTTTTGGGGATTAGGAGCCCTGTGAGGCTGGTGGGGGTGGAGGTGGAGCGAAAGAACTTGTACACATGACAGAGCAAGGGGTACTGAAGACAAGAGTCAAGGGTTGGCCAATTTAGGAGTGCCAAGGCATCACAGTGATGACGTCTGGCGTGAGACTGTGTGGCAAAGCAAGCCACCTTGTTGTAGAGCACGTGCAGTTTGTTAAGCTCAAGTTTAGCCATGCCCTGCATAACTGGAGCAGCGTAGGTCAGGGTGGGGAGGAGGATGCTTGTGGCAATGATTATCCTGGCCTCAGGGATCAGCTGGTCTTTTAGGCGGTAGAGTATTCCTAGTTTGCAGTGGATGGTTTTCGTTACCTGGTCAATGTGCTTCTTTAGGGTGAGGCCCTGGTCTAATGTTAGACCTAGGTATTTTAGGGAGCCCACCACTTCGAGGCAGTTGTCAGAGACAGAGGTGAGTGGGAGTAAATGGGTTCTGTCTTGGCCTAGGGATCTTGGTCCAAACAGCATAGACTTAGTTTTGCCTGTGTTGAGGACCAGCTTGTTCTCTGTAAGCCAGGTCTCCAGCCTGGTGAAGTCAGCTTGGAGGTGAGGGACCAGGTCAGCCAGATTGTCCAGGGATTTTTATATGACAGCATCATCTGCATACTGGACAACTGAGCTACTACCGTAATGGCTACTTAGGTCTTTGGTGAACAGGGAGAAGAGGAAGGGGCCCAGTATACACCCTTGCAGTACCCCCTCTTTCAGGGGAAGTGGATCAGATATTATTCCTTTCCACTTAACTCTCTGGGTTTGACCAGAGAGGTAACTGTCAAACCATGTGAGAGAGTGGGGGTCTAGGCCTAGGCCTAGCCTGCCCAGTTTCAACAGCAGGAGTTTGTGGTTGACGAGGTCAAAGGCCTTGGATAAGTCAATGAAGACCGCCTCTGTTGGGATCCCATTGTCCATGGCTCCAAGTACATCTACCAAGAATTTTATCAGGGCAGTGTCAATTCCATGGTTAAGTCTTAAGCCATGTTGGGAGGAGGCTAGTAGCTGGTGAGTCTCCAGGTAGTCTCGGATTTGCCCATAGACTAACCATTCTGAATTTTGTGCTAGGGTGCAGAGCAAGGAGATTGGCCTGTAGTTGCCAGTGGGTTCCCTTGGGCCCTCCTTGTGGATGGAAACCATGGAGACCTGCTTCCACATGTCAGGAACAACTCCTTCGAGTAAGGATCTAGTTGTGAGCCAGATTAGGGGTCTGGAGATGGCTGGTGCTGCGGCCCTTAGCAGCCTTGGGTTGATCCTGTCAGGGCCACCAGATCCTTTGCTTTTTATGGACTTAAGGAGGAGGAGAACCTCCTTTGCCTTGACCAGTCACAGATGGAATGGAGACCAGTTGAGAAAGGGGGTTTCAGATGTTCTGGGCTCAGTGTTTATAGGGGGTAGTCCAGTCTTGTAGACATCCAGGTTGGTGAAGTGTCGATTAAGGGAGGAGGCAATTTTGTGGCTGTAGCTTAGTAACTGGCCATTGACCTCAATAGGACCTGGTTGGGATTTGCCATTGCCCTTAATAAGTTCGTTTCTGTGGCACCAGAATAACCTAGGGTGCCTAGGTTGGTTTGCTGGAGATGCTTGACATACTCCCTTTTAGCAAGCTTGGTGGCTCACTTGCATTGGTTCCTGAGGGTCCTGTAAGTCACAAGGTCAGCTGGGAGTGCAGAATGCTTGTATTTTTTCCAGGCCTTGTTGCAGCACACCATCAGAGTCTTGAGTTCTGGGGTGATCCACTTATAGCAGCTACCTTTAGCTTGTACTTTTTTCAATGGAGCGAAGAGGTTGACTGCTGACGTGAATGAGTTCTGGAAGTAGTCCAGTGCCTCATCCAGTGTTGGGAGGAGTCTTATGGGGCTCCAGTCAAGGTTTCTGAGATACTCATTAAAGTGGTCAGCTAGGAATTTGGAGTAGTCATGCGTTGTGAGTATTCTAGGGGGAATCTTAAGTGATCTGTTCTTCCAAGTGCAGTAGATTGGGGAGTGGTCACTCAGAGCATCAGCCATGGTACCAGCCATCTGTATGTTGGATGGGTCAGACACCAGAGCCCAATCTAGGGTGGAGTGGCTCCTTGTTTTGTAATTTAACCTAGCTGCATCTGTTATGACTTGCTCGAGGTTGGCGTCTTGAAGCAGGGCCTTGAGAGCCATATTCAAGTTATGGGCCCAGTTAAGGTTAAAGTCCCCTAGGATCAGGAGTTCAATTGAGACCTCATCTGCTAGGGCTTTAATGAGAGACTCAAGGGATTGGAGAGCGAGCTTGGGAAGGTTGTATATGCACCCAATGGTAAGGTACTTTGAAAGGCCAAGGGTGATCCATATTAAAATCGATTCGTCATCGGTACGGTCTCCATGCTGCAGACAGATGAGTGATGCATCTAGAGTGTCTTTAGCATATATAAGTACCCCTCCCCCTCTTTTGAAATCCCTGTCATTGCAGAAGGTGTTATACCCCATGGCAGCAACCTCATGCGTAAGGGTTTGGGCCTTTAGCCAGGTCTCAGAAACAGCATGGATGTCCAGCTTGTAGAGATCCAACCAAGCTTGAACTTAACTTGGGGCAGAGGCTGCAGACATTCATATGTGCAATCATTAGTCCCTTGAAGGATGTCCAATGGGGATTGTGAGGGGAGGATATTGAGAGATTTGCAACTGGGGTACCTGGGTTAGGCTCTATATCACCTGCTAGGAGCAGCAGTGCAGCTAGGAGGCAGAGTAGTTTGGGGCTGGTAAAAACCAGGGTGGTACATAATGCTGCAACCTGTCAGAAGAAGGAACTAGGACTTATAATATATGATGACCTTATGGTGTGGACCCAGTGCAGCAAGGCAGTTGGTAAAGCTAGAATGAGGGAAGTGTGCATAGGGATCGGGATAACCAGCAGAAGTAGGGTGGTGCTGATGACCACTCTACAGTTCCATGTTGAGGCCATCCATGTAGTACGGGGACAGTTCTCTTGGCCCCATGTACTAAAATTGATAAATGGCGTGTGAAGAGTGCAAAGAAGGGCCACTAAAATGGTGCATAGGTTATGTGGGATACCATATGAGGAGAGGTTGGAGGAACTAGATTTGTATCCCCGGACAAAATAAGAGAGAGAAGAGACATGATCAGAACCTTGAAGTACGTGAAAGGGGTAAACAAACTGGGGGACGGCTTCTTTTCACCCAAGGTAGATACAGCAGCTTGGGTACCTGGAGTGAAGGGAGAGGGGTGAATACTTAGGTCAACATTTGGAATAATTACTTCATGGAGACAGTGGTTGATTCCCTATACGCACTGCCGGAGGAGTTGCTGAGGGCCAGTACAGTGGAGGATTTCTAGAAGGACGGGGACAAAGACAAGGGGTTGTCAAGAGGAGTAAGTGTGGAATCTTGTACTGGAGTGGTGAAGCAAGGTGAGAATGGGCAGACTAAATTGTCAAGTGCTGTCCTTTTGTGCCATCACATGTCTATGAATGTATATGACCAGACCAGAAACGTATATTACTTTGTGTTACAGCACTGTTATTGTTAAATCATGACTTGCTGTAATTGTTTTTTGATATGGAACTTTGCATGACAAAACAAAATAGATTCTTACATTCATAGACATGTGACAGCAGAAAAGTAAATTCCACCACAGTCAAGTCTGAACACTCACCAACTGTACTTGCCCACACACTCCAAGAGTACACCATTTCTCCATGTTATAATCCCTTGTGTTTGTGCCAGGCCTTGTTAAAAACATCCACCGTACTGCCCCATAACACCTTCTCCACCAGTCCATTACATGGCTCAACCACTGTCTATGCACAGTCAGACTTCATAACATTGCCCCTAAACATACACCCCTCCACCTTTATTTGATTACCCGTACTTCTTGTATGTACATTTGCTGAAATGAATATACCCACCCACGACTTGTTGATCACATTCACATAACCTAAGGTTTCTTTGGCACTTCACAGCACCATTACAGATTACGGATTCATACCATTCCATAACTATTACATAGATAAATAGAAATGTGATTGCAGAAAAAGACCTCCAGGCCCACCTAGTCTGCCTAGTTGCCTACTTATCTGCTGTGACATGTCTTTCTACCCCATCCACCACATCACCCTCAACAGCCCTATGTGTCTGTCCCATGCTCTCTTGAACCTCTCCACTGTTGTCTCAGCAAACAACACCTCAGGAAGACTATTCCAGTTATCCACCACCCTCTCGGTGAAATAGTACTTCCTAATGTTCACCTTGAAGTGTCCACCCAAAATCTGCAACCCATGCCCCTTAGTCCTCTGATTTTCTTTCAGCTGGAAGATGCTTTCCACTGGCACTTGGTTTATACCTTTTAGGTACTTGAAGGTCTCAGTCATGTCCCCCCTTTCCCTCCTCTGCTCCAGGGAGTACATGTTCAATTCCCTTAACCTTACCACGTAGGCTAGGAGGCTGAGCCCCTTTACCATCTTCATTGCCCTCCTCTGAACCCACTCCAGCCTCCACACATCCTTTCTGAGATATGGTCTCTAGAACTGTACCCCATATTCCAGATGCGGCATCACCAGATGGGTGTATAAGTGTGCTATGACCTCCTTCCTCCTACAAGTAATACCTCTACCGATGCAGTACAGCATTCTGCTGCCTGTTGCCACTGCTCTCTCACAGTGCTTTGCCACCTTCAGGTTTATTGATATAGTGATGCCCCCTTCAAGGCCATCCGCAATGTCCCCTATGAATAGATTGAACAGTACTGGCCCCAATACTGACCCCTGAAGGACCCCACTGGTGATCATGACCTCCTCTGATGCCACCCCGTTTACAATGGCTCTCTGTCTCCTGCCCCCCAGCCAGTTTCTCACCTATCAAACCACTGTCTCCCCCAGCCCCAGGCGTATCAGCTTGTACAGGAGTTTCCTGTGTGGCACAGAGTCAAATGCCTTCACGAATTCTAGATACACTATGTCCATCGCCCCCCCAATCCACTTCCTTGGTGACCCAGTCAAAGAACTCAATCAAGTTCATTTGGCAGGATCTAACCCTTGTAAAGCCATGTTGCATTGGATTCATCAGGCCACTTACCTCTAGGTAACTGGTACTCCTGTTTTTCAAAAGCTTCTCTATGAGCTTGCCCACCACAGATGTCAAGCTCACGGGCCGGTAATCCCCATGCAGGGGGACCACAGTAACCTGCTTTCAGTCATCATGGAACCACTATGGACTCAAAGGACCAGGTGAAGACTGCAGTCAAGGGTGCTGCCAGTATATCCTTTAGTTCCCTCAACACCCTGGGGTGCACAGCATCTGTCCTCATCACCCTGTCCACCTTCAGGCAGTGTAGTTCTTCTAGAGTCTTCCCCACCTGGAATGGGCTCGTATCCACTCCCACCCCCACTGACCTGGCTTCTCCACCACCACCATCCACCCCTTCAGCTTCAATAGTGAACACCGAGCAAAAATATCTGTCTAGCAGTTCTGCTTGCTCCTGTCCCCTTGTATCAGCTCATCATCACTTGCTCTTAGTCAGAGTATTCCCTGCCTAGATTCCTAGTCTCACTGACATACCTAAAAAAGATTTGTCCCTTTTTTTGACCATGCTACCTATGTTCTCCTCTGTCCATGCCTTCACCCTCCTTACTTCTACCTCTGCTTCTTTCTGGCTTACCTGGTACCTTTCCCAGTCCTCCTCTGTTTGTGTTACCTTGAAGTATCAAAAAGCCCTTCTCTTTCCCTTACCTTTTCTGCTACAGCACCATTAAACCACAGGGGTCTTCTCCTACTCTTATTATTATCATCTGGAAGGACTTTCTCTCCAGGGCTGCTGCATCTGAGCTGCTGAATTCTGCCCTACCCTCCAGAGACCACTGGGGAGCTTCTCAAGATGACTGACATGCTTTTCTCTTACCTTGGAGCTCCAAATTTGAAAAAGCCACTCCGAGCCAATTGGTCCCCGCATCCTGTGATGCTCCTGGCCACTGGACTTATAACTAGGACTGAATCCTCGCCTTGGCTAGAATCTCTGGGCTGTGGAAACGTTGGCCCACTGCCGAGGGTATCCTCCCCCTCCCACGGACCGAACCCAACACTCTTCACCTCGGGGTTGAGGCGCTAGCTCTTGTGGACCTCCCCCGAAGTCTGCAACTGAACTTGCAACACAGAATCTCCGATCAGGTAATCCAGAGATGGTAAAAGAGCCGCTTACTGTCTGGAAGGACTTTCTCTCCAGGGCTGCTGCATCTGAGCTGCTGAAATTTCCCGCCCACACACCCCGTTCCCTCCTCCTGTTAAATGGTCCCAATCCCCGCCCACTAACTCATTTGTCCAATCCTGCCTAAGACAGCCCCTTAATGCTAATATGATCAGCCTGTCATATTTCCTTTTAATCCTCTATACTCCCTCACCCCTGTAAGCCTGATGTGCTGATTACTCCAACTGTTGTATAATTGTCTCTGCTAATTTCAAGTGCCTTAATTACTGCTGTCTTGCAAGCTACGTATACCTAGCCTGGAATACCTGCTATAGAATAACCTAACTTGCTAATAACCAGACCTATTAATCTCTCTGGCGGTAGAGGTACAGCTGATATCCTCCTGACATATTCATACTCATATTGTTTACAGGTCTCAAACTGTATTGTTATGCTGGTGCTCGCTGTTTTGAATTATTCCCCCTTTAATGTAACTCCACTCCATTATAGCCTCTAGCAATATGTGGACAGTCTTGGCTGCTCCTATTCTCCTTCCCTACCTATCTGACCCAGTCCTTTCCTGAGTCTGGAGTCCCCTCTCAGATTTGCAAATATATGGAGCTTGACACTCTTGGCTGCTTCCGCATACATAGCTCCAGTACTGGGGACTGACCAACTCTTCCTCTGGTGCCATCCCTCCCCAGAACCGGGCTGGAATATCATTCGCCCCCTCCGACCCCTCGATCCTTGTGAGGAGGGGTTCAACAAGCTAGGCCTACTCATGCACGGACTATCCCTGAAGGGTAGCTATTATAATTTATTTTTCTACTTCAGCATGTACGACCAATGGAGGCTCCTCCACATCCCCGCTAAAATTATTGGCTACCTTGCCAGGCTTAAGCTGGCACTAGGAGGGGACATTGAACTAAACCCTGGTCCCCACTCCCCTAATCTCACTCTCAGTGATTCTACCAACCCCCTCTGGGCCAACACAAGAGGACTCAAGCTGGTGCACATGAACATCAGTAGCTTAAAGCACAAAGTCCATGACCTTGAGGTATGGACAGCACTGTATAAACCTGACGTACTAGCTGTGACTGAAACCTGGCTCAAGCCACAGATCCTACCTCATGAAGTGGACCTAGTAGGCTATCATGCCTTTAGAAAGGATAGAGCTGGGAAAAAAGGTGGTGGGGTTCTCATCTATGTCAGCACTGCCTTGCACACTTCGCAGTTTGATCACCCTACTCTTTGTGGATCGGTAAGTGAGATCATATTCTTTAAAGTGCTCCTCGGAGACACCAAGCCCCTGTACATAGGGTGTGCCTACCTCCCGCCCCAATCGGCTGCCTCCTCCCTAGAATCCCTAACCCATGCCCTGGTTGAGCACCCCCTGGGGGAGACCATCCTCCTTGGGGATTTCAATCTAAACTGGCTTGCCCTGGGGACTTCCACTACCAAGAATCCTATACTGGACTCCTCATTAACCCAAGTCATCGGTCTGCCTACTAGACATAATGCTAAGTTTGGCAATCATTCCCTACTCGACTGGACACTAGTCTCCTGCCCAGACCACATACTGACAGCTGGGATCATGGCAGACTGTCTGAGTGACCACTCACCAATTTTCTGTACCTGGTCCAACAAGCCCCCTAAAATTGCTGCTAGGGTAATAGAAGCCAGGAACTTTAGCAGGCTCATACCAGCAGACCTCTGCTCAGACTTGCGGACCATTGACAGGGATCCTATTGTCTCCCTCCTCTCACTTGATGAGGTGCTTGACTACTTCACCAATTCATTCCTGTCCATGGCCAATCTGCATGCCCCGCAAAAGAAGCTCAGGGTACAGGGCAAGTGCCACAAATGGCTGAGCCCAAGCCTCAAGCAAATTATGCTACTCTGTGACAGGGCCTGGGGACTCTACAAATCCTTAGGCAGTATATCTGACTGGAAGAAATATAGGGAATTGAGGAATCAATGCAAAAAAACTTCCAAACAGGCCAAGTCCAAGTACCTGCTAGATCTCCAAACTAGTCACTTATGTGACCCTAAGAAATTCTGGGGTCACATTAACACCCTTCTTAAGGGTACCACTAATGCACAAGAAGGTGCACTCCTGGTTGGGGATACCTTGACCTCTGATCCCTCCACAGTAGCTGAAGCCTTCTGTGCCTCCTTCTCCAATCCCAGTCGACTCTCTCCCCCATCCTCTCTGGGACTCCCTATAACACCAGTACGGACTGGGCACTTCCTCTGCCCCAGTTCCACCTGAAACTGGTCGAACCATCTGCTGTACTTCCTCTTTTACTCAAAATAAACCCTAACTCCTCCCCGGGACATGACCTGCTGTGAACCTCGGCTGCTGAGGGCTGCTGCCCCTGCTATCGCCTACTCTGTCACCCTGCTCATCAACAGGTCCCTCCTCGAAGGAACAGTCCCAAGTTAATGGAAGGTATCGACTATTGTCCCTGTTCACAAAAAAGGACCCAGGGACAAAGTGGGGAACTATAGGCCTATCTCCCTACTTAGCCCTCTCGAGAAAGTGCAGGACAGACTGGTATACAATCAACTGCAGGATTACCTCAAGCAGTACCTACTCCTTGCCGACATAGAACATGGCTTTAGGAAAGGTCATGGCACTGATACTGCCCTTATCCCGCTCACATCAGACATCCTCAAGACCATGGACCAGGGCTCCCCAATGGGGGCTCTATTCATTGACCTGTCCAAGGCCTTCGACCTCGTCAGCCACAAACTTCTCCTTTCCAAACTCCTCTGACTAGGACTGGATGCACACTCACTTTCTTGGTTCGAGAGCTACCTGATCAATAGAACCCAAAAAGTCAGTTGGAAAGGAACACAATCCGGCACTAGACCTGTGGTCTCTGGGGTACCCCAGGGCTTGATCCTGGGTCCCCTGTTATTCTCACTTTTTCTCAACAAAATTGAGGGGGTCTGTGGGCTGAGCAACCTCATCCTATATGCAGATGACACTGTTGTCTACTGCAGTGACCCGCTTCCCAGTGTCATCTCCGCCAAACTGCAGGCCTGTCTCTCAGCTCTCGAGGCCTGGTTCACCTCCAATTCTCTAGTGCTGAATGAAGAAAAAACTAAGGCTGTTCTGTTTGGGACTAGACGCCTGGGCACTGACAGAAGTGAGCTACTCCAGCACAACACAGCCCAAGGGAGGAGAGTAGAGGACATAGACAGGATCAAGTACCTTGGGATCCTCCTTGACCAGGAGCTGACCTACAAACCCCACATTGACTCCTTAACAAGATCCATCCACCAGAGGCTTGGTCTCCTCTACCGGCTGGGCAACTCTCTCTCTGGCGAGGCGTGACGCGCCATAGCCAACTGCAACCTTCTCCCTTCCATCCTTTATGGTGTCCCCCTGCTACAGTTCCTCCGTGAGAAGGAGCTCAGCAAACTTTCTGTGCTCTATCACAGGGTGGCTCGCTTTGCAAAAAACTCCTCCCCCAGGAGGCATCACTGCGAGGTCCTCGCGGACTTAAACTGGCCCACCTTACAGCACAAGTTGGCCTATTTCCCTGTTTGCCTGGCCTTTATATTCGCCTCCTTCGGCCCTCCTCCACACCTGAGTGGGCTGCTCATTCCAAAAGTCCAGTGCCTAACCTTGCAATTCTCGGCAAGTTGTTCCCTTGACACCCCTCGTGTTCACACTAATCAAGGCAAGCGCTCCTTCCAGGATGCTGCTCCCTACTTATGGAATGCCCTCCCAGCAAGACTGGTGGACAAGCCTACTCTCCTAGGGTTTAAGTCAGGCCTCAAAATGTATCTTCTGGAACTTAGTCTCTGTGGTTGTAATCGCTAGCTCCCTGCCTGGGCCAATTGTCATGCTATCACCAACTTAGCCACACCTACTTACCCCATGAATCTCTTATGCAAAATTGTTAAATGTACTGTGCACCTGTTTAATACTTGTGAGCCTTGTGATGCCTGCTGTCTCTGTGCTAAACATTTGATACCAATTTCCCAATATGTATCAGCTGTAATTACTGTATATTGATACTTTTGTATGTATTTACTGTAACTAACTCTGGGTCGCCCCTGAAAAAGGGATCTCTGGTCTCAGTGGGCTTACCCGGTTACCAAAATCTAAATAAATAAATAAATTTACTTCTTGGCACATAGTTCTGTGGCCCCCACAACAGCCTCTTTTATGCTCTCCCACATGACCTTCACCTATGTTAAATCCTCCACCCCCTCTAGTGCCCTTCTCACATACTCCCCCATTTTCCTGAAATCTGTTCTCCTAAAATCAAGCAACTTTACCTTGGTCCATGAACATCAGCAGCTTTCCATATTGTAAACCAAAAGGTGCTGTGGTCACTCGTACCAAGCTCTTCCCCACAGACACATCTCCTACCCTGTCCTCATCTGTCAGGACCAGATCGAGAAATGCTCACTCACTGGTTGGTTCCCTGATCACCTGCATTAGGAGGCCTCTTTGCAGGGAGTCTACTATTTCCCTGTTACTGGCGGATGATGCCGATAGGGTGTCCCAGTCTACATCTGGTAGATTCAGGACTCCCATCAGCACCAACTCACCTTTAGCAGGCACACTCAAGATTTCATCTGTCATGTTTTTATACACATATTCATGTTGTGTTGTGGGCCTGTAAATCATCCCGGTATGCACCATCTCCCCTTTTCCCATGGCCAATGAGACCCATAGGCCCTTAGACTTCCCCCACTTACCCTGTAATTCTGTCACCCTGATACCCTACTTTACATAGCATGTGACACCCCCCTCTCCTGTCCTCCCTGTCCATCCTAAAAAGCATCTAACCTGGTATCTCCATGTCCCATCCCTGATCCCGATGGCACCAAATCTCAGTTACCCCCACAATGTCAAGGCTTTCTTCAGCCATTACTGCTGCTAGATCTGGGATCTTATTACTCAGACTTCTGGCGTTTGCACACATGACCCTCCAAACCCCTACTCCCTGTTCCTCTTTCCCTGCTTCCTACACCCTCTTCATTTCTTTCACTCAATCTGTTTGCCTTTTTTGGGGGGGCTTCTGGCCCCCCTCGCCATGTGCCATCCAGCTGAAACTTCCCCATGACCACCCTGACCCCACCAATTCAGTTGAAATGGTATTGCTTCTCAATATAATCTTCAAGCTTACATTTGAGCACTGTCTTTCCTTCCCCATTTAAATGCAGCATGTCCAGGATATAGAGGCTTTTGTCCCTCCACATTGTTACCCAATCTCCTACTACTCCATATCACCTTTGAGCACACCATCCTATTAGCAAATTGTTAAATTCCTCGATTTTTGGCTTCATCACTATACTGGCCCTTACTACTGGCAGCACATCAGAGAATCTTGGTGAGATACAACTTCATATACCAATAATTCATAACTGACTTCAGGACATTGCCTTCATAGTCAGCAGTGGAGAAAGTGCAGTTAGTGCCTCACAATGTTGAAAAATAGAGGGCACAGTACCTTCACATAACCGGCTACATTTCACTTTGTCTGCATCTGTCAATGACCCAATAAAATGAAATGTCACACATGCAACAAGTTAAAAAACACAGAAATATTTTTACATACATAGATACAAATAACTGTGGCTGCAGAAAAGGACCAGTAGGCCCACCTAGTCTGCCCACTTTTCCAGGTTATCTACTAGGACATGTGCTTCCCACCCCCTCACCCCAACTTCAAGAGTTCTTTGTGTCTGTCCCATGCTGTTTTTAACCTTCCCACTGTAGTTTCTCCAACCAACTCCTCAGGGTGCCTATTCAAATTATACACCAACCTCCCTGTGTTATACTGCTTCCTAATGTTATCCTTGAACTGTCCCCCCACAATCTGCAATCCATGGCCCCATCTCCTATGATTTACTTTCAGCTGGAAGATGCTTTACACTGGCCTGACACTTGGTTTATACCTTTTAGGTACTCGAAAGTCTCAATCATGTCCCCCCTTTCCCTCCTCTGCTCCAGGGAATACATGTTTAATTCCATGAACCTTTACTCATAGGATCAGTGGCTGAGCAGATTTACCATCTTCGTTGACATCCTCTGAACATGCTCCAGCATCCACACATCCTTTCAAATACATGGCCTCCAGAAGTGGAACACATATTCCAGATGTGGCATAAGCAGATGGGTGTATAAGGGTACTATGACCTCATTCCTCCTACTAGTAACCCCCCTCCCGATGAAGCACAGCATTCTGCTGTCTCTAGCCACTGCCATTTTGCAGTGGTATGACACCTTCAGGTCTCTCGATATGGTGATTTATTTATTTATTTTTATTTTACTTATTTATTTATTTAGAATATCGGAATTACAAATCTTTGAGTCATAGACTCATTTCCAGAGGCTCCACGTCAGTTACAAAGCAAGATACATTACAGCAGTTACAGTGTAGACATGTAAAGAGATATCGGAGGGTGATGTGGCCTATACAAAGAGTTAGCTAAGCAGTGTGGGGGGAAAACATAGTTACATAGGTACAAATATATTAGCAACTCAAAGGAGTGTGGCCTATACAAAAGGTTAGCTAAGCATGGTCCCTGTGACAGAGGGACTAATCATAGAAAAAGGAAAACGGTACAGTAAGGAGAGATCAGACTTTGCCAAAGCAATATTCAGAGGCAGTACGAATGCTTACAGGCTAGGGCTATCAGGTAACAGATAGCAGGGCTAGGGGCAGGTGCAGGAGCAGGTAGTGAGGAGTTGGTTTCTAAGGGCCACCTTGAAAGGACCTAATTTGGTGAGGGTAGTGACAGATGGTGGGAAGGCATTGTAGAAGGTGAGGACCCTGACCATAAAAGACCTCTGTGCTAGGGCTGTCTTGACCCTGGGGATCTGCATGAAGGTAGTGCTAGTACTGTGAGTGTTTGCTGGGTGCTCTTTGTTAGTAAGGGATGCTGCTAACTCCAGTGGTGTAAGCCCAAGGAGAGATTTCTTGACTGTGAGACAGGCCTGATACTTGAGCCTCTCGTTGATGTTGAGGATCTGCATTAGGGAGTAGAGGGTGCAAGTGTCATAGTCCATGCCACATCTGGCAGGAGCCTGCAGGCTTTGCTAAGGACTACTTTGATTTTCTTGAGAGCCATTGTGTCTGCTGTGCTGTAGATCAGGAGACCGTAGTCTATCAGGAACATGAAAGATGAGGTGATGGCTAGCTTCAACACTTCGGGGGGCAAGCAGTCCTTGTGGTGATAGAAGAGGCTGATGCGGGTGTTCACAGCAGATGTGAATGTGTGAATGTGGGTATGGAAGGTGAGGGAAGGGTCAAAGGTAACCCCTAGGTATTTGTAGGAGTAGACCTGTTCAAGGGGGTGGAATGAGCTGGAGACGATAAGGGGGGGTGCATTCTTTAGTTTGTTCTGATGGTTCATGAATAGTAAGGCCTTAGTTTTCTTCATGTTTATAACCAGTCTGTTCTTACTGAACCAGTGTTCAGCCAGGCTAAAGGACTGCTGGGGTGAGGCCTACAGGCTGGTAGGGTTTGCATGGGTGTCGCAGAGGATGGCGTCATCAGCATAAAGTAGGATTTTTCCAAGGCAGAGGGAGGGAAGGGCATTGAGAAAGAGGCTAAAGAGCAATGGCCCCAGGGTGGAGCCCTGGAGTACTCCAGAGTGGATAGAGTGGAAGAGGGATAGCGTGGTATTAATCTTGACACACTGCATCTGTGACATCAGGTAGCTGGAGAGCCAGGTGAGAAGACCTTGAGAGAAACCTAATTTGAGGAGGGTGTCCAGCAGGAGAGAGTGGTTTAGTGTGTTGAAGACCTTGGAGAGGTCTATGAATACAGCTCCTGCTAGTTGTCCCTTATCAAGTGCAGCGTGGATATAGGATGAGAATTCCAGGAGGGTCGTGGTTGTGCTGTGTCTAGCATGGAAACCATGCTGTTGGCTGCAGAGCAGGTTATGAGTGTCTAGGTAGGCTGTTAACTGATCAGCCACCACCTTTTCTAGGGTTTTGGAGGAGGGGGGAGGATTGAGATTGGTTGGTAGTTCCCCATGGATAGGTGATCCCCACCTTTGTGAATGGCCATTATGACTGCAGTTTTGCATTTTTTGGGGAATTGACCAAGGCAAAGGGAGAGATTAAGGAGGCTCATCAGGGGGAGGAGCAGTACATCCTGTACCAGGCAGAGTAGTCTAGTGTCCAGCGGGTCATTCAGGGGGCTGGTGCCTTTCAGGGCCTTGGCCAGGTAAGGCTTAGCTTCCTGAGGGGTGACTTCCCTCAGGTAGAAGGGTGGGCAAGAGAGCTGGGGGTCAGAGGGAAGAAATGTTGGGGGAGGACTGAGCTCAGGTTGGTGTAATTGGCATTGAGGGCATCGGCTATTTTCTTAGGGTCAGTGGAAATGGAGCCATTTATTGAGATCTGTGAAGGGGGTGGAGATTGCGATTTGCCATTGAGTGTTTTTATGTTGTCTCAAAATTTGTAGGAGGACCCCCAGGAAGAGGTAAGTTGTGCCCTGAAGTGTTCAGCCTTCACTTGGTGCATGGCCCAGGTACATTTATTCCCCCTGCATGATAGGCCTGCCTGTCAGCAGCCTTTGCAGAGTCCCTGGCCTTATGCCACAAGTAGTCTCTGTGCTTTAGCTGTTGGATGAGTGCAGGGGTTATCCAGAGTGCATTGTTCAGCTTGCAGTGGGTTTTCTTTTTTGGGGTGAAGATGTCACAGGCAGAAGTAAATGAGTCATGGAAGTAGTCTAGTGCAGTGTCCATGCTAGTGGCCTGATAAATTGGGGTCCAATCCCAGTAGGCAAGGTGTTCTTTGAATTTGGTGAGGTTACCCAGGCGGAGGATATGCCAGAGTGTGGTGGTAGGTGCAGGGGTAACCTGTTTGTCTGACCAGGTACAACTCACTGGTGAGTGGTCACTCAGGGAGTCAGGGAGGACAGTTATATCCTTAATTCTATGGGGCCAATTGGTGATTATGATGTCCAGCAGGGTGTCCTTGCCTGTGGTAGGGTTGCACCTGGTGGGCTGAGTCACCAGCTGATGGAGGTCTTGGGCTGTGAGAGCATCCTTGGAGGCAGTGGTCATGTCAGAGAGCCAATTTAGGTTGAGGTCCCCCAGGATGATATGTTCAGCTTTGTGTGGGAGACTGGGGATATATTCTGTAAGGGATTGGAGAGCCTGGTACTGCTTATGTTGGGGGATGCAAGCCACTGTGATTATGAGGGGGGCCTTAGATGGGTTGGGGGTGATCTTGATGGACATGGCTTGTGTACCATGGTCCAAGGCTGGAGGTGGTATGGCTTCGGCAAGCAGTGAGTGTTGCAGGTACAATGCACATTCACCACCCAGTTTACCGACTCTGTCAAGATAGTGTAGGGTGTAGCCTGGAATGGATACAAAGGAATCTGGAGTGGACTTGGAGAGCCATGTCTCCACCAGAGTGAGGATGCCCTGCTGGTGTTGCATGATCCAGCATTGTAGTGCAGCAGCTTTCTTTAGTATGCTGTGAATGTTCATTGAGGCAATCCAGAGTCCAGGGGTGGGTGTGGGGTGAACTGGGGTGGGGGACCCAGGTCCTGGGTTAGGGTGGACATTCTCTGAGAGTAGAAGGAGCAATCTGAGAAGCCTAAGAAGGGGTTGGAGTCTTTAGGGCTATTGGATGCAAGGCTATATCCTGGCCCTGTGCGGCACACACAAGGTGTAGGTAGGGAGCACATGACACTAACAGCTGGCCATATTAGGGGTGAAGGGTTGTTGGTGATTGTGACCAGTATGTGCAATGGTATGGGTGGGAGGAGGGGTACTGCATGGATGGATGTACTGGGGAGCTAGGACTGAGTGTCCTTACCAGCGTCAGCTGGGGAGCACTGCTTGGCAAGGGGGGCATTGGGTATTGCAGGTGTGGGAGCAAACCCACAAGTAGGGGCACAGCCAGGCTGAGGAGGCAGACCATGCTGGGTCATGAGTCTGAGTATAGGGGCCTTTTGTGAGGTGAGGTGAGATATAAGGGCAGGCTGTCTACTTTCCACTAGTGTGGGAGTCTCCGTGGCATAGTGGTAGGGTGCCAGACTTTGGTGCATGGAGTACCAGGTTCACAATCAGAGGGGACTGTCCATGGGGGACCTGGTTCGGTATGAAAAAGAGGTGTGCACAAAGTGGAAAAACAGTGGAAAAGCTGTGAAAAGAGGTGTTGCGCCAGTGACTCCTAGTGGTGGAGATAGAGTATGCATCGGTATGGGGAAGGAAGGAAGTAGAGCTGAGGAGGGTGACCTAGAGTGGTATGGAGGGTAGAGAGAGGGGAGAGAGTGAGGGGAGGCAGTGCTACAGGCTGCAGAGGAAAAGATGTCCTCTGCTGGTGAGAGCTTATAAGCTGCAAATGGGAAAAAGGAGATAGTTAAAAATGGAACAGGAAGTCATGTAATATGGGAGGGCTTTACATTAAGGGTCGAGCTGGTGGGAGGGTGGCTGGGGTGGGTGGGGAAGTCAACACATAGTGTCGACAGGCTAACACTCCCAACAGAGATGGTTCTGTGAAGGGAGGAGTAGTTACCCCTTACTTCCTCTCTGTGTTCCCCAGGCTTTGTAGCAAGCTGCATCTGGTGGCCGGAGTGAGTACTGCAGTGGGGGGGTGCCAAGGCCTATAAGAGAATGCCTACATCTCTTTCCTGTTCTGTTACTGCCAGATCACAGCCCCTCATATAATATCCCGCCCTGCGTTTTTTGGTTGCCAAGATGCATGATCTTATACTTGTCCATGTTAAACAAAGCTGCCACTCTTTTGACCATGCCTCAAGTCTCCTTAGATCACTCTGCATTCTTTCCATCCCTTCCTGAATGTCCACCTTATTGCTGACCAGTATCGCCCGCAAACTGACACACACACCCTTCAAGGCCCTCCACAGTGTCACCTATGTATAGAGTGAAAAGTAGATTCCTGGCAATGTGTTGTATGTGCATTATGCTATGACGACTGACCCTTGACACTCCCACCTCCTTGTTGTTACACATATCCTTCCAGGAGTCTCACCAGCAGTAGTGCCTCCCGTGAGCCAGGTAACTCTACAGACTGCTGAAAGGGGCCACTGCTACAAGTTGACGGCCCATGCCCACCCCAGATATGATGACAGTGCTATTCCCAGCCTGGCATCCAACAACATCCATCCACATTTTTATTTACTGTGGTGCCAAACATTAAGGAAACATGAGTAGCCCCCCTCAACCCCACAAAAAATGCAGCAGACAAAAATATACTCACTGTCATACAAGGCTGATAATGAAACACAGAAATCATATAGCTTGAAATGACCTGAGCAGACAACTTCATTTCTTGTTGTCAAAAATTTCAGTATCTCAATTTCAGATTTCCCCATAGCATGGAGCCACGGATGCTGCAATGCAAGAACACTGGGGAGCCTATGAAAGGACACTTGACCACCACATTTTTTCTTTCCTGTTGTGTTGCCACAACAGTTTGCCATACATGTTGGCATTTTTATTATGTGTGAACTCCAAAGTGAAAAAAGGAAGACACAAATAAGCACTGTCCCAGTAATAGATACACAACACACATTAGAAATCGCAGAAGTGAATAAAAAGGAAGCAAACCAATATAGTTTTTAGCAAAATTGATTTTTATTGGTTATAAGCAATTAAATGTTATGAAAACATGGCATACAAGCAGGAAAATGCAGGCTCAGTAATTGATGGCAGGCACATAATGGCAGGAATACACAGATCTGTCATCGTCATGGAAACCGTCAACCACTGCATAGTGATGCATTACTACTGTAAATGGCAATGCAGCTGAAATGGTACTTGAATTATGGAAATGGCTGGCTCATACTAAAGTGGCAGGGGAGCAGACAGGGTGTGATAAAAAGGGAAAAGAAATACCTGCTATGGTTTCCTTTACATGTAGACTTTTGCCAGAAACATGGTTGACCGCTGCCTAACTTGACTGCTGTAAAGCATGCAGAAGGCGTGCTTCAGTACTTCACATAACACTGGAGAAAGGTAACTGATTCTGGGTGGCAGAAAAGATGTCTGGGGCTACAAAACACTACAGCCACTTCAAATTGTCTGCTGTCTCTCACAAGCAAGCAACAGCAGGCTACAGTTTCATACATGGAGTGAAATTAATTTCACTGGCAGGCTCAAACATCGGGTATAGCATTCTGGTGAAATTCATGACATTCTGTGTTTGAAACTGTGTGAAAGTAGTCTGCAGTGGCTTGCATGTGACAGAAAGCATAAAGTTCAAAATGCCTCCAGTGTTTTATTTATTTATTTTTTAAAATTTTATTTTAGTCTTTTGTTAACTGGGTTAGGCCCACTAGGCACAAGTGCCTGTTTTCAGGGGTGATCTGGGAGCACTGGGCAGTTAAGTGACTTGCTCAGAGTCACACAGTATGCAAGTGGAGGTTGTGAGAATCAAACTCAAGTCTGGTTTGCTGGATGTATCAAGCTTGTTCACACCTTGTTCCTCTAACCTCTAGGCTATACTGCCAGCCCCTATACTTATAGCCGCATACAGCATTTTTGACAAACCAATCAATGCTACAATTGCCACTGACTCTAAGTAGTTTCTCTGCATTATGTCTGTCTTCCTTGCAAGTGCCTCTTTACTCATTGACAACATACTGTATGCTGGTACAAAAAGAAGCAACCTACTCGGAATGGAGTACTGAATGATAAACAATATTTACTAGTTTCAGCATGATGTATACCGACAGTGACGGGGGCAGGGGGCAGCGATTGACAATAATAAAACAATACAGGAAAGATCATGGGTGAGGGGTATAAAAACAGAGAAGGGTAAGGATGGACAACGTTGCAGAAATAAATATAAAGAAATTAAACCTTCTGTACCGTAATGTATTGTCACATCATGGGAAAGCTCAGTTTGCAGTAACGGGCACCACAAAAAAAGAGAGTCTCTGTCAACAGTTGCGATTGGCATGAACCCAGGTTACATAAAATGGCAAAAAATATATGTATTCTTATCATTGTCAGAATGTAAGGCGCGGCACCGGAAAGTGTGCGGGAACAATTTCTGTTTACCCATGAACTCCCACAGTCTGTGCACAAGTACGCAACTGCCAAAAGGTCAGGACATGCCAGGAGAAGAGAAAATGGTGCGGATCATCGTGAGGCTGCTGACTGAATACAGCATGGCACAGCCAGTCACAAATACCTTGAGATTACTATTCCAGGACCTGCAATTTGAGGAAATATAATCGGGGTCAACAAATTAATACACTAGAACACTCAGAATAACTGGTGTTCTCCTTTAAAATATAAGCAGAATGAAACATTGGCTGATTTGCAACAATATTGAACTTTGAGAAACAATTGTAAAACCAAAATAAAAGCAGTAAAAATGGAATATTTGAAAAAAAAAAACCTGAGGGCCTAACGGAACCTAAAAGATTTTGGAAAATTATTAATGGGCTCATTAATCCCCTAACTCAAGTACATATGGCCAGGAAGAAAAGAAATTTACTAATGGTGTTCCTGTGTCTATAGCAAATTAATTTCATGAAATGTTTTCAAATTCTAGTAAATTTTGTAATAACTCGAATGATTGTTCACTGGACATAGATTTAAATGAGCATTTGGGTAGACCTCAATTTTATATGAAAGTAGAGATGCAGCAAAGTAGAATTTCACTGGTGAAGTTCTGGAAAAGTCATGAATTTCACCTTGGGGAATATTTTGTGAAATGTGAGCATTTTGCAAAATATTCCGTGGGTGCAAAGTGAAGCATTCTGCCCATGAAATGAAAAATGTCACCCACAAAATGTGAAATTTCACCCTCGAACTGTGAAATTGCACCTGCAAATAGCAGAATTTTAACCATGAGTGGCAAAATTTCACCATTCGCAGGCAACATTTCATATTTCATAGGAAGAATTTTGCACTTTGCAACCGCAGAATATTTCACAAAATGCAAAATTTTTTTGAAATATTTTGTGGAGCGAAATGTGTGGACTTTTCCCATCTCTATATGAAAGCTGTATCAAGAAATGAAGTACTTAAATTATTAAATAAATTAAAGTCTGATAAATCTTGTGGGTCTGAAAATTTGGCACCAAAACTTTTATGGTTGGCAGCACCTGAGATTGCTTACCTAGTTAGTATTATATTTAATTTATCCCTTTCTCTAGGACAAGTACCAGATTTGTGAAAACTCTCTTATGTTGTGCCTATACATAAATTAGGTTCTGCTTGTGATTTTGGCAGTTAAAGGCCAATATCAATTTTGTCGTCTCTTGCAAAGATATTGGAAAATGTGGTCCATAATCAGCTTTTCGAATATGTTGAAAATTATGGTCTCCTGTCACAAAACCAGCATGGATTCAAGAGGGGGTGTGGAACTGAGACTGCCTTGGTCGAGTTCACAAGTGTGGTCCATGACAGCATGGAAAGGAGATGTCTGACTGGGGCCATGTTCGTGGACTTGACCAAGGCATTCGACTTGGTCGACCACACTCATAATAAAGAGATTAAAACAACTAGGCCTGGGGAAACCAGTACTGGAGAGGTTTACTGATTATTTAACAGGGAGGCAAAAGGCTGTTAAATATGGGGGATGTTTGTCTGATGAGGCGAAGGTGTAATCCGGAATCCCACAAGGCTCCATGTTGGGGCCAATATTATTTTTCTTACTTTTTGATTCTGTAACAACTGTTATTAATGGAGCAGAATTAATATTGTACACCAACAATGCAGTAAATTATACTGCTGGTTTGTCTACTAGGGAACTGAATGGAACACTAACAAGGGAATTGAGTTTGATACAGAAGTGGTTGGGGATCACAATTTAGTATTAAAGAAGGTAAAAATTAAAACAATGGTATTTGGAGCACATGCTAGATTAAAGAACAGTGGTGACAGCCTTCATGGTGTTTCCCAATATGGATCTTTGTATGAAAGCATCCCTAATATAAAATATTTGGATGTTACATTGGACCCTACTCTTGAGTTTTGCTACTCATGTACAAACAATAATGACTAAAACACATACTAAAATTACATTGTTATACAGACTGCGTAGTTACTTGATAACAGAAACCAGAATGACTATAGTCAATCAGGGTCTCTTGTCAATAGTAAATTATCCATCAATAATAACAGATAATGCCCCTTTAAGCACCTTAACTATGAAATCAGCTTTGATGCAGAAGACAGGAAAATTTGCGTTACTTGCACCTAACAAAATGCACCATTGTGAAGTGGTTAAGAAATTAGGCTGGATCCCTCTCCCTTTGTCTTTTAAATTGTTAATGCCCAAGTTAACATATAGGGCAGAGTCAGGCATATATGCACTGTCCACCTAATAGTTTGAGCAACCAACTGATAGATTATAGCTCAAATTATGGTACAAGATCGTCTAAGGATCATAAGCACCTTCATGTCCCCCTGATGCGTACATCAAGTGGGCAGCATACCTTTGCTTTTACAGCATCAACAATTTGAAATTACTTACCATTGCAGATACAATGTTTATCAAGTTACAGTGCTTTTTCTAGTAATCTGTCATTATGTTTTACAGAAATGTTTTAGTGTGGCTGTAACAAATATTATGTATGAACAACTTTGTACTTGATTTTAGACCTGGAATTATATTCCTATTTTAGATGGTGCTATGTAAATATATTATGCGTACTGAACTTTGAAATATTTTCTAGACCTCGGGTCATACCTGAAAAAGGAATTGCATTCCAGAGTATTTACCTGATAACAAATAAACAAACAAACAAACAAACAAACATGGATGCACAGAGCCCAGAGGAACCTGTGCTTCTGCAGCCCCCCCAACAGCCCCCACAGCTTCTTTGTATTTGCAGATGACTGGTGGATTCTTCCCAGAGGGGCCTGCACATCTACATCTATTCACACAGGTCCCAAAGAGAACTGCGTGAATAAGGATACTATTCTGCTACAGTATCTCAAAATCTCAAAAAAGATTGTGGATTTGCAATTGTGGAATTCACTCTGCAAGATATACACACTCACTTCTGGCTGCAAATAGAAATCCATAATACTCAAATCACAACATCACGTCCGTCTGCAGAAGCACAGGCTCCTGCAGTTACAGATACAAATCCTCAAGACCCAAATTACAAGAGTTATTTTGTTTGCAGAAGCACAGGCCTCATGACACCAGTGCTTCTGTTGCCACAGGTACTCATGCACACTATAAGATAAACACCCACTTCTGCAGCCACAATTGTAAGAGACACACACTGACTTCTGGTTGTAGAAACACAGGCCCCACAAAATCTGTGATACCCAAATTGCAATCCTACTTCTGTCTGCAAAAGTGCCAGGGCCAGTGCTTCTGTAGCCACAGATACTCATGCACACTGAAATACATACACACTGACTTCTAGCTGCAGAAGCACAGGTCCATGTGGAGCATGCATGTCTACTGCTGCATATACAAATCTATGATACCTAAATTGCAATACTACTTTTGTCTGCAGCCCTGTAGGCTCATGAGGAACTATGCATACTGATTCCTTTCAGGCAAAGCCAATTGTCTCTTGTGTAAGTTATTATTCAGATATTTCTGAAGTGGCTGCCTACTACTTTCCATTATGAAATCTGTATGATATATTAGAAAAGATGTAACACATTTGTTGTTACTTGTGTATATATACATTTTTAGCTTTATTGTAAAAATAGGTATTATAATGTAATGTTTTAATGTAATGTGACTACTTATTTTTCACTGTATTCTTCAGCACTTCAGCACACTCTTGAAAATGGACTTGTTCTTATCTTATTTGCCCATTAAATATATACATCATTATAAAGGCAGAATGGTGGCTATGGCAGAGACATGTAAAGTAGGAAATCCATATTCAAATCCTGCTGCCACCTACTGACTGTGTGACCTTAAGAATGTCTCTTAACCAAAGCACCATTCAACCAATAAGCAAAACTAGGTTGAAGCAGGGTCCAACTGAAAATGAGATGTTACATCAGACCTGGGTTATCCTGGGTAAATGAATAAAAAAAAAGGTGCTCCAAGCACCATGTAAGGTTCCAAAATGGCAGGAAACAACATGAAATGTTCTTTATTCTATGTACAGTATGCTTCAGGAGGTAATACTGGTGAGAGGAAAGAAAACACTCATTGCAGAACCCCTCCCCCCACACACAAATAAAACATATACTGTACCACTTGGAATTATTCAGAATGTGAAACATAAAATTAATGCAAAGGATGTGGGCAGCACTATTCTGGACTCATTTATGTATGCATGCAATTTCACCTGACAATTTATTTGAACTCTATAACCTTGCAATTTTTCCTTGTTCCTGCGTTACAGCAAACCAAATGTGTTTTCATTTACCATGATATGTGTCATATATTTTCTGACTATGGTCTAACAGACAGAGCATTTACATAATAAGGAGTGAAGCTATGGAACTAATCTCCATCTTTTGCCATTTAGTACCTGATGTCCAGTTTGTAAGCTAAAAATGTCATGAAGAGGTGCTGACATGAGTTTCTTGTGTAGGGGTCATAATGTAATGAAACTGTCAGAGAATAGTCATGCCAGGAAAGCAAGCTCATTTAAAGCAGCACTGCAATGAACCATGTTCCTTTCTTTCTGAATGGATCAGAGTCCTTATTTTTTTTTATGTTTTCAGGATTTTTTTTGACTCGTTTTTCTTATTGTCTTCCAACTGTGGGCACAGACAAAGCATGCATTAGCAGTAAGGAAGATACAGGGTTACAAAAACAAAACTCAGTATTTCCTAACAAATTATAGCTTTAGTGTGCTTACAGATCCTAATGTAAGCTTTCTTTTAGATATGAATGTGAAACAAGAATAACTGAATGTTTATACAGTTATCTCAATAAGAAAATGGTGATACAACTCAGAAGTGTGTGTGTGTGAGAGAAAAGTTACACCAGCTGAAACTGCTTACTACCTGATCAAGTTCTCACAGAATTTCCCACACACAAAATGCCAAAATCCCCTAGAATTTAGAAAGCCAACTATGGAAGTGACAGAATATGTTGAATTCCATACATTTGTAGAAGTTTTTATCCTGTGAATTTCAAACAATTCCATGGACTCAAATACTTCTAACCACACTGATTTTAAAGTATGTTGATACATTTGTATTGCATTAGCAAATGTGTGAGGTACACAGAGTGGAGGGTGGTGGAGTTCACACAGCACTGAAGTCTGACATTAGTTTGGACTTGGAGCTCATGGATAACGGAGCTCTTGAAACATTCTGTGTCATGTGGCTGGCAAGAGACCAGGTAGGAAATCATTACATTGAATGACCTTGGTGGGGAAATGATAGAAGGTGAGATGTGGCTGCAGATCTAGCCCTAATCACTTGGGAAGTGGGAAGAAATGTAGAAACATACAGACATAGAATTTGATAGCAGATAAGGATCACTTGGCCCATCCAGTCTGCCTATTTCCCCATACCAACACTATTACCACAGACTGTGCCCTATGTACAGCACTTTTTGCATCCCCCCTTCCTTTCCACTATGACTTCTTTGTGCTTATCCAATACATTCTTGAACCCATCACTGTTTTCACCTCTACCACCTCCACTGGAAGACTGTTCCATGAATCCACTACTCCTTCTAGGAAGAAGTACTTCTTAACAGCTCATCGGAATCTAACCCCTCCTGCTTCATAGCATGTCCCCTTGTTCTTGAGCATGTTTTGTTTTGAAAAATATTCCCCTCCTGTACCTTATTTACCCCCATGAGGTATTTAAAGATCTCCATCACATCTCCCCTCTCTTTCCTCTGTTCCTGGTGTATATACTGAGGTCCTTTAGTCTCTTCTCACAGGACGTTTGATGCAGACCCTGCACCAATTTAGATGCCCTACTCTGGACTGCCTCCACTCCGTCTATGTAATTCCAGAGATGTGGTCTCCAGAACTGGACACAATATTCTAGGTGTGGTCTTACCAGCAATCTATACAGAGGATGTAACAGAGTACCAGTCCCAGCACTGATCCCTGAGGCAACCACTGGTCACACTCCTTTCCTTGGAGTGAACTCCATTTACCACCACCCTCTGTCATCAATCCACTATCCAGTTTCTTATCCAGTGTACCACCTTTGGACCCACTCCTGAGCTACCCAGCTTGTGTACTAGTCTCCTATGTAAAACGGTGCTGAATGCCTTACTGAAATCTAGTTAGGCCACATCCACCACTCCACCCTGATCTAGTTCCTTGGTCACCCAGTCAAAGAAATCTATCAGATTTATTTGACATGACCTCCCCCATGTGAAACCATGCTGCCTCTGTTCTTGTAACTCACTGGATTCAAGATATTCCATAATCGTTTCCATCTGCATTGATTCCATTAACTTTCCCACCACCAATGTTAGGCTGACTGGTCTATAACAACAAGGTGATTTTTTTTTTTACATTTTCTAATTTGTTGTGATCCAAATAAACATATTAGTGCTGATAGTTATTATTAGGCTCTAAACAACAGGTACCATATTACTCTAGATATTTATGCCATTTGTATTTTGGGGTACTTGCTTTATATGAACTTTTATTTTCCTGTAATAGCTGTTTGGTTTTGTTACCCATTAGATCACCTGCTCCTGTTATGTTCTTGTTATTTTGATGTTTCTATTCTGTGCCGCCTACGTGGCCGGGTCATGCCTGAAAACGGTCTCTGGATCAGTGCACCTACCCTGTTAACAAAGTCATGGATAAAAATAAAAGAAAATAAAATTAGATGTACCCATGCCCATTTTGGGATCCCTATGCAGTTTTGTTCTCTTTTTGCATATATTTTAGTATGCTGTACAGAACAGTCTTTGCTGTGGTCTGTCCTCTGTAACCCCTCCCCAGGGACACTCATGGAAAGAAGCTTCAGTTAGTGTGCCTTACTTGCTTACCAATTTTTAAATCAATCAATCAATACATCAGGTACTAATGTTCATTATTTGCACATCTGTATTCAACAGTGATTGCTTATGTCTTTACCTATAAATGTATGGAAAGCTATATTTTCAAAAATGTAGTAAGATATGAAGTCATTGATAATAATACAGTGAATTATATTGTATACCAAGGGGCCAAATGTACCATTGTATGGCAGTCAGAAAACTGCTATATTTAAAATTAAATAATTCTGCATTTGATAGAATTGTGCAGCACTTAGAACTTGGTTAAAAGCTGCGAGAAAAAACAGAGGACTGACATTTTATGAATGAACATTATGTTGCTACAAAAATAATTTTAATGTTTTAAATATGAAAGCAAAACAAACTACATATACCCCCACCCATTTCTTGTAGTCAAACTGTACTTTTAATGGTTGATGACACTGTTCATGGCTAAGGCTGTAATTAATTCATGGTATGCACGAAATTCATGGATACCATGAAAATCGGCAGGTGCCGTGAATTTCGGCAAAGCTGGTCTAACTGTGTTCCTTTCATATCCTGATTACCTCAACATTTAGTTAAGCATCTCCAAACACTTAATCTGCCAGCATTGCATTCATTCAGAGTCATTTCTAATTGCTTAATCTAAGCACAACATCAGGAAAGCAGGAATTGCTTGCGCTTAACAGCTTAATTGTTTAATTGTGTGACTAGTTTCTTGATCTTTTCTGAGACAAACTGTTTTAAATTGTAAGCTAGTAGCCCCATTTTCCAGTAGGCCGAACAATGTCTCTGCCGCAAAAGCCTACCTCTGCTTCTAAACTTGGTAAAGTGTATGCCAAACATAGATGCACCTAGTATGATAGAGGCACCTTTCATATTTCGGGTGATATTTTATTTTGCTCAACCTGCAATATACCTGTAGACCATAAACGAATAGCCTCTTGCGATCGTCACCTAGAAGCCTCTTCTCATGTTGCCAAGAAAAGGAAACTTGATGAAAGCAAAAATGCTGTAGCTGAGAAGCAGGTAACGGTATGAGAGCTGTTTCACACCAAAGCTGAACATCAGGAAAGCAGGAAAATTGCACTATTCAATCTTGTTGAAGCATTTACTTCTGCTAATATTCCTTTGAATGCTCTAGATAATCACAGCCTACATTGCTACCTTGAAACCAATTTAAAATCAGTTGAACTGATACCTACATCACAGCGGCTGTGTTCAGAATATTTGCCAAAAGTGTATTCTTTCCATGTTGCTGAGGTTAAAAAAAAAAGTGTTAGAGGCAGAAACAATTTCAATTATATGCGAGCTCAGAGCTAAGATCCTACATTCTAGAGGCACAAGGCAGCACCTTTATATACTCTAACACAGATGTTGTTGGGTTCTGGCAGGACTGTAAAGAAAGATTCCCAAACTTGTCAAGCATTGCCCTTAGCTGTTTGAGTGTACCTGTTCATAGTGGCAGTGTTGAGAGATCATTTTCTCGTTACGGTTCAATGTTGACTGCTATTCGACGTAGTATAAAGCCTGAAAATCTAAAAATGTATTCAATGCTGCAGCAAAATAATTATTATACAATGGGCATGAAAACATACCGTAAATACTGTATCCTGATTGGCTGAGTCATACCCCTCTCCCGTTGTAAAATCCAGCATCACCCCACGGGAAGAGATATCAGCCACCCTTCAGCCACATGAACAAATACTGTAAATATCACTCCGACCATCGCCAGCCCTAAGTCTATAATACAAGAATACACGCTAAACACCCGTCCCAAACTCCACTACTGCAACTGTCATTTCGGCCACACAACTTACATTCCGTTTGCAAAACTTGACTACGAAAAAGCAAATAAATAAGTTGCTCCCCTCCATTTACTTCATTTGCTCCATCTCCATACATTTTTTTTCTCTTATTCACATGCACCTCTCAAGTACCTCTCCTCTCGAACTCTGCCACCAATTCTCTCTTCCTCATCAGCTGCACCTCCGTGTTAGTCCTGTTCCAGGAAGTCTAGAGCGTGTGCTGAATTTTTATTTTCCCACATTGAAATCACAGATTCCGTTTATATTGGTTGTGGGATAATGCCAGAAGGAAAGCAGCACAGGTGGAATGCAGGGAAACATGGATAGTGATCGTGCCTATGTTAGAGTCAGATTACGTCCTTAACTTTGAGAGAGCCAGTAGCAATGCAAGTATGTTTTTCTATGTATACAGTGTCAGAATGGGCTACCATTGTAAATTCCCGAGTAGGTGTTGTAGGGAACCGAGTTCACGCTACGAATGAAGAAACAGAAAGTAGCAGCTTTCCTATATATTTTTTTTTTATAGATAATGATTTTTTAAAACTGACTTAGTGATCAGAATTTTGAGAGCCTGCACTGTATGTTGGGGGTTGGAACTAGAAGAACTGCTCACCATCTTAGAAAAACAAACTCCCGAATCTCCACCAAATGGACTATTTTCTCTGGCATAGTAACACTTTCACGATTTCTCCCATTTAAAATAAATAAAAATTATTAAAAATTAAAAAAAATCATTAAACACAAAATATTAACTTTGTATAATAGCAATATCCCACTCAAGGGTGTTGGTGATGCCAGGATTTACCCACCTCTGGGGTGTTGTTGGTCACTGGCATCTCACATACACCCAGAGCATGGGTAAATCCTGGCATCACCAACACCCTCTCGTGGTATATTGCTTAAATATATGTTTAATGGCACAAATGCACTTTTTTACCTGATTTTAAATGATTGTAATGATTGTAATCAATTTTAAATGCTGTTTTTGAGTTGTGCAACTTATTTTATATTTGTTGAAGTAAAAATGAATGTTGAAACTAGTGATGTATCCGTGAAATTATTCTGATTTGCTGCCATGCAGATGCCGTGAAATCATACTCTTTTTTTCCGTGAATAAAATACAGCCTTATTCATGGCATATGTAGCACTTTGGGATACAGTCATTACAATGTGCAGGCACTGTGCTATACAAAGCTTAATTCTTTGGTGTTTCTTTAAAGTGTATCTATATTAAACAGGAAATTATATAGCCCATAGTTCTGGCATTCCTGAATACTAAGACCATTACATTTGCTGCATCTCTCCTGATGAAAAGGGTAGATTAGCCCTACAGTCTTAGAAAAATCAGGTGGCTAAACAGTCTTTAAAAAGTATAGTAAATTAAATATCGTATTTAAGATGATTTTATTTGCCCTGCAGCTTCTCAAAATTGGTAAATGTAAAACTTTGACCTTGTGGCCCGGATATTCAGACTGCGCCTGGCAGTGGCGTAAGCCTGGGCGCAGCATAACTGGGATGCGCTGTGGCCAAGTCCAGGTGATATTCAAAGGTGATGTGCCATGACGCAGCACCATTGAATATGGCACAGACCACGTACTGCACAGTGGCACTGCACATGGTGCAGTGGCACTGCGCCGGAGCAAGCAACAGATAGGGAGCACGGGGATGCACCAGCACAAATGCAGTTGTGCTGGGTGCATCACCCACGATATTCAGCAGAAGGCATGCAAATGAGGCCATAATATATGCAAGGTGAAAATGGGGCCATTTGCATGTCATTATGGCCCCATTTGCATGCTTTGTGTAGGGCAGCCCCTGGTGCCCTGCACAGCATGACGTGTGCACAGTGGGGGTCCCGGGGCAACCCCCGCCCCTTAGCCACGATCATGGTAAAATGCCTTTAAACAATTCACTGGTAGTCTAGTGGTACCCCCCTTCCTCCAGAGTCCCTGATCACTGGTACATTACTGTAATATTAAGCCCTGGTAGTCTAGTGGTACCCCGCCACCCATTGCTGTGATTGCAGTAAGGCACTGTAAAACAATTCCCTAGTGATCCAGTGGCACCCCACCCCACCACCCACACACACAGAGAACCTCTTGCCCACCCCTCTCCCCCCACCATCATCGGCGGGTGGCTGCAACCCGCCCGCATACTGCCCGGCCGTCCGCTGAAGGACAGGTACTGTATGGGCTGTAAGCCCATTGGTCCACAGTGTGGACCAATGGGCTTGCAGGGCATACTGTATTAGACAGTCCCAAATATGTAAATGAAGTCATTCACATATGTGGGACTGTCTAGTACAGTATGTCCCTCAAGCCCATTGATCTACACTGTGGACAAGTGGGCTTACAACCCATACTGTACCTGTCATTCAGTGGACAGCTGAGCAGTATGCAGGTGGGTTGCAGCCGCCCACTGTTGACGGGGATCGTGGGCAAGGGGTCCTGTGGTGAGGGTATGGGGTGTCACTGGATCACCAGGGAATTGTTTTACGGAGCTTTACCATGATCACAGCAATGGATGAGGGGGTACTACTAGACTACCAGGGCTTAATATTACAGTAATGTACCGGTGATTGGGGACATGAGAGAGAGGAGGGGGTTCCACTGGACTATCAGGGATTACTATTACAGTAAGGTATTGTCAATCACGGCAATGGGAGGGAGGGGGGTACCTCTGGATCACCAGGGCTTTTATTCATGGGAATGAACAGCGACTGTGGCAACGGGAGGGAGGGGTGCCACTGGATCACCAGGGAATTGTTTTACAGAGCTTTACCGCGATCCCAGCAACAGGCAGGGGGGGGAGTACCACTAGACTACCAGGGCTTAATATTACAGTAATGTACCGGTGATCGCAGACACGGGAGGGAAGGGAGTTCCACTGGACTACCAGGGATTACTATTACAGTAAGGTACCGGCGATTGCAGCAATGGGAGGGAGGTACCACTGGATCACCAGTGAATTACTATACAATGAATTACCATGATTGGGGACACAGGGGGGAAGGGGTACCACTATACTACCAGGGCATTGTGGGTGCTTGTGGACAGTGTTCTGGGTGGGTGGGTGGCCACCCATGTCTGGCAGCTGCTGTGTTTCACTCTGCAATACAGCAGCCCACCTGTGGGCGGCCAGGAGATGTTCCTCCGATTCACTGGCTCAACTTTGAGCCCCCCTCTGTGTCGCAATGCAGAGTTGCGCCAGCATATGCACCGCACATCCCGGGCTGAATATCGGGATGTGCCGCATATGCATGGGCACACCCCCTGCATCTGCGCCGCATACAATTACATTGTGCCACAGCGCATCAGGACTTGCGCTGCACCTGGCAACCTTTCCAGTATCCCACTGGGGTGCAATGCAGGGCTGCGCCGGCCCAACTCTGTTGCACCATGCACAACCCCTTTGAATATCCAGGCCTGTACGTTTAGTGCTATGGTTACATAGGTTTTGCTTCTGTATTTTTATAAGCATTAACATTCACATAATGAAGGGATTAGTTGCTAAATACCACTATACCGTATATTCATGCACAGTAGCATTTTTTTTATTTACTGCACTTTTCACATGACAGTCCCAACCAGCCCCCAGATCAGTCCTGCTGCTTTGCCCAGCCTGGTTACCTGCCATCTCTGGAGCTTACCTCCTACTCCATGGTCTCCCATGGATGCCCCCCCCATAGGAAGGACTGCCAGAGGCCCAGACTCTTACTCTGCTGAGCAGAGCTGAAGTGTCAGTGTATTAGTGGAGGACCCAGTTATCAGTGTGAGGCCTGCAACATACTGTGGATGGTTCCTGTATGGCTGGGAGTTTTTTTCCAGTTTTCTTGCCCTGTGGCCATCAGGAAGACCCTGGCCAATGCAGAACATCATGCCACCATCACCCTCCCTAGTGTATTTCTTATTGAGAGAAGGGTAAATGTGAGAGCAGCCAGAGTAGCCCACATTTAGGGCGCCATATTATAAGACCTATGTCTAGCCCTGTAATTGGGGGAGGAGTGTTAATTGTCTGACCTGGGTCTCAGCTTCTTGATAATTGACCTCCTACAGCAAATAGAATGCCACCAGCAGGGGAGCAAGTTCAGCATAAAAGCAACCACTTACAATGTGTCTGACACATTCATGTCCCAGTGAGTGAATGGAACAGCAAAGGAGTGGAACAAGTGACTGGCACCATAATGCACAGCAAGCATCAGCAGAAGGAAGCAGAGAAGTGAGGGACTCGGCCAGTTGACTAGGTCAAGGCACCTGTTCACTTCTGTGTAACAGTCACTGCTGGAAGGGCGGAAGGCAAAGGTAGCCAAAACTGGGACTATGAGAAACACCAGTCTAGGATAGGAATATATAAAGATTTAAACAAGGCACGAGGGAACACAAATAGAAATAACTAAAAAAGTGTAAACTAGAAATAGCAGTAAAGAAAAAGGCTTGCACTCCAAGGTGCAAAATAAGAAATATAAGCCACGAGTCAGATGCAATAGATACAAAGATTTATTATGACATACATCAATGAATTTAGTGAAGACCAGCCATATATACACAGGGTTTTATGTGACAAGGGTGAGTTTTTAAAGTGGCCGACCAAAATGAGCAACTAAAAAACTGCCCCAAGTCACTAGAGCGAGCAGCATTAGATCGGCCACTGCAAACAGCAACAGTCGATGACTTTAAAGAAAAGGACCAAAAGCAAAACTCTTTTATGCAGGGGGCTGTGCCTCCACACTCCCCCCCCCTTTGCAGGGGCAAGCCCCGACACCCCAACTTAGAAATTACCAACCCCAGAGGGAGGACTTAGGAAAAAAAGAGAAACCCTAGGACAACAAAAATTCTGCCCCACACCCAAACCTGGGTCCTTCCCTCGTAGGCATTGGCTCTAGCCACTATGCCAAATGACCAGCTTAGCAAGGTTTGGCCAAACTATTCCTCATGTATCCTTCTAGCAAGTGCAGCGAGTGTGGCTCACTGCTACATTCGCCTAACCTGCTCTTCGACATTGTTCACTATTTGTTTTCCTAAGGTCTGGCTGTATTATAGAGTCGCTCAAATTGAGTCGCTCACAATACTCGCCCACAGCCAGAAAAACCCAATGGTGTTTTGTGCCCTAACCTGGTACTTTGTCAAGGGCACATAGAGAAGAAAATGTACAGTTTAAATAATGTGAAAAACGATGTCATAACAGGTGCAATTAAAAACCCCATCCTTTATACAAATCTAAAAGGCATACAAAAGCACTCTTAAAAAACATGTAAATGGGAATAAGAGGGAGAACTGGACTTATGATTCATAAGATTTCTTGTAAAGTGTTGTGAATTAGTTTTAAAGAACAACAATTTTATCTTTCTGGGTAAACACTTTCTACAACAAAGTGGTACTGCTATGGGAGCAACATTTGCTCCTAGCTACATGAACTTATATATGAAAGTATGGGAACTCACAGCTATACAGGACCCCCATTTGAACCCATACTATGGATTTATTGAAGTATATAGGCGATACATAGATGATTTAATCATGGTAGTGGCAGGGGACCGAGTTACAGTTACATGCATTTGTTGATTATCTGCATCAGTCTAATCCTCATTTACACTTTTCAGTTAAATACAGTCAAGAAAGTATTAACTATTCGGATCTTTTAATTCAGAAGAATGCTGAAGGAGTTGTATATACTGACTTATATTGGAAAGACACTGATACTAATTCTGTTTTGCAGGCATCAATCTGCCATCCTGCACATTTGGTGAGAAACATCCATGGGACAATTCCTATGTATTTGTAGGAATTGTAGTAGTGATCAGCTATATGAGGAGAGGGCTGCAGAAATGTCCATAATGTTCAAACACAGAGAGAATAGGGAATTTCATATTATTAAAGCAAATGATTGGGCTACTGCACAAGAAAGAAGTTCACTTCTCTTACCTAGAGAGAGATCAGTAGTAGGTGAAGTGAATGACTGTCCTATGTACATTACAACTTACACAAATAGATCAAAAGAAGTAAGAGATATCATTTTAAAATATTGGCATATTGTGCAAACTGATCCTATATGTCATCATTTTACAAAGGAGCAACCTAAATTTATGTATAGGAGAGGGAAGAATATGAAGGATATACTAGTAAGCTCCTTACAAACCATTCCTGCAACAGATGTTCAGAGAGATACGTTGATTTGTGGAAGTACTCTGTGTGGTAAAGGCAAGTTTTGCCCCTGTATTAAAAAATGCAAAACCTTTAGGAACTTTGTGTCAGTACAGCCTTTAAATAAATAAACTGATCACTTGTGATGCTGTGGATATATTATACAGAGCTGAATGTAAGTGGGAAAGTATGTTGAAAAACTAACACAGCTTTAAAATTACGGGTGGGTGAATGCCTAAGAGATATTGATAATACCAGAAAGGAAAATGTTTTAGCAGCACATATAAACCAAAGCAGAAACAAAAATGCACATAAGTGGTGTTTCCATGGGATTGAACAAGTCACCCTGGGAATACGTGGGGGTGATCTTGGTGCTGCTTTACTTAGGTGAGAAGCTTTTTGGATTTTCCAACTTGACAGCTTGAAAATACTGGGTTTATATTATTGATTTGAACTATCCCCTTTCCTATAGACATCTATTACTGGTTTGTGCTTTTTGAAATGCTGTATGAATTTGATACTAATTTTTCTGTTTTTGGTTTCATTAGCAGCCTCCTGTAAATCCAAATTAGGATTTTACCTAAATTTGAGAAGAGCAAGTTTTACCAACGGCCTGAGATGTGAACTGGGATTGAATTATAAGGCCCTGTCCACACTACAAAATTGTCTGTGGTAACGTTTTTAAAAACGTTACTGCCCTTACTGTTTTGGAGCGTCTGCATTCTGGTAGTAACATTTTTAAAAACATTACAGACTATCCACGTTACATCTCATTTCTCCCAGTCCTAATCTGTTTGGAAGACACTGTGAATGGAGGATCCAACCGTCATGCATCCACACATGTAACTATAACATTACAGGCTCCAGAACGTTACCATTCCATTTCAAGACCACATCCTTACAGGTCTTGAGATCGGTTTTGAAAACACCTGCTAAACCGTTACCAGTGCAGAGACGCAAACCGTTTTTAGAGGTAGCGTTAATGGTTTACCAGACTGGTAATGGTTTACAGGGCTCAGTGTGAACAGGGCCTAAGAAACACAAGTAATGATATGAAGAACAATGTGACATCCTTGTTCGAATCCCACCACTGCACTTTAGGCTACCAGATAATAGAACTTGGCAGTAAGAAGGATCTGATGTTTCTGTTCTCCCTTTTGCTATATTTGACAAAAGATTTTGGTAGCAAACATTGATAATAATTACAATATTTATTTGTTCAGGCTGTGTTTCTTTTTGTATGTCATATATATTTATGTGTCATATTTATTAACTAAAATTTCTACTGCTGTCAACATAAGTTTACATGATTTTTAAGAGTGTTTTTGTGTGCCTTTTTGATTTGTGTAAAGGGTAGGGATTTTAATTGCACCTGCTATGACATCATATTTCACATTATATAAACTGTATGTTTTCCTCTCTATGTACCCTTGACAAAGGGACAGGTTGGGGCACGAAACACCGTCGGGTTTTTCTGGCTGTGGGGCACTGTGAATATATGGCTGGTCTTCACTATATTGATTAATGTAAGTCATAATAAATCTTTTATCTATTGCATCTGACCTGTGGCTTATATTTCTTACTGTGCACCTTGGGGTGTGAGCTTTTTTCTTTACTGCTGACTGTGCTTATTGGCCCATGCACCCATTTTTCTTGTCGGTCATCTCTCTCCAGAACTTGAAACTACTAACACCCTATCAGGGCTAAGGGTACAAAAGTATCTCCAGGTAACACAGAGAGAACAGAGGTTGAGAATGCTGGGAGTGGTGCAGTGCAGTGGCTGAGGGGTAGCAGTTTTCAGAAAGACTTTCGGAGACAGATTGCACACACCCTCTGGGCTGAGGGAGGAGGTCTCTGACTCAGACCTAGATGGCTTGGATTCAGGGACCTCTCCCACCCAGAGGCCACCAAGTTTGCCACTGTTACCTCAGAGGATACCAATGAGGAAGAATGGCTGGACTATGGTAGGCTCTGGAAGTGTGGGGGTCATGGGACAGAGGCACATTCTTCAACTGGTACTACTACAAAATTCCTGTGCCACTCTGGAGGGGCATGACTGCCTGGAGGAAGCATCATGGTTGTGACCAAGAGGAATGCGGGCCCTTTCCATAGTGGAGACCCCAAGGACAGTGGTAAAGGATGCCAGAGCAGGAGAAAGCAACTTCTGGTGGGGAGGGACTCAATTGTGAGGGGGATAGATTTAGGAATAGGAAAGGGGGGGGCAGATTAGGTGCCTACCTGGTGCTATGGCCTGGAGGGATGGGAAGTGAATCTTGCAGATTGCTAGGGCAGCAGCACAGGAGGGATAACTGGATGTCATTGTTCACTTGGGAATAATGACCTGGCTAGGGATAGGGATGGGATAATGCAGGCGGAGTTTGGGGAGTTAGGGAGAGGTCTTAGACAGGTAGCTCACTCAGTGGCTTGCTCAGAGTCTCAAAGACAGAGTGGAGGTGGTCCAGAGGAGGGCAACTAAAAGGGTGCAGGGTCTTCATCAAAAGCCCTATAAGGACAGACTAAAGGACCTCAATATGTACACCCTGGAACATAGTAGGGAGAGGTGAGATATAATGGAGACCTTTAAATAGCTCACTGGGGTAAATAAGTTACAGAAGGGAAGTGTTTTTCAGAAGAAAAGGTGCTCAAGAAAAAGGTGATATACCACAAAGCTGGGGAGGGGGGGTAAATTCGGGAGAGATGTGCAGAAGTACTTCTTCACAGAAAGAGTGGTAGATTCCTGGAACAGCCTTCCAGCAGAGGTGATGGGGGCAAAAGCAGTGATGGGATTCTAGAATGCATGGAACAAGCACAAATGAATCATAGTGGAAAGGAAGGGGGGGAAGGGAAAGAGCTGTAGATTGGACACTTTCTGATGTAATAGTGTAGGTAAGGAGAAATGGGCAGACTGGATGGGTCAGGTGGTTCTTATCTGCCATCAAATTCTATGTTTCTGTTTCATAAAAAGTCCTCATTTATTTCAGTTGGTTTTCCTGTGCTATTCCATGATACATCCAACTATATACAGTAGGGCATCTTGTCACTGGCTACCACTGAACATGCTTAGGAAGCATAACAGAGGACATGATGGACCTAGAACAGAGTACAAATTACTATGTAAGGAAAAAACAAATTAATTAAATGCTGTTTCCCTGAACATGGGATGTGGCTTGTCAAGCAATATGGTGGCAGCTTAGATTACTTAGAGCAAACCTGGGAACCACATCCTTTAACATCCTGCTTTCAGCATTGGCAATGGACACTAGAAATACTGCCTAAAATACTAATTACATTCTCAGCGTCAGACTAATACTAAATTCACCTGGGTCATCTTGGAGGAAAAGGAACAGCATTGTGGATAACCTAGTGCAGCAACTACCTCAAGGGGCACTGCTACAGCTGGCACTGGGACTTGCCGAGCAACAGGACTTTTCATCTTCCTGGGCTGCACATCTTGGGGGCTCACTAATAACATCACCATGGCACTGCAACAAGAAAAGACTATCGCTGCTGAACTGGCTAATATTACAACTAGCTTAAATAAAATATTGACAGATATGGCGCAATTAAAACAGACTATAGCAAAAACAAATCTGGATTTACAAGCACTTAATACTAGAGTTACCAGGACAGAGTGAATGGTGTTCACCCAGTAAAAAACTCTGCAAGTGCACAACAGCCAGAACTGGGACAATACCTCACAAATTAAATACCTTCTCCAAAAAGTGGATGACATGGAGAATAGGGTTTGATGAAACAATCTATGAATCGTCGGGGTCCCTGAAGGTGTGGAGGGCTGGAACATGCTAGCCTTTCTGTCAAGTTTTTTGCCACAGCTGCTTCAGATGAACAACACTCCTAAACCTACATTGGACAGGGTGCATCAGTCCCTAGCCCCAAAACTGAGAGAGGGGGACTGTCCTCATTCAATATTGTGCCATTTTTTGCAATACCTGGTAAAGAAGCTTTACCTTCGGGTGGCCAGGGACATTAATGTGGGATGGCCACAAGATCTTACTGTTCCAGGATTTCTCTCAGGAATTATCTCAGAAGCGGAGAGCCTAAGGAGCCATTGAGCAAGAGCTGTGCAACAAAGGCATATAGGCATCACTCTACTGTCCATCAGTGCTCTGTGTAGTGTTCCAGGGAGAATACCTCATCTTTGACACCCCGCAACAAATCCAACAATTCCTAGATGACACCACTGGGGAGACCTCTGGACACCCCTATCCTCCCAAGCCACAAAGGGCACCAGCATGGAAACCCCCTCAGCCTGGTACACATGGAAGCTGAAGCATATGAGGATACTGGGCCATTAGAGCCTACACCTTCTGAAATGTGGCAGTAAGTTCACCGGGGCTGCCCAAAGAGAAGGACTGCCGATGCCACAAAAATCAAAGCCACCAGATCCAGGGCTCACTCGAGAGCCTCCAAAGCTGGTTGAATCTCTCAGATACCAGCAGTGCATCCCCAACTGACACTCCAGTCAAGGTCTCAAATAGATTTGAGCCATCTGGGAACTTACCCCAACCTGCCTACAGATGTCTGAGCCAGCTGCCCTCTGTATGATCCCTGCTGCTTTCACCACCAAGCGCCTTTGCAGAATGGACCTCGTGGATTGGGATTGGGTGGACTCGTAGAGGAGGATGAGGATTTCTTACTGCCATCTCTACCAGCATTACACCACCACCGGAGCAAGATCAGCCAGAGTACAAATAAGATATTTTCATTCCCTATCTTTGGCTATAACAATAGTCACAATTGTAATCCCTCAAGGGTAACTGGTGGTAACTCTATCTGACAGCAGCCTACCTTACCAGACAGTGAATGGACTGAAATTTACAAATGCAGCTGCAGGCCACTGGTAGAGCTGGAAGGGACTTACCATGTGGTTTCCCTCCTCTAGGTGTAATTGACAAGGCCACAGATGGCATATGCAGCTGGATTTAGTTTCAACAAGAAATGTGGGGTTTAGCTACCTCTCACCTGGATTTTGGCATTAAATAAATGCATCTCAGGGAATAACTCTCACTGACACTGCCCTCCCATGGACTTTTACCTGGCCCTGGGTTGGTAATTAAAGTTATACAGTTTGCTGATTAATTCTTTACAGTTTTGAGTGAGGTGCTGCATTGGTGCCCTTTCTTGAAACTCTTCCTACAGTCTGATATCTAGTTAGCTCCTATTGCACTGGGTTAACATTACAGCTGTCTCTGAAGGGGGGAGTTGTTTTGAAAAGGCATGCCGGAGGGAAATGACATATTGGATACCGCCTGATGCACTGGTTTGGAGGGCAGCTCTGATAGGAGGGTGCCTGCTCCTTATCTCCCCAGGGAGATGCATTTCATGTGGAAATATACAGCTGGTACCGCTAAGGCCCCTCCCCACTAACCCTCCCAATCCAGGCTTTGTGAACAAGATCTCTGAGAATAGTCATATGATTTGTACCACAGAAGACCAGGTGATGTGGGACTCACAACCCTCACATTGCATGCTGCCCCTCCTCTTTTTCTTCATACCTCTGTCATCCATTATGGGTCTGGTTTCATGAGGAATAAGTGTATGAGCTCAAGCCCCACCCCCACATTGTTCTTCAGTGAGGGTGGGCTGGAGGAATAGTGAATATAAGAAGGTCAACCCCCTCCCTGGCTGCAGCTGAATCTCAACATAACCCAGGTAGCACAAAGGTGCTGAAGGTGCTTGCTGGCGCTGACCACTGAGGTCATAGTTATTTGGACCACTGCCAATTGCTCAAGTACAGAGAATTTCAGCCTGGGCACAGGGAGCAGAAGAAAGATGGCACTCCTAAGGTCCATTTAGGCAGGATATGCAGACAGTCTTAGTGGCTGACTGCATTAGTTAGGTTTCCCAGGACTCTCCTGCCACTTAGGGCAAGTCCAGAAGGGTAGTGAATCCACAGAGGTGTGGTTCCACAGATTGGCTCTCAAAGGAACCCTCCCTTGTAGTTCCCAGGGTCATTGATGGTTAAGAAAACCATTCAGACTGTGGTCTGGGAACCTACAGGGCTTATTTTTCCCTAAGGGGTTGATTCTGTATTGTTATTTGTATTAGAAATGTGTTTATCTTCATTATGATGTTTTCTTATAAAAAAAAAATCCTGACCAGAGCACCACTAGTGCACCTGGAGGGGAGGGCAAGACAGGATCTTCCTGAAGTCTTTCAGCTTCTTTTGCATGTACAGATACAAAACACTACAGGGAGACAAAGTTGGTACACAGATAAACTAGGATGGGTTGTACGGGAATTAATGACAATGGTCCAGGAGAGGAGGAGATGGTGGAAGAAGGGAAAGGGGGCTACAAGTACACAGAGCATGGGGGTATTGTATGGCTCAAATAAGACCATGACAGAAGGCATTGACACAAAATTAGAAAGCTATGATGATGGCTAGCTCTGAAAATGTAAATGCCACCTCATGTAATGTGAGGGGGCTAAACTCACCAATAAAGCAAAAAAAGGTGATAGCTCACATGAAAAAATTAAAGACCCAGATCTCCTTTCTACAACAAACTAAGTTGGTAAACACCGATGCCATTAAATTGAAAAGGGAGTGGGTGGGGTGGGAGGTGCACAGTGTCTCCAAGTTGGTGAAGCAAGGGGTATCAATCCTATGGCATAGAAATCTCCAGTGGAAAGTGCTGGACACCAGAGCAGATAATCAAGGGGGGTGAGTGCTGGTAAAAGTGGAAACTCACAAAGGTACCCTCATTCTGGCTAATGTCTACACTCCAAACGAAGATAGACCAGACTTTATAGATGAGTTATCTCAGGCACTACTGGATCTGGCCTCAGACAACACAGAGGGCTGGATTCACAGACATGTGCCACAAGCTGTGACAATGGCAGCTTGTGGCAATGGCCACTGTGTCCTGGACCCTGCCCTCGATGCAGAAAGGAGCAGGGTCTAGGATCCTGCGTCCCGCAGCTTGCAGTAGCAGTGCATGGTAAGATGCAGCCCCCATGTATGCTGCAAGTCGCAGAATGGGGTGGGCAGCAGATGTACCTGCAGAATGGTGTTGGGGTGCCCCCCATGCCTGCCCTAATCGACCCTCATCAGGTGTGGACTCCAGCCCCAACCCCCTTCTTAGAATATCCCCCATCACTCCCGTAACTCCCATAACTCCCTGGTAGTCTAGTGTCCCCCCACCTGAAAGTGTGAGCCCCCCCACACACCCCCAATACCCTGCCAGTGACTGGCACAGCCCTCCGCTCACCACCATGGCCACACGATGACTGAACTGTGCCAAACTTGAGTACTGTAATAATACATGCTCTGAATGACAGCCACTGTCACTCACAGAGCTGCGATTAGTACAGTACGTGAGCTTGGCACAGTTCAGTCTGCAGCTGGCTGTGGTGGTGAGAGGAGGGCTGTGCCAGTCACCATGGGGTATTGGGAGGGTGGGGCACACTGTCAGGTGGGGGTGGGGGCCACCGACTACCAGGGAGTTATGGGAGTGAGGGGATCTTGCAGCTGGGCATGAGGGGGCTCTCAACATGTGTGTGTGTGTGTGTGTGTGTGGGTCTGGGCATTGGGGGTGTTCACACACCCATCCTGACACAGTGCCCATGCCTGGGACCTGGAGCTTATGGGAGACTGTAGCTCACAAGGGATGTAGAGCTGGGGCACAGTTGCAACCTCCAGTGAACAGCAAAGACCACTTATGCCAGCTTTTGTTGGCGAAATGGTCTTTGACAGATGTTCACTGGTGGTTGTCTCTGAATCCCGACTTGTGGACATAGCAACCACCCTACCTGAATAGGGTGCAAATGCTGCCATAAACCCCCTTATGCCATGTAGCAAGGGGGTTTATGGCACATTGGTGCAGTTGGGTACAGGCAGCCTGCAGCATGTCATAGGCTGCCTTTGTGAATCCCACCGGGATGCAACTCAGGATGCAAGTCTGAGGCCTATCCTGTAGGTAGGGAAATGGGCAGACTAGATGGGCCTAGCAGTCCTTATCTGCCGTCAAAGTCTATGTTTCTATGTTTCTATGTTTCAAGTGCTACTTGCACCACTTTTTCTGACAGAAGTTGCTTTGCATCCTGATTTGCCTTTTGTGAATCTGGCCCTGATATTATAATGGGGGGGTTTAATCTCATCCTGGAATACATATTAGACCCCGCTAACACTAGACCAGAGCCCCATTCGCAGGTGCTGTAGGCCTTGCGCAGCCTCATGAGCCTGCATCGTTTAACGGACATATGGAGGACTAGCCACCAGCAGGCAGTGATAACACATATTTTCTGCTGCCTGGTAGCCAGTAGAATAGATTTTGGCTCACCTCCCCAGGGATAGCCACTACCTTCCTGCAGATGACCATAACCCCCATATATATATATCAGACCATGCACCAATAACTCTTACATACCTGGTGGGTCCACTCAAACCCAAGTCAACCCAATGCAGATTAGATCCCTTACTACTTCAGGTTTCAGACTTTAAAAGGTGTCTCCAGATAGAATCACAGCACTATCTGGGGGACAATAAACCTGGGTCAGCCTCACCAGAGGGAATCTGGGAAGGGTATAAAGCTACCATGAGTGGGAAGATAATCAACTATGCCTCCCACAGGAGGAAACTTGGGGGAAAAAAGTAGAGAGCCCAAAACGTAGTTTGAAGGAGAAGGAAGACATTTATAAAACTGACCACAGACAATTAAAGAACCCCTCTTTGATATATGAGATCATGACACTGAGAATTGAGCTTAACGCATTAGCCACATGAAAGGCAGCGCTCCAGCTACAGAGGACTAAATTTAAATACTGGGCACATGGAGAGAAAAACAGCAAGCTATTAGCGTACTGCCTGAAAAAACAGCAAGCAGATCGGCATATAGCGCAACTGACAGACCCCAAGGGCATGAAAGCTATGGCCCCACAGGAGATCAAAACCATTATGGCAGTCTTCTATAAAAATTGATATGCATTGCACATACAATGAGACAAACAGGCCTATGGTAATTGTGTAGCTTATCTCCCCCTTCCCAAACTCCCAGACTCCTAAAGGGAGTTGCTGGAGGCACCCATGACTCAGCAAGAACTAAGAATGGCCATATCAGCAATGGCCCCACACAAGTCACCTGGAAGTGACGGCTTTGCTGCTGATTACTATAAGCTAGTCTTGGACTCTGTAACCCTCCCTATATTAACAATGCTGGAGTCAGCACATAGCCAACGTAACCTCCCCCTACCCTTAGTGAGGCCATTATAACACTCCTACCCAAGGAGGGGTAAGGATTGCCCAAACCCCATGAGATACTGCCCCATTTCTTTAACAAATGCTGATGCCAAAATTCTTACAAAAGTACTCACCACAAGGCTGGAGCAACGTCTCCCTTCATTGGTACATGCATCTCAAGTGGGCTTTGTAAAAGGTAAATTGAGTACTGATCACTTGAGGGCACTGGTAATACAGGCTGCGAGCAGTGTTTCCACTCCAGCAGCAGCAATAGCAGTTGATTTTCAAAAAGCTTTTGACTCTGTGGAGTGGGAGTATGTGCACGCGCCATGCTAGATCAGGGTAATTTTGGTAATAACTTCTTGGGCTGGATACAGACCCTCTACAGGGCCCTAACAGCAAGACTGTTAACAAATAATGTCCTCTCTGCACCCTTTCCATTGTACAGAGGTACCAGGCAGGACTGCTGTCTCTTCTCCTTCTATTTGTGCTGGCTATGGAGCCATTGGAAGCAACCCTCAGAGCTCACCCACACATTCGACGTTTGGAAGTGGGAGAGTTTGAATACCGTCCCAAACTTTATGCAGATGACTGCTTGATTTTCACTAGAGATATGGAAGAAAGCCTTCCACACATACTAGGCATCCTCCACTCTTTTGCTAGTATCTCAGGTCTGTGTATCAATCTCAACGAATCTGAAATACTCCCCTGAATAATGTGCCCATTCCCACAGAGGTGCTTGAATTCAGGTCTGACTTTTGCCACTACAGGAATAAAATACTTGGGAATACAGATCCCTAATAAAGAACATGGCTTAGTTCTGGCTAACCTTAACCCCGGTGATTCGCTCATTACAAAGTGAGGTAGCTAGATGGACGCACCAGAACCTATCTCTGGTTGGCAAAATAGAAGACATTAAAATGATGGCAGCCCCTAGAATTTATTACATCCTGGCACACTTACCGGTACTGATCCCTACCATATGATTTGACAAAACTGACAAAACAATAAAACTCTTTCTATTGGGCACCAGCATACCAAGATTTAGTTTGACAAATCTAAGAACCCCCAGAGACAGGGGTGGGTGGAAACTACCGAGTTTCCAACAATACTCCCTTACTAACATAGTGAGCACCTTGACTTGAATGTTTCATGGGTCTACGGAAGATTCTCCTCTTCCACTCTGGGTTCAGATAGAGACATCCATACTTGACAGAGCGCACCCGGTGGTATATCTTCTGACCTCTCTCCCAAAGAAATATGTATCCTGGTTTACCATAAAGGCATCATATGATGCCTTCCAAAAAATAGGGATGAGAGCTTGGAAATGTGTACACCCAGGCATGTACACCCCAATATGGCTTAATCCTGACATACTGATAGATGGGAAACCACTAGAGTGGCCAACCTGGAAAAGATGTGGTATACTCAAGATAGAAAAACAGGACTGGTAGACATTTGTGATTTATGTTGACTGCAACTTGTGGTTGACATAAATCCCGTCACTGTGATGCCAGTCGACAAAAGTGTTGTCAAACCAGCATCGTAGATCCTTCCCTCCTTACACACATACACAAGGTAAAAGAATGACATTTGTTATTTTAGTTTATTTATGTTTTGTTTACCAAAATATGTATGATGGGTGAGGTGGTAAAGGCTGAAACTGTCTCTGGTTTTAAAGAGCAGCTGACACCTTCAGGAGAATTAAAAAAACATAACATTTAGACACAGCCCTCAGAGAAATATAAGTGTGCTGTGTACATGCAGAATGCATGCCACATGCTTAATTGTGCAATGTTTGCATGTGGCTCGTATGCAAAAAGTGAACCTAAGCGAATCAGGTCTATAAAGCAAATCAGGTTTGCATGCTGCAAGCTTGACATGTGTGCAGCAGATAAACTGTTGATAACATCTGAAAATCACATCAGTTTCACTTGTTGCATACTTGAGATGAGTGCAGCAGTTAAACTGGTGTCAACATCATTTAAAAATCCCATCAGGTTCACATGTTGCACATTTACCATGTGTGCAGCAACTAAGCTGGTGCAAATCTCATCTAAAAAACATATCAGTTTCTATTTCTCATACTACTACTAGCAATTAGAGCCATTAAAATACATGCTTTCATTGATTTCCCAATCACCGTCAGTGTGATGCCGGTCGACAAATGTGTTGTCAAACTGGCATTGTATATCCTTCCCTCCTTACACACATAGACAAGGTAAAAGAAAGAGGCTTGCCCATTCTAAAGGGGCAGGACCCATTGTCCCATGACCCAGGCCAATAAGGTGAGGCTCAGCAAAAAGGGGGGGAAGGGCGAGAGGGGAAGGGAGGGGCTAAGGAGGAAAAGGGCGGTGCAAAGGCATCATGAAGAGGGAGGAGCATGAGAACAAAGGGGTAAGGGGATGATGAATAATGATTGGACAAAAGGAAAAGGGGGTGTGGAAAGGAGCAATAAAAAGGGGCTGCATTCCAGGGAGAGGTCACAATTTGCTCTATAAGGAATTTTGCTTGTGGAAGCACATTCAGTCTATGGTAAAGCCATTGGGCATTTGAATTGTATTTGGAAGTTAAAGGACGGAGATTTAAGTTAAGAGATTAAGTAAGGAAATAAAGCTGAAAGGAGTTTTTGCTTGAATTGGAGGGACAGCAACGGGAGGACAATAGGAATAATGGAGGTAAGAAATAAAGAGGGCGAGAGCCATGGCAAGTGAAATAGAACACTACTAATAGGCCTCTGAGGCATGTTTTTAAGAGGATGGTGTTGAGGCATGGTGATATGGGCCACGGAGAACAGGGCAACGAGGCCGGAGGCAGTTGGGGTCACGATGCAGCATAGGGGCACGGCGCTATGGCCGTGGTGAAAGGGGAAGGAAGTTAAAACCAGTGCTGGGGGGAGAACATGAGAAAGACCTGGTGGCTATGCGAAGGCAGAAGGAAAGAGATGCGTGGGGGGCCACAGGCGCAGACGAGACGGTGCGGCCGCCAGGCTGGAAGCACGGATGGTGAGTGAGGCGATAACAGCCTCGAGGGTCTGACCATCTGGTCAAAGCCGGGTAGCGAGTGAAGCTCAAAAGGGTGTGGAAAGCATTAGTGCAGATGGAGGAGCAGAAACAGGCATGAAGGAATAGCGTTTGGGGGACAGACAAAAGTAGGAAGGATGGGCAAAAAGATGGCATGGCCTACCATGGCAGGAGAAGCTGGGTTGGGCTTGGGAGGACTCAGGCACAATGGGGAAGGCAGGGAGTGATAAGCAGGGGAGCCCTCAGGGGCAGGCTAAGGGGTTTTAAGTCACGCTGGAGGGCAAGGAGAAGGAGCAGATAATAAAATGGCGCCCAACCATGTGGTGATGGCATGTGACGCCATTGCAACGTGGGGGAAGGGGGTTGAACAAGCGGAAAGGCATGAGGAAGGCTGATGGAACAGGGGCTCAATGCCTGTCAAGGAGAAATGGGGCCGGAATTGAGCGCAGTAACGGAGGCACTAAACACGCCTGGGGTGGAGAACGGGACCGCGGGATAAAACAGGAAGAAGAACAAGGAGCAAAAGGAACAGAGCAAGGCAAGGACGCCAGAAGGGCATTTTACAAGGGAGAAGCGCTGCTGAGGAAGTGGGGAGAAGAAGGAGGAGATAGCGCCATGGGCCCTGACCGCGTGGGATGGCATGTGACGTCATCGCCACGTGAGGGGGCGTCAACAGCGTGGGAAGGTGAGCACGAGCAGCCCTGTGGTTAGGCAGGGTGGGGGGCAGCAATTAGACCAGCCAAACAGCAACGGACTTCAGGGCTTAGTCCTGGTCCTCAGCATGGGAAGACGCTGCACGGGGGGGGGACAGAACAAGAATGGGGAAAAAAGGGCTAGCACGGCCACCAGTCTGGCGAATCAGATCACAGGGGGGACTGGACACATAAGGAGACGAGGGGGAGTGGTGTACAGCTGGCACAGACTCCCATAAACATAGGAAGGATGGAAAAATGGTTGGGGGGATACCTGGATGGGGGCAGAAACATTAAGGGAGGGTTTTAAAAAGAGTTTTAGTTTACAGTTCAGAGGCAGGAAGAAACAGATGGTGGCAAATAACTTAAATTCAGTAAGAGGAAAGGAGGAGTGTTGACCAAGAAAATTAGGAAGGAAATAAGGGCCGGGATGGTCAAAGACCTTCGAGACACTGCCACTGGCCAACTAAGGTCTCTCCACTGGGGCTGGTCCAGAAAAGCAGGAAGAGAATACAGGGTAATACACCACCTGTCTTACCCAGATGGGGATTCAGTTAATGATGCCATAGGGAAAGAGGACAGCAGAGTCACATACGCCACACTGGAGGACGCAGTAAGACTGATTAGAACAAAACAAGAAGCATGGATGGCGAAAACAGACATAGAGTCAGCTTTTTGCCTGTTACCAGTTAGACCGGAGGACTGGGACTTACTGGGTTTCAGGGTGGAAAGAAAGTATTACTTCAATAAAGCCATGCCAATGGGGTGTTCAATAGCTTGTGCAATGTTTGAGATGTTTAGCACCTGGTTCCTGTGGGTTTTTCAGAACAGATTCGGGTACTAGGCAGTAGTGCACTACCTGGATGATTTCCTTTTCATTGGGGAGGGTAAGTTAGAGACCCAAGACATGCTCGGGAAATTCCAGAAGTTATGCCAGGAATTGGGGGTTCCCCTAGCCAAAGACACGATGGAGGGGCCGAGTCGCATTATTGAGTTCTTGCGTCTAGAATTAGATGCAACAAAGGAATTGTTTCGACTGCCTGAACAGAAGGTTAAGAAGCTGAAAGAGCTACTGAAGGCAGTAAGAAAGCGCAGGAGGGTGAGACTGCAACAGGCCCAACAAGTGCTGTGCCATTTAAACTTTGTAAGAGCAATCATGCCAGGATGTACATTTACACGGCATCTGGCATGGGCTATGAGGGGGCCACAAACCGCACCACTGGGTAGACATTAACAGAATGACTAGGAGGGACATGGCAGCATGGGAGCAATTTCTACAAGAATGTAATGGGTGCATATTCTGGCAGAGGACTGGGTCTGTAACACGGACTTGCAGTTATATACAGATGCGACAGGGGTATAGGGATGGTAGGCTACCTCAAGGAAAATGGTTCTGTGAACCGTGGCCACTGGGATGGAAATGGGGTGATAAAGACATCACCTTTTGGAAATATTTCGATATGGGTGGCGTATGGTGGTATGGGGAGGACCTCAGGAATAGGCAAGTCACATTTTGGAGTGATAACAAAGCAGTTGTGGAAGTATTGAACAAAAAGAGGACAAGGTCTGACAGGGTCATGAGGGTTCTGAGCAGAATGGTGTGGGAGGGTTTGTTCCTGAATATGTCTTTCAGGGTGAAACAGTCAATGGAGTGGACAATGTGATAGCTAATTGCCTCTCCTGATTGCAGATGGACAAATTCAGGACCTTTGCACCTGGAGCAGCGACAAAACAGACTGCCATTCTGGAGCACATATGGGAGATTGGATTGGGGGAGCTGAGGCATTGTTCTGCAACTCCTGGGCCCCTCGGACCCTGAGAGCGTATGAAACCTCCTGGAGGGCCTTTCAAAAGTTCCGAGATGAGTATTTTGGGAAGGTAAGTGGTCCGGTCACAGGGGACCAATTGGCGCAATCCACAGGCAAGGGTTGGAACCAGAGAATAGCGCACTCAACCATGAGAGTGCATTTAGCAGCCATAGGGCAAATCTGCACATTAAGAGGGTGGGAGGACCCCACAAAGACTAAGTTCATTAGAAGACTGATGCAGGGTTGGATGAGTAGAGCAGGAAGGAGACAGGATAGCAGGAAGCCGATATCAGAAGGGCAGCTGGTGCAGCTGCTAGGGGCTTTACAGCAGATCTGCAGGTCTACTAGGGAGACAATGGTATTTCAGGTGTTATATGCCACCATGTACAGTGGGGCCTTCCAGTTGAGTGAAATAGTGGGGCACAGCAAGAAGGCGGAAGGTGGGGATTTATTGTGGGAAGACATGGAGTGGCAGGAGGAGGTCATAACAGTTAACCTGCGGGAGTCCAAGACCGACCAGACGAAGCAGGGGAGGAAGGTGTGTTTACGGGCACACCAAAATAAAGCCATTGCCGGTGGCCCCTGCACACATATCGCGCAGACCAAAAAAACCAAGGTAAGGAAAGAATATTTTACATGATGATAGCAGGCCAGTGTCTGGGTACCAGGTGACAACGGTACTGGGAAAGGTGCTTCAGTTTCTTGGGGAGCCAACAGGGGTTTATTCTTCCCATTCATTTGGGATAGGGGCAGCCTCTATGATGTCTGCACAGGGTGGGGGGCTGAAGAGATTAAAGAGAGAGGGGAAGATGGTCATCAGGATGCTATAAAAAAATACATAAGCGAAGTACAATACTAAAATGTTTCTTTTTCTTCCCAGAAGCAGGTACTAAAGGAAAGAAAAGGGGGGAGGGTGGAGAGAAGGGGAAGGACATTGAACAAAGATTCATGCTTATGCTTTGATCAACCAGGTACAACCAAGAAGCTCGAGGCATGGATTTGCAGACACTCATTTGTGCACTGGGCAGAAAGATGGGCAGCCTGGAGGCAAGGGGGGAAACAGCTGTACTTGGACATTGACACGATAAGGCTGGTGTGGAAAGGCCTACGGGGCATGAGATGGGCACAGCTGCTACCAGAACTGAGGGAAATCAGGAAGGACCATAAGCAATGGGACCTGATTGTGATACACCTTGGGGGCAACGATTTGGGAACAAGGCCCTGGTTGGACATCTTTTATCAGATAGAGCATGACGTTAACGTAATCAAAACATGGTGGCCGGAGGTTGAGTTAGCATGGTCAGAAATCACCCCTAGGAGGGTATGGAGACAGGCAGAGAACCACAAGGGCATAGACAGGGCTAGAAAACGTATGAAAGTGAGGGTAGGGAGATTATTCCAGAACATTGGGGGAATGGTAATAAAGCATGGAATCATAGAGGAGGTGGATGAATACTACAGAGGGGATGGAGTGCATTTGTCAGGGCTTGGCCTAGCCATGTTCAACGCTGAGATGTCAAGTGCAGTTGAAGCATGGATGGCACAGCAATGAAAAAATAACAAAGAGGAAACAAACAAGATTTGTGTCTTAGGGGGGAAAGCCCACCGTCCATCGCAAGTGGGGGATGGACTATTGGAAAGGAGAAGAAGGGCCCCGGTGCAGGACATAAGAATAAGAGGCCAGGATACCCCCCCCATGATGTACGCCGGGGAGGGAAAAGAGGAGACAGCTGGCTATTAAATTAAAGAGAACAATAAGAAATGATGTAATGTATGCACCTAAGTGGAAATGTAAGTTATGGACAGATGATTGGGAATATCAAGAAAATGTGAAAGTGAATTGGTGAATTATCAAATCATATCAAATCAGTAAAATTATTGCCAAGACTGAGCAACCTGACATTACTAGTCCATGTCTTTATTTATGGGCCGGGTTCTGGGGACAAAGAGGCTTGCCCACTCTAAAGGGGCAGGACCCATTGTCCCATGACCCAGGCCAATAAGGTGAGGCTCAGCAAAAACGGGGGGGGAAGGGCGAGAGGGAAGTGGAGGGGCTAGGGAGGAAAAGGGGCAGTGCAAAGGCATCACGAAGAGGGAGGGGCATGAGTACAAAGGGGTAAGGGGGATGATGAATAATGATTGGACAAAAGGAAAAGGGGGTGTGGAAAGGAGCAATAAAAAGGGGCTACATTACAGGGAGAGGTCACAATTTGCTACATAAGGAATTTCCCACCCACCCACCCAAAAGGCAAGAAAGTAGGGCACTGTGGAAGGTGGAGCAGTGTGATACTGGGAAAGGAATCTCAGTAAGGAATATGGAGATTGCGAAGGTGGACAGCAAGGGAAAGAAAAGGAGAAGCAAGGGCACTGTGTGTACCCCTGTGCCCCCAGTGCAGGACATAAGAATAAGAGGCCAGGATACCCCCCCCATGATGTACGTCAGGGGGGAGGGAAATAGTGTGAGACAGCTGGCTATTAAATTAAAGAGAACAATAAGAAATGATGTAATGTATGCACCTAAGTGGAAATGTAAGTTATGAACATATGATTGGGAATATCAAGAAAATGTAAAAGTGAATTGGTGAATTATCAAATCATATCAAATCAGTAAAATTATTGCCAAGACTGAGCAACCTGACATTACTAGTCCATGTCTTTATTTATGGGCCAGGTTCTGGTACAATGACATTTGTTATTTAATTTATGTTTTGTTTACCAAAATATGTTATGATGGGTGAGGTGGTAAGGGCTAAACTGTCTCTGGTTTTAAAGAGCAGCTGACACCTTCAGGAGAATTTTATCAAACATAACGTTTAGACACAGCCCTTAGAGAAATATAAGTGTGTTGTGTACATGCAGAATGCATGCCACATGCTTAATTGTGCAATGTTTGCATGCGGTTCATATGCACAAAGTGAACCTAAGCGAACCAGGTCTACAAAGCAAATCAAGTTTGCATGCTGCAAACTTGACATGCGTGCAGCAGGTAAACTGTTGAGAACATCTTCTAAAAATCACATCAGGTTCATGTGCTGCATGCTTGAGATGAGTGCAGCAGTTAAGCTGGTGTGAACATAATTTAAAAATCACATCAGGTTCACATATTGCACACTTGCCATGTGTGCAGCAACTAAGCTGGTGCAAATCTCATCTAAAAAACACATCGGTTTCTATTTCTCATACTACTGCTAGCAATTAGAGCCATTAAAATACATGTTTTTCATTGATTTCCCAATGAAAATAGTTAAACTCATTAATTCTGATCCTTTTGCAAGTTGTTTAATGGATTTTGATTTTTGTCATTAATTTGCCATTAATTTGTAAAGTATTATTTACTTACTGCATAAAATGCCTAGGATATAGTCAGCCAACATCCCGCATTCCAGATGTGTGAAAAGGGGCCTGTGTTGTGAAGCCTGAACTTTTTGTTTTGGGCCATGCAAATCCCCTTATGCATATTCAGTGCTACAAATATGTTTCTCCATGACTGTTTCAGCTCACTTACTTTCCTTTTGTCATTCTGTATGGAGCATATACACTATGGCCATGCTCAGCACTCTTGTGCTGAGTCGGGTCTTGGAAGCATGCACCATACCTCACATTTTGTCACTGAAATGAGGGACATGGACACTCAGAATGAGGGACAAAGAGGGACGCTAACCCTCATGATGCTCAGAACACATCCTGAAACATGGAGTTACAGTACTTCAGAACACAGTGATTATAACAAGATCAATGACCAACTCGGAACAGTGTAGAAAGGCAGCAGCAAGGGCCAACAAAATGCTGGATTGCATTGCAAGGGGAATAACGTGGAGGAGGGAGTAGGTGATTCTGCCACTATATAGATGATTAGTTAGTCCTCATCTCAAATACTGTGTGCAGTACTGGGCCCATACCTGAAAAGGGACATTAAATTACTGAAAACGGTGCAGCGCAGAGCAACTGAGAATGATCCAGAGACTGAGGGACTTACCGTATGAGAGTAGGCTAAAGGAGTTGAACAAGTACTCGCTGGAGGAGAGGAGGACAGAGGAGATATGATTAAGACATTCAAGTACATGAGAGGGATAAACAAGACTGGTGCAGAGGGGATATGCAGGGTAAGGTGGGGAGGGACACTCAAGGCCATGACATGAGATTGGAGGGGAAGGTTCAAGAGGGAAATGAGGAAACACTTTTCTACAGAGAGGGTGGTGACAGGGTGGAATGCATTACCAGCAGAGATGGTAGCCTGTAAAACAGTGGGCTACTGCTTCAAAAGGGGCTGGGACTGGGCAAGAGGGAGGATAAAGGTAGAGGGGTGAGGAGGGAGGTCAGCTGCAGAATAGGGCTGCTAGCTGCAAACTGAGCAGACTTGATTGACCAAATGGCCTTTTCTGCTGGCAAATTTTATATGTTCATACAGTGGAAACCATTGTATTTACTTGTACTGATATTAGCACCTGAGAATGAATTTCTACCATAAAGCAGTGGTGCCATTTAGATAGGGAAGAGGGGACAGTGCCCCTGCATTTGTGCCAAGATTGTTCTTATTGTGTGGCAATAATGGCATTAAATTCAGATTTAATCTTTTGCACCATAAGTACCCCCTGGACTGTGTACGCTCATGCTGCAGGTGCACTGCTGACTCAACTGTGTCTGTTTTGTGTTGTCCACTCTCTCTACCTATTACACAATATTCTAGGTGTGGTCTTACCAGCAATCTATACAGAGGATGTAACAGAGTACCAGTCCCAGCTCTGATCCCTGAGGCAACCACTGGTCACACTCCTTTCCTTGGAGTGAACTCCATTTACCACCACCCTCTGTCATCAATCCACTATCCAGTTTCTTATCCAGTGTACCACCTTGGACCCATCCTGAGCTACCCAGCTTGTGTACTAGTCTCCTATGAAACGGTGCTGAATGCCTTACTGAAATCTAGTTAGCCACATCCACCACTCCACCCTGATCTAGTTCCTTGGTCACCCAGTCAAAGAAATCTATCAGATTTATTTGACATGACCTCCATGTGAAACCATGTGCCTCTGTTCTTGTAACTCACTGGATTCAAGATATTCCATAATCGTTTCCATCTGCATTGATTCCATTAACTTTCCCACCACCAATGTTAGGCTGACTGGTCTATAACAACAAGGTGATTTTTTTTTTTACATTTTCTAATTTGTTGTGATCCAAATAAACATATTAGTGCTGATAGTTATTATTAGGCTCTAAACAACAGGTACCATATTACTCTAGATATTTATGCCATTTGTATTTTGGGGTACTTGCTTTATATGAACTTTTATTTTCCTGTAATAGCTGTTTGGTTTTGTTACCCATTAGATCACCTGCTCCTGTTATGTTCTTGTTATTTTGATGTTTCTATTCTGTGCCGCCTTACGTGGCCCGGGTCATGCCTGAAAACGGTCTCTGGATCAGTGCACCTACCCTGTTAACAAAGTCATGGATAAAAATAAAAGAAAATAAAATTAGATGTACCCATGCCCATTTTGGGATCCCTATGCAGTTTTGTTCTCTTTTTGCATATATTTTAGTATGCTGTACAGAACAGTCTTTGCTGTGGTCTGTCCTCTGTAACCCCTTCCCAGGGACACTCATGGAAAGAAGCTTCAGTTAGTGTGCCTTACTTGCTTACCAATTTTTAAATCAATCAATCAATACATCAGGTACTAATGTTCATTATTTGCACATCTGTATTCAACAGTGATTGCTTATGTCTTTACCTATAAATGTATGGAAAGCTATATTTTCAAAAATGTAGTAAGATATGAAGTCATTGATAATAATACAGTGAATTATATTGTATACCAAGGGGCAAAATGTACCATTGTATGGCAGTCAGAAAACTGCTATATTTAAAATTAAATAATTCTGCATTTGATAGAATTGTGCAGCACTTAGAACTTGGTTAAAAGCTGCGAGAAAAAACAGAGGACTGACATTTTATGAATGAACATTATGTTGCTACAAAAATAATTTTAATGTTTTAAATATGAAAGCAAAACAAACTACATATACCCCCTACCCATTTCTTGTAGTCAAACTGTACTTCTTAATGGTTGATGACACTGTTCATGGCTAAGGCTGTAATTAATTCATGGTATGCACGAAATTCATGGATACCATGAAAATCGGCAGGTGCCGTGAATTTCGGCAAAGCTGGTCTAACTGTGTTCCTTTCATATCCTGATTACCTCAACATTTAGTTAAGCATCTCCTAAACACTTAATCTGCCAGCATTGCATTCATTCAGAGTCATTTCCTAATTGCTTAATCTAAGCACAACATCAGGAAAGCAGGAATTGCTTAAGTGCTTAACAGCTTAATTGTTTAATTGTGTGACTAGTTTCTTGATCTTTTCTGAGACAAACTGTTTTAAATTGTAAGCTAGTAGCCCCATTTTCCAGTAGGCCGAACAATGTCTCTGCCGCAAAAGCCTACCTCTGCTTCTAAACTTGGTAAAGTGTATGCCAAACATAGATGCACCTAGTATGATAGAGGCACCTTTCATATTTCGGGTGATATTTTATTTTGCTCAACCTGCAATATACCTGTAGACCATAAACGAATAGCCTCTTGCGATCGTCACCTGAAACCTCTTCTCATGTTGCCAAGAAAAGGAAACTTGATGAAAGCAAAATGCTGTAGCTGAGAAGCAGGTAACGGTATGAGAGCTGTTTCACAAAGCTGAACATCAGGAAAGCAGGAAAATTGCACTATTCAATCTTGTTGAAGCATTTACTTCTGCTAATATTCCTTTGAATGCTCTAGATAATCACAGCCTACATTGCTACCTTGAAACCAATTTAAAATCAGTTGAACTGATACCTACATCACAGCGGCTGTGTTCAGAATATTTGCCAAAAGTGTATTCTTTCCATGTTGCTGAGGTAAAAAAAAAAAGTGTAAGAGGCAGAAACAATTTCAATTATATGCGAGCTCAGAGCTAAGATCCTACATTCTAGAGGCACAAGGCAGCACTTTTATATACTCTAACACAGATGTTGTTGGGTTCTGGCAGGACTGTAAAGAAAGATTCCCAAACTTGTCAAGCATTGCCCTTAGCTGTTTGAGTGTACCTGTTCATAGTGGCAGTGTTGAGAGATCATTTTCTCGGTACGGTTCAATGTTGACTGCTATTCGACGTAGTATAAAGCCTGAAAATCTAAAATGTATTCAATGCTGCAGCAAAATAATTATTATACAATGGGCATGAAAACATACCGTAAATACTGTATCCTGATTGGCTGAGTCATACCCCTCTCCGTTGTAAATCCAGCATCACCCACGGGAAGAGATATCAGCCACCCTTCAGCCACATGAACAAATACTGTAAATATCACTCCGACCATCGCCAGCCCTAAGTCTATAATACAAGAATACACGCTAACACACCGTCCCAAACTCCACTACTGCAACTGTCATTTCGGCCACACAACTTACATTCCGTTTGCAAAACTTGACTACGAAAAAGCAAATAAATAAGTTGCTCCCCTCCATTTACTTCATTTGCTCCATCTCCATACATTTTTTTTCTCTTATTCACATGCACCTCTCAAGTACCTCTCCTCTCGAACTCTGCCACCAATTCTCTCTTCCTCATCAGCTGCACCTCCGTGTTAGTCCTGTTCCAGGAAGTCTAGAGCGCGTGCTGAATTTTTATTTTCCCACATTGAAATCACAGATTCCGTTTATATTGGTTGTGGGATAATGCCAGAAGGAAAGCAGCACAGGTGGAATGCAGGGAAACATGGATAGTGATCGTGCCTATGTTAGAGTCAGATTACGTCCTTAACTTTGAGAGAGCCAGTAGCAATGCAAGTATGTTTTTCTATGTATACAGTGTCAGAATGGGCTACCATTGTAAATTCCCGAGTAGGTGTTGTAGGGAACCGAGTTCATGCTACGAATGAAGAAACAGAAAGTAGCAGCTTTCCTATATATTTTTATAGATAATGATTTTAAAACTGACTTAGTGATCAAATTTTGAGCCTGCACTGTATGTTGGGGTTGGAACTAGAAGAACTGCTCACCATCTTAGAAAAACAAACTCCGAATCTCCACCAAATGGACTATTTTCTCTGGCATAGTAACACTTTCACGATTTCTCAAAATAATAAAAATTAAAAAAAAATCATTAAACACAAAATATTAACTTTGTATAATAGCAATATCCACTCAAGATTGTTGGTGATGCCAGGATTTACCACCTCTGGGGTGTTGTTGGTCACTCAGCTCACTCTATGGCCGAACAACACCCAGAGCATGGGTAAATCCTGGCATCCTAACACCTCTGGTATATTGGCAAATATATGTTTAATGGCACAAATGCACTTTTTACCTGATTTTAAATGATTGTAATGATTGTAATCAATTTTAAATGCTGTTTTTAAGTTGTGCAACTTATTTTATATTTGTTGAAGTAAAATGAATGTTGAAACTAGTGATGTATCCGTGAAATTATTCTGATTTGCTGCCATGCAGATGCCGTGAAATCATACTCTTTTTCCGTGAATAAAATACAGCCTTATTCATGGCATATATAGCACTTTGGGATACAGTCATTACAATGTGCAGGCACTGTGCTATACAAAGCTTAATTCTTTGGTGTTTCTTTATAGTGTATCTATATTAAACAGGAAATTATATAGCCCATAGTTCTGGCATTCCTGAATACTAAGACCATTACATTTGCTGCATCTCTCCTGATGAAAAGGGTAGATTAGCCTACAGTCTTAGAAAAATCAGGTGGCTAAACAGTCTTTAAAAGTATAGTAAATTAAATATCGTATTTAAGATGATTTTATTTGCCCTGCAGCTTCTCAAAATGGTAAATGTAAAACTTTGACCTTGTGGCGGATATTCAGACTCGCCTGGCAGTGGCGTAAGCCTGGGCGCAACATAACTGGGATGCGCTGTGGTAAGTCCAGGTGATATTCAAGGTGATGTGCCATGGCGCAGCACCATTGAATATGGCACAGACCACGTACTGCACAGTGGCACTGCACATGGTGCAGTGGCTCTTGGAGCAAGCAACAGATAGGGAACGCAGGGATGCACCAGCACAAATGCAGTTGTGCTGGGTGCATCCACGATATTCAGCAGAAGGCATGCAAATGAGGCCATAATATATGCAAAGTGAAAATGGGGCCATTTGCATGTCGTGATAACCCCATTGCATGCTTTGTGTAGGGCAGCCCTGGTGCCCTGCACAGCATGGCGATAATGCCTGATGGGGGTCCGGGCAACCCCGCCCCTTAGCCACGATCATGGTAAATGCCTTTAAACAATTCACTGGTAGTCTAGTGGTACCCCCTTCCTCCAGAGTCCCTGATCACTGGTACATTACTGTAATATTAAGCCCTGGTAGTCTAGTGGTACCCGCCACCCATTGCTGTGATTGCAGTAAGGCACTGTAAAACAATTCCCTAGTGATCCAGTGGCACCCCACCCCACCACCCACACACACAGAGAACCTCTTGCCCACCCCTCTCCCCCCACCATCATCGGCGGGTGGCTGCAACCCGCCCGCATACTGCCCGGCCGTCCGCTGAAGGACAGAGGTACTGTATATGGGCTGTAAGCCCCATTGTTAGTCCTGAGTGTGGACCAATGAGACTTGTAGAAATACTGTATTAGACAGTCCCAAATATGTAAATGAAGTCATTCACATATGTGGGACTGTCAGCAGTATGTCCCTCAAGCCCATTGATCTACACTGTGGACAAGTGGGCTTACAACCCATACTGTACCTGTCATTCAGTGGACAGCTGAGCAGTATGCAGGTGGGTTGCAGCCGCCCACTGTTGACGGGGGGGATCGGGGTGGGCAAGGGGTCCTGTGTGGGTGGGAAGGGTATGGGGTGTCACTGGATCACCAGGGAATTGTTTTACGGAGCTTTACCATGATCACAGCAATGGATGAGGGGGTACTACTAGACTACCAGGGCTTAATATTACAGTAATGTACCGGTGATTGGGGACATGAGAGAGAGGAGGGGGTTCCACTGGACTATCAGGGATTACTATTACAGTAAGGTATTGTCAATCACGGCAATGGGAGGGAGGGGTACCTCTGGATCACCAGGGCTTTTATTCATGGGAATGAACAGCGACTGTGGCAGCGGGAGGAGGGGTGCCACTGGATCACCAGGAATTGTTTTACAGAGCTTTACAGCGATCCCAGCAACAGGCAGGAAGTACCACTAGACTACCAGGGCTTAATATTACAGTAATGTACCGGTGATCGCAGACACGGGAGGGAGGAGTTCCACTGGACTACCAGGGATTACTATTACAGTAAGGTACGGCGATTGCAGCAATGGGAGGAGGTACCACTGGATCACCAGTGAATTACTATACAATGAATTACCATGATTGGGGACACAGGGGAGGGTACCACTATACTACCAGGGCATTGTGGGTGCTTTGGACAGTGTTCTGGGTGGGTGGGTGGCCACCCATGTCTGGCAGCTGCTGTGTTTCACTCTGCAATACAGCAGCCCACCTGTGGGCGGCCAGGAGATGTTCCTCCGATTCACTGGCTCAACTTTGAGCCCCCCTCTGTGTCGCAATGCAGAGTTGCGCCAGCATATGCACCGCACATCCCGGGCTGAATATCGGGATGTGCCGCATATGCATGGGCACACCCCCTGCATCTGCGCCGCATACAATTACATTGTGCCACAGCGCATCAGGACTTGCGCTGCACCTGGCAACCTTTCCAGTATCCCACTGGGGTGCAATGCAGGGCTGCGCCGGCCCAACTCTGTTGCACCATGCACAACCCCTTTGAATATCCAGGCCTGTACGTTTAGTGCTATGGTTACATAGGTTTTGCTTCTGTATTTTTATAAGCATTAACATTCACATAATGAAGGATTAGTTGCTAAATACCACTATACCGTATATTCATGCACAGTAGCATTTTTTATTTACTGCACTTTTCACATGACAGTCCCAACCAGCCCCAGATCAGTCCTGCTGCTTTGCCCAGCCTGGTTACCTGCCATCTCTGGAGCTTACCTCCTACTCCATGGTCTCCCATGGATGCCCCCCATAGGAAGGACTGCCAGAGGCCAGACTCTTACTCTGCTGAGCAGAGCTGAAGTGTCAGTGTATTAGTGGAGGACCCAGTTATCAGTGTGAGGCCTGCAACATACTGTGGATGGTTCCTGTATGGCTGGGAGTTTTTCCAGTTTTCTTGCCCTGTGGCCATCAGGAAGACCCTGGCCAATGCAGAACATCATGCCACCATCACCCTCCCTAGTGTATTTCTTATTGAGAGAAGGGTAAATGTGAGAGCAGCCAGAGTAGCCCACATTTAGGCGCCATATTATAAGACCTATGTCTAGCCCTGTAATTGGGGGAGGAGTGTTAATTGTCTGACCTGGGTCTCAGCTTCTTGATAATTGACCTCCTACAGCAAATAGAATGCCACCAGCAGGGGAGCAAGTTCAGCATAAAAGCAACCACTTACAATGTGTCTGACACATTCATGTCCCAGTGAGTGAATGGAACAGCAAAGGAGTGGAACAAGTGACTGGCACCATACGCACCAGCAAGCATCAGCAGAAGGAAGCAGAGAAGTGAGGGACTCGGCCAGTTGACTAGGTCAAGGCACCTGTTCACTTCTGTGTAACAGTCACTGCTGGGAAGGGCGGAAGGCAAAGGTAGCCAAAACTGGGACTATGAGAAACACCAGTCTAGGATAGGAATATATAAAGATTTAAACAAGGCACGAGGGAACACAAATAGAAATAACTAAAAAAGTGTAAACTAGAAATAGCAGTAAAGAAAAAGGCTTGCACTCCAAGGTGCAAAATAAGAAATATAAGCCACGAGTCAGATGCAATAGATACAAAGATTTATTATGACATACATCAATGAATTTAGTGAAGACCAGCCATATATACACAGGGTTTTATGTGACAAGGGTGAGTTTTTAAAGTGGCCGACCAAAATGAGCAACTAAAAAACTGCCCCAAGTCACTAGAGCGAGCAGCATTAGATCGGCCACTGCAAACAGCAACAGTCGATGACTTTAAAGAAAAGGACCAAAAGCAAAACTTTTTTATGCAGGGGGCTGTGCCTCCACCTCCCCTTGCAGGGGCAAGCCCACCGGACACCCCAACTTAGAAATTACCAACCCCAGAGGGGAGGACTTAGGAAAAAAAAAGAGAAACCCTAGGACAACAAAAATTCTGCCCCACACCCAAACCTGGGTCCTTCCGCTCCGTAGGCATTGGCTCTAGCCACTATGCCAAATGACCAGCTTAGCAAGGTTTGGCCAAACTATTCCTCATGTATCCTTCTAGCAAGTGCAGCGAGTGTGGCTCACTGCTACATTCGCTCTAACCTGCTCTTCGACATTGTTCACTATTTGCTCTTCCTAAGGCCCGGGCTGTATTATAGAGTCGCTCAAATTGAGTCGCTCAATAATACTCGCCCCACAGCCAGAAAAACCCAATGGTGTTTTGTGCCCTAACCTGGTACTTTGTCAAGGGCACATAGAGAAGAAAATGTACAGTTTAAATAATGTGAAAAACGATGTCATAACAGGTGCAATTAAAAACCCCATCCTTTATACAAATCTAAAAGGCATACAAAAGCACTCTTAAAAACATGTAAATGGGAATAAGAGGGAGAACTGGACTTATGATTCATAAGATTTCTTGTAAAGTGTTGTGAATTAGTTTTAAAGAACAACAATTTTATCTTTCTGGGTAAACACTTTCTACAACAAAGTGGTACTGCTATGGGAGCAACATTTGCTCCTAGCTACATGAACTTATATATGAAAGTATGGGAACTCACAGCTATACAGGACCCCATTTGAACCCATACTATGGATTTATTGAAGTATATAGGCGATACATAGATGATTTAATCATGGTAGTGGCAGGGGACCGAGTTACAGTTACATGCATTTGTTGATTATCTGCATCAGTCTAATCCTCATTTACACTTTTCAGTTAAATACAGTCAAGAAAGTATTAACTATTCGGATCTTTTAATTCAGAAGAATGCTGAAGGAGTTGTATATACTGACTTATATTGGAAAGACACTGATACTAATTCTGTTTTGCAGGCATCAATCTGCCATCCTGCACATTTGGTGAGAAACATCCCATGGGGACAATTCCTATGTATTTGTAGGAATTGTAGTAGTGATCAGCTATATGAGGAGAGGGCTGCAGAAATGTCCATAATGTTCAAACACAGAGAGAATAGGGAATTTCATATTATTAAAGCAAATGATTGGGCTACTGCACAAGAAAGAAGTTCACTTCTCTTACCTAGAGAGAGATCAGTAGTAGGTGAAGTGAATGACTGTCCTATGTACATTACAACTTACACAAATAGATCAAAAGAAGTAAGAGATATCATTTTAAAATATTGGCATATTGTGCAAACTGATCCTATATGTCATCATTTTACAAAGGAGCAACCTAAATTTATGTATAGGAGAGGGAAGAATATGAAGGATATACTAGTAAGCTCCTTACAAACCATTCCTGCAACAGATGTTCAGAGAGATACGTAGATTTGTGGAAGTACTCTGTGTGGTAAAGGCAAGTTTTGGCCCTGTATTAAAAAATGCAAAACCTTTAGGAACTTTGTGTCAGTACAGCCTTTAAATAAATAAACTGATCACTTGTGATGCTGTGGATATATTATACAGAGCTGAATGTAAGTGTGGGGCAAAGTATGTTGGAAAAACTAACACAGCTTTAAAATTACGGGTGGGTGAATGCCTAAGAGATATTGATAATACCAGAAAGGAAAATGTTTTAGCAGCACATATAAACCAAAGCAGAAACAAAAATGCACATAAGTGGTGTTTCCATGGGATTGAACAAGTCACCCTGGGAATACGTGGGGGTGATCTTGGTGCTGCTTTACTTAGGTGAGAAGCTTTTTGGATTTTCCAACTTGACAGCTTGAAAATACTGGGTTTATATTATTGATTTGAACTATCCCTTTCCTATAGACATCTATTACTGGTTTGTGCTTTTGAAATGCTGTATGAATTTGATACTAATTTTTCTGTTTTTGGTTTCATTAGCAGCCTCCTGTAAATCAAATTAGGATTTTACCTAAATTTGAGAAAGAGCAAGTTTACCAGTGACCTGAGATGTGAACTGGGATTGAATTATAAGGCCCTGTCCACACTACAAAATTGTCTGTGGTAACGTTTTTAAAAACGTTACTGCCCTTACTGTTTTGGAGCGTCTGCATTCTGGTAGTAACATTTTTAAAAACATTACAGACTATCCACGTTACATCTCATTTCTCCCAGTCCTAATCTGTTTGGAAGACACTGTGAATGGAGGATCCAACCGGTCATGCATCCACACATGTAACTATAACATTACAGGCTCCAGAACGTTACCCATTCCAATTTCAAGACCACATCCTTACAGGTCTTGAGATCGGTTTTGAAAACACCTGCTAAACCGTTACCAGTGCAGAGACGCAAACCGTTTTTAGAGGTAGCGTTAATGGTTTACCAGACTGGTAATGGTTTACAGGGCTCAGTGTGAACAGGGCCTAAGAAACACAAGTAATGATATGAAGAACAATGTGACATCCTTGTTCGAATCCCACCACTGCACTTTAGGCTACCAGATAATAGAACTTGGCAGTAAGAAGGATCTGATGTTTCTGTTCTCCCTTTTGCTATATTTGACAAAAGATTTTGGTAGCAAACATTGATAATAATTACAATATTTATTTGTTCAGGCTGTGTTTCTTTTTGTATGTCATATATATTTATGTGTCATATTTATTAACTAAAATTTCTACTGCTGTCAACATAAGTTTACATGATTTTTAAGAGTGTTTTTGTGTGCCTTTTTGATTTGTGTAAAGGGTAGGGATTTTAATTGCACCTGCTATGACATCATATTTCACATTATATAAACTGTATGTTTTCCTCTCTATGTACCCTTGACAAAGGGACAGGTTGGGGCACGAAACACCGTCGGGTTTTTCTGGCTGTGGGGCACTGTGAATATATGGCTGGTCTTCACTATATTGATTAATGTAAGTCATAATAAATCTTTTTATCTATTGCATCTGACCTGTGGCTTATATTTCTTACTGTGCACCTTGGGGTGTGAGCTTTTTTCTTTACTGCTGACTGTGCTTATTGGCCCATGCACCCATTTTTCTTGTCGGTCATCTCTCTCCAGAACTTGAAACTACTAACACCCTATCAGGGCTAAGGGTACAAAAGTATCTCCAGGTAACACAGAGAGAACAGAGGTTGAGAATGCTGGGAGTGGTGCAGTGCAGTGGCTGAGGGGTAGCAGTTTTCAGAAAGACTTTCTGGAGACAGATTGCACACACCTCTCTGGGCTGAGGGAGGAGGTCTCTGGACTCCAGACCTAGATGGCTTGGATTCAGGGGACCTCTCCCCCCACCCAGAGGCCACCAAGTTTGCCACTGTTACCTCAGAGGATACCAATGAGGAAGAATGGCTGGACTATGGTAGGCTCTGGAAGTGTGGGGGTCATGGGACAGAGGCACATTCTTCAACTGGTACTACTACAAAATTCCTGTGCCACTCTGGAGGGGCATGACTGCCTGGAGGAAGCATCATGGTTGTGACCAAGAGGAATGCGGGCCCTTTCCATAGTGGAGACCCCAAGGACAGTGGTAAAGGATGCCAGAGCAGGAGAAAGCAACTTCTGGTGGGGAGGGACTCAATTGTGAGGGGGATAGATTTAGGAATAGGAAAGGGGGGGGGCAGATTAGGTGCCTACCTGGTGCTATGGCCTGGAGGGATGGGAAGTGAATCTTGCAGATTGCTAGGGCAGCAGCACAGGAGGGATAACTGGATGTCATTGTTCACTTGGGAATAATGACCTGGCTAGGGATAGGGATGGGATAATGCAGGCGGAGTTTGGGGAGTTAGGGAGAGGTCTTAGACAGGTAGCTCACTCAGTGGCTTGCTCAGAGTCTCAAAGACAGAGTGGAGGTGGTCCAGAGGAGGGCAACTAAAAGGGTGCAGGGTCTTCATCAAAAGCCCTATAAGGACAGACTAAAGGACCTCAATATGTACACCCTGGAACATAGTAGGGAGAGGTGAGATATAATGGAGACCTTTAAATAGCTCACTGGGGTAAATAAGTTACAGAAGGGAAGTGTTTTTCAGAAGAAAAGGTGCTCAAGAAAAAGGTGATATACCACAAAGCTGGGGAGGGGGGTAAATTCGGGAGAGATGTGCAGAAGTACTTCTTCACAGAAAGAGTGGTAGATTCCTGGAACAGCCTTCCAGCAGAGGTGATGGGGGCAAAAGAAGTGATGGGATTCTAGAATGCATGGAACAAGCACAAATGAATCATAGTGGAAAGGAAGGGGGGAGGGGAAAGAGCTGTAGATTGGACACTTTCTGATGTAATAGTGTAGGTAAGGAGAAATGGGCAGACTGGATGGGTCAGGTGGTTCTTATCTGCCATCAAATTCTATGTTTCTGTTTCATAAAAAGTCCTCATTTATTTCAGTTGGTTTTCCTGTGCTATTCCATGATACATCCAACTATATACAGTAGGGCATCTTGTCACTGGCTACCACTGAACATGCTTAGGAAGCATAACAGAGGACATGATGGACCTAGAACAGAGTACAAATTACTATGTAAGGAAAAAACAAATTAATTAAATGCTGTTTCCCTGAACATGGGATGTGGCTTGTCAAGCAATATGGTGGCAGCTTAGATTACTTAGAGCAAACCTGGGAACCACATCCTTTAACATCCTGCTTTCAGCATTGGCAATGGACACTAGAAATACTGCCTAAAATACTAATTACATTCTCAGCGTCAGACTAATACTAAATTCACCTGGGTCATCTTGGAGGAAAAGGAACAGCATTGTGGATAACCTAGTGCAGCAACTACCTCAAGGGGCACTGCTACAGCTGGCACTGGGACTTGCCGAGCAACAGGACTTTTCATCTTCCTGGGCTGCACATCTTGGGGGCTCACTAATAACATCACCATGGCACTGCAACAAGAAAAGACTATCGCTGCTGAACTGGCTAATATTACAACTAGCTTAAATAAAATATTGACAGATATGGCGCAATTAAAACAGACTATAGCAAAAACAAATCTGGATTTACAAGCACTTAATACTAGAGTTACCAGGACAGAGTGAATGGTGTTCACCCAGTAAAAAACTCTGCAAGTGCACAACAGCCAGAACTGGGACAATACCTCACAAATTAAATACCTTCTCCAAAAAGTGGATGACATGGAGAATAGGGTTTGATGAAACAATCTATGAATCGTCGGGGTCCCTGAAGGTGTGGAGGGCTGGAACATGCTAGCCTTTCTGTCAAGTTTTTGCCACAGCTGCTTCAGATGAACAACACTCCTAAACCTACATTGGACAGGGTGCATCAGTCCCTAGCCCCAAAACTGAGAGAGGGACTGTCCTCATTCAATATTGTGCCATTTTTGCAATACCTGGTAAAGAAGCTTTACCTTGGGTGGCAGGGACATTAATGTGGGATGGCCACAAGATCTTACTGTTCCAGATTTCTCTCAGGAATTATCTCAGAAGCGGAGAGCCTAAGGAGCCATTGAGCAAGAGCTGTGCAACAAGGCATATAGGCATCACTCTACTGTCCATCAGTGCTCTGTGTAGTGTTCAGGAGAATACCTCATCTTTGACACCCAGCAACAAATCCAACAATTCCTAGATGACACCACTGGGGAGACCTCTGGACACCCCTATCCTCCCAAGCCACAAAGGGCACCAGCATGGAAACCCCCTCAGCCTGGTACACATGGAAGCTGAAGCATATGAGGATACTGGGCCATTAGAGCCTACACCTTCTGAAATGTGGCAGTAAGTTCACCGGGGCTGCCCAAAGAGAAGGACTGCCGATGCCACAAAAATCAAAGCCACCAGATCCAGGGCTCACTCGAGGAGCCTCCAAAGCTGGTTGAATCTCTCAGATACCAGCAGTGCATCCCCAACTGACACTCCAGTCAAGGTCTCAAATAGATTTGAGCCATTCGGGGAACTTACCCCAACCTGCCTACAGATGTCTGAGCCAGCTGCCCCTCTGTATGATCCTGCCGTTTCACCACCAAGCGCCTTTGCAGAATGGACCTCGGTGGATTGGGATTGGGTGGACTCGGTAGAGGAGGATGAGGATTTCCTTACTGCCATCTCTACCAGCATTACACCACCACCGGAGCAAGATCAGCCAGAGTACAAATAAGATATTTTCATTCCCTATCTTTGGCTATAACAATAGTCACAATTGTAATCCCTCAAGGGTAACTGGTGGTAACTCTATCTGACAGCAGCCTACCTTACCAGACAGTGAATGGACTGAAATTTACAAATGCAGCTGCAGGCCACTGGTAGAGCTGGAAGGACTTACCATGTGGTTTCCTCCTCTAGGTGTAATTGACAAGGCCACAGATGGCATATGCAGCTGGATTTAGTTTCAACAAGAAATGTGGGGTTTAGCTACCTCTCACCTGGATTTTGGCATTAAATAAATGCATCTCAGGGAATAACTCTCACTGACACTGCCTCCCATGGACTTTTACCTGGCCCTGGGTTGGTAATTAAAGTTATACAGTTTGCTGATTAATTCTTTACAGTTTTGAGTGAGGTGCTGCATTGGTGCCCTTTCTTGAAACTCTTCCTACAGTCTGATATCTAGTTAGCTCCTATTGCACTGGGTTAACATTACAGCTGTCTCTGAAGGGGGGAGTTGTTTTGAAAAGGCATGCCGGAGGGAAATGACATATTGGATACCGCCTGATGCACTGGTTTGGAGGGCAGCTCTGATAGGAGGGTGCCTGCTCCTTATCTCCCCAGGGAGATGCATTTCATGTGGAAATATACAGCTGGTACCCGCTAAGGCTCCCCCTCCCCACTAACCCTCCCAATCCAGGCTTTGTGAACAAGATCGTCTGAGAATAGTCATATGATTTGTACCACAGAAGACCAGGTGATGTGGGACTCACAACCCTCACATTGCATGCTGCCCCCTTCCCTCTTTTTTCTTCATACCTCTGTCATCCATTATGGGTCTGGTTTCACATGAGGAATAAGTGTATGAGCTCAAGCCCCACCCCCCACATTGTTCTTCAGTGAGGGTGGGCTGGAGGAATAGTGAATATAAGAAGGTCAACCCCCTCCCTGGCTGCAGCTGAATCTCAACATAACCCAGGTAGCACAAAGGTGCTGAAGGTGCTTGCTGGCGCTGACCACTGAGGTCATAGTTATTTGGACCACTGCCAATTGCTCAAGTACAGAGAATTTCAGCCTGGGCACAGGGAGCAGAAGAAAGATGGCACTCCTAAGGTCCATTTAGGCAGGATATGCAGACAGTCTTAGTGGCTGACTGCATTAGTTAGGTTTCCCAGGACTCTCTGCCACTTAGGGCAAGTCCAGAAGGGTAGTGAATCCACAGAGGTGTGGTTCCACAGATTGGCTCTCAAAGGAACCCCCCCTTGTAGTTCCCAGGGTCATTGATGGTTAAGAAAAAACCATTCAGACTGTGGTCTGGGAACCTACAGGGCTTATTTTTCCCCTAAGGGGTTGATTCTGTATTGTTATTTGTATTAGAAATGTGTTTATCTTCATTATGATGTTTTCTTATAAAAAAAAAATCCTGACCAGAGCACCACTAGTGCACCTGGAGGGGAGGGCAAGACAGGATCTTCCTGAAGTCTTTCAGCTTCTTTTGCATGTACAGATACAAAACACTACAGGGAGACAAAGTTGGTACACAGATAAACTAGGATGGGTTATGGGAATTAATGACAATGGTCCAGGAGAGGAGGAGATGGTGGAAGAAGGGAAAGGGGGCTACAAGTACACAGAGCATGGGGGTATTGTATGGCTCAAATAAGACCATGACAGAAGGCATTGACACAAAATTAGAAAGCTATGATGATGGCTAGCTCTGAAAATGTAAATGCCACCTCATGTAATGTGAGGGGGCTAAACTCACCAATAAAGCAAAAAAAGGTGATAGCTCACATGAAAAAATTAAAGACCCAGATCTCCTTTCTACAACAAACTAAGTTGGTAAACACCGATGCCATTAAATTGAAAAGTGGGTAGGGTGGGAGGTGCACAGTGTCTCCAAGTTGGTGAAGCAAGGGGTATCAATCCTATGGCATAGAAATCTCCAGTGGAAAGTGCTGGACACCAGAGCAGATAATCAAGGGGGGTGAGTGCTGGTAAAAGTGGAAACTCACAAAGGTACCCTCATTCTGGCTAATGTCTACACTCCAAACGAAGATAGACCAGACTTTATAGATGAGTTATCTCAGGCACTACTGGATCTGGCCTCAGACAACACAGAGGGCTGGATTCACAGACATGTGCCACAAGCTGTGACAATGGCAGCTTGTGGCAATGGCCACTGTGTCCTGGACCCTGCCCTCGATGCAGAAAGGAGCAGGGTCTAGGATCCTGCGTCCCGCAGCTTGCAGTAGCAGTGCATGGTAAGATGCAGCCCCCATGTATGCTGCAAGTCGCAGAATGGGGTGGGCAGCAGATGTACCTGCAGAATGGTGTTGGGGTGCCCCCCATGCCTGCCCCAATCGACCCTCATCAGGTGTGGACTCCAGCCCCAACCCCCTTCTTAGAATATCCCCCCATCACTCCCGTAACTCCCATAACTCCCTGGTAGTCTAGTGTCCCCCACCTGAAAGTGTAGGCCCCCCACACCCCCCAATACCGCCAGTGACTGACACAGCCTCCGCTCACCACCATGGCCACACGATGACTGAACTGTGCCAAACTTGAGTACTGTAATAATACATGCTCTGAATGACAGCCACTGTCACTCACAGAGCGCGACTAGTACAGTACGTGAGCTTGGCACAGTTCAGTCTGCAGCTGGCTGTGGTGGTGAGCGGAGGGCTGTGCCAGTCACCAGCGGGCATTGGGAGGGTGGGGCACACTGTCAGGTGGGGGTGGGGGCCACCGACTACCAGGGAGCATGGAGTGAGGGGGATCTTGCAGCTGGGCATGTGAGGGGGCCTCAACATGTGTGTGTGTGTGTGTGTGTGTGGGTCTGGGCATTGGGGTGTTCCACACACCCATCCTGACACAGTGCATGCCATGCCTGGGACCTGGAGCTTATGGGGAGACTGTAGCTCACAAGGGATGTAGAGCTGGGGCACAGTTGCAACCTCCAGTGAACAGCAAAGACCACTTATGCCAGCTTTTTGTTGGCGTAAATGGTCTTTGACAGATGTTCACTGGTGGTTGTCTCTGAATCCCGACTTGTGGACATAGCAACCACCCTACCTGAATAGGGTGCAAATGCTGCCATAAACCCCCTTATGCCATGTAGCAAGGGGGTTTATGGCACATTGGTGCAATTGGGTACAGGCAGCCTGCAGCATGTCATAGGCTGCCTTTGTGAATCCCACGGGATGCAACTCAGGATGCAAGTCTGAGGCCTATCCTGTAGGTAGGGAAATGGGCAGACTAGATGGGCCTAGCAGTCCTTATCTGCCGTCAAAGTCTATGTTTCTATGTTTCTATGTTTCAAGTGCTACTTGCACCACTTTTTCTGACAGAAGTTGCTTTGCATCCTGATTTGCCTTTTGTGAATCTGGCCCTGATATTATAATGGGGGGGTTTAATCTCATCCTGGAATACATATTAGACCCCGCTAACACTAGACCAGAGCCCCATTCGCAGGTGCTGTAGGCCTTGCGCAGCCTCATGAGCCTGCATCGTTTAACGGACATATGGAGGACTAGCCAACCAGCAGGCAGTGATAACACATATTTTTCTGCTGCCTGTGCGATGGCCAGTAGAATAGATTTTTGGCTCACCTCCCCAGGGATAGCCACTACCTTCCTGCAGATGACCATAACCCCCATATATATATATCAGACCATGCACCAATAACTCTTACATACCTGGTGGGTCCACTCAAACCCAAGTCAACCCAATGCAGATTAGATCCCTTACTACTTCAGGTTTCAGACTTTAAAAGGTGTCTCCAGATAGAATCACAGCACTATCTGGGGGACAATAAACCTGGGTCAGCCTCACCAGAGGGAATCTGGGAAGGGTATAAAGCTACCATGAGTGGGAAGATAATCAACTATGCCTCCACAGGAGGAAACTTGGGGAAAAAGTAGAGAGCCCAAAACGTAGTTTGAAGGAGAAGGAAGACATTTATAAAACTGACCACAGACAATTAAAGAACCCCTCTTTGATATATGAGATCATGACACTGAAATTGAGCTTAACGCATTAGCCACATGAAAGGCAGCGCTCCAGCTACAGAGGACTAAATTTAAATACTGGGCACATGGAGAGAAAAACAGCAAGCTATTAGCGTACTGCCTGAAAAAACAGCAAGCAGATCGGCATATAGCGCAACTGACAGACCCAAAGGGCATAAAGCTATGGCCCCACAGGAGATCAAAACCATTATGGCAGTCTTCTATAAAATTGATATGCATTGCACATACAATGAGACAAACAGGCCTATGGTAATTGTGTACTTATCTCCCCTTCCCAAACTCCCAGACTCCTAAAGGGAGTTGCTGGAGGCACCATGACTCAGCAAGAACTAAGAATGGCCATATCAGCAATGGCCCCACACAAGTCACCTGGAAGTGACGGCTTTGCTGCTGATTACTATAAGCTAGTCTTGACTCTGTAACCCTCCCTATATTAACAATGCTGGAGTCAGCACATAGCCAACGTAACCTCCCCTACCCTTAGTGAGGCCATTATAACACTCCTACCAAGGAGGGTAAGGATTGCCCAAACCCCATGAGATACTGCCCCATTTCTTTAACAAATGCTGATGCCAAAATTCTTACAAAAGTACTCACCACAAGGCTGGAGCAACGTCTCCCTTCATTGGTACATGCATCTCAAGTGGGCTTTGTAAAAGGTAAATTGAGTACTGATCACTTGAGGGCACTGGTAATACAGGCTGCGAGCAGTGTTTCCACTCCAGCAGCAGCAATAGCAGTTGATTTTCAAAAAGCTTTTGACTCTGTGGAGTGGGAGTATGTGCACACCATGCTAGATCAGGGTAATTTTGGTAATAACTTCTTGGGCTGGATACAGACCCTCTACAGGGCCCTAACAGCAAGACTGTTAACAAATAATGTCCTCTCTGCACCCTTTCCATTGTACAGAGGTACCAGGCAGGACTGCTGTCTCTTCTCCTTCTATTTGTGCTGGCTATGGAGCCATTGGAAGCAACCCTCAGAGCTCACCCACACATTCGACGTTTGGAAGTGGGAGAGTTTGAATACCGTCCCAAACTTTATGCAGATGACTGCTTGATTTTCACTAGAGATATGGAAGAAAGCCTTCCACACATACTAGGCATCCTCCACTCTTTTGCTAGTATCTCAGGTCTGTGTATCAATCTCAACGAATCTGAAATACTCCCCCTGAATAATGTGCCCATTCCCACAGAGGTGCTGAATTCAGGTCTGACTTTTGCCACTACAGGAATAAAATACTTGGGAATACAGATCCCTAATAAAGAACATGGCTTAGTTCTGGCTAACCTTTACCCCCTGATTCGCTCATTACAAAGTGAGGTAGCTAGATGGATGCACCAGAACCTATCTCTGGTTGGCAAAATAGAAGACATTAAAATGATGGCAGCCCCTAGAATTTATTACATCCTGGCACACTTACCGGTACTGATCCCTACCATATGATTTGACAAAACTGACAAAACAATAAAACTCTTTCTATTGGGCACCAGCATACCAAGATTTAGTTTGACAAATCTAAGAACCCCCAGAGACAGGGGTGGGTGGAAACTACCGAGTTTCCAACAATACTCCCTTACTAACATAGTGAGCACCTTGACTTGAATGTTTCATGGGTCTACAGAAGATTCTCCTCTTCCACTCTGGGTTCAGATAGAGACATCCATACTTGACAGAGCGCACCCGGTGGTATATCTTCTGACCTCTCTCCCAAAGAAATATGTATCCTGGTTTACCATAAAGGCATCATATGATGCCTTCCAAAAAATAGGGATGAGAGCTTGGAAATGTGTACACCCAGGCATGTACACCCCAATATGGCTTAATCCTGACATACTGATAGATGGGAAACCACTAGAGTGGCCAACCTGGAAAAGATGTGGTATACTCAAGATAGAAAAACAGGACTGGTAGACATTTGTGATTTATGTTGACTGCAACTTGTGGTTGACATAAATCCCGTCACTGTGATGCCAGTCGACAAAAGTGTTGTCAAACCAGCATCGTAGATCCTTCCCTCCTTACACACATACACAAGGTAAAAGAATGACATTTGTTATTTTAGTTTATTTATGTTTTGTTTACCAAAATATGTATGATGGGTGAGGTGGTAAAGGCTGAAACTGTCTCTGGTTTTAAAGAGCAGCTGACACCTTCAGGAGAATTAAAAAAACATAACATTTAGACACAGCCCTCAGAGAAATATAAGTGTGCTGTGTACATGCAGAATGCATGCCACATGTAATTGTGCAATGTTTGCATGTCGTCGTATGCAAAAAGTGAACCTAAGCGAATCAGGTCTATAAAGCAAATCAGGTTTGCATGCTGCAAGCTTGACATGTGTGCAGCAGATAAACTGTTGATAACATCTGAAAATCACATCAGTTTCACTTGTTGCATACTTGAGATGAGTGCAGCAGTTAAACTGGTGTCAACATCATTTAAAAATCCCATCAGGTTCACATGTTGCACATTTACCATGTGTGCAGCAACTAAGCTGGTGCAAATCTCATCTAAAAACATATCAGTTCTATTTCTCATACTACTACTAGCAATTAGAGCCATTAAAATACATGCTTTCATTGATTTCCCAATCACCGTCAGTGTGATGCCGGTCGACAAATGTGTTGTCAAACTGATTGTATATCCTTCCTCCTTACACACATAGACAAGGTAAAAGAAAGAGGCTTGCCCATTCTAAAGGGCAGGACCCATTGTCCCATGACCCAGGCCAATAAGGTGAGGCTCAGCAAAAAGGGGAGGCGAGAGGGGAGGGGCTAAGGAGGAAAAGGGCGGTGCAAAGGCATCATGAAGAGGGAGGAGCATGAGAACAAAGGGGTAAGGGATGATGAATAATGATTGGACAAAAGGAAAAGGGGGTGTGGAAAGGAGCAATAAAAAGGGGCTGCATTCCAGGGAGAGGTCACAATTTGCTCTATAAGGAATTTTGCTTGTGGAAGCACATTCAGTCTATGGTAAAGCCATTGGGCATTTGAATTGTATTTGGAAGTTAAAGGACGGAGATTTAAGTTAAGAGATTAAGTAAGGAAATAAAGCTGAAAGGAGTTTTTGCTTGAATTGGAGGGACAGCAACGGGAGGACAATAGGAATAATGGAGGTAAGAAATAAAGAGGGCGAGAGCCATGGCAAGTGAAATAGAACACTACTAATAGGCCTCTGAGGCATGTTTTTAAGAGGATGGTGTTGAGGCATGGTGATATGGGCCACGGAGAACAGGGCAACGAGGCCGGAGGCAGTTGGGGTCACGATGCAGCATAGGGGCACGGCGCTATGGCCGTGGTGAAAGGGGAAGAAGTTTATAACCAGTGCTGGGGGGAGAACATGAGAAAGACCTGGTGGCTATGCGAAGGCAGAAGGAAAGAGATGCGTGGGGGGGGGCCACAGGCGTGCAGACGAGACGGTGCGGCCGCCAGGCTGGAAGCACGGATGGTGAGTGAGGCGATAACAGCCTCGAGGGTCTGACCATCTGGTCAAAGCCGGGTAGCGAGTGAAGCTCAAAAGGGTGTGGAAAGCATTAGTGCAGATGGAGGAGCAGAAACAGGCATGAAGGAATAGCGTTTGGGGGACAGACAAAAGTAGGAAGGATGGGCAAAAAGATGGCATGGCCTACCATGGCAGGAGAAGCTGGGTTGGGCTTGGGAGGACTCAGGCACAATGGGGAAGGCAGGGAGTGATAAGCAGGGGAGCCCTCAGGGGCAGGCTAAGGGGTTTTAAGTCACGCTGGAGGGCAAGGAGAGAAGGAGCAGATAATAAAATGGCGCCCAACCATGTGGTGATGGCATGTGACGTCATTGCAACGTGGGGGGGAAGGGGGGTTGAACAAGCGGAAAGGCATGAGGAAGGCTGATGGAACAGGGGCTCAATGCCTGTCAAGGGAGAAATGGGGCCGGAATTGGAGCGCAGTAACGGAGGCACTAAGCACGCCCGGGGGGTGGAGAACGGGACCGCCGGGATAAAACAGGAAGAAGGACAAGGGAGCAAAAGGAACAGAGCAAGGCAAGGACGCCAGAAGGGCATTTTACAAGGGAGAAGCGCTGCTGAGGAAGTGGGGAGAAGAAGGAGGAGATAGCGCCATGGGCCCTGACCGCGTGGGATGGCATGTGACGCCATCGCCACCCGTGAGGCGGCGCCAACAGCGTGGGAAGGTGAGCACGAGCAGCCCTGTGGTTAGGCAGGGTGGGGGCAGCAATTAGACCAGCCAAACAGCAACGGACTTCAGGGCTTAGTCCTGGTCCTCAGCATGGGAAGACGCTGCACGGGGGACAGAACAAGAATGGGGAAAAAGGGCTAGCACGGCCACCAGTCTGGCGAATCAGATCACAGGGGACTGGACATAAGGAGACGAGGGGAGTGGTGTACAGCTGGCACAGACTCCCATAAACATAGGAAGGATGGAAAAATGGTTGGGGGGATACCTGGATGGGGGGGCAGAAACATTAAGGGAGGGTTTTAAAAAGAGTTTTAGTTTACAGTTCAGAGGCAGGAAGAAACAGATGGTGGCAAATAACTTAAATTCAGTAAGAGGAAAGGAGGAGGTGTTGACCAAGAAAATTAGGAAGGAAATAAGGGCCGGGATGGTCAAAGACCCTTTCGAGACACTGCCACTGGCCAGCTTAAGGGTCTCTCCACTGGGGCTGGTCCAGAAAAAGCAGGAAGGAGAATACAGGGTAATACACCACCTGTCTTACCCAGATGGGGATTCAGTTAATGATGCCATAGGGAAAGAGGACAGCAGAGTCACATACGCCACACTGGAGGACGCAGTAAGACTGATTAGAACAAAACAAGAAGCATGGATGGCGAAAACAGACATAGAGTCAGCTTTTTGCCTGTTACCAGTTGACCGGAGGACTGGGACTTACTGGGTTTCAGGGTGGAAAGAAAGTATTACTTCAATAAAGCCATGCCAATGGGGTGTTCAATAGCTTGTGCAATGTTTGAGATGTTTAGCACCTGGTTCCTGTGGGTTTTCAGAACAGATTCGGGTACTGAGCAGTAGTGCACTACCTGGATGATTTCCTTTTCATTGGGGAGGGTAAGTTAGAGACCCAAGACATGCTCGGAAATTCCAGAAGTTATGCCAGGAATTGGGGGTTCCCCTAGCCAAAGACACGATGGAGGGCCGAGTCGCATTATTGAGTTCTTGCGTCTAGAATTAGATGCAACAAAGGAATTGTTTCGACTGCCTGAACAGAAGGTTAAGAAGCTGAAAGAGCTACTGAAGGCAGTAAGAAAGCGCAGGAGGGTGAGACTGCAACAGGCCCAACAAGTGCTGTGCCATTTAAACTTTGCATGTAGAGCAATCATGCCAGGATGTACATTTACACGGCATCTGGCATGGGCTATGAGGGGGGGCCACAAAACCGCACCACTGGGTAGACATTAACAGAATGACTAGGAGGGACATGGCAGCATGGGAGCAATTTCTACAAGAATGTAATGGGTGCATATTCTGGCAAGAGGACTGGGTCTGTAACACGGACTTGCAGTTATATACAGATGCGACAGGGGGTATAGGGATGGTAGGCTACCTCCAAGGAAAATGGTTCTGTGAACCGTGGCCACTGGGATGGAAATGGGGGGGGTGATAAAAGACATCACCTTTTTGGAAATATTTCCGATATGGGTGGCGATGGTGGTATGGGGGGGGAGGACCTCAGGAATAGGCAAGTCACATTTTGGAGTGATAACAAAGCAGTTGTGGAAGTATTGAACAAAAAGAGGACAAGGTCTGACAGGGTCATGAGGGTTCTGAGCAGAATGGTGTGGGAGGGTTTGTTCCTGAATATGTCTTTCAGGGTGAAACAGTCAATGGAGTGGACAATGTGATAGCTAATTGCCTCTCCTGATTGCAGATGGACAAATTCAGGACCTTTGCACCTGGAGCAGCGACAAAACAGACTGCCATTCTGGAGCACATATGGGAGATTGGATTGGGGGAGCTGAGGCATTGTTCTGCAACTCCTGGGCCCCTCGGACCCTGAGGCGTGAAACCTCCCCTGGAGGGCCTTTCAAAAGTTCCGAGATGAGTATTTTGGGCAGGTAAGTGGTCCGGTCACAGGGGACCAATTGGCGCAATCCACAGGCAAGGGTTGGAACCAGAGAATAGCGCACTCAACCATGAGAGTGCATTTAGCAGCCATAGGGCAAATCTGCACATTAAGAGGGTGGGAGGACCCCACAAAGACTAAGTTCATTAGAAGACTGATGCAGGGTTGGATGAGTAGAGCAGGAAGGAGACAGGATAGCAGGAAGCCGATATCAGAAGGGCAGCTGGTGCAGCTGCTAGGGGCTTTACAGCAGATCTGCAGGTCTACTAGGGAGACAATGGTATTTCAGGTGTTATATGCCACCATGTACAGTGGGGCCTTCCAGTTGAGTGAAATAGTGGGGCACAGCAAGAAGGCGGAAGGTGGGGATTTATTGTGGGAAGACATGGAGTGGCAGGAGGAGGTCATAACAGTTAACCTGCGGGAGTCCAAGACCGACCAGACGAAGCAGGGGAGGAAGGTGTGTTTACGGGCACACCAAAATAAAGCCATTTGGCCGGTGACGGCCCTGCACACATATGCGGCAGACCAAAAAAACCAAGGTAAGGAAAGAATATTTTACATGATGATAGCAGGCCAGTGTCTGGGTACCAGGTGACAACGGTACTGGGAAAGGTGCTTCAGTTTCTTGGGGAGCCAACAGGGGTTTATTCTTCCCATTCATTTGGGATAGGGGCAGCCTCTATGATGTCTGCACAGGGTGGGGGGGCTGAAGAGATTAAAGAGAGAGGGGAAGATGGTCATCAGGATGCTATAAAAATACATAAGCGAAAGTACAATACTAAAATGTTTCTTTTCTTCCAGAAGCAGGTACTAAAGGAAAGAAGGGGAGGTGGAGAGAAGGGAAGGACATTGAACAAAGATTCATGCTTATGCTTTGATCAACCAGGTACAACCAAGAAGCTCGAGGCATGGATTGCAGACACTCATTTGTGCACTGGGCAGAAAGATGGGCAGCCTGGAGGCAAGGGGGAAACAGCTGTACTTGGACATTGACACGATAAGGCTGGTGTGGAAAGGCCTCACGGGGCATGAGATGGCACAAGCTGCTACCAGAACTGAGGGAAATCAGGAAGGACCATAAGCAATGGGACCTGATTGTGATACACTTGGGGGCAACGATTTGGGAACAAGGCCCTGGTTGGACATCTTTATCAGATAGAGCATGACGTTAACGTAATCAAAACATGGTGGCCGGAGGTTGAGTTAGCATGGTCAGAAATCACCCCTAGGAGGGTATGGAGACAGGCAGAGAACCACAAGGGCATAGACAGGGCTAGAAAACGATGAAAGTGAGGGTAGGGAGATTATTCCAGAACATTGGGGAATGGTAATAAAGCATGGAATCATAGAGGAGGTGGATGAATACTACAGAGGGATGGAGTGCATTTGTCAGGAGCTTAGCCTAGCCATGTTCACGCTGAGATGTCAAGTGCAGTTGAAGCATGGATGGCACAGCAATGAAAAAATAACAAAGAGGAAACAAACAAGATTTGTGTCTTAGGGGGGAAAGCCCACCGTCCATCGCAAGTGGGGGATGGACTATTGGAAAGGAGAAGAAGGGCCCCCGGTGCAGGACATAAGAATAAGAGGCCAGGATACCCCCCCCATGATGTACGTCGGGGGGAGGGAAAAAGAGTGAGACAGCTGGCTGTTAAATTAAAGAGAACAATAAGAAATGATGTAATGTATGCACCTAAGTGGAAATGTAAGTTATGGACAGATGATTGGGAATATCAAGAAAATGTGAAAGTGAATTGGTGAATTATCAAATCATATCAAATCAGTAAAATTATTGCCAAGACTGAGCAACCTGACATTACTAGTCCATGTCTTTATTTATGGGCCGGGTTCTGGGGACAAAGAGGCTTGCCCACTCTAAAGGGGCAGGACCCATTGTCCCATGACCCAGGCCAATAAGGTGAGGCTCAGCAAAAACGGGGAGGGGCAGAGGGGAAGTGGAGGGCTAGGAGGAAAAGGGCAGTGCAAAGGCATCACGAAGAGGGAGGGCATGAGTCAAAGGGGTAAGGGGGATGATGAATAATGATTGGACAAAAGGAAAAGGGGTGTGGAAAGGAGCACAAAAGGGGCTACATTACAGGAGAGGTCACAATTTGCTACATAAGGAATTTCCCACCCACCCACCCAAAAGGCAAGAAAGTAGGGCACTGTGGAAGGTGGAGCACAGTGTGATACTGGGAAAGGAATCTCAGTAAGGAATATGGAGATTGCCGAAGGTGGACAGCAAGGGAAAAGAAAGGAGAAGCAAGGGCACTGTGTGTACCCCTGTGCCCCCAGTGCAGGACATAAGAATAAGAGGCCAGGATACCCCCCCCATGATGTACGTCAGGGGGGAGGGAAATAGTGTGAGACAGCTGGCTATTAAATTAAAGAGAACAATAAGAAATGATGTAATGTATGCACCTAAGTGGAAATGTAAGTTATGAACATATGATTGGGAATATCAAGAAAATGTAAAAGTGAATTGGTGAATTATCAAATCATATCAAATCAGTAAAATTATTGCCAAGACTGAGCAACCTGACATTACTAGTCCATGTCTTTATTTATGGGCCAGGTTCTGGGTACAATGACATTTGTTATTTAATTTATGTTTTGTTTACCAAAATATGTATGATGGGTGAGGTGGTAAGGGCTAAAACTGTCTCTGGTTTTAAAGAGCAGCTGACACCTTCAGGAGAATTTTATCAAAACATAACGTTTAGACACAGCCCTTAGAGAAATATAAGTGTGTTGTGTACATGCAGAATGCATGCCACATGCTTAATTGTGCAATGTTTGCATGCGGTTCATATGCACAAAGTGAACCTAAGCGAACCAGGTCTACAAAGCAAATCAAGTTTGCATGCTGCAAACTTGACATGCGTGCAGCAGGTAAACTGTTGAGAACATCTTCTAAAAATCACATCAGGTTCATGTGCTGCATGCTTGAGATGAGTGCAGCAGTTAAGCTGGTGTGAACATAATTTAAAAATCACATCAGGTTCACATATTGCACACTTGCCATGTGTGCAGCAACTAAGCTGGTGCAAATCTCATCTAAAAACACATCGGTTTCTATTTCTCATACTACTGCTAGCAATTAGAGCCATTAAAATACATGTTTTCATTGATTTCCCAATGAAAATAGTTAAACTCATTAATTCTGATCCTTTGCAAGTTGTTTAATGGATTTTGATTTTGTCATTAATTTGCCATTAATTTGTAAAGTATTATTTACTTACTGCATAAAATGCCTAGGATATAGTCAGCCAACATCCGCATTCCAGATGTGGAAAAGGGGCCTGTGTTGTAAACCTGAACTTTTTGTTTTGGGCCATGCAATCCCCTTATGCATATTCAGTGCTACAAATATGTTTCTCCATGACTGTTTCAGCTCACTTACTTTCCTTTTTGTCATTCTGTATGGAGCATATACACTATGCATGCTCAGCACTCTTGTGCTGAGTCGGGTCTTGGAAGCATGCACCATACCTCACATTTGTCACTGAAATGAGGGACATGGACACTCAGAATGAGGGACAAGAGGGACGCTAACCTCATGATGCTCAGAACACATCCTGAAACATGGAGTTACAGTACTTCAGAACACAGTGATTATAACAAGATCAATGACCAACTCGGAACAGTGTAGAAAGGCAGCAGCAAGGGCCAACAAAATGCTGGATTGCATTGCAAGGGGAATAACGTGGAGGAGGGAGTAGGTGATTCTGCCACTATATAGATGATTAGTTAGTCCTCATCTCAAATACTGTGTGCAGTACTGGGGCCCATACCTGAAAAGGGACATTAAATTACTGAAAACGGTGCAGCGCAGAGCAACTGAGATGATCCAGAGACTGAGGGACTTACCGTATGAGAGTAGGCTAAAGGAGTTGAACAAGTACTCGCTGGAGGAGAGGAGGGACAGAGGAGATATGATTAAGACATTCAAGTACATGAGAGGGATAAACAAGACTGGTGCAGAGGGGATATGCAGGGTAAGGGTGGGGAGGGACACTCAAGGCCATGACATGAGATTGGAGCGGGGAAGGTTCAAGAGGGAAATGAGGAAACACTTTTCTACAGAGAGGGTGGTGACAGGGTGGAATGCATTACCAGCAGAGATGGTAGCCTGTAAAACAGTGGGCTACTGCTTCAAAAGGGGCTGGGACTGGGCAAGAGGGAGGATAAAGGTAGAGGGGGGTGAGGAGGGAGGGTCAGCTGCAGAATAGGGCTGCTAGCTGCAAAACTGAGCAGACTTGATTGACCAAATGGCCTTTTTCTGCTGGCAAATTTTATATGTTCATACAGTGGAAACCATTGTATTTACTTGTACTGATATTAGCACCTGAGAATGAATTTCTACCATAAAGCAGTGGTGCCATTTAGATAGGGAAGAGGGGGACAGTGCCCCCCTGCATTTGTGCCAAGATTGTTCTTATTGTGTGGCAATAATGGCATTAAATTCAGATTTAATCTTTTGCACCATAAGTACCCCCCTGGACTGTGTACGCTCATGCTGCAGGTGCACTGCTGACTCAACTGTGTCTGTTTTGTGTTGTCCACTCTCTCTACCTATTAGCGAAGGTGCCATCACATGTAACATGGAGGAGCTCCAGCCAAGCAAGAGCACATGAGTCATGTAAGTGTGACATTGTCTTTCCTGCCACAGAGTAGACAGGCTGCACACTACAGCTTGGAGGTGTTGGTGAGCACTGAAATCTCAATAGCAGTGTTGTGGTGGCATATTTTTGTTGGTCTACTCTTAGTGAGTTTCCATCTCCCCTGGTGGCTAAAGGGGCAGAAGGTGAACTAGAAGCTAACTCTAGACTAGGCTTCCTACTTACTCTACTAGGCTCACCTCAGAAAAAAAACAGCACTGACCCCTTGCAGCAGCAAGCTAGGCCTAGTAGCAGTGGTGACAGTGGTGTGGGTGGCCTTCATACGCCTTGATCAGTGCAGTGCAGCAGCAGCCAAGCAAGAAGCAAGCAATACAGGTTGGGTGGGTTTGGTTGGTGAGGTGACTTGGTCGCAGACCATGATGGGAACCTGGGATGACTGGTTCTAGCATCCAGCTTCAGGCAGAAGGATGGAGGAGGAGCAGACTGAAAACTGGGCCGGCGGCACACTGAGCCAGGCCACAGTTTCTGGCAGATGGCTGGGCAAGTAAAAGTAAATTATTTTCTTTACAGGGAGATTGGGGAAGGAGAAAGGACTGAAACATTGATATGTTTTTCGTGTTTCTGCACCTTTGGGTGGCTTCACAATCAATATGGGATTGGTATTGAATGGAATGGACTTGGGGAGAGAAGTCAGGACAAATGCTTTTTTTGGTGGGGGGTCAGAACATCAGCCAGGAAAAAAATTGATTAGTAACTGGGCGATTTTAAGCCCAAATCTGATGCACTGCTCTGGGGTATAGACAGATGAATCTTATACATTTGAATTTTTTCTGATTTACATATCACTTTTCAGTCACAACAAATAAATTTGACTATTTAGAGACATTCCAGACATTCTAGAGCTTGCCACCGAGGGGTTAACAAGCACCTGGCCTCCACTGGTTGTTGGCTGCCCTCTGTTGAAATCTGAAATGGCAACCCTGCCATAAAGTCTAAATTTGCAGGGCATCCTCCATGTGAGCAGCATGTTTTCTATGATGGATGGATGAGGAGCAGGACAGTTTTCAGAGGGAAAATGAGGGCTGTCCCTTGCATGCAGGGACAGTTGAATGGTATGGTATGCACAGACTATTGGAGCCCCACTATAGTCAGGATTATACCCCCCCTCCAGTGAAGCTGACCTCCACATACCCATGCTCAGGTACATTATGACATAGGGCAAGAGAGACTGCAGGGGCACACACCATTGAAATGAATGGGGGTATTTTTATTACTATTTTATAACATTGATGGAGAGTTGGAGATTAATGAATGCCACCACTCAACTAACAAGGGCCTTGTTAGTAGAACAGTGGCCTTCATTATTCTCCAGCTCACCCTCATAATGTATAAAATTTTAATAAAAAATAACTCCATTCATTTCAAGGGGTACACCCCAGCACTCTGACCCATGGACATAATCTCTTAAAGACTTCTGCCTCTGGCTCCCTAGTACTTGGTTAAGAGACTCTAGACTTATAGCTATACTTGGTGAGTTGTCCATAGTAACATGGAAGCACCCACTACAGTGTGTGGGGATTGGGGGGGGAGCTGGCCATGTGTGTGGGGGGTGTCAAGTTATTGTTACTTTTGTGTTTGCCCCTTTAAGTCTGCTTGCGTGGAAACATTCAAAACTATAGAGAGAAAATAGTAGGAGCACAGGCCAGACAAAAGTAATTAAGTAGTTTTGTGGGTAAGTGTGTGTACTGGCGGGTTGGGAAGAACCACATGTGTTTCCATTAGTATGTGTGGTATAGTTCAGCTGTGCAGCTGAGATGAGGGGGGACAAGAAAGCTAAAAAGAATAACAGTGGCTATAAGCATGCTGCATGCATGCAGATGTATGCAGATTTGTATTGAAGTACAAGTGAGCCATATGTGTGCAGGCAGCATAGCTTAGTGGTTAAAGGTACTGAACTGCAAACCTGGAGACTTGAAGACCTGAAGACCTGGGTTCGAATTTCATCGACCCCCACTTGTATATGGTGGTATCCTAAGTAAGGCAATTAACTTGTATGTGTGTAGATATCAATGACCACTTGCTTTTTGCATGCATGCTACATGCATGCAGTCTGTTCCAATTTAACATAAAACGCATGCTTTCCACACTTGCTTGCTGCATGCATGCCACATGGATGCAATTGGTTCCAATTTAACATTTAAATCATGCTAGCAGCATGCATATCACATGGGTAGTTTTATGTGCCCAGCGTGAAAACATTTCATATAATTATTTCTATAAGGGAGTTTGGCTTGTATTTTACATTAGTTCTGTATCCCTCCTCCCCATTATTTATTACTGAGGTCATCTGCATGAAAACGGGATCTTTGTTCCTGAACAGTTCATCTGTTCCTGTTGTTCTCAGCCCTACCTGAAGTTATAATGCACTACTTGTGACATGACAGTTACTCCCATGGCAACATATTATGATATCACAACAGAAGATTATGACTTGAAATAGGGAGTAAGCTATAGAGGCAGATGAACTTTGAGGTATAAAACTCATGTATTCATGCAAATTCCCCTCAGTAATAAATAATTTTGAGGAGAACTCTGTAGAATATATATGGAATGCAAGCTGACTTGTACCTAAATATTATTTTTTTCAAGGTTTTCTTTGAGGCACCAGCAGCTCTTTAAGCATGCATGGGACAGACACAAGGGGATCATGAGGGTGGGGGGGTTGACTTAACTCGGGGATTCAAAGGGAACTCAAGCAACCCTCGGAGGGAGGCAAGGGGATACTCAATAGAAAATTGGTATCATGGGGCAGACTAGATGGCCATAGTGGTCCTTATCTGCCGACAATTGTAGGTGTGTATGTATGTATGTATGTACAGTATGTATGTATGTACATACGTTACAGTACATATGTATGTATGTATAAACTGGAATAAAAAGGTTCCATTTTCAGTGATGAGAGAGGCTTCAAAAGTGAAAGAATTGTAAGATACATACTGTATATGCTGATATATTTCAAATGTGATATTCAAAATACACATTGATAATTACACAAACACATAGAAATAAAATAAACACTGTACAAGTACTACTCATGGTTTTAATTCCTTGTGCTCCTTTGCTGGCAATGAAAAATTACCATCCTAGCCTTATCTGCTTGCTAGAGAAATCACTACTGCCTATGCTATAACAGATAACTATGAGACTCTGGAGACTTATACAGTAAGGCCTTTTGTTGTGCATGTGTGGTTTTTAGTGGGGGGGGGAGTTGCACATTCTACTAGTGGAATTGTGTTTTTGAATTCTTATATTCCATGTACACATTGTATTTATTGACTATGGAGAAACACATAGAACAAAGAAACAGGGTGAGTGGGGGGGGGCAATTATACAAAGAAAGAGGTGGAAGTGGGGAAAAACAGTGACTATATATAAGGGAGAGGTAGACCTAGCTGCTTAATAGAGTCATGTACATAAGTTAATAGGGTCTTCACAGCTGGTCTCTTATGGCACAAAAGACAATAAGCATAGGGTTCAGGTGACAGGACTGCTAAGCAAGTTAAGCAGTTCTTGCTACCAGAATCTCAGAAGAGGAGTCTCTTATACTATAGAAACATAAACATAGAAGTTGACGGCAGATAAGGACCGCAAGGCCCATCCAGTCTGCCCATTTCTTTTTCTACCTTATAAATGTGCCATCGGCCTTTGCTCTGTCAGTGGCCTATCTATTCATAGTCATTTGTATTGCTCCCTTATGCCTATCCCATGCCTGTTTGAAGCCCTGCACTGTATTCATAGCCACCACTTCTTGTGGTAAGCCATTCCATGCATCCACCACCCTTTCTGTGAAAAGAATTTCCTGACATTCCCCTTAATCAGCCTCCTCTAATCAATCTCATGCTGTGTCCTCTTGTCCTGCTATTTTTCTTATATTTAAACATGTTAGACTCTTTCACCTTGTTTTGCCCTTAAGGTGTTTGAATGCCTCGATCATATCACCTCTCTCCCTCCTTTGCTCAAGGGTATACATATTGAGCTCCGTTAATCTGTCCTCATATGTCTTCTGATGCAGTCCCTGCACCATTTTGGTTGCCCTTCTCTGGACTGTCTCAATTTGGTTAATTTCCTTGTGAAGGTGTGGCCTCCGATACTGCATGCAGTACTCCAGATGGGGCCTAACCAGTGTCTTGTAAAGAGGGATTATTACCTCCCTCTTACGACTTGTGATACCCCTACTAATACACCCTAACACCCCCTAGCCTTACCTACTGCTTTAGAGGTCTGCTTGGATGATTTTAGGTCATCAGTGATGATGATGCCCAAGTCTCTTTCTTCCTTTGTGACTGCTAGCAACTCCTCCCAGCCTATAGTGGCTTCAGGGTTTCTCTTCCCTATGTGCATGATTTTGCACTTCTTTGCATTAAATCCCAGTTGCCACTCTTCTGACCATTCTGCTAGTTTATCCAGATCTCTTCTCATTCTGCCCACCCCATCTGGATCATCTACTCTGTTGCAGATCTTGGTGTCATCTGCAAACAGACAAGCCTTACCCTCTAGTCCATCTGCAAGGTCACTAATGAAGATGTTGAAGAGGACTGGCCCCAGGACTGATCCCTGAGGTACCCCACTTGTGACTTGCATCTCTTCTGACTGTATACCATATACTATAAGAGACACCCTGCAGAGGCTTATTTTAGAAATTGGGCAGAACATTTACCAGCCTCTAATTGGCTGATACCCCTGAAAATGGATACATTTATGTGTCAATGGAGACTGGGAAATAAATAGTAACAGTCCAATGTGCCACATTACAAGTGAAATCACTCTGCCAATCTGAAAATGCAAACCTGAAGGTCAGCCATTTTTTTCCCCTCACTTAGCTTACTAAGCTAGTCACACACACACACACACACACACACACACACCCCTTGGAAGCTCCCTTCTCCGCTTTCAATTTACTTATCACGCCAAAAAATTACAGTAAATACCTTGCACTGTTTCATAAGCACCATAGACAGACACACTTTTTTTATGTTTGCTTGCACGCATGCGGAAGAAACATTATGTGGCAGCTTAAGAGAGAAGCGGGTTGTGGAAGAGCAGCACTGTGGCAGCCAACAGAGGCACTGCATTTGGGGCTTGGCACTGGTGGACCAATGGAGGCACAGTGTGCTGATGACACTGGCTTCCAAAAGTGCCACCAAGTTGTAATGTTTTCACCGCAGCAATCAGGGGCCACCTCATCATTGCAGCATCAGCCATTCCACTGCAATGAGGGAGCAACCTGTCACTGCAGGGCAGAATGTTGAGTACTGTAATATTGTTTGTGAATGCAGTGGCAAGCTGCTGCCATGTTCACAAACAATGTTACAGAGCCCCCACCCCCACTGCCGAGGTGCGCCCAATCCCCCTCGGCATCATGTGCCCCCCCAAAACAGTGTTTGTTTGCCGACGGGGGGGCCAATCCCCATTGGCTTCAATCTCCCCTTACAGTTTAATTTGTCAATGGGAGAACCCACTCCCCATTGGCATAATGTCCCCCCCAAAAAAACATTGGTTTGTGCCAAGGGGGGTGCCCAATCCCCCTCAGCTCTTGCTCCCCTGTATGTGCTGACAGGGGTGCCCAATCCCCCGTCAGCTACAGCCCCTCAAAAAATGTCTGTGTTAACATAAACTGTCCTTTTTTTCCTGTAAATCAGAAAACGGACCTTCGTTGAGTCCAGTGGCCCTGCCCCAACCCATGCCCACCCTCTGCGCATTCCCTGCTTCCCCCCACCCCTCACCCCATACTTACCTTCGATCACAGCATGACGATCTTTGGTGGAGCTGGAACACGTCTGCACTCTTCAAAGCCAACCGCGAACTGAAGAAATGTCGGTAAGCTGTATAATGGCATAAATAGTTTTTTTTCAACTTTGGTGCATTTCTCAGGCATTTTTGGGAATTTTGGCACTAAATTTTCAACATGAGGTTATTGGGACCCCTCCTCATGAATTCAGCCACTGTCACAGCTTTATTCAGTCCTGAAAGGTGATTTCGCTGTCACTGCACAGAATCATCTTTTGGGACCGATTAACAACACGACAGTGCCAGTGTTCATGAGGTGGACTCTCAAAAAGTCTGTGTTGAAAATTTGTTGGAAAAAAATCCAAGAAATGACTGTTTTATGAGTGTGCATTGTGCAGTTGCTAAGCACGCTTGTAACTTCATGAATTTGCAATATTTTTAATCCAGATTTTCAACATTCCCATTTTTATGCACCTCCTTACGAACAGTACAGATGTCATTTTTCACATCCTGGCCAAAATGTGTTTTTGCACTTCTGGGGCAGAATAGCACAGTCGCTGTGGGAAATCAGTGTTCGGGACACATTAAGAAAATCACAGTGACACTGCTCATGAGCAGAGGTCCTAAAATGCATATGTTGAAAATTTTGTGACGAAAGTCCATAAAATGACTGTGTTATGAGCATCTGTTGAGCAGTTTGCAAGCACGCTCATAACGTTGCAAATTTGTAGTATTTTAACTCCAGATTTTCAACATTGCCAGTTTTCCACACCTCCTTATGAACAGTACAGCTGTCATTTTTCACATCCGGGCCAAAATGTTTTTTTGCACTTCTAGCGCAGAATAGCATGGTCGCTGTGGGAAATCAGTATTCGGGACACATTAAGAAAATTGCAGTGACACTATTCATGAGCAGAGGTCCTAAAATGCCTATGTTGAAACTTTGGTGACAAATATCCATAAAATGACTGTGTTACACACATGCGTTGTGCAGTTTCCATGTATGCTCGGAAGTGCGAGCATTTTTAATATTCCCACTACAGATTTTCAACATTGCCATTTCTTCACACCTTCCTATGGATGGTACAGCTCTCATTCTTCACAGCTTGCCCAATCTGTGTTTTCATACATGTGGCGTAGAATGGCATGGTCGCTGTTGGAACTCAAAGTTTGGGACACATTGACAAAATCACACTGCCACTCTTCATGAGAAGATGTCCCAAATGCTTTCATGAGGTGGGGTCACAAAAAGGCCATGTTGAAAATTTGTCATGCAAATACCAACAAATGCCGGAGATGTTAGAGTTTCTAACTTAATGTCCCACCCTGTACAGACTGACAGGCATTGGGTGTGCCTTTGATTACCGACTGTACTGCCTATGCCATCCCACCCCCTACCCCCCAGCCACAGACAGGCATTGAGGTGTACCTTCGACTCTTTGGCCCCAGACTTCACCCCATTCTCCTATGCTGCACCCATTTCAGTGTATGTTCTTCTGGAATGGGGTAACTGTAAAGCCAAACACCCCAAAGCACATCTCAACATGTGTCAGTGTCTGCAGAACAGGGTGGGGAGACATGGCATGACCGTCATGGGTGATGACCCAAACACTTACCACAATGCCTGTCCATCTCTACAGGATGGAGGTGGGGTTGGCGTGAAGTTCAATACTTCACTGCCATTACTATTCTGCATCTGTCTCACTCCTGCATTTCCCATGTTAATACCAGCAAGCAAACATTCTGCATTGACAAATGCTTGTTATACATAGGAGTGCTACAAGCAGCATGTGATACATATCTGCCCCCGCCAGTGCTGACCAAAACAATTTCTTGAAATAGTTAAATCTGGGAGTTAAATTCACCCCATCCCAGCAACATAGAAGGGATTGTCAGTTGAATTTAACTTTCAGCACAGACCTGTTCCTTATCAGTTCCCTCTGCTTGCCACTGGGCTCCCAGTTAACAATTCAAACAGCACCAACCTTCAGACTGCCACTTTCAATTTCTTACTGTGCTCCTGTCCTGCGCAGCCATTTCTTGCAGCCCTAATCTCCTGTTCTCCTCCCCTTGGGCCTGCTGTTTTTTGTAGTTGGAAAACAAAGCTTCAACATTAAACAAAAACTAAAAAAAAAAACAACAGAAACAAAATAAAAAGATAACCTAGTGATTTCTCTGCCTTTCATGCAGCCACCCTGCCCAATTCCTGTACAGTTACTGATTACACTGAATGGAGGTAAATGAACCACAAAGGTAACTGGTCTTAAGGGGGTTCAGTGCTAAAACAAAGCTTCTCTTCCTTTCCACAAACTACACAAAACAAATGGGGGAGGGGCTGAAGACAACTGGGGGAAGACAACTGGAGATTAAAGATAACTGCTGCCACTGAGCTAACTGTTAACAAAAAAACAAAAAAAAACAGTTGTGCAGTGTCCCCTACTGGCAATAATACAATGGCAAGAAAAAAATGCTGACCTTTGATTGGTCAGTCTGGAACTGGACCCATGATGTCATCCCAGCACAACATCATGGGTCTACTCCCAGCACACAAAAAGACTGCACCAAATGTAAAATGAAATTACTTCATGACTGTGATGGGCTCACCTGCCTTCCACACTGCACAACAGGATCAGTTTCACCAGGGTTTCCTGCTCCACATCACCCCCTGCCCGCCCACCCTCAACTGTTCACTGCAGAACAGTTTTCTCTCACACCCCAAATAAACAGAAACTGAAAACCAACCCATTTTTGTTTACTGCTTACGAGTGGCTCTTCACATACTGTGGACAACAAAGGCATGACCGTGCTACTACAACCATTGGCACTTCCCTTCTTCACCGTAAACAAGTTATCTGGCTTTTTATCAGGCTTTCTCCTGGACTAAGCAGTGGGACAGAGTGACTTACCAATTGTATCTAGTAATAGAAGTCTCTCAGTACCTACAGTTCAATCGCCTCACCAGCTCCGTTTCTAAATTGTGGATACAAATGCCTCAGAGTGGCTTCCATGAACCTTGCAGACAATAATCGGATATTTCACGGAACCCGCTCAAACAGTAGCTCACTCTCCTCTACACCAAAATACTGTCACTGGTCCTCAAACATCAAGGAATGAATTGGGGGAGGAGCAGATGTCAACAATTAAAAACCATGACAAATTAATCATTCATGTTCCAGCTCCACCTATTGGTTGAAAAATATATCAATTTTTTTTTAAACATATACCTCTAAACACAAGAAATGGGGGAAAAAGTAAAAATAAAGGGTTTTTTTACCTTTATTCTTTGCTCATTAAAAAATGAGCCATTGTATAATAGCAATAATGCACTCCAGAGTGTGTGTTGTGCTGGGATAACATCACTTCTGGGGTGATTAGTCAAACCCGGCCTGCATGCTCGTGCCCAGTCACCCCAGGTGTGACGTTATCCCAGCACAACACACACCCTGTCATGCATTATTGCTTAAGCATACCAGAGGGATTACTTGTCAAAAAATGACTTTGACTTTAATTTTTACTCTTTGTTCATTTTTTATTTAGTATTTTAAATCCCATTTAAAAATGACACATGTATCCCATTTCTAAGCACAATAATAACCTCCAGGGTGGCGGTATGTGCTATACCTGTTGCATTGGGCCTCATTTCACCCTGAATGGTCCAGTATAGCCCCAAACCACCAACAATTTTTGGTATTATTGCTAGCATAAATCACTTGAATCATCTTCACTTATTAATAATACAGTCTTTGCTAATGATTTTTTTTTTATTTCAACAGGTAACTGAAACTATACTTCCTATGGCTGTGAAGTGGAATGCTCCATCCTAACAATCCTGCAAGAAAGACTGCTGAGAGCAGGATAAGAGGTACAGTGGCTTTGTGTGTTGATTGATTGAAATCACTTAAGTTCTTTATAATACTTATAAAAAGCATAAGCATTTGAACCAGAGATGGGTGAATCTGTTCAGGAGAAATTTATAACCTCCAGCCACTAACCTAGTGGATGCAACAGTTTTGAACATGTTAGTTGTCCTTCAAAATATATCTGAATTGGTTTGCAATGTAGATGCTTTCTATCAAAAATACCTGGATTTGCTTGAAATGTAAATTGTGTAACAACTGTTTTTTTTTTTTTTGTTAAAAAAAAAAAAGAAATATAAATACCACACTGGATTTTTACTGTCTTTTGTTGTTTTTAACTGTCCCTCCCCCAAGTATCAGCATTGCGACTATTTTTTGTCTTCTACATGAACATAAAAGCATATTAAATGAAATATCTTTATTGTTTATAATACTTTGTCTGGTTTATTCAAAGGGGCAGAGGCAGATACAAATGCATGTTTTGGCTGCATCTAGAGTACATCCACCCAATTGCACCCAAAATCAGGTGCCCTATCTTTAAAAAGACAAGCATTTAAATGACAATTTCTGCAATTTATGACCATTGCATGACAGAAATGATGCATGCAGCACTTTTTGACTAAATATCAGAAGTTTGGAAGCTGCTGTGTCAGAACCTGTGAAACTGTTATAGTAGGTATCTAAAAGCTGGCTTAACAGTGCATATGGATATTCACTCTGAAAATACAGGTTGATGGATCAGTTTTGAGAACGTCACCCTGTCTTCTTATTTTATTCATTTTAAAACAGACATTTTCTAAAAATGTTTTATAATACAGTAAGACACTTCAGGGTGCATAATGATAGAGACAACCATGCTTGTATTGTGCATATACCACCACTCAGACACACGTTGTACCCACATGTGAGTTGTCTAATACTCTCACTACAGTTAACTACCCTGTTGTGTCTTACTGCTTACTTAATACACACATCCTGGGTGAAAGTGAAACATGAGGGACAGTCACTGAACCAGAGCAGAAATGGTTAAATCAGTGATTTCACATATTGGCACATTGTACATGATGTTGAGACCACAAATGAAGTCTTGACGGCAGACTTCTGAGTGGTGATGATACATGACAAGCTGGTTGACATTGTACATCATGTTCAAGGATAAAAGGAGTAATATAGTCAATCTACTACCTCCACTGATGAGAATTATTCTTGTAGCAACTGTGCTCAGTATGGAACTACCAAAAAGAGAAGTGCTTATCCAGCCACATACAATGAGATCTTTAATATTAGTGGTCAGAGAGCATGTTCTGTTGTAGACGTAATTTATTCACATACAATATATGCCCAGGTGATATGCACTATACAAGTAACACAGAGATCAGCTGGGATCTGAATATCAAAACACAGGTCTTCTACTAAAAGAACAGATGTTCAGTACTACTGAATGTCACAGAATACTTTTGTAACAATTTCAAAACAAGCTAATTTCAATTTGACAGTAATTGAGTAGATGCAGAAAGTGTTGAGAGGTGACGATTTGGACCAAACTCCTCTGCAGAGGACAGTCACTGGATATTTAGACTGAGAACTGTATACAGATCTGCTTGTCTGATGATGTCTATGAACCCCTCCAGTCTGGTTTTCATAAAAGACACAGTACCGAGACAGCGCTGGTTTGGGTGCTCAATGATCTCTTGATGGCCAGAGATTGGAAGAGTCATTCCATTTTTGTTCTCCTCGACCTTTCTTCAGTGTTTGACACCGTAGATCACATGGTGTTGATAGAATGCCTGAGGCTGTTTTGTGGAATATCTGGAACTGTCTTAAGATGGTTCACATCATTCCTCACTGGGAGATCACAAAGAGTTGTGTCTGGGGTTTTTTCCTCGGATTCAGTGGCTTTGTTGTGTGGGGTGCCTCAGGGCATTGTCACCCATGTTATTTGCGGTGTATATGCTACCCATCAGAGACATTGTAAGGAGGTATGGGCTGAGGTTTCACTGTTACGCAGATGATACCCAGCTCTACCTTTCTTTTGCCCCTGACCAGGAGGGAGCTCTCTTGGTCTTTAATAGCTGTCTAAAAGAAATCCAGGAGTGGATGAATTCTCACTGGCTGAGGTTGAACTCTGATAAGACTGAGGTACTGGTTGTGGACCTGGGTCGACAGATAGGGCGGTCGGGTGATGGTGCATCTTCTGGAATTTTTCTTGGAGGTGTTTCTCTCCCAACCTCTGAACGGGTGCGGAACCTGGGGGTAGTTCTTGACAACAGGCTGACACTGCATTCACGGGTGTCAGCAGTCATCAAGACTTCCTTTTATCATCTTAGGAACATCGCCAGGATTCGGCATCTCATTCTGTCGGCCGAGCTGCCAACGTTAGTCCATGCCTTTGTGACCTCATGCTTGGATTATTGCAACTCCCTTTACTTAGCACTTTCTGGTGTTGAAATCCGTCACCTGCAGCTAGTGCAGAACGCTGCAGCCCAGCTTTTGATAGGTTCTAGTAGATCCTGTCACATTACTCTGGTGCTGCGTGAACTGCACTGGCTGCCAATTCGGTGGCGGATCACCTTTAAAGTTGGATTGCTGACTTTAAAAGCCCTCCACGATCTGGGCCCAGTCTATCTGAAAGAACTTCTGGTTCCTTATCACCCTAATCGATCACTCTGCTCAGCTGACAAGGGGTTGCTAGAGGTTCCAAGGGTGAATTTGAAATCTTCAGGTGCTCGGGCTTTTTCATATGTGGCCCCCACCCTTTGGAACTCTCTACCCCGTCAGTTGCTGGAGTGCACCTCTGTGGAGGGTATCAAGAGAAGTTTGAAGACTTTTTTGTGGGAAACTGCATTTTTAGAATATTGACTGAATTAATTGTTCTGATCTAGCTGAATTTCTTTTAATGATTTTTATTGTTTTATTCTGTTGTTTATGTACGGTGCCTTGACAACTGAAAGGCACCTTATAAATATAAATTATTATTATTATTATTAATGTTTAAGCATAATTGTAAAAAATGACTGAGTACATGATTTGCATATGAAGACTGAGTGTATTATTATCAAAAAAATATTGCGTCCCAGTCTCAGTCATACTAGGTAGTGCAAAGTGGTTACTGTGACCAGTTACACAACCAGTGTCTTTGCAAACCTATTAAGCTTTGCTCCATGAGGGCCACAACCTCTTCAAGAATGGTGGCAAAATTGTCAGAGACTATGTGACAAGGGGGACAGAATTCAAATAGCCTGTAGATGCATGGTACTCATCCCAGTCTTGGTTACAGCCTCCTGTGCCACCCTACCTGTGAAACTATTGCACACAAGTGGTAAGAGGGTGTCAGAATACTGTAACCAGAAGGCCATGACAGGCAGGTGAAGGATGCTGGGGGTTATCAGCACTACACTGGAGTGGCTAGAATTACAAACTGGGGTTAGGAAAGTCAAGTGGGTATCCCAAGACAAAAAAAGGAATGTACTGGGTTAGAGAAGTTGTGGAATAAATGGACCATCAGGATGGCAGGTATTTAGCCATGGGATGTAGGAACAACTGGTCCACTGGGGCTATGAAGGTAAAGTTGACAAGGGAACGGTGAGTATCCAAGGTGGTATGTCTGATTGTAACCTCTAACAGTATGACAAAACACCATGCACCTCGTGTTATGCCATGTTGCAGCTTAATCAGTGTCTCTAGCCATCATGTTAGCAGGTGCACCCTCTGACATTTGGATGAAAGTTTAATATCGCACCACTGTCTTGAGGAGAGGGGCAGGAATGTCTCCCCCTAAAAAATGCAATTGATTTTGTATGAATCATAAATGGGTGGCAGTTCAACTAAGCAAACTAAGTCTCTGTTTTGTGTTGCCAGTCATTGTGACTGAAGATAGAGCCCATTAATGTAAAAAATGGCTGAGAATATTATTCATGAAATCTGTTTATCAGAGAAAAAATTTCAGAGAGTAAAAACTTTTTGAAAGATAAACACAGAAACATTAGAAATGTTAGCAGGAAAAGACCACTGGTCCATGAACATGCCGTATTTTGTTTCTCTGTCTTATCCAATGATCTATTGTCAAGCTGGGACTTTCACCTCATCCCTCCACCTATGTATACCATACTGGTTCCCTCAGTGTAGCACTTAGACCCATTAATGGATTTTGCTCCCACCACCTCTGCAGGTATGCTGTTCCATGGTATGCCTCCCCGACGGTGACACCAACATAGCAACCTATGGCGAAGTCGACAAAATTGACAGTTCTCTGACAGGTTGCTGTGTTGGTGTGCCTGGAACAGAGGCACACAGTCTCCTGGTCCTGCACCACCTCCCCAAATCAACTACCTCTCAGACTTGATAATCTAAAGTATGAGGGGTTCAGCAGACGAAGCCCCCCGTTAAAAAAAACAGGACTGGGAGACAATTGGAATTTATGTCAACCACAACGTGCGGTTGACATAAATCCCGTCGCTGTGATGCCGGTCGACAAAAGTGTTGTCGAACTGGCATCATAGAACCCTGTTCCATGGCTTATCCACCATCTTCATAAAGTAACATTTTCATACATCCCTTCTGAACCTCACTCCCACCAGTTTCATTCATAACCTCTTGTTACTGACTCCTGATTCCTATTGAGCAGTTCCTCACTGTTCACCTTGTTTGTTCCTCTCAGGAACTTGAAGGTCTCTAAAATATTGCCCCTATCCCTTCCAGCCTTCAGCGAGTACATGATCAATCCCTCTAGGCATAGGATCTGCCATGTTGGACCTGAATAATTTTGGAGATCCTTTGCTGTACCAATTCCAGCCTATCCCTTTCCTTCCCTAAGCTGTACTCCAGAACTTGGCTCAGTATTCCAGATGGGTCCTCACCAGTGATCTATATAGTGGTAATTTCACCTACTCCTTCTAGCTACTATCAAAACCCTTACCAATGCACTTCAACATTCTGATTGCCTTGCTGTAGGCCTCATTACATTGACTGGTTTGCTTTAAGGAAGTCACTTGTGATGAATACTAGGTCCCTATCTTCAGAACGAGTGGCCAACCTGGCCCACCATTCAGTATTTGACTCTAGGGTTCCTCTTCCCTATGTGCATCACCTTGCACCTTTTAACACTGAATCTCAATTGTCAAACCTTAGACTACATATCTAGCTGTTCCATTTTCCTTAATCAATACTCCCAACCCCTCTTCACTGTCCACTCAGCTCAAAGCTTGGTGTTGTCTGTAAAGAGACACATCATGCCCTGCATAACTTCTCTCTGTAAGACTCAGATTGATGCTAGTTGGTCTGACCTCAGGAGGTTTTGTGACTCAGTTAATATTTTATCTTCTAAGGAAAAGTTCACTATGAAGAAGTTAAAAACCCAGAAGGAGAAATCACTGATCCTGCAGAGACAGCTGATTTGTTTAATAAGTTCTCAGATTTGATAGGTTATAAATCAGGTTCCTCAACTCAGTCAAGTGGTGATACTGTATCTGATGCATCTTTAGCTAATATACCTCCTTTTTATTTTCAAAGAGTCACGATATCTGAGGTATTTAAGTTACTATTAACTATCTTAAATAAGTATAGTGACTGTGTGTGTGTGTGGGTGGGAGTAGATGGGCATTTTGTAAGGTTGATGGCTCCTTCTATTATTGGCCATCCTTGCTCAATATTCCATCTCTGCTTGATCTTGGGTTAGTTTCCTTCACCCTGGAAATGTACTGCAGTGGTTCCAATCCCTAAGAAACCAAATGCTGATTGTGTAGATAAGCAGATGATTTCTGGCCTATTTCTATATTAAACCCTCTGGGTAAATTACTTGAAAAACTAGTTGCTAATCAAATCACTGGAAACCTTGAGTCTAATAATGTTATGTGTCCACAGCAACACGGTTTCTGTAGAAATCACAGGATTAGAACTGCCTTGGTCAGGTTCATGGATTCTGCCCTCAGGGAATTTGAGAATGATCTCATGACTGGGACAATTTTCATGGACCTGACCACGTCATTTGATCTTATTGATTGCTCTTTGTTTTGTTTAAAGCTGGGTCAATTAGATTTTTTGGAGGATGTGGTTGGATGGTGTAGGAATTACTTGACAAATCGGACCCAGTTTGTCAGCATTGAATCAGTTGCATTCACTGTTTATCCTATAGATTATGGGGTGCTTCAAGGGTCCATACTGGGCCCTTATTATTTTCCTTATTTATTAATCAACTACCCTCTCTATACAGATCTGGTGAATGTCTTTTGTATGCCAATGATTTGATCTTATTCTATAATGCTAAATCCATTCCACAGTTGACGTTATTTTAGAGTGGGAATTTCTTGATATATGTAATTGGTTTGCTGATAATTTTTTGATTTTGAATGTTAAAAACACTAAAACTATGTTGTTTGGTTCTCCTCATTTGTTGAAGGATAAACTGAGTTTTCTGATTCATAATAGTAAAGGAACTGCACTTGAACAAGTTTTTGAATTCAAGTATCTTGGGGTTCTGTTAGATCCCATATTGACCTTTTCTCCCCACAGGTTAAAGTTGTGAATAGGTTAATCATTCAGAAATTATGACTACTGTATAAGTTTAAAAGGTACTTTTCCTTTGAAAGACATTGATCTATTGCTACTCAGTCATTGTTACCTCATCTTGACTATGTAGCTTGCTCGTACTTTAAACTGGGCATAAAAGAGTAATATTCTTACTATCTCCTATAACAATATTTATCGATTTTGTTTTGGATTCCCCTTTTCAGACTCATTATTGTTCTCTATATTCACCGTTAGGTTGGTTATCCCCTAAATCTAAGTTTGCTTATTTCTTTGATTGTGAAATATTGAAGCCCATGTTTTCCAATGGACCTAGTTGCAGTTTGTTATATTCCTATTAATCTGAGGTCATCTAAATATATTCTTCTTCAAGTTATTGCACACAAGTCCAAGTTTGGGTTCTGTTATTTTTCAATTTCAACTTCTTTTGTTTTGGAATGATTTACTGGACAATTTGCATTTTGTTTCTTCTTTACAAAATTTTAAATCTAATTTTAAAAATTATTTACAGGCACAGGATGTTTGTACTTGTTTTACTTAATGTGTCATTATCTGTTTACTATTTGTTGTTCTGTTGCATTTATGTAAGGTCATACCTGAAAAAGGACTTTTTGTCCAGTGTCCTTACCCAGTTAACAAAATTTGAATAAATAAATACATGTCACTGATAAACACACTAAAAAGGACAGGTCCCAGGACTGACCCTCGTGGCGCCCTACTCATGACCTCCCAATCCCCTGAATTTACCCTATTTACCCTGCCCTTTCTTGTCCCTCCTCAACCAGTTTCCCACCTATTTTACCAGCTCCTTCCCTATTCCCAGATTCTCTAACTTCTTTATCAGCCTCCTGTGTGGCACAGAGTCTAATGCTTTGTTGGTGCAAAAGAAGAGTACATCTAATGCCTGTCCCTTATCTACAGCCCTGCAAACATATCAAATAATACTATAAGGATGGCCTGACAAAAACTTCCCTGCCACAGACCTGTGCTGTTTACTACTTTGGAATCCATTACCTTGCAGATAGGTCAACAGGTCTTCCTTGACTAGTGTCACTATTAGTTTACCAACAATTGAGATAATACTAACTGGTCTATACATTCCTGAATTCTTTCTATCCCCTCCCTTGTAAAGTTGAACAATATGTGCTGTCCAATCCCTCTGAACCATCCTGGTCCAAAATGAACTATAAAATAGCCTTCCCAGGAGGTCAACAAGTTCTGATGTCAGTTCTCTGAGCTCTCTTGGGTGTATCCCTTCTGGTCTGAGTGCCTTATCTACATTTAGGGCAGCAAGCCCTTTTTACTCTTTCCTGGATCTCCTTTGATACTGCATTATTTTTACTTTCTGGTACAGGCCAGCTGTCTTCTGCCATCCTCCACCAAGAACACTGAGCAGAAGTAATCAACATGGTTGCCTTCTGCCAGTCATCCTCTGTTACCTTCCTTCCCACCAACCTAACTATTCCCCACATCTTCATTTTTCCTCTGATGTACCTGAAGAACAATATCTGCTCTCCCATGACCCTCACTGCAATGTGTGGCTCTGTAAATATAAAAGTAAATATAAACTTGAGCACATTGGCATAAATAAAGAATAAACATTAGAGACTGAATTTTTAGAAGGAGTGAACACAGACACATTTGCAGCTGAACTTGCCAGTGTCCAAATTTGCATCACAAATTAAATCCAAAATTGTGTTAAAAATTGTTTCCATATTTCAAAAGATGCATCACAAAATATTACCACTCACATTACAAATTAGCTACAAATTCAGTTTGTATCTGAAGTTTGACTCACATTTGACTGGGTGGATAGAAGTAACATGTAATACTAAGGTTCATACTAAGGTAAGGAAAAAGAGTTAGTAGGCCGAAGCCCATAATGCTCTTATGCTAGACCAAATGAAAATATGCTAGATTATACCCTGAACTGATTAGCTTGTCTAAGCGTTGTTTAAAAATATTCTTAGAATCACTCAGAACTACAGATTATTCCATGGCCCAACAGAACGAATAGTGAAGAAATATTTTCAATTCATTCTTTTAAATGGATTCCTAATTAAATGGAATGGATGACCCCTAATCTCATAAGGGGAGGATTTGAATTGAAGGTCTAGCTTAGTCATGATATAGGGATCATGCACTACATCATATAAAAATAAAAGGTCGCCTCTCAGACGTCGAGTGGAAAGTGACATCAGGTGCAAATTGTTTAACCTCTGATCATATGATATGGATTTTAAACCAGTTATTTTTTTAGTGAATTTTCTTTGCACCTTTTCAAGAGATCCACAATCAGACTTTTTGAATGGGCACCATATCTGTGATGCATAATCAAGATGGGGTCTGACATAAGACCTGTATAGGGGCATGAGCACATTTTGTTCACCAGCAGTAATGTTTCAAAGAATTGACCTAACAACTTTATTAGATGTATTAATAATGGAATGCAGATGTTTTGAATAAGTAAGGCCCATAGAGATGGTGATACCTAAATCCTTCTCATCAGAAGTGGCATTTAGCAGTAAGCCACTAATTTTGTATGGAAACATAGGGTTATTTGAACTGAGATGCATTACTTTGCATTTAGTAGTATTACGCTGCATGCCCCAAGTTTTAACCCAAGTTGAGATAGAATCAACATGGGAAAATATGGGCTAATCAACCCTGGTCAGATCCTTCAGGGAATCTTTTTCTACCATTGTGTCTAAAAATGAACTTTTTATTTGTGATGCATTTTATGGCAATATCTATATGGAAAAGCTTTTCAGTTTATATCCTGTTTCAGGAAGACTCACCCCAGAAGGGCCCTTAGCTCCCAGCCATGCCCATGACTTATTTCTACAGGGCCATCCCTCCCCCTCACCAAAACCCATCTGTGGGGTAAATGGGGCAGTGGGAAAGGTTGGCCCCAGGTGCAGTAGAGACAATTGGATCAGGGCTGGTAAGTAGGCTTTAGGACCCCAACTGGCAGGCTTCAATAGGGAACAAGATCTCTGCCTCTACTAGGGAGGGAGAGTTTTCAAAAGAGCACCAATCCAGGTCATTCTTGCAAAATGGCCACAATACACAAACAATAGCCTTACCACCCTGTAAGACATCAGGAGCAGGAAAAATAATGTGTGTGTCTAGAATTACAAGTAGGGAATGAATCATATTTGGGATCCATGGAGGAAAGTGCTTTTGTTGAGCAGTGCCTGTAATTTTCAATGAATGGGACTCTAAAAATATAAAATAAGTATGTTAAAAAGTAAGACCCCTTCTACACCATGTAGCATGCTCTTAGGCTCTTCCAACTGAGATATCACAGAATGTGTGACCACAATGACATGGATATCTAATAAGGTAAGTGGAAGGGGTCAGGCTGCAGTGTCCACACAGCCCAAATATGGTCTCTTACCATCCCTTAATTCTGGACATAAAAATTATACAGTATATTCCTGCTCCTGATGACTTACAGGAAGCTACAACTGAAATCTGTTTATTATTAAAGAATTGATACTGGCTCTCTCTTTAAACTCAAGTACATGTGTTTCTTTATTTGTCCTCTCAGTAGGGCTGCATCAACGGCAGTATAAGCAACAAGTAAGCAGCACACATACTATAGCAACTCATGAGGACAAGGCCCAGCACAGGTGGTGGCAGGGTTCCAAAGCCCATTTGTGCATGTTCTAATAAGCATCATTGGTAGAGCACAGGCACCAGATCAGAGTTACTGCCCTTATACAGGAGTCTGTGTTCATGTTCTTGAATCAGTACCAAAAAGGCAGCTCTAAAAGTCACTGTAGTGCTCAACATACAGACTTAAGTGTGGCACTTACAAAGTCCAGTCATAAAAGACATAGGCATATCATTTCCAAGTATGAAATAATCAATTTGTTTAAGGATAAAATAAGCAGGGGGGCATGGCCTAGCTGAGCACCAAGATGGACATCTGATCTAGGAGCTCCGTGCCCATCCACCCTACATTATTCCCATCCTACAGCTACCAGGTATCTTTAAACCTACAAACTGAATTTTCAATATCAGACATGGCATCCATCACAAAATTGGCAAAAAAGCAAGCTCAGATTTCATTTCAACTAGGGATGGGAGAACCTCAAAAGGTTCTACGGTTCTAAAAGGTTCTGATAAGCAAAACAAGGTTTGGATCCTTATCCGATCCTTATCCAAACCTTTTATGACCTTTATTGTTCAATGGTAACCATATGTAAAAAATAATTTTAAACTGCTTTTAATCAACATCTGTAGAAAAAAACAACTAAACCACTGTTTATTAGTAGAGAATGCTCTCTAATCACTCTTCTGTTTCTGACATTTAAGAAACTAATACTAATACTGTGTATAAGTTATATTATTAACAATCGTGATTTCTATTTCTCAACAGGTACAGACAGGCACCAGATGTGTTTTAGACAGTTAAGTGATGAAGAAGAAGCCAGGAACACAAAATCAGCACCAGACCAGAGCAGAGGACAGCCATTCAGAGAGAACCAGTCAACCAGCTACCACTTCAAGACTGCAATCTGCTACTACCCCCCCCCCACTACAATCAGGGGAAAACCAGTAGTCAACCAGTGCTGAAATCAATATAGTTAAGGCAGTTACCAAAAATGACCTCTTAGAAAAGTATGAGAAAGTAACTGTGATGACAAGAAAGCCCCAGACCAGATCTTTAGTTTGTAAATAAATGGTCTCCTCCTGAGTCTGATTTTTTACAAGAGGTTAATAATGTGTTTAAATAACTGTACTTTGCTACCAGGGGGGAAAAAACAGAGCTAGCATTTATTAATGTGATTATTTAATTGTGTGCATTTAGGTAAATGAACTCCTTACAGAATGATAAAGCAACTGTGTTTGAGAACAGGGGCTTGTCTGCCACAGTTGCTATCAGTACATGATGACATGAAAGTGATGTACTGGCTGCACATCCCATTCACCCCCAGGATGACAATGAAGTGGTTGAAAGGTAGGCAAGTCCCAGATCTCTATTTTTTCTTAAACCAGCCTCCTGAGTCTGACTTTCTGTAGAAGTGGTCAGTGTGTTTTTTGTATGTCACCAATTATTTTAGCATAGCAACGGGTCTCGGTATGGAATCAACACAAAACAATGTGAAAGAACAAGAGCACCAGGCAGTCCAAAGTAACCACTTCACCACTGCTAGTACTATCGCTACCATAAGGGGGAAAATAGAGCTATGGTTATAAAAGAAATAATTATTCTTAGGTGCATTAGGTAATAAAATAAATTATCTTGTCAGAATGAGAAAGAGACTGTGTGTAAGATCAGGGAGTTGTCAGCCACAGTTGCTACCAGTACATGATGACATGAATGTGACATACTGGCTGCACCTCCCACCCATCCCCAGGATGATGATGATGTGGTCAAATGGCAGGCAAGTCCAAGATCTCTATTTTTTAAAACCAGTCTCCTGAATCTGACTTTTTGAAGAAGGGGTCAGTGTGTTTTTTGTATGTCACCAATTATTTAAGCATAGCAATGCGTCTCGGTATGGAACACAACTCGAAGCAATTTGAAAGAACAAGAGCGTTAGGCAATCCAAAGTGACCACTTCACCAATCCTACTACTATCACTATCAGGGAGAAAAAAACGGAGCTATGGTTATATAAGAAATAATTAATCTTAGGTGCATTAGGTAATAAAATAAATTATCTTGTCAGAATGAGAAAGAAATTGTGTGTGAGATCAGGGACTTGTCTGTCACAGTTGCTACCAGTATGTGATGACATGAACATGCTGTACTAATTTCATCTCCCACCCACCCCCAGGATGATGATGATGATGCGGTCAAAAGGCACGCAAGTCCCAGATCTCTACTTTTAAGCAGTCCAGTGAGTCTCAAAATTGAAAGCTGATGTGTCATTCCACAGCCGCAGTACAGGTACTGCTGTCAATGTCGTCTTCTTCAAGATCAGCATCACATATGTAGCCAAAGTTTGGCAAGTTAACCTTCAAGAATGTTGGTTTCTCCACATTGTCTGGATTAAATCTTGTTCATTTATTAGTCACAACATCCCCAGCAGAGCTAAATAAACACTCGGAACAGACACTGGAGGGTGGACATCCAATATACTTACAAGCCAGGGCAACAGATTTGACAAGCATGATTTTTTCTCTTGCCAGTAAGCTAAAGGGTCATCCTTAATACTAATGTTGGGCTCAGACAGCTATGCATCTACCATGCTTACTACTGAGCATGCATTTTCTTGTTGTGGAATTTCAATGTCCTGCAGCTGGCCTCAAATGCCATCCTCCTCATTGTCTGCTTCTGTACTGGATTTTGGAGCAGTCTTTTGAATTTGAGGTGGTGTCATTGTAGTACTGCTTGCCAGTCCTCCTAATGAAACCTCATCTACTGCATCAACCAAAAGTTGCCTGTAGTTCAACTCCTCCATATCATCAGAAACCACATCAGGAAAGCATCTGTTCCAGAAACGTGGATCTAGCAATGTTCCTAAGAGATACTCCTTGCTCCGTGTCATGTCTGATGATTTCTCATCATTGCTAAGTCTGGTAAGCATGTTATTGACTAGAGATTGGTTCATATCTAAGTTGCTCCTCATTTTATCCAAATGTTTTTGAGAAGTAGAATGAGTGAAATAATTTGGCTAAGGGATGCCTTTTCTGCACTGACCTCTTTTCTAGCAGTCATGAATGGTTTCAGAATGTGACACAACTGTTCCAGCAGAGACAATTGCGTAGAATGGAATACAGTACCCTCCCCGATATCATTGTACATGATATCACTCAATGATATCACTCAATGATAGCTACCTTTTGTTCAAGGATGCATTCAACCATAAAGTAAATTGAATTCCACCTTTTTGCTACACCCTGAACAAGCTGGAGATGAGGAAGCCCTTTGTCCTTCTGGACATCAGCAAGGATGTCACGGGCTTTTACTGAATGGTGAAGTGGCCACACACTTTGCACACTGTACCCACAGTGGTTGATACTTGCCTGTCATTATCCAGAAAGCTTCGAATAATTAGGTAAGACAATGGGCAAAACAGTGTATATGTACAGAGTTGCCATTGTAAAGTGCTTTTTTAATATTTGAACCACTGTTAGCAACAAGAAAAACAATGTTCAAACCCTGTGAAGTGACCTAAGCAGTAAGTAGTCTTTCCAGTTCTTGCTGAATATGCTGTGCTGTGTGTGTGTCTTGAAAGTGACATTCATGGAGAACTGTCATTTTCTGAAACATGACAGATTTTTTCAGCTCTGAGAAATAGTAGTGGTAGTAGTAGTACTGGCTGAAGTGATAGCAGACAGACTAGTAGTATGTGAGGATGATGATGTGTTGCCCGCAAAACTGACCCAGTGTTCAGTAAGAAAAAGATAGGCAATGGTTTGGCTGCTGGTCCACATATCAGTAGTGAAGTGAACTACCTTGTCCTCAGCCTCCTTGGCACAGATGTTACTGAGAAGTATGTTTTACTTGGCACTAAATATTATTGCTCTAAATATTCCATAAGCCTTCTGAAGCCCACATCTTCCACAATAGAGTATGGCTGTAAATCAAATACAATCATTTCTGCTACTTTACAATTTATTGCCAGTGTTATGGGATGGTTTCATGAATAGTTAGACTTTCTTTCAAAAACTTATTTTAACTTCATCTGCCTCTTATCGGGGGTAGTAAAGTTACATTTGGCTGGGGGTGTTGTACGAGTACATGCTGTGCCTGGTAAAACAGAGGACCTTACAGAATTATCATGACCATGAGGTGAAAATGGACTTTTGGATCTTGCCTGGTGCTCATCTCCTACTGTTTCAGTGGAATGTTCCTGTTCACTGAGTGCCCTGCTAGATTTCCAGCCACCAATGTTAGACTATTTTTTAAACCATATACAATGATAGGGTGACTTTGTGAAAGATTTTGCATCATTGTTGTGGTTCCAAGATGCCCTTTATTTTTCCCCTAATAACACAGTTGTTGCAATGCACACATATTGCTTGGCAAGCATCCTTGGGGTTTACGTAAAAATGACTCCAAACAGCAGAGGTGGACTGTCATAGAAACATAGAAATTGTCAGCAGATAAGGACTGCTAGACCCATCCAGTCTGCCCGTAGGCCCTATACATTTTGTGTGGCCACTGATCTTATGTCTAGTGGTAGTAAAGACCTCAGTAAGAGTAGGAGTTGAGTGGTTGGGTTTATGTGGGGAAGACATATCACCAGAGGATTCAGGTTCATCAGGTGAGACAATCATAGAATACTGTGCAACACCATTGCCATCATCATCTTCATCACTACTTCAGACTTTGTTTCACTTTGTGTGGCTTGTACCTTTGACTTTTTCTTTTTATCCTTTTTACAGTCTACTACTGTCATTATTTTTATCCACATTGTCACTGTACGAACCAGAGTGAGACACAGCTAAAGGTAAAGTCACAAGCTCGCCATCATCAGTCTCACCATGACCATGGTCATCATCATCATCATCATTAACAGACTCAGTAGAGCTAACATTTGCAGTCACAGACTGACATATTCAGTATGCATGTGTTGCATATCGAGCAACTCCACTGTGAGTTGTACCTGTAAGTGCTATAACTTTATATACAATTGGAATTGGAATACTCTTTGTTTTTGCACTTTTTTTCCCAGACAACTTGCTATTGCCACTGTCTTTCGACACTTTGTTGACTGTACTACTGAACCCTTCTGACATAGACAGTCCACCAACCCTTGCTGGGTTTTCAGTATTTTGAGAGTTAGCCTGCACATGGATAGTAGTAACATTTAGTTCAGCCCCTTTAACAGACTGTGGTGCTTGTTGTTGTTGCAGTTTACTTTCTGAGCCACTTCTTTCTGGGCTCTTGAAAAAACTTTTTTACGTTTATTACTTCTGTAACCCCCCGGGGGGCTTATCTTATTTGCCTCCATGCTGCCTGGCATCTGATCTGTCCCCACTGTTTCCTCCACTACTGCCCAGGTCCTTTGGTGTGCCTTTGGCACTCCCCAAGTTTCCAGAACAGTCCTGCATTTTAGTCCCGTTTGGGCTTAAAAACTATGCTGCCAGTGCTTGCGCATGTGCATAGAGAACGCTTTAATCCTGGTGCCTGCCAGTTGTGGTCAAAATGGGAGGTGTTTGATGGTCCCAGTGCCCCTGGTGAAATAAATGGGGACTGGTGACCACAAGGGAAGCAGCAAAAAGCTGCAGAGGGGAAATAGAAAAAAAGTTGGAACTTGGGCACAGTGAGGGCTCATGAATAAGTCATGAGCCTCCATGCATATTAATTAGGTTCCAGTGGTCAAACAAAACAGCCCCACCGTTATGAGGGTGTGGGCAGCAAAATATCCATAACTAAAACAAACAAGATGCCGCACTCCTCTATAAGAAGCAAACAAGTTCCAAATTTATTAAATTACATCTAGTGGCAAGCACAAGCATAAGCATAAAAGCATATAGCTGTGGAGCAAAAAGCTGAGACCACACTGTTACCCTGTTAAAGGAGTGTGGCATCTTGTTTGATTTATATTACTTAGGGTGCTGCCTGCCAACTAGGGGAACTGCATTTCAGCGGTAGTGACTGGGGAACCACTGCTCTCACCCATATAAGTGTGAGCTCATTTAAAAGGGGGCAGTTGGGACTACAATACTATGGGGTAAATGAATAAATGGAGTGATTTGCTTTGCTGCACTAGGGTCGAACAAGTGGGGAACTGTGTTGGACTGCATCAGACAAACTGGGAGCTGATATTTTTATAACATGATAACCTTTTGTGGCAGCCAATTGGTGATCTAGGTGCACAAAACTGACTCAAAGGGACTCCTAGGAAAAGGAGGGGACTAATTCTGGTGCCTTGATTATGCCCCAACAAACGTGCAGGAAATAATGATCACTGTGATTATCCATTACTTATAGGCTCCATCAGACAATCAGAACACTGGGTTTTCAACTAAAACAGTGTGGACATTCTGGGACTTCTGTTCCCGGGCTCTGTGTGAATACCTTTTCCTGAATATTCAGCTGAATATTCAGTATTCGGGTCCTAGGTATTTGGTATTCGTTATTTGGTATTCGGCCAGAAAAAGTGTTTTTTTAAGGAAACTAAAAAAGCAATTTAACAACACCATTAATCACCCATTAAACCTGGTGTAGCATATACACCTCAATGAGACTTCAACCACCAATGCAGAGCTCTCATTAATGCAACACAAGCTTCATGTGGCACACTTGATCCACCACACCACACATATAGCACTCTGAAAATGATATCAAGCATTGCATTGGGTCAGCACTGGAGGGTGTTCTTGGTCACAGACATGGTAGCCCATGACATGGGCATCGGCGATTGAGTGCTTGCAATAACGGCAACTCAATCCTGGTGCATGTTGAAGGGTCTACTGCTGAGGAAGGGTGACTGGATGGGGGAGGTGGGTGCATATATCGACAGGACATCACTATATGTGCACGTGTGTGGGGGGGTGGGTCCAGCATGACGGAAGAGAGGGAGGGTTGGCCTGGTGTGGTTGGTGTGGGGCTGCCAAGCTGGCCCCATAGCGTGGTTGGTGGTTGTCAGCCTAAAGGTGCAAGGGTTCCAGGTTTAGGTCCAGGCACACCTACATTTTTGTGTGCCCTGCCCCCAAGTTTTTTTCTCCAGTTTTTGCAACCCCCGGAGTTAAGAATTCTTTAGTGGGAGGGTGTGGGGTAATGCAAGGGGCACCGCCCACTGCATGAACAATAACAATTTAAGTCCCTGGCATTGTTTTCCTGTGCATTGGGGGTGTACATCACTGAAATAGATTTTTGGTGACATATAATTGCCCAGCCACCAATCGCGATTGCACTTTCATGGTTATCACATAAATCCACAGACACAGGGTAGATGGTGCTTTGGTCATGGGCAGAAGAATAGTGGTAACAGTGGCTGCCATAGTGGTGACAGCTGAAAGGGTGGCTGCTGCTTGAATGGCACTGGTGGAGGTGGGAAGCACACTGACTGTAGATGTAGCAGCCATAGTGATAGCAGTGGGAACACTGGCAGTGGTGTCTGCTGCTTCCTGCATAAAGTATGTATGCACTAATGCCCTCCAAATACTGCACAAAAGGATGTGACAGTGAATGTATAGATGGAACAAGTGGTGACACCAGTAGTAGTAATAGTTCTGCCGGTGGTATTAGTAGTAGTAGTACTATTCCCAATGCTACAAGAACTAAAGGCTTGCTTGGAGAGAAAAATATTTGAGACCATCTAATAAAGAGACACCTGTCTGTCATCGTCAATGTAGTCTATCTCACCACCTTCTTTGGAATAGTATTATGTATCAGTAGTATACAGTGAAGCAAGACAAGATGCAATTCAGTACTTGGCAGTAAATGCTGTCACAAAATATTGGATGACTAGAGATTAACTGCCATTGAATTACACTGCTCCTAGCAGCCTACTGCAGCACTTTGCAATAATTTTGCAGGCATGGAAAATAATTGAGACTGGAGATGCCACACTGGTAACCGGAATATTTCAGGCATGAGAAATACTTGAGATGGGTGATGCCATACTGGTAAGTAGAATATTTCAATCATGTGAAATACTTGAGACATGTGATGCTATACTGGTAACTGGAATATTTCAGTCATGTGAAATACTTGAGACATGTGATACCATACTTGTAACAGTAATATTTTAGTCATGTGAAATACCTGAGACAAGTGATACCATACTCTTAACCATAATATTTCAGTCATGTGAAATACTTGAGACAAGTGATACCATACTTGTAACCATAATATTTTAGTCATGTGAAATACTTGAGACAAGTGATACCATACTCGTAACCATAATATTTCAGTCATGTGAAATACTTGAGACTGGAGATTACTTATTTATTACTTGGTATGAAAGAACAGAAGAAGGCCAGAGCCCATCAAGACTGTGCCCCACACTATGTGGGACATTATTTATCTATTATCCCTCAACCAAACAACTAATTTGTTTTTAAAGACAGTGGCACTAGATGCCTCTACCAATTCTTGTGGCAAGGTGTTCCATACAATGGATGCTCTTATTGGAAAAAAGTTTCCCCTGTTGTTGGTTTTATAAGTTTTTACTTGAAGCTGTTTATTATGCAGTCTCGGAACATGTCTCCTTTTGGAGAGTGTTAGACCACATTTTTCCATTAGATCTAGTGAATTTATTAAATTAAAAACCATAAGCATATCACCTCTTAATCTTCTAGTTTGAAGAGAGAAGAGACCAGTAGCTTTTAATCTGTTCTGATAATCCAAGTTTGTTAATCTTGGAATCATTCTAGTTACTCTCCTTTGAACCTGTTCAAGAATTGCTATGTCTTTTTTTTGTTTGATTCCAGAAAGGGAGGCATAGACTACATACGGTCTAATGTATGCCCTATACAATGGAATAAGGCATTGTTCAGTGTGATTAACGAAAGTGTGTTTTATTTGCCTCAAAAGTCTGTTGGTCATGCAAGCAGTTCTAAAACAGTGATCATTTGATGTAAGTTTATTATTAATATATATCCCTAAATCTTTTTCACAATTTGATGAGTGAAGTGGTAGTCCATTTATATAATATATTGTTTTTGGATTATTTATACCAAAATGCACTACTAAACATTTGTCTTGATTAAACTGCATAAAAGTTCCAAGCTTGTTGTGTTATACAATTAAGAAGATTAGAGTCCCAGTTTATGTTTTGTAAGTATTCATTGAGTTTAGAAAAATTTGCTTTATTTATAATTTTTTGTACAGTATAACTTCCTTTGTGTAGTTTTAAACTGTTGAATTTCGAAAAGGATAGATGAATGATCATTGGTCCCAAGTGGATCCCAAATTTGTAAATTGCTAATTTGTTGCTCTATGTTAGTAAATAATAGATCCAAAATATTAGGACCTCGAGTGAGTTCAGTAACAAGTTGTTGTAATCCAGTACTAACTACCATATCTATTAGTCCTTTCTTGGCATAGGACTGTCCTGAGAATGAGTCCCAGTTAATAAGAGGGAGGTTAAAGTCACAAAATATATATATATATATTATATATGTCATATAATAGTTATAGTTACAGGGTAGAGAAGGTTCAGAGGAGGGCAACAAAGATGGTGCATGGATTGCATCACAAGTCCTATGAAGACAGGTTGAAGGAACTGAACATGTACTCCCTGGAGGAGAGGAGGAGAGAGGGGTATGATAGAGACATACAAGTATCTTACAGGGAGGAACAGGGTGCAGGAAAACACTATTTTAAGCGAAAAGATGTTCCAGGACTAGAGGGCATGGGATGAAGTTGAGGAGGACGATTCAGAGGAAACATGAGAAAGAATTTCTTCACAGAACGGGTGGTGGACAAGTGGAACACCCTGCCAGAGGAAGTGGTGGGGGATGAAACAATCACGGGATTTAAGAATGCATGGGATAGACATAAAGGAATTCTGGAGGTCAGGGGTAAGGTGCAACAGACTTCTAGGAAAACAAACTGAACTTACAAGCTCAAATGGGCAGACTGGGTGGGCCATAGGCCCTTATCTGCCGACACTGTCTATGTATCTATGTATCTATGTATCTATGTATCTATGTATATAGGACTGCTCCTTAATAAGATTTTAACCCATATACTTTCCAAAGGAAAGGGAGAACACACTTCAAAAGAAGGAATATCATTTTGTATGTACATACAAACTCCACCGCCTTGCTTATCTAATCTGTTTTTATGATATAACTTATAACCTAGAATTTCTCTGGACCAAATTGAGGATGTGTCCCACTAAGTTTCAGTTACTCCCACCACACCACACTTATATTTAAAGTTTTACATTTGGCTTCGAGTTCTGCTAATTTGAGTTGGTTTAAAGATATTGCATTCAAAGCTAGGAATTTACATTTAGTTGTAATAATATTTTGGTAAGTATTCAGAGACTTGGGAATTGACCCATTCTCCCCAATTATTTTTAGTTTAAACAATTATTTATGATTTTAGTGATACTTTTCCCCATAAGCGTACTACAACTGTTTAATCTGGTTCAAGGTCAGTTGGCATTCATCTGTATCTCCCTTCCCCAGGTCGTGCCTGAAAATAGGCAGGATTTGTCTAGTACACTTACCCAGGCAACAAAAACTAAATAAATAAAAATAAAATAAACCCCTATGACTGAGATGAAAACCGTCCCAGCAAAACAAGGAAGAACGATCTGAAAATGATTCCCAGTGGGTAATACAGGGTATATCCTGCTTAAAACACCACTTTCTCAGCCATTCATTTAGGGCTTTGATTTTCTGCATCATGGTAGATGTTGCTCTCAGGACAGGTAGAATTTCAGATATACATACACAGCATCCCCTATCAAGTAACAGGTTATATAACGCCACATAGTCCTGTTGTAACTGATTAAATGGAGTGTTGTTTATATCATTAACACCGGCATGTATGATAACCAGTGGATTTTCCCCCACATTTTGTAAAATTTTAGGCATCATGGAGGTAATGTCAGATACCCTGGCTCCACGGAAACTAGAACAAGTACGGTTGCTCTTATCACTATTGCATACTGCCCTGTCAGTGTGCTTAATGATTGAATCTCCCAGGACTAACACTTGTTTTGAGACAGTAGGGGTACAAGAATCAGAAACAGGTGATTGTTTAACACACTCTGGAGTGATTAACTTAATAGGTATTGATTTGGTAGCTCGAGACTTACTAGGACAAATATTCATGGGCATTAACTCCTGATTGAAAAGTGTTTTTAAAGCATTATTATCAACAGAGGGTGATGCACAGGATAAATCATGTAGCACTTCATTATTTGATACAGACAATTGCTCAAACCTATTACGAGTTTCAATAGGGGCACTATTGTGTATTTGACCACCCCTCCTTTTCTTAAGAGGCTTTGTGACAATGGTCCAGTCATCATTATCATGAGAAGAGGGTGGATAATCATCCACCTTATAAGAGGGGGCAGAGGCAACAGGTATACTATTACTAGTCGTTACAATTGTCTCCTCATCAGAAGGCATAGAAATGCTACCTAAATGTGAAGGAAATTGTTCATTAGAATGAAGTTGTTCATCCATAAGATCAATGTAACTTTCCAATTCCCCTAATATCAGTAGAAGCTGGTTTAATATTAAGCAGAAACGCTATCTCTGCTTCAAGAGTAGTAATCAGATGGCAATTAGCACATACATACTCGCTTCCATACTTTCAATCACTATACATCAAACATTGCATACACTTACTAAGTTCTTTTTCCATTATTAAAAGTGTATATTTACTAAGTAGAGGATATGCTAAAATTATCTTATCCAAGTTTGTCTAATGCCAGCAGTTTCAGCGTGCCCAGCGGACACAGCAGACACTTGCAAATGTGCATGTCTCTGCGCATGTCTCCACATGCAGCCCCGCACACGCTCGCCCCGCTCACTAGAGGGGCAGATTTTAAGCCGAAAAACTGGAAGTAAGCGTCCGTTCACTTCCGGTTTCTGCGCAAAGTAAAAATAACAATATTTACTTAAATTCTGCAAGATTCTGTGAGTTGAAGGTTTACAAGCCCTTAAAAGGGCAAGAGAACAAACAGGCAACAGTGCTTTTAACAGACAGATGTTGTTTTGGGGTAGGAGGTATACTAGCCTATTGCTAGTCCTCCAGGTTCCCACAATGTTCTGCTATTCACTGAAGAGTCAGTTACAAGCAAATGGTACCACACAATACAGCAACAGTTAAAACAAATAAATTAATGGTATATCAAAGTATACTGGTGCACTGCACTACTCCATCTCTCATCAGAGGTTCGCTGTATCATTAGCAATGCCACTATTAAATGCCCCACTTGCTAGAGGGGGCAGATTTTAAGCTGAAAAACTGGAAGTAAGTGTCTGTTCACTTCCAGTTTTGGCTCAAAGTAAAAATAACAATATTTACTTAAATTCAGCAAGATTCTGTGAGTTGAAGGTTTACAAGCCCTTAAAAGAGCAAGAGAACCACCAGGCAACAGTGCCACACTGTTAACTGCCATATTTCAGGCATGGGAAATACTGAGACTGGAGATGCCACACTAACTGCCATGTTTTATGCACTCAAAATACTTGAGACTGGTGATGCCACACTTGTAACTGCCATATTTCAGGCATGGGAAATACTGAGACTGGAGATGTCACACTAACTGCCATATTTTATGCACTCAAAATACTTGAGACTGGTGATGCCACACTTGTAACTGCCATATTTCAGGCATGGGAAACACTGAGACTGGTGATGCCACACTTGTAACTGCCATAGTTCAGGCATGGGAAACACTGAGACTGGAGATGACACACCATTAGCTGCCATATTGTATGAACATGAAATTCTTGAGACTGGTGATGCCACACTGGTTACTGGCACCTGAAAAGCTGTTAAAGACATCAATGGAATATGGTCACGAGCAGCACAGGGGATGAGAGATGTAGCAACACCAGTTGAGGATTTTGTATTGGGAACAGCAATCAATAGGTGGGTGGCAGTTTTAGGCACTGGGAACTGCAGGGCATGCTCATTCAAAAGAATGCACCATGACAGTGGAAGTAATAACGGAAAAGGGTGCTGGTCACAGATTTGTGTTAGTATGACTTTGAATATGAATGTTAACATGTGCTTATTTGCTAACAGAATAATGCTGGTTTACACAGAATGGCTTGTGTATGGGTCAATGCTACAATACACAAATGTTGTATCCAGTACAAGACAATTATTTAATGCAATTGTCAGTGGCCATATGTGTACCCAAGGTGAGGTAGATTTATTTTTATAAACACAAGTTGTTCCACATGTGCTGGGTCAAGTGAGGATCGGTGAGGTTCCACCACATCCCCAGCAGTGCTGAACATTCGTTCAGACGGTACACTGGTAAGGGGGTAACAGATATATTTGAGGGCCAACTGTGCCAAGTGCGGAGATGCTTTCATCCTTTTGATACAGTACTCCACTGGATTTATGAAGAATGACTCCAGAGGCTCATTGAAATAAATGTTCAGCAGATTGGGTGCCGACTGTGGCTGCTGTTCTGTTCTCTTCCGCTGCTCAGCCTGTAGTGATGAGCTGAGTTCAGCCCAACGGTCACCCTCCTTCTCAAGGTTTTCCATACTGCTTTCAGTTTGTGATTCTGGGACTGGCTCATCAATAGGGTTACCTGCTTGTTTCATTGACCAAGGATGCAGAAACTAAGTTCTGAGCACATCTGCTTCTGAATGCCTATAACCCTGTGAGAGGGCATTATAAGGTGTAGTATCTCACACTTGAAACGTTGATCCAACCTAGTGGCAAATATGTGCTTTTTATTAGAACAAGAGATAAGAAAATCTGACTTCTAGTTCTGTGGTGAGGTTTTCCGCAAGGGATATTACTGTTCCTGGTGTCTGGTTTGGATCTTTCTCAGCATTTTCACTGAATCTCCTCATGGCTTTTTTCAGGATCTGTACAGCAGGAATTACCTGACTTAGCAGTGCAGAATCAGAGCTAAGGCCATGAGTTCTCCTTTCAAATGGGGCTAAAACCTTTACCAAGCCCTCAATCACAGCCCAGTCCTGATGTCCAAGGACTCGCCCATATCAGTTTCCATGCTCACCTCATGAAGGGCCCGCTTTTGCTCCAGAAGCCTTTGCAGCATGTAGTAGGTGGAATTCCACCAGGTCTGTACATCCTGGATGAGATGATGCTGTGGCATTTGAAGATGCTCTTGTAGCTGATGGGAAGGTTTGTGGCTTTCACAGAGTGATGGAAGTGGCTGCATATGCTTCTGGCTACTTTGACTGTGGGATCTGCCTCTGCTGTGTTTGACAAAGCCTTTGTCACCACTAAATTTAGTGTATGAGCAAAGCAGTGTATCCCATCAAAATTGTCATCTCTTAGTGCTTTTATCATATTTGTGGAATTGTCTGTGATCACAAACCCTACCTGCAAATTGTTGCCATCAATCCATGGGCTCAACATTTCTTGTAGGAATGACAGTATGTTTATAGCACGGTGATCCTTTTCCATAACACTGACATTTAGGAAAGCAGACCTGCAGGGAGAGGGGGATGAGACAGAATCAGCACCAGTTCCACCATCACCACCAGTGACTACCACATCTGCAACACACCAATGTGCTGTCAGTGACATATATGCATGATTTGAATTCATGCTGGTCCATATGTCAGTTGTGCAGTGGAAAACTCCACCAACAGCCTGTGCTAGTAGTCTGGCAACTTCTTTTCTCAAATCATGGTAAATGTTGGGTACTACAGTATGTGAAAATGTGGTCCGTGATGGTATATTATACCTAGGGTGCAAATGCTGCAGCAGCCTATGGAAACCTGTGTTTTCCACAATGGAAAATGGCTGCAGATCCAAGGCCATCATCTCACCAATTAAATTGGTGATCAGCTGTGCTGTAGGGTGTGACACCTGGTATTTGGTGCTGGCATGGAAGACTTGCATGATGGGTGTAGTCAAAGCGGAACCACATCGCATTGATTTTGACTTTGAACCCATGGTGGAGGGTGTTGCAGTAATAGAAGATTGTGCAGAAGAAGGCAGAATGGGTGATGCTCCTGTACGGGGATGCGCTATAAGTGGTGTAGGGGAGATGAGGACACACTGTCTGTCTCAGTAATAGAATCACTAACAATACTTTGTGCATCTACTGGACCAGTACCAGAAGAGGGTCTGACAGGCACATGTTGTGGAGGGGGAGGAACAACTGTGGATCGCTGAAGTGCACTGGGATGTTTCATTCGGAGGTGGTTCATCATTGATGTTGTTGTGAGATTTGAAAGGTTTTTACCATGCCTTATACTACAGTCACACACACAGCATACTGCCTTTGTTGGATCATCTTTTACAACACTAAAGTACAGCCACATCACACTTTTCCTTGCACTGGCAGTGGAAGTACAGGCCCCAATAGGGCAACCATAGGCATGTTTTGCCCTTTTCCCCTTATCCGACCTGGGTGCAGTGGATGCAATTGTTCTACCCCTTTCTTTCTCCACAACAGATGTAGTTGTAAAACTACTTTGTGTATCAGATGGAGTTGAACTTAACACAACTCTTTGAAAGGACAGGGTGGACTGTTTGTGTTTTTTAAGAGGAGGAGAGGAGGAGGAGGGTGACCCTGACCGGCCTGCTTGCCACGATAAGAAGTACTGAATTTTTTGGCAGCTGCACATTCATGCTTCTCACACAGATATGCTGCATATTTGGCCTCATTGTCAAATTTGCTTAGGTGGGTATCACTGTCAGATGATGTACTTAGCAAGTCTTGAGGTTCTGGGGAAAATTCAGAACCAGATGAATGCTCTTCTTCGGAATCCTCCACATCAGCAAAAGGAAATGTGGTGAGAGGAAACTTGTGAGGCTAAGCAACAGTACGTTTTGGCAACACAGTTTGTGCAGTTATTGTAACAGTCTCATGGTCAGTACTAGTCACAGTACCTATGGTGATGGGCAGAGTTGGCAAGGCAGTAGCACCGTCGACAGTAATCCTGGTGCCAGAATTACAATCAGGAGTTACAGTCGAAGAAATTGGCATCATATTACAGTTAGTTGTAATACTGGCAGCAGTAGTCATGGTGACAACAGAACACTCAGGACTACTAATGGAAGTAAAGGTTGTGGTGACAGTGGCTGTGCAAGGAGCACAAGTAACAGTGCACACTGTTATGGCAGTGGTGGTGTCAACAATACAAAAAGGATTTGCTTTGGTTGCTGAAATCATGGCACTGGTGGTGGTGGGGAGGAGCACACTGATAGGTGATGTTGCCTCCATGGGGGCAGTTGCGTGAATAGTACTACCACTGGTAGTGGGGGTGGGTTCTTGTTCTTGTACAACTGGAGATGTCAGCTGTAAAGCCCTCCTACTTTTATAAAATGATGGTGCTGCAAATGCAGTACTAGTAATAGTAGTGGCAGCAGTTGAAGTTACAGTAGTACTAGTACTACCCAATTTTTTTTATAATTTAAACGTTATTAATACATTTCCATTATAATGGGCAGTTACAGCAAGTCAGAAAGTACCGTAGCACTAGAACAATGAAAACTGCCCATCCCACCCCTCCTTACAGCAGCAACAAAGCATAATCGCTCTAACATGCAGTGCAGAGTTATAACAATTGTATGGATAATACCAGAGTGTGATATATCCTCAGTGAGGTAACAAGAGTAAGGAATGAAGGGGATCCCATATCTTACTATATACTGCTAGTCTATTATGAAGACTTGCAATTGCCTTCTCTGTTCGAAGAATGGCAATGATTTCATGTAACCATTCCTGGAAGGAAGGAGCTGATTGATCCTTCCAATGACGTAATACAAGTTTCTTAACTGAGAGCGCAACTGTAGAAATATGGTATTTCCTAATTCTGACATTGACCAGGGACGTATTCCCTAGAAGGCACACCTCCAGAATAAAATACTCCTGTAGGCCCAGTAGGGGATCAAGAGACATCTTAATTAAATTCCATAAGGAGGAAACTTTGGGACAGGACCGGAACATATGCAGGAGGGTACCCTCTTCTTGCAAGCACTTGGTACATATACTACAGTTCGAGAAGCCCCATTTTTTTTAATTTAACAGGGGTGCAATACATGTTGTGTAAAATATTATATTGCATGAGACACAATCTATCTTGGGAAACATACTTATGACAAGATCTCCATAGGGATTGCCAGTCCAACTGGTATTGAGGGAAGAGTGAGTTCCAGAGACTGGTAGGTCCAAAGGTGTCCCCGTATTTTTATGGTATAACACCCTGTATAGCTTAGAAACTGTGCCTGGTGATCCAGACAAATGAGATATTTCAGGAATCAGAGCTGATACTGTCTGAGAAGGGGGAGAATTCCCTAAAGCTACAGTGAGAAGGTGTCTTAACTGCATGACTTTAAAGTGAAATGGGACTGGGATGAGGAATTTATCCATAGTACCACGTGGGGACAACCAGAGCCCTTCCCCATTTACCAAGGAAAGCAGTTTTCCATTGCCTAATTGAGGGAGCCAGTTGTGGGGAATCCACTTACCATTAAATGTAAAAGATGGGGAATTCCAAATAGACTGAGCTAAATCAGTCTGAGGGGAATAATAAAGAAATAAACATAATTGTGTATAAACTCTTATAGAGATGTTTATTGTAGTGCAATCAGGCATCTTAACCTGGGATAATCTGAGGTAGAATAAATTTGAGGGATCCAGGCATTTGGCTTTGATTACATCTAATTCAATCTTAAGCCATACTGGTTGTGTCATTTCAGGGCCTGGGGATATCCATCTCAGACATTTTGCTAGATGACTAGCCCAGTAATATAATGCCATATGGGGAATTCTCAGACCCCCCTCAAGTTTTGGGGCAGCTAATTTATGGTAGGCCAACTGGTGATACTTATCTGCCAAAAAAAATCTGGTAAATGTACTGTGCAGTTTCTTAAACCAGCGTATGGGAATAAAAGAATTGAGAAGGGATAAAGGGTAATAAATTCTAGGAAATACATTCATCTTAATAATATTTATCCTGCCCCATAATGATATTGGAAGCTTAGATCATCTGTTGAGATCATGAATAATTACCTGTGAGAGAGAGTCCAGATTATCTTTGACCCACTCTATGGGGTTACAGGATAGCTTTATGCCCAGATATTTAATTGTTCTAGGAGACCAACCTAAACCAAGGGGGTAAATATCATCTTTAAATACTTTATGGTTTAATGGGAAGAATAGGAATTTACTAGCATTCAACTTATAGTTAGATAGCTCGCTGAACTTGGCTATTTCATTCAGTAAGGGTGATATTGAAGAAGCTGGATGGGAGAGATGTATCAGCAGATCATCTGCGTATGCAGTAAGTTTAATCTCATGACGCCCAACTCTGATACCTTGTATAGAGGTATTTTGGAGAATGTTTTGGATGAAAGGTCCAGATATAAATTGAACAAGAGAGGCGATAGGGGTAACCTGCCTGGTGCCTGAGTGAAGTGAGAAGTAGTTTGAGAAGGCCCCATTAGCTGAAATTCTTGCCATGGGGATTTATATAATGCGGCAACCCAGGAAATGAATACAGGAGTAAATTTAAAGGCACTCAATACCTTGAAGAGGAAACTCCAATTCACCCGGTCAAACGCCTTCTCTGCATCCAAAGAGACCAAACCTGCAGGAAAGTCAGCATCTCTGGAAGCCGAGAAGACATGGGATAACGTACACAAATGATCTACTGAAGAGCGTCCCTTCATGAAATCTACCTGATTCATACCTATTAACTCGGGGAGCACCACAGATAACCTGTTAGCTAAAATCTTTGAGAGAATCTTGATATCCAGATTTAAAAGGGATATAGGCCTATAGCTCTGAACGAGCTCAGGGTCCTTGTCTGGTTTGGGAAGAAGCACTATCAAGGCTTCAAATAGATGAGAATCGACCTCTGTCCCGGATAGGATATGCTGAAATAAACTTTTAAGTATTGGCAGTAAAAGTTCTCGAAAAGTTTTATAAAAAAGGGAAGAAAATCCATCAGGCCCAGGAGATTTATCCGAGGGTAAACCTCTGATAACCTTGGTGATTTCCTCCAGAGTTATAGGAGAGACCAGAGAATCTATGCAATGTACTGGGAGGGAGGGTAGCTGTGAATTTCTCAGGTAACTCTCCATGCTTACTGGACTGGGAGGATGTTCCATATCCCCGTAAAGCGATTTGTAATATGCTGCAAACTCCTGAACTATCTCAGATGGAGATGTTTTCAGAGACCCATCTACAGAAGCCTTGATAGAGGGGCTGAATCTCGCTGATTCTTGTTGTTTAATACGAAGTTCCAAAAGGCACCCAGCCTTCTCGCCTTGGTCAGTATAATTAGCTTTAGTATGTATGATAGCTAACTCCGCCTTTTCCCGGAGTAGTTCCAAATATTTGTCTCTCAACCCTAGGAACCTCGCCTTGTCCTCCTCTGAAGAATTAACCGAGACATTAGATTCAAGGGTCCGAATTTGGGATAACAAGGACAGTAATTCTTTCTCCCTAACTCTTTTCCTGGCTACCTAGAGGCTAATAAGGATGCCTCTCGTGTAGACCTTGAAAGTCCCCCATATAATATTTAGTTTTGCGCTGTTTAAAGGGTTAGACTGAAAAAAGGCCTCAATATGCTCCCTTATAGTATTGCAATAATTAGAATCTTTAAGCAATTGGTTATTAAGCTTCCATCTTGTTTCTCTCTTTAACACATCCTGAATTGTCAAATCACACAGCACCAAAGAGTGGTCAGAGATAGGGCCAGACTGTATCGAGGAGAACCTAACCCCGGGCAAGAGAGTCTGAGAAATGAGTATGTAGTCAATACGGGACTGAGAGCCGTGTACCAAAGACCTGAATGTAAACTCCTTGAAGTCAGGGTTTAGAAAATGCCAGACATCACAGAGCAAGCATTGATACAGTAGTTCTCTAAAAGCACTCTGACCCGGGGAGATCCCCCCTGATGCACCACCAGACCTGTCAAGGTTAGAATATACGACTTGATTAAAGTCACCCCAGGATAATCCTTATGGGAAGGAAAGGCAGCATTAAGTTTATGAGTCTCATGAAATAGATGGGGTCATCAGCGGTTGGACCATATATACTGCCCAATTGTAGAGGTATTGACCAGAGAGTACCTATAGCCAAAACGAACCTGCCCTCGGGATCCCTGATAGTATGAGTTGAGACAAAGGGAATGCCCCTGTTAATAATGGTCATAACCCCGCAGCTGTTTGAGGATCCTTAGGCCTCATAGACCATCCCCACTTGTTGCCTCCTTACTTGTAAGGCTTCTGTTTCTAATAGGTGTGATTCCTGCAGAAAAGTAACCTAAGTGCATAAAAGACTTAGGTGTTTGAGAACCTGGTATTGTTTAGATTTTTTCCTGATCCCCTTGACGTTCCACATTGCAAAAGTCACTTCCTTGGCTATCTCCCAATGACTTCTAAGAATGCTGTATTCGGCCCTGCACTCCGGGTGTATAACACTACAAATCTGCCCCCCCCTGTTTCTGCTGTAAGAACCTCCCACCACCCAGCCCCTCCACAAAGCCCACCATTAAACCCACCCATACCCCCACCCCCGACAAAGAACACATACCCCAACCCTCCACACTGTCACAAGCAATGTTTAGCACAGTACTGGGACCTATCCTCCCCTCCTGCCCCGAACATATCCCCTGCTAATGATCTCCCTCGTATTGTGTACTACAAAGCCATTAATAAACTGCATTAATGAGGGTTTAATATCTAAAGAGTGGTCTCGAGCTTCCAGGGCCTGCAAGCCTCTGTTAATGAATCCACTAATAATCGAGAAAGGGAAATAGAACTGGATGTTCAAAATGTGAATAAAAAAAATCATCATGAGAGTCTTGAGAGGGAAATGAAAAATGTTTGTTCCCCATATGGACTACCTCGAGAACCAGAGCCAGAGAAAAAATTAACATGGAGTGGTAAGTCCATCTTCGAGATGAGTACCTGAGAAAATGAGACCAGGTGAAAATGAAACGAGATCCAGAGATGGGAAAACCATGGGAGTAACTACCCGGGGGATGCAGACCCCTAAATCCGAGAAGCCCCCCCTGCAAAACCAGAACAACTTAATAAGCAAAGCAGTCCTTCTCGGAGAAAATGACTGGACCTGCGTTAAATGGGTGAACCGCACCCTCTTGTGGTCATAACCTGATCCAGCCCGCTAGTCAGAGGCACCCCGAAAGCCCGTAACTGCTCAGAAATCTGAAACTCCACCACATAAAGTCCAAACAGAAAGCGTAACCCAAATCCTTGCCCTGTGTGAACCCTAGGAAATCAAACAAGCAAAGTTATCACAGATGCAGTCCAAAACAAAGCCTCCGGAAACCCCCCCCAGGACTTTCCGTAATGCATTATTCCCATGAACAGGCCAGGGGCTGTTACAAGTAAAGTCAGGCCTCTACTGGTAGCCCAGTTCTATTAGGGGGCATACAGTCGAATAAAATCCTTCTTTAGAAAGAGCAGTGTCCACACAAAAAGCCAAACAATAGTTCATTCTGGAGTTCCTGGCAAATCCCGATGATCCGAAGGTCCTCTCAGGTCGTCCGGAACAAATCTGAGAATGCAGACTTAGGGCCTGTTAGCGCAGCTTCAGATCCTCGAAATTAAACCATGAGCCATTTACTGAGACTTGTAACTTCGCTGGGTAACCCATCCTGAACTTCAAGCCCGCCTCTATAATCTTGGATACAATCGGGTGAAAGGCTTTCCGTTTCAGCCGGACCGAACCAGGGATATCTTGAGCAATTCTCAGCTTCATCTTCTCCCATCTGACTTCTTGCAGGGCCTTAACTTTCTGTAGAAAATGCTGCCTTTCTAAGTAGTTTAGGAAGTGGCAAATGATGGGACAAGGAGGTGCATCAGGTGGGGGTTTTGGTCGCAGAGATCAGTGGGCCCGTTCTATCATATATGCTGGGCCAAAGGGAGAGGGACCGGCGATCCTTTCAACCAGTTTCTGGGTGAAGACTACGGTATTCTGGCCTTCTTCCCCTTCAGGGAGTCCGAGGATTACCACATTATTTCTCTGACTATGGCCTTCCAGGTCTTCGAGCTTTGTTTCAAGATTAGACAGCTTTTGTCTCGTTAGTAGGAGCTCAGGATCCAGACTTTCCATTTTCTCTCAACCGAAATTATTCGGTCAGTATTGTCCGATACTGTCGTGGAGATTTCCTCTAACTTTCTGGAGAGGGATTTCAAATCGATTGCCATATCTTTCATCTCTTCCCGGAATGGTTTAAATTCCTCCAAGAATCTGTTAAGTGTTAGGGGTTCTTGGTCCCCAGCTTGACACAAAGGGTCCGGTTTGTCTGGGCCACTCGAGGCTCGGGATTTTTTCGAGGCCTTCTCAGGAGTTGCACGGGGGTATGTTTCTGTGGGGCTTTCTTCATGTAAGCCTGCATTTACCACAGATGAACCCAAAATAGGAGCACACGTTGTTTAAAGGCAAGAAAAACTCGCAGGCAGAGGAACAAGTTAAAATTTAACGATATTAAATGACTAGTTTTTATTCGGGAGGCAGGAGCTTAGCGGAGGAGCATCTACTCAGCACTCTGCATCACATGATCTCCCCGTACTACTCCCAATTTTACTAACACCAGAACCTGAAGACTTATCGGGGAGAAAACTATTTTAGAGCAGTGAATACAAACAGACCTTCTCTCACCCTGTTCCTCACCACTTACAACTGGTGGTGAAGATGACTTGCTTGGGCTGGACCATGCATGTTTATGGGATTGATGAGACATGGTCTGTAACTTACTGTGTATATTATTTGTGATTAGTGTCTTTGTTTATGTTGGTGTTTCTTGCAGAAAACAACAATAGCAACTCTGCCTATGTAGCAGCTAATAAAGTCAAGCTGATACTAGAAAGAGATGGAGTCAGCAAACAACTTCTTACTTGTGCGGTGTCAGTTGTGCAGTCATACAGTGCAGCAATTTAAGCTTTGAAGGTGCACCAAACAACTTACAACACACATAACCCAGTGAGTCATGCCTGGCACACACAAATACTAAAGCAGTTCACAGAAAATGTACATGAACACACTCACAGTAGTGCACAAACAGGGGGCGAAGACACACAAAAAAGAAAGAACTCACATGCACAGGAGGCCACTCAGGTGCAGTGAGCTGTGGAGGGAGGAGTCACCTGATACACCCTCCTTACTCAGTTGTACAAGGAACTGAGCCAAGAACCAGACTACAGTCAGCAACAATTCAATGGGCCAAGCCTGACCCAGTGAGAAAAAAATAGGCTGCTTAATATATCACAAATCAAAATGCATGCAGACAACTGTGCATGCACTTGCAGGATACAGATTACAAGAACAACAATATAACACACACACAGATGATGTATGTGCTGCGGTAAGCTGCAACGCAGATAAGAGGGAGTCAGATGACAATCACACCTCACTTACACATGGAACCGAGCCCAGAACCTGATTACAGCAAAATACCAATTTGCTTCACAAAAGAAATGGAAAATACCACAGGGACTGTGTGTGGATTTGGAACAAAAAGCTAAGCAAGCACAGCAGTGGGGATGGGGCAGTCAACAAAAGCTTGAGCCACTCACTGTTACTGAGCCCAGTAACAGTTACCCACTACATGCCAAAGCCAAACTGGACTTTGTTGACAAAAAAAATCCTGATAAGAACTAATTGGTTCTTAAGCCAAAAAATCAAACTACACTGCTTCAGCTGAGCTGTGAAACTGTAAGCATTGGGGGAGGGGAGTCAGCATGCAGCAGCACGCACACAGATTCACTCTCACACAGACTCTCCTTTTTCTTGAAACTGAGCCCAGTTTCATGGATGAAAAACAAAACTGCAGTCAGATGCAGTCACAATGTGATCAGATGTAAAAACTGGATCACACACAAAACATTTTTTTAAACAGTTATAAAAGTTACAAGCGGTAAACTAATCAGAGCTAGCTCTCTGAGAAACAACTGTCTCCTCTCATCTACACTCTCAGAGTGAGGAGATCATATAGTGTTCCTGGCTCTGAGCTCCAAAAACAGCCTCTGATTGGCCAGTGAAGCTCTGTGAGATTTTGAAATCTCACCCACCAAATAGTACGTCCCGAATAGTAGCCGAACAGTGAACTATTAGGAATGTCCATCCAAATATTCAGCAAGCCTACTATTCATAGTATTTGGGAAATACTATTTGGACCATGCACAGCCCTACTGTAAACTACAATCCCCTGGCTTATGATAATATTCTGAGGGTTTCATTTTTGCTATTTCAGACCAATGGATTAAAGCAGCACTATACAAAACCACTTGTTCATTTGAAAGCTGTTCATCAGGCTTACTCACCAGAAGAACATCCACAAAACATGTGGATGGCTTAAATTCCTGCTTCAGATTACTAACAGTTTGGATAGCATCAGCTAATGTTATTGTGCTGCATAGAACATAGAGAATACTGAATGGACAACTATGCCCAACTAGTGTGTTCTGTCACAGAGGGGTTTTGATTCCCTCTTGCCTTGAGAGCGAAGCTCAAGAGGTCCATGGGAATCAGAACCCCAAGGTGGCAGAACACACTAGTTGTACATAAAGTTGCTCAACGTATATTTTTTATAGTATATAGTACTATGTGAAATGTGTGCATTGTGTTTGTTTTCTCTTTCACAATGAAACTGACCTGTGCAGTCTCTAGAGGTTATAGAGTGCTGTTCTACCACGGAAGGGTAAAGTCACATTCCATGACCTTTGAACTGTGGTACAACAGCATTTTGAAAAGGATGAATTTCTATATAGAACGATGCACTATCATACACTATAATGGTAGACTTGCTTTGTCCATGCTGTGCATGGAATGAAATTGCAGAACCATAATGTTGTTCTAACCTTGCTTGTAATTTTCTACTGGAATAGCTTTCAGTTGTAACATCTGAGGGAAGTAGGGCTTATATCTTTGTAACAGCTTGGACAGGAAAGGAGCCTTCTTGTACATAAGATCATTGTCTATCTCTTCAATCAGCTGATAAAATGCAATGTCATAAGGTGACTATTGTTGCAGTGGAACTCGATGGTATTACTTTCAGATTTGTTTCACTCAAGTAGGAAGAAAGGCATGTTGAGTAATAAACTGAAACCTTAGCAATCAAGTCTTACTCAGATATTTTGTGCAACATGTCATCATCTCCTCTTTGAAGTGTTGCCTCCCTTAGATTGTTTGCTCTCTCAAATGTTTACATTTTATGAAGTTTCTTGTCTTTCTTGTGTGTTTTTCTCAAGATAACAATGCAGCAGGACCAATCGCTGGAGAATTTGCTTGCTCTGGTGGCTATAGAAGCAGGTGAGCAGGATGCTGTCTGATTGGATTCAGAGTCCGTTTTCTTTCCTGGGTTGACTACAACTCTGATATGTGCTGAATTTAACTTGCTTCTGTATTTCTGGAAGCAACTCTGTGATAGTGTATTGGGGGCATATCATGTAAACTAGAAAAATTATCCAGTAGCCTGCCAGTATAATTCATCTCTCCTGGCTTCTGCTGCCAGCATCACAGAATTCTGTCCAGCACTGGTGGCTTTTGACAGTTTTGCATTCTGTTGATTTTCTTGACAACACATTTTCAAAGTTTGTGGGGAGTCCTTTTCTCTTTGATGTAAGCTTTAAGTGGCTTGTGTCCTCCATGTCATCATATGCTGTAACTTCCCTGTGTAAAATTCAAAAAGTATATTGTTAGCACTGCAACCACCACTACCACTGTTTTTCATTTTGTACAAGTATACAGACTTGTGCTAAATTTTATATAAATTTCACCTATATGTTAGTATCAAAACTGCCATTTTTGTTTAGTGATCACTTTGATTGAAGCCCAATATGAAACTATGTACAAGAAAGTCATAGCACTCACCTTCCTATATATATCCACATAGGAAATGTTGTCCACATATAATGTGCTGCAAATCCAAGCTGCATGTATTGAAATATAAAGTTTCCAAAGTGCATGGTGCAAACAGCCATGACAGTGGGAAGCAGCAGAAAAACACCTAACATTTCATTGGAAGGCTGTAGTCTGTGGTTCAAGGGGGTGGTGCAACTGGCCACTCACCCCTTTTGACCTATTTAAGGGCTGTTGTCCTCACTCCACACACAAGCAGTTTTTCCTTGTAGCCTGGAGCCTCTGTCAGTCTGTCTTCTATCCTGAGCCCTTGTCCCCCTCCCCTTTGCACATGCTTGGACTCTGCTTGGTTTGTGCTGGACTTCTGTTTTTTTGTTCTCCTGCTTTTGGTTTGTATTACTGGCCTCCAGCTGCTCCAATGCTTCTGAGTGTGCTGGTTCCTTTCCTGCTCCTGTCCTTGTGTTTGCCTTGTTTGTTTCGTTTGTGCTTTCTAGTTTTCTAGTGCCCTATGTATACATTGCTGATTGTGCTTCAGGTTACACTTACATAGAGACATAGTCTTTGATGACAGATAAGAACCACTTGGCCCACCTAGTCTGCCCATTTCCCTACCTACAGGATAGGCCGCAGATCCTAGTTAACCAACAGCCTATTTCTTCCTACCCCCCCACAAGAATTGCCTTATGTCTGTCCCATGCATTCTTGAGTTCTCCCACAGATTTAGACCCCACAACCTCCTCAGGAAGGCTGTTCCATGCATCCACTACCCTCTCTGTGAAAAAAATACTTCCTCACATTGCCCCTGAACCGCCCCCCCATCTTTAAATTGTGACCCTTGTTCTTGCACGTCTCTTTTTCTGAAAGACGCTACCCTCTTGGACTTTGTTGATTCTGCTGAGGTACTTAAAAGTTTCTATCATGTCCCCCCTCTCCCTTCTTTCCTCAAGGGCATACATATTAAGCTCCTTTAGTCTCTCCTCATACGGCTTCTCTTGCAGACCCTGCACCATTTTAGTTGCCCTCCTCTGGACTGCCTCTATCCTGTCTATGTCCTTGCAGAGGTGGGGTCTCCAGAACTGGACACAGTACTCCAGATGGTGTCTCACCAACTGTCTGTACAGAGGGGATAACAACTTCCTGTTTTCTGCTTGTGATGTTTCTCCCTATGCATCCCAGTATATCCCCAGACCTCCCTACTTTGAGTTTACTTGCCTCAAGCTGCCCTGTACCTGTACCCCCTAGGCTCCATTTCTCATCTGCTATTGCAGTCCTCTGTTCAATGCATTGTTCTCTGTATGCTTTAGCTAAACCTGATTCTGTCTACCAAACCTCAGTCCCTGCTATTGTCATTGTTTGTTTCAGCTCACACTGCAATCTGCGCCTTGCTCCCCTTAATTGATTACACCTGGTTCATAGCATTGCTGCCTAGCTAACTGCTCCCTGTGTTACTGCTTCACATTAACCTAAGCAACCTAGTCCATGAAACTCAATCCTGCTTCCTGAACTTATACCAAGCACATATTGCTGCTGTTTTCAGTGTATTGCCTTTCCCTACAGTTCTATGTTCATTCAGATTGCTGCCTCTGCAAGCTAAAGTTAATTGCTGCTGGATGCTGCTCAATTACTTTTATACACTGCTTTATTATACTCTGGAGGTCAGCCCGGCTACTGCTGTTGCTGTAAACTAGTTTTAAAATCTGTATGTGATCACGGTCCTTCCCCTTTTCTTCCTTGTTTTTTCCATGGTGGGGGACTGGGACTTTTGTTGAAGAGCCATGGCCCCATGTGGCCTAATTACCTTACGTTCAGCTAGTGCCTCCACCGCTAATCTCCTCCGAGTATTTGTCACTTTTATTTGGCACTTATTGATTGACTGGTTGGCTAGCCTTGCTCTCCTAAAAGCCCAAGTTCCCTTGCACCAAACCTTGCTTTAAAACATGTCTGACCTATTTATGGTCTCCATCACTCAGCGTTTCCATTGTTCTAAATGCTTACCATGCTATTTATTGCTGCCTATTTTATACCTATTGTGTTTCTTTTGCTGCTTCGTACTCCATATTTTCTCCAGTGCCTTATGTGACCTGCTCCATTGCTACATGAGATTAGCCAAGCATGGCCATCAATTTGGAGCAAGCTCGCTCACAGCTGATGGTCTTGCTTTGCACCCTAGTCCACTTCCTGGGCGTGTGATGACTGGTGTGGGGTCCTTCCTTCCTGGCCCATAGTGGGAATGTCTTCACTTCAGGTGGTGCTTTAGCTGTTTGGTCTGAAGTCGATGCACAGTGGCACCTCTTGATATCAAAATTTGACTGAGCTGCAAAAGTAGGATATATTGCTATCCTTTACATGCAGCACCAGCTGCCTAAGGCACCTTCTACACTATTCTCCCCATAACTGCCTCTGGTTCACTTGGTTTGTTTTTAGATTTTTTGGTTTTAGATCTGTAAGCCAGCTGAGCACCTTAGCAATCATCGTTCTCCTCTTCCCACCTTGGAGGTGCTGAGTTGCAGAGTTTGCTCGCAACCCTTCATGACGTTCCTGTTAGAGGGACAGTGTGAGAGCCTTACTCCAAATTGTAATATTTTCCACCCCCTTTGATTGGGTTTTCAAATTACAGCAGCAGAGCCATCACTAATCAAAAACATCCCAAGCCTGGAGAGAAGGCGACCTAGGCCTTGGATTCCCAGAGATTTCCTCCTCAAAGGTTTTTTTTTTTCTCTCCTCTGTGCCACAGGTCATAATATTTAGTTAGCTTTAGGCAATAATCCCCATGTCACTTTGGTAGGTTTCTGCTGTTGGATGGAGCTGGTGGCCATCCCGTAACTGTCCTGTCTACCCCTTTTGGCTGTTCTCTCTCTCTCTCTCTCTCTCTCTCTCCCCCTAGGAAGCCAGGTCTCCATGCCTTACAGTCAGACCTCTGAGTGGGTCACTATTCACCTGTTGTTTGCTCCCTACTCTACTCAAACATACTACCAACTGACCCATGTTACCAACTGAACCTATGCTACCAATCAACATACGTACAGGTCCTTGACCCCGATAAGTGTTCGCTACCTTGTATGCTTTGCTTGAATCTCTTTTTGGGCTTCTTTCTAAGGTATCTTTAGCCAAGAGAATCACTCCAGTGGCACTTCAAGGGGTAGAACCCTCCCCTAGGGTTCCTTGCCTTCGTACCCCTACAGGGTGATATATACCATGGATAGAGAGGTGAACAGCTGAAGATTATCTATGTTACACAAGCATGAAACCAGATGCACAGGCACATTGAATTGAAAGGCTATAGCCTGTGGTTTAAGGGGGCAGTGCAACTGGCCACACACCCCTTTTGACCTATTTAAGGGCTGCTTTCCTCACTCCACAAACAAGATCTTTTCCTTGCCCCTCCATCCACCCCTCCTCCTCCCGCGGCATGCCACTCTCTCCCATGGGCTTCTTCCTAAGATACCTTTAGCCAAGGGAATCACTCCTGTGGCACATCAAGGGGTGGAACCCTCCCCTAAGTTTCCTTGCCTTTGTACCCCTACAGGGTGGTGTATCCCATGGATAGAGAGGCAAACAGGCAAAGTTTATCTATATTACACAAACATGAAATCAGTTGCACAGGTGCATTGAACCAAATTTAATAAACTTGTACTTTGCAACATAGTTTTGTTACAGGCACTCGGTCTCACTTGAGCGGCTCTGATTTTGACCCAATATGAAGCTTTTTGTTGTCATCTCTAGCACTAATACTGACCTGTGCATAAATGTCACTGAATTAAAATGCTAGGTTTTAAGAATATTTTAAAGGATAGTAGTGCATGCTTATGTAATTACAAATTAAAACAAGATGCTACATTATATGTACAAAAGCTTACAAATGGAGAAAAATTACATTAAGAATTCAGGTACATTCATATCTACCCACTATGCAGTAAAAACTATGGGCACCTAATCTGCTGCTACTGGTGTACAACCTTCAGTGTGAGACTGATCTGGGCAGCAAATTTCAATTGAAATATAGAAAACTATTATAATCACTTGTGAGACACTGTGACAAGTAAGAATCTGCAATGTGAAAACATTTTATTTTCGTATATTGCAAAATGTTGATATTCACCATTTTTGCAACATGCTAATCAGCTTCGTCATTTCTGAAAAAAAAATATGCTAGCCAAAGCAAAACCAATAAAAATCTTTTAATACATTGTCATTTGGTAGCTTTCACCAATAAACACCACATTAAGGTGTTGAAATTAAACAGTACAAAATGGAGTCAAAGTCATGTTGCAGTGTTTCCTGAACTTTGCAAACAATGACACTTTCTCATTTTGTGTACCATTGTTTAACGTCACCTACAAGCTTACAGCTCCACTTGACAGCTCCACATCATACCTCATCTAAACATACATAAAATAAGCTTTCAAATGAAGTATGATGTAGGTGTGTGTAGGGTGGGTACATTAAACTCCACAAATATGGTCCTATTTGAGAATTGCCACACCCCTAATGGAGCACTATAATACAGTTATCACGACTGTCTTGGACTCCCTAGCATGCTACTGTGCCTGTCCATCCCTTGACCTCCCATTTAGCTCTCCATGCTGCTGTGAGGAGCTGAGGAGATTGATGACTAAGGCACACAATTTGGAACACTCTTGCAGTGGTCCCATTCTGTGTAGGATAAATTGATTTAAGAATTCACTACAGTGAATATTATAGTACAATCACCCTTGGTAAAAACAGTTTTTTGTTGAGGATGATTGCTGAAAGTAAGAATTGGCCAGCTCTGGTACCATAGACAAATTGATATATCTTCCCTGTCTGTCATCTGATTAAGCTTTTTCAGCAGATAAATGCTAACAGTTTATTCATTTCTTCCTTGACAAAGTGTCCACCATTCATACTGGGATCTCCTCAAGTGGCCTGTCTTGGAGAGCAGTGTCAGGATAAAGAGGGGGCAATGATGATCTACCAGTCTGGGCTGATTTTCATCCAGTAGCTGAAGAAGAGGTGCTCTAGGTGATCGCAGGTCTGCACCCTACTTACTATGCACTGAACCCCAGACCTAAATGGCTTCTTATTGACAGCCTGGAATACCTGAGGCCAGCTTACATTGAGACCGTCTGGTCTTCCCTGAAGGAGGCTATTTTCTGTAGACTCTTAAAAGGGAGGTGGGGAAGTCCCTTTAGAAGAAACTATCTTTGGATCTCAGCATCTGGTGAACTACAGGACTGTCTTGAACCATTCCTTTTTGGTTCAGGTGATCAAAAAGGTGGTTGTGATGCAACTTGAGGCTCACCTGGAACAATTTACCATCTATGATCCTCTCCAGTCAGGATTTAGGCTCCATCACAGTACAGAGACTCTTCTAGTCAGAGTGCTCCTTGATCTTACTGCGAGAGATCAGGTGCTTTGTTCCATCTTGGTCCTTTTGGATCACTTGTTGGTGTTTGACATGGTGGACTCTGGGGTGACTACAGATCATCAGAGGAACTATGTGGGGCTCCCTGGCACTTTTACATTGGTTTGAGTTGTACATTACTGTGAGGACATAGCAGGTTGCTGTATGTCATTTTATCTCTGGAGCAGCTATGATCACCTGCATGGTCCCACAAGGTTAAATCTTAGCACCTGTATTGCTCATCATGTACATGCTGCCTTTGGAGGAGATCATTAGATGACACGGGGTTGAATTTCACTGTTATGTGGATAAGACTCAACTCTATCTGTCTTGCATCCCTGATGGGTAGAATGTAGCCTCAGTACTAGTGCAGTAACTACAGCAGATCAATGACTGGATGGCCTTCAACTGGTTTTGTCTCAACTCAAGTAAGATGGAGACTTTGATTATTGATCCAGGCTGGCATGGGTCTGCAATGACAAGTGCTGGCCTTTGTTTCATCATCTTTAAATGGTCAAACACTTTGAGCTGTGGATGGATTGAAGGATCTGGGAGTCTTTCTGGACTGCAAGCTGCCAGGGTAACAGCAGGCATCATTGGTAGTCCGAAATGACTTTTACCATTTTCATAATATTGTCCAGATTAACCACATCTAGCACAAGCCAACTTGACGATAATAGTCCACATGTTTGTCACCTCTGGATTGGATAATTGCAATGCTTTCTATGTAGGGTTATCTGGAGGCTTGATACACCTCCTGCTGCTGGTCCAGAATGATGCAGCTCAGCTGGTGGCTGAAACTTCTCGGAGTGATCACATCATACCAGTCTTATACGATCTGTACTGGCTCCCAGTTCAGTGGTGTGTCACTTTCAAGATTTGTTTGTTAACATTCAAGGCCCTAGATGGTCTGGTCCAAGCTACCTGAAAGATGCCTTGATTTCCTATATGCCTACTCATCATTTTTCTCCACTCCACTCCACAGATATGGGTCTGCTCCAAGTCCCTCATTCTCTCCTTAAGAAATCATGGGACAGGCCTATTGAGTTGCAGCCTCATTGCTTAGGAATGCTCTTCCAAAAACTGTACAGTCTGCCTATACAGTGGGGGCTTTCAAAAGCCTGTTATAAAATTTTTATTCATGCCAGCCCAGTGATGAAGTGGGCTGAGGCACCATTTATGCCTTACCTTTTCCCATGCCAGTGAGACAGGTTTGGGAACAGACTTGGGTCACAGGTGATTGTCCAGGGTGTGAGAGGATTGAGCATCTAGTGGTTTTTGAGACTTTGTGTGTGTTTTTTTTGGGAGGGGGATCATCAGTCACTAAAACAGGGGGAAAATAGTATCCATTAGATTTTCCTAAACCCATTGACAGGGGTTTCAGCCGGTCAGAGGCCAGGAAATTTTGAATTAATTTTCTAAAGTAAGTTACACACTGGTTTGGAAATTTCAGATTGTTCATTTGAGTGGTGTGCTCTTGTTTGGGAGTGTTTAGCAAGATGCTAACCCTTACATCCTGCATTGTGTTTTTCACATGCCTACCTGTTGTGTGTTGCAGACATCATGGTGAGAATGGGTAGACCTGAACATGATAAAAAAGAATCAGCTGGGCTGGGGCAGGGGGGCAACTAGGGTGGTCAAGAGACAGTGTCAAGGAAACAGGTGTGGTCTGGTGGGCAGCATGGACCTGGAGTGCTTTGGTCTGTGAGTAGGGGGTGTTGGGTGGTCCAGGGGCAGGGCCATAGAACACAGAGACACAATTTGATGGCAGATAGGGACCACTTGGCCCACCCAGTCTTCCAGTTTTTCTGTACCTACATTACTGCAGACTATACTTGATCTACAGTGGCCTGTGGGAGATGGCATTGACCAGGACCATGGGGGTTGGGGGGCAGGTAGGTCCAGGGTAAGAAGAGGTGGGTTAGTACAGGGGAATGGCAATGGGAACAAAGAGGGGCCAGGGTGGGCCATAGCAGCCCAGACCTGGGGTTGTCCTGTGGCAGGGCTATCAGAGCTAGGCCAGGAAAACCTGAGGCAGGGTAGCAGTGGTGGACTAAGTTTAAAACCAGGACAGATGGTGGCTGAGACAAGGGGGAATGTGGTGGTCTGGAAGCAGGGCCATGGGAACTGGGGATCCAACAAGGACAGCTGGGGGCTGTGGCAGGGTGGAGCTAGGATAGATAAGGGCCACGAGTAGATCAGGGCATTCTGGGGCAGAGGGGGATCATAGTGGCTTGGGCATAACAGAAAAGCTAGAGTGGTCCACAGGCAGGGCCAAGGGATATGGGGCTACCCACAGGAGCAACATGGAACAGGACAAACTGGTGCTGGCATTGAACAGGGGCAGGGCCATGTGAGCTGCAAGGTACTAGGTGAATTTGGGACAGGGGAGCTGGTGTGATCCAGATGAAGGGATATGGGACTTGAGAGAGACTGGGTGGGCTAGGGCAGCCCCAAACTAAGGCAGGGGGAGTATGATTTATCCTGGGGCAGGGCTGTGGGAGCTGGGGTGGGCCTTGGAAGCCCATGGCAGTGGGAGCTAATATCTTTAATGGTGATTGGGGTGGGGTGGGGCAATATCCACCCCATGGGGTGGTTTATATATGTGTGTGTGTGTGTGTGTGTGTATATATATATATATATATATATATATATATATATATGTAATAAATAGCCCACTCTAGGGTGTGCGGTCATGCTCTGATATAAGCACCACTTGGTGTGCGTTGTAACGCACGAGGCCGGAGGCCGAGTGCATCAACCACCCAAGGCGTGTGTATATCAGAGCACGACTGCACACCCTAGAGTGGGTTATCTATCTTATAAAATGGTAAAATTGATTTGGAGGGCGGTGAAAGTGCAGGTGTGTGGTCACGCTCTGATATACGCATGGTCATGTGATGTGATTCAACCAACTAGATGATTCATTTTTTCCTACCCATTTTATAAATATATATATATATATATGTATATATTTACAGATGCCTTTGGTAGTGATCGGAGGTGGGGGTGGGAGCCACAGTTCCCCCACAGGATCATTGTATATACAGTATTTACAGATGCCTTTGTCAGTGATTGAGTAGTGCACATACCACCTAGTCCTACTTCTATCCTTACTTTCTATGTTTCTGAGAAACTAAGGCACACATTGGCCATTTTTTATTTGTTGTAAAGTCTGCTTTGAGCAAACTACTGTCAAATATTTCCAGCAACAACCTGCTTACTGACCAGTAACTGTAGTGGGTGGAGAGCATCTATTTGAATGTTAGTGAGTTGAGCAGCCCTTTAATTGCTGGCTTTAAGGTAAGATGATAGCACAGACATAAACCATTAAATGTTAAATTTACTCTTGTGCATAAAGTTTATCACTGAATTTACTTTTGGGATATCACAGATAGTGTGAGGCCTATAAGTCAGCATGAAAAGAAATGCAGCTTCACAGTTTCAATTGGTAATATCTGATACAGACAAAGAACAACTGAAGAGTTGATTTAGTTTAGATTTAGAAAAAGTGTAAACATTATATGGAAGATAAAAAAGATGTAGTTAAAAATTGCATTTTAACATTTATTCATCACATATTTCTGTCATAAAGCTATGTGCCTATGCAATTTCAGTGTTATTTTTCCATTTCCATTTTAGGTGGTTCTACACAGTGAAATATCTCAACCCTTCGATTGGCATAATCTTCAACTCATCCTAATACCAACAAACTTAGGTTCATTTTTATTTATAAAGGCCTTCATTTTCAAGGTTACAGATGCTGGGGAAACATCTTTTCATGTGCCTTAAAATGGTATATCAGCCTGTCTGTTGCTCCTCCACAAATGTGCATAGGATCATAATATGGATAGAGTGAGATGCATGTGGAGTGGAACATACCAGCGGGCATTCAGTTGGATTCTTGTCCTACTGGCAGACTGAATCCCCTGTACCATTTGGAGCAATGGATTGTGGGTGCTGGTGTATCATGGTACATTAAGGGGACCGTGCACTATGAGTAGGTGCTGTCTAATAGCACACAGCCCTTGCTACATGTCAGGAGGGCTGGTGGTTGCAGGATAGGGGCATCTGTGTGCCATGTGGGCCACCATCCACTGGTTGGAGGGGGCATATAGTAGCATAACCTGTGCCCCCTCTATAAGCACTATGCACCATCATGCATAGCATGGAGTCAAACCCCACCCTAGGCATACCCCCCATGGGTCAGTACCCAGCACTACCCACGGCTGGGTTGTGCTGCCTATGCACTTCATAAATGCAGCACATAGGTATAGTACATAGGGCCCTATACAAATACTAAATTAATACTAATTTATTATTATTGAATGTATTCAGTTAGTATTCATTGGTCTGCATTGGTATTCAGTTGAACAATTCAGAAGTAATCATTTGATCTTCAGAATATGTTGCCCTAATTTGCACAAAGACTAACTGAATACTAAATGAAAACTGACTTGGCTAATCTTTAAATATTTAGCTCATTTTAGTATTTCAGCTTGTGAGCAGACTGCTTTAATATTAGTAAATACTATGCTAAAATGACAAAAAAAATACTTTTTCAATACTAGGAAAGAAGACAAAATGAAGTCTAAGAGTAGTATTCAGACTTTGGTAAGGGGTGTATTGAAGTCCCCCACCAGCAGTAACGTCCCCTTTTTTGCCATTCTGTTAATGGCTTCTCCCATCTGCTTGTCTAGATCTTGTCCCTCTGCTGAAGTTCTGTAAATCACCACAGTGCAAATGAAGGCTCTGGCTGCTGCCATCAGGGTGAACCACAATATCTCTGGCCCTGCATTACCCTCTTGCATTTCAGTTGCCATGACACCCTCCCTGATGAATTATACAATCCTACCTCCTTTCCTCCCTTCCCATATGCTTTCCCGAACCATGTGTTTCCTGGTATAGCCATATCACAGTCATGGTTTCCTGTGCACCATGACTCACTGATGGCCATTGTGTCCAGGTCTGCTTTTACCATAATAGCCTCAAGGTCTGGAATATTATTACCAAGACTTCTTGCATTTACACACATGGCTTTCCACATCTTTGTCTCCCCTATTTACAAATCTCCCTTCCTTCATTTAACCCTACTCCCTTCTCCTATATTGAATTACTATGCTTTTTCTTTTCCCTTCGGTCTCCAGACCTCATTTTCCTGCCTTGAAACTGTTCCCTTACCAGATTCTCCTTACCTCCTGTTTCATTTTCTGGGAGGAATATATAACTCCTTCTGCCTTTCCACCACCCCCTCCACTAGTTTAAATGTTCATCAAAGAAGCATCTAAACTGTCCACTGAGGAATGCAGTCCATCTCCAAGATGGATGCAGGCCATCGTCTGTGTAAAGGCCCCTCCTTTATCCCAGGTTGGTCCCAAGTCCTCAGTGTAGCTGAACCCTTGTCTTTACACCATTTCTTCAACCATTAGTTGACACTCCTGGTGTGGCATTCCCTGTCCTCCCCTTGGCTGTATACAGACAGCACCTCCGTGAAAGTGGCCAAGTGTGCTACCTGTTTTAGGCCCCTCCCCAAATCCCTGAACTCCACTTGCACAATCTCAGCTGCATTCTTAGCTAGGTCATTGGACGCCACCCTGAGGAAGAGTCAGTGAACTCAAAGAGCTGGAATTTCATGTGGCAGGCAATGTTTGTCTGATTCAGAACTGTGTGGTTTTCTAATGTGCTCTGCAACTGTTTTATTTCAGTAATAAAATGATTTTCTGAAACACAGAAGTGATTTTCTGCTCATTATTTCTGAGCCTTATATGAGTGCATGGATTTTTGGAACTTGACTCATTGTCATGGCTTGCTGCCCTTTTCCTTGTGCACCAACCCTGCACCATGGAATTTCTTGGATCGACTAGTTGGATCTTGTTACCTGTGTCATAGCAGTTACAAAACTAGAATCCTGTTAATATTTTATCCAATTCTTACCTTTCCACAAATTAGAAAATATTGGGGTCAAAAACTTGTTTTCCTAAGAAATATATATATATATTTGTAACACCCTGGTTATCATTCTGATTACAGCTTCTGGGAAGCTACACTTCTGCTGCAACTGTGGTGCCAATCTTGCCTGCCATATATAAAATCTGCAACAGGTAAAACAGAGCTGTAGCATGGATTTATGAAACTTCATCCATGGGCCGTAATATACACCCAGAACAACTATTTGATAATCTACCACTGCAATTAAAGGTTCAACCCATACCTTACTGTGTAATGACCAAAAAGATCTTCCATATGGACACTACTCCAGCAAAGATGGGATTGTGTCTCTGGGATAACAAGGCAATGCTTCCTAGGGCAGTTCATTTCTTCAGTTTTCTTCTGCTTAAATAAGTTACAAACCACCATGCATCTTTGAATGCATAACCAAGTGGTGTCCTACATAACCCGAGTTATCCTATGATTTTGTAATTGTTTGTCTGCTATTCTTTCCTGTGCTGCCAGACATTACTTGAGTTGTAACAGTTCAGAAAAACAATTAGACAAAATGTGCAGGCATAACTTTCCCAGTCAGAAATACTAGGCTATCTGAAGTTATTTTCCATAGTTTAATCTTCTGTAAAGAATAAAAAAATATTGTGGAATAACATGTACAGTGTATAATCCTGTGGCTTGTTCACCCAGGTTCCAGACTGCCACTTTGACTATTAAGGAATCAACCAATCTGCCAGTAAATGGACCCATGGTTTGCCTTGGTCTGTTAAAGCGGGCACACAATTATAATGCAAATATATAGTTATAGAAAAATACCAGGAGATTTATCATTCTTATTCCATCTTCCTTATAATCCCTACAAGTAATCTCTCTCTTAACTGGGTTAACGTGGCTCCTCCATACTCCCTGAAAAAATACATTATAAAGTCTAATCTCAAGGGATATGGAGGGGGGAGAGTAGGGAATTTTTTATTTTATTAAACTACAAAACAAAACACAGAGACATACATGAAACAGGCATATAACAATTATATAAAAAATGGAGAAGAAGCAGACAAAAACAAAACTAAAGAGAACACCCTGTAATACACAAACAGTTACAGCACTGTAAATAAAATGGAGAATGCATGAAAACCTATTCCAGCTCTAAGTACAGAAGAAAAAAATATATAGAATAAATGAACAAAGACCATCAAAAAAGAACATCAAAAAAAACATAAGCTCTAAGAAAATCAACAGTACTAGAAGCCCATTACAGCATTGTGGGAGAAAAATGAAAACAAACAAGGGGCCAGATATTCAAAAGAGTTGAGCCATGCGCAATAGGGTGGCGCTTGCGCAAGTCCGAATTTGTGCCATTCTGCGATATTCAGCAGGAGGCAGTTGCGCCCCCGAAGTCATGCTGAGCAACAGCGCAATGATAATGAAGGCATGTGCAACTGAAGGGGGAGGAACCATGCATAAATGGCACAGTGTGATATTCAACGACTTGCACAATGTGCAACAGTGGAGCAAGCGGAAGTTGTGCCATAGCGGAAATGAGCCAAAATAAAAAGGTGCAAGGAAGAGGTGCAAGAACGCTACAAGGAAGCCACATGTGTCAGAGGCAGAGGCACAGACAGGGCAAGTGACATGAACAGAGCAGGCCAGAGAAAGGCCACAGCAACAGACAGGCACAGGGAAGGTGTGGGGAGCCACACAGCTCAGAGGCCAGCACAGGCAGGTGTACCCGGTGCAGGGGAGGTAGCAGCCAGGACAGCGGGGGGAATAAAGTAACAGCTGCCGGGGGGGTGAACGCAAGCCAGGGACATGGCCAGTGCCACCTTCCACATGGAGGCCATAATGAGGGGGGTGAGAAGGTGGGTGGCAGGGGGACGTGGCCGTGGAAGGGCATATCGGCGGTATGCCCCCAACAGGCAGTACTGAGCCCGCACCAGCTTTGAGCTGTACACAGATACTGAGATTGTGGGCTGGTACCACCTGATCAGGGCAATACTGAGGTGGCTCTGTGAACTGTGCAGTGATGTGATGCAGGCACCCACACGACGGAGCCATGCCCTGTCAGGGGAGACCAAGGTAACAGCCTGCATGTGCTTGCTCACCACAGGTACCTTCCAGAGACCAGCTGGGGACACCACAGGCATAACCCAGTTGGCCACATCATGCCACCTCACCCAGTTCCTCAGTGCACTGCTGCCACATGCTGAGGATTACATCCATTTCCCCAGCACAGTGGCGGAGCGCACAGCAAACATAGAGGAGTTCCACAGGGTAGCACGTATGCCTGGCATGCTAGGGGCAACAGACTGCACCCATGTGGCCATACGCACATCACCTGGCCATGAGGGGGCCGCATACATGAATCGCAAGGGCTATTCCAGCATCAACTGCCAGGCGGTGTGCGATGCCAGGAGGCACATCAACAATGTCTGTGCCATGCACCCTGGGGGAGCACATGATTCATTCATCTGGCACCAGTCAGCACTGTGTCACAGATTCGAGAGTGGGGACATCCCCACTGGACACCTAGTGGGTGAGTATGCAAACCAAATGGACAAAGCTAGGGCCTGGGGGGGCATGGCCAGAGGTGCCATGGGTAGTGGCCTACATGGCTTTGGGCAGGGTGATGCTGATCACCAAACTAACCTTCACCCTCTACACACAGGTGACAGTGGATACCCACTCCATCCCTGGCTGCTTACACCCTACCAGCGGCCCACGACCCCATCCCAGAAACGCTACAGTGAGGCACACACCACCACACGCAATGTCATCAAGCGGGTGTTCGGGATGATGAAGGCATGTTTCCATTGCCTGGACACCTCTGGCGGTGCCCTACAGTACAGCCCCTCAAAGGCCTGTGGGATATTCCTGGCCTGTTGCATCCTGCACAACATGGCCAACGAATGTGGGATAGCCGTACAGGTTGAAGAGGGGGACAGTGATGGGGATGATGGGGATGCCGGTGATGATGGTGATGGGCAGCCCCCCTTGGCCGATGGGACCCCCAACTGCTCCAGCTGGCACAGCTGCACCAGGACACCATCACGGAGGAGCACTTCAGCCAACCCAGGTAAGTCAAGGGGCCATGCGCAACCACCATTGGCCAAGGCACAACCCACAAACACACAGGAACCCACACTGTGGGTGCATGCCATTGAGGGAAGTGGCAGGGCACAGATGCACACACACAGCCAGGGATGGGTGAGGATGAACATGCCACGCCAAAGGACACACACACACATGCACACACACAACACAGCAAACGTACACAGAGGCCAGAAGGCACACTGACCCAGAATGCACACCCTAGCAACACACATGTATACAGGCCACCACGCCCACTGCCTGTCCATGTGCGTGTGTCAGATGCTGGGCACCATTGCACTTTGGTGTACAGCGCAATGCAGGCATCATCATGCACACGTACCTGTGGACAGCAGCCGGGACAGTGTGCAGGTGGACTGTGTGTCTGCATGCAGGGCCGGGTACCCACCCGTGCACTGCCCACTGAAGCACACAATGCACACAGGGCAGCACCAGACAGTAGCTGCACTGGGAGACAGGTCAGTCTCACAACACAGTGCCACAGCCACCACAGATACGTGGGTGGCCCCGCCGAGACCCGCCAGTACTGGCAGGCTGACCACTGGCCTCATGGGGTGGCACCGATGGTCCCCCAGAGGTTCCACTGCGTGAACATGACTGTGCCCACGCAGGGGTCTGCAGCACACTGAACATGCCTGCACCAGTGCTCGGGATGCCCACAGCTGAACCCAGTGTCGACAGGGTGGGAGTCACATGACGCCGGGAATGGGGGGTGGAGAGTGCACTGCATGGTGTCTGCGATGCATGGGCACCTGACTGTGTGCCCATTGTGGCCATGACAGCAATGAATGCCTGTGCATGCCTGTCAATGGCAGCGGTCACATCCTCCCGCAAATGGTCCATCCGTGCCAGGATCCGTTCGGTGTCCCTGCTGTGACCTCCTCTGCCCACTCCAGAGCCACACACAGTGCTTCCATGGACATTGCAAGCCACATCTGCTGCTGGACCGATGCTTGCAGTAGGCTGGTGTGCTCATCCAAGAGGTCATCAGCCTCCTCGGCATCCTGTCCCTCAGGGTGTGCAAGGGCCTGATGTTCAGCACCCCTTGAGGGTGGGTGCTGCACACCAGGACCAGGTATGGGCATGTCCACAGGTGGTCCACAGATGCCGCCACTGAACCCTGTACCCCCAGGCCTAGTGGGCGACTGCTGATGCTGCCCCTCTGGCTGCTTCACCCCAGGGCTCAGTGGTGCCACTGCCACAGTGGCCGCAACAGTCCCACTGTCCTGAACAGACACCAGTGTTGCCCCACTGGTGCTGACAGGCACAGCCTGGGACTGTGCTGACACGCAGGCCCCCATGGTGGCACCAGCCACAGCCATGGGCGCGAATTGCCCTGATGTGTGTCCATCCTGTGGTACACATGTGTCACTGCCCATGACGGTCGTGTCATCATCACTGGTGCCGGATTCTACCCTAGCCACAGCCACAGCATGCTGGCATCCATGGATGCCAGCATGCTGGGACACAGGTAGGGCTTCCTCCACACCTGTCTCAATGACATCAGTGTGGACAGCCAGGCGGCCCCACTGTCATACAGATCCACATACCTGTGGAGGTGGATGGTCCCACCTCTGACTCCGTCCAACTGTCTGCAGTGGACAGGCCCACAACCGCAGACCCATGCAGACGCTCAGGATCTGTAAGGGAAAGCAAAGTTGCATTACTGCTTGTGACCTACCCGGCCCCCCCGACAGACCATGACTTACCAAGCAGAGATGGGCCACCGCCCGTCTGGAAGCCACCACCCGGAACTCCCTCTATGGCACTTGGGTGCATGCTTGCAGCCAGCCTGTCCTCCGCTGGGGTGAGCTGTACCACCTCCAACTGTCCCCCACCTGTTGCAGCACATGCAGTCCTGATGGCAGCCATCTTCTCCTTTACCGTCCTCCTGTCTGTACCCATCTTCTTCTTACACTCCTGCATGGAGCACTGGTGGCTGCCATGTAGGTTCACGGCACGTGCCACCTCCTCCTCCCATGCAGCAGCACAGGCCTGAGTGGTGCCCTGCTGTCCACTGAGCAGTGGCTCCTGAGCCAGGTAGGCCTCGAAAAGGGCCTCGGTTTCAGCCTTAGTGAAATTCAGCCTCCTCCTCCTCCTCCTCCCACCACTGTTGTCCTCCTCTCCAAGAACGTGCTCGGTCATTATGTAGCCTGTAAGAATGGCAGTTGTTACCTGTGACTGTGCAGTCCCATGCACGTCCCTGAATCCACAGTCCACACTCCCACACAGCATGCAACTCACCAATAAACTGCAGTAACCGACTATGGCCACAGCAGCACATTGTCGCACCTTTATAGTGCAATCCATGCAAATGAGGTGTGGAATAACTTTAATTAGATGCAAATTGCAGTGCTGCGCCATTGAATGGCTGATCGGATGATTTGCATATGACGGCTGAATATCGCGCTGTTGCACTTTGTGCAATTGTGTTGAACGTGCTGAGCCAATGGCGCAGTTCTGTGGCATGCGTAGTACACCTCACTGCGCATGCCCAGGTTGCTGATGCAGGGGTCTGCCGCACTGATGACGTGCTGTGTGCAGTAGGCAATTCAGAACACGGCCACCATTGTGCCAGTGGCGCTATAGAGAAGGTCACTACATGGCACTGTGGCAATGGGCCTTCATAGGTGCAATGGCCCAACTGCCTGATAGTCCACTATGGCACTGGCACACAGGCAGCCAATCGTGCTACATGCATTGTCATCCGATGGCGCTGTGTGTGGCCTTGCACCAGGGACCCTTGACCCTGTGCCTGACCTTTGCCCCCTTGGTGCCATGCGTCAGGCATAGGTGCACCTCTATCGTGCTGTTCGGTAACAGCGTGATAGGGAATGGCAGCGCTGTACCACGCAGCATCTGCACGTGGGGTACCATGCTGCAGAGCGCCATATTGCCTACTATAGCTAATGCAATGGCGCGGAGAAGGGCTACTCCCTGGACTGCCATTGAACTGGCTAATCTGGTGGCCACAGTCGAGCCACACCATGGGCCTCTCTTTGGGGAGGCCCCCCTGGATAGGGCAAGGTCTCAGGTGTGGCAAGAGGTGGCCACAGCCCTCGAGAAGGTGACAGGCAGGGGCAGAACAGCAGAGCAGTGCAGGCACCGATATGGTGACCTGCAGAGGAGGGAGCCGGAGATACTGGCCAGACTGAGGTCACGTGCCGGGAGGGGCACGGTACCACTTCCAGGTAGGGGTTCCGTCAACACACTGTTATCATCCATATGAGTCACATTGTTGTTTGTGTCCAGCACATAGGGAGGGACCGTATGGGGTTGGCCGTGGTGGTGTTCACAGGGTGTGGGGTGGGTGGGTCTGGCTGGGGGCACACTCCTTGGGGCAGGGACTTTGCTTCAGGAATGCACTGATGTTCTTCTCTCCTTTTTGTCCCCACAGACCCGGACGAAGTGCGCCGGCTGTGTGTGGAGCGGAGGGTGGTGTAAGCCACAGCAAGGCAGGCTGAGGATCAACAACGGCCACCCGACTGGCCTGATGAGGGTGAGTGACAGACATCCATGATTAACATTGCATGCTGTGTGACAAGGTGGGCAGCGGGACATGGCCACCATTCATTGACATCACTGCCATGCACATCACTGGTTACAGTCAACACTGTCCAGTGGCAATGCATGTCTGGGTGTGCATCACTGGTGGTGCATGTGTGCACCAGGTGCATGGCTGTGCCACTGCCTTTGCACCACATAGCCATGTCACTAGTCAGCCACGGTGGTGCTGTGCGTGACTTGGCTGGAGGGTGTGTGCAGCGTTCCACATGGCTGTATGCGCCTGGGTGGGCAGGTCCTGTGGACGTGATCACTGCGGCTGGTCACACAATCACAGTGGTATGTCCCATGGCCATATGCCATGCACAGTGGGCAGGCTGTATGGGATTGTGCATTCACACCTGTTGACTGTGCTCCCTTGTCCTAGGTGCGAGACATCTGAGGGACAACAGGGACACCTTGCGGGAGCTCCTCACCCTGGCACGGGAGACGGTGATGATCCTGAGATGTCTTGATGAGTCGGGGGTCCTTCAGAGGCATAGAGCGAGGGGTAGACAGAGCCTGGACCAGTGTGGGAGACAATAGTCCCTTGATCCCTGACCTCCCATCCCCCTCTGGAACCACCCTCACACCCCTCCTATCCCATCCCATTTGTCCACCCCTTCCCCCTGCCCACCCCCACCTTTTTTGTGTCCCCAAATATATGTATATAGTTGTTGTTCATGTAAATAGTTGATTTTTTATTTTATAATACATATTACTTTTCTATGAATACCATGGTGGTCTCTGATTTGCAGCAGGCTATAGGTGCTCAGCTGCAGTGGTGTGCATGGCATCAGGGGTGGTGCAGTCATGGGTATGTGTGTGTGTCCGTGTGGAGGTGTCTATGGTGTGGGGATAGATATCAGTCAGTGTCTATGTTGTGTGTGTTGTTCCCCGTGCACTGGATGACTGTGTGCCGTGGTCCATGGCATGTGCTCTGTGTCCATGGTGCACCCATCAGCCCATCCACGGCCTGTGCAGCCGACACACATGCCTGTCTGTCTGTGACCTGCATGATCTGCTGGCATGTCAGTGGTGGCATTCCCTGCAGGGTGGACACTGTACCCATCGCTTTTCTGGGTTGCCCATGTCTCTGGTGCGGTGCATGCCTGGCTCAGGTGGCACTGTGGGCAACACGGTCATTGTCCCACCTCCATGCTGTGGCTTGTGTGTGTTGCAGGGGATGTGCCCCACTTTCTGTGGCTTGTGCTCCGGGTGACACATGGTGGGGTATTGGTCCATGGTGCCTGTGCAGGGTGGTTGGCACTCCAGTGCCATGGTGGACTGCAGGTTGTGAGTACATGGCTTAACGTGGGCCCACAATGGGGGCTTGGTTGCCCCACCACTGCGTCCCTGTGTTGTTGTGCCCTTGGGTATGGGTGGGTGTCTGTCCTGACCCTGTGTGGCATCTGGTGTGGTGCATGCTTCCACGCACCACTGTGAGTGTCTGTGCTGGCTGTTGTGGCCAGTGGTGGGCCAGGGTGTGTTACTGGAATACTGTGCGGAGCGCTGTACCACTGGGGGAGGTGTCAACTACATGACCGTCCAATATGGGGTCACTCTTGTGCCATCGCATGGTCGGTCTGTCAGCAGTACCTCAGGGGACTGTGCCTGGTGGCACTTTGTCTGCCGTTGTTGCATTGCCGTGTGCTGCAACCTGCTGATGGGCGCTCATAGTGGGGCTGGCTTGCATGGTTCTGTGGTGCACAGGGTTGCATTAACACTGTGGGGGTGGTGGCATGCATGGGGATTCCTGCAGTGGTGGTCACTGCTCATGGGGGGGTGTCTGGGGGTCACGGTGCAGGGTGTGCTGTGCACTGGGGGGGATGGTGTGGTACAGGGTGGTCCGCCCTCCTTGTGTGCCAGTCACAGCTTGCTGGTAGGTGTGATGGGGCACCATGGTCAGGCTGTGGGTTGGTTGCTTGTCTCCATGGACCAGTGGTTATTCCAGCCCTCTCCTGGTTGTGCAGTGCTTGGGGTGTGGGGGGACAATGTCTGTTCTGCTGTGTGTTCCTGTGCCCATCTATGGCATGGGTGGTGGGCCCCTACCTCCCTGATTGTGCAGTTACATTGCTCTGCAGCTGGGGAGCTCCCTGCTTGCACTATGGCGCCTCTGGACTGCTCAGCTGAACATCCCTTGTTGCGCTATAGTGCATCATATCTACTCAGCTTCACCTCCCTAGTTGCGCTATGGTGCAGGTTGTGCGATATTCAGATGTTGACTGTAGGCACAATTTGGCCTACTCCTTTTTTGAATATCACATCTGTTGCGCATGTGTGCAATAGACTTGAGCTTACTCCTGCTATTGTGTACTTTTTGGGCGCAGTTTGAATATCTGGCCCAAGATGTCTAAGGGGTATGGCAGGAAAACCAATCACTAGCCAAGTAAAATGTCCCCGCCAAACATTAAACTTATGAGAAGTGGCATGTTGTTATTCCGACTACTGAATACAGACATCTTTCAAAACAATATGAAGCAATTCACCCTGGGGAAAATGCTGTTGTTGCAGTACTAAGCAACATCTGATTTGCCAGATCCAATACTTGAGAGAAGCGAAAAGCACCCTAAGGCTACTAACATTGTACCTGGACCACTGGGGTGAAAACAAACCCAGAAAAAGAATCTCAGGAGCTAAACTACTAAAAATAGGGAGTCCCGATCGATTAGATAAGATATCCCAAAAGATAAGAATATAGGGCCAAGCAGAAAACTGGTGTTCCATAGAGTCAACAACATTTGGGCAGGTAGGTGTGGGACGAAGCCATTCCTTCAAGTCTTTATGTTTTAAGTTGCCCTTGACTTTCTGTTTGCCTGTGCACATAACCAAAGCACATCCCAAAATGTGTCTGGTGTTCTATGATCTGTCAACATCTGATCAGTCAATCTCATATCACTGAATAAGGTACTATAAAAAATGGGCTGATCAAAAAAACAAGACTGTACATCTGTCCCATAAAAGGGCATCTGGGATAATGACACCATATGTGTGTGTGATAACCTCTAACTTTAATCTTCTTAAAACAACCATCAAAATAATAGGGCAACCTTCAAGGTATTTTATTTTTGTGCACAAAGGAACCAGTGGTCCATTCCTGTATAATACTGGAGAGCTGGGGGACTTCCCAAGAAGTCAACTCATGACATTCCTGGAGGAGAACAGGCCGAATATTAGCATAAATAAAAATCCTATAAAAGAAAACCACTGTGTTAAGCATATGCAAACCACCCAATGTCATATCCAAATAGATAACCCCTTGTTTAATGGGGTTCAGTCAGGTGCCTCACAGGCACTGAAAAAGACAGCTATGAAGAAAGAGCAGAATCATAGAGGCACAGCACAGATTTTCTAACCTCTATGAGCCATGCTAAGTCATCCCTAGCCAGGGGATTCTCCAACAAACTGGCATTTAAACACCAAATCTCCTTACCCTGTAACAAGTTAGCAAAACAGGAAATCTGAATATCCATCAGGCAATGATCAGAAGTTTCTATTGGGGTAACTGAGACTTGAGAGATAGGGAGTTGTGCTGACAAAAATCAATAGTCAACATGAGTGGACAAAGTCTCTTGAAAACACATGTGATGAGGGAAAGGTATCTTCGTATGATAGGCATCAACAAGGCCGGCCTGTGAGAGAAAGGACCTAAGAAAGGAGACATCACAGAAAACCTTCTTTGCCTTCAATCCCTTATCAGATCCCAACAAACTACAAATGAAATCCCCACCCAACAGACCAGGTTTGGAAGTAAATGAAAAAGGCTGAATTTGTTTAAACAAATCTACCTGGGAAGCCTTGGTCTGAGGGGCATACACATTGATAAGTATGAAAATATTGTTATCAAGAACAATGTCCAACAGGAGCGCCTGACCTGGATGAATATCAGCCAGGTGGGTAGCCATAATAAATCTATCCAAAACCACTCAGCACTCATGGACTTCAATGTGGATGTTAAAGAAACTTCACAGGATTCCATGTAGTTAAACTGAAGATCACACCTTGGTTGAAGTGCTGGAGAGTTAGTTTGGAGACTGTTGATATATGTGTATACACTGTGGTGTTGGATGTTTCTTTAATAAAGCGATAAGTTAATTTGCAACTATTTGGAATCCAGTAAAGTTTCTTAAATATCTACATTGAAGTCTGTGAGTGCTGAGTGGTTTTGAACAGATTTATACGAAGCTGAGGGTAGTAACCCCTTCCTGAGCACCAGGCTCCCTGTTCCATTGAGCACATGGCTAGTGGAATGGAGTAACCTTAATACCAGGGGCATGTTCCCACCCACTGCATAAATTCTCCCCTATAGACTCCTCCCCACTTTCCCAGAGCCATGCCAAGTAACATTATTGATGTCCACAAGGGATGGAACCTGGTAACCTGTAAAAAAAAATGTCATATAAACAATTCTCAAGCACAGCAAAAGTAGCTATTTTCCTCTTAATAGCCTTGACACTGTTAACATTGACAGAGGTCAAAACCAAGGTAGGAAAGACAAGCATTGCAGCAAAGGGAAAAAGATCACTTTACAGTCAAATTCTTGGAACAAGACTGTGTGCCCCATTTCTTCTTCGGTGGCCAGGAGCATGCTGGAGAAGCCTCTTCCATATCAGAAGCCAGGTCCTGTCCTGTGATGAGGGGACCAATGAGGCATCTGAGTCATCCCCAACCTCACTGTCACCCCACTGTAAAAATGCATATTTATTCTCCAAGGGAAGAGAGCAGCCTATAAGCACTGTCTTCTCCCTCTTGCCTTTTTGTTTCCCCACAGTGTGAAACATTTCAGGTTCAGGATCAAGAACAGGAGGGGGGCATAGTAGGCCCAGTGGACATGACCTCCATAGGGGTAGCCACACGGTCTTCTAATGAAGTGGGAATTGGAGAGGGGAAAGACACTGGAGGGTGGTTCTGAACATCATAGGGTGATGCAATAATCAAGGGGAAGTCAGGAGCAACAACACGGTCAGCCACCTGCAAAAGGGATGACCCAGAGGTTAAGTAGGGACAGGATCACGTGGCCTCCTTGATTGAGCTAGGTTAGTTATGCGAACAGAAGCAGATGCTTTTGCAGCCTTATGGAGGTAGTAAACCTGCTACACTGCAAAGACATAGACAGGATGGAGGCAGTCCAGAGGAGGGCAACTAAAATGGTGCAGGGTCTGCAACAGAAGCCATATGAGGAGAGACTAAAGAAGCTTAATATGTACACCCTTGAGGAAAGGAGGGAGAGGGAAGACATGATAGAAACTTTTAAGTACCTCAAGGGAATCAACAAAGTCCAAGAGGGTAGCATCTTTCAGAAAAAGAGATGTGCAAGAACAAGGGGACACAATTTGAAGATAATGGGGGGATGGCTCAGGGGCAATGTGAGGACGTATTTTTTCACAGAGAGGGTGGTGGACGCATGGAACGGCCTTCCTGAGGAGGTTGTGGGGTCAAAAACAGTGGGGGAATTCAAAATGCATGGGACAGACATAAGGCAATTCTTGTGGGGGGTAGGAAGACATAGGTTGTTGGTTAACTAGGATCTGCAGCTTATCCAGTAGGTAGGGAAATGGGCAGACTAGGTGGGCCAAGCAGTCTTTATCTACCATCAAAGTCTATGTTTCTATGTTTTTATGTTTCATATTTATTTATTTATTTAGCTTTTGTTAACCAGGTAAGTACACTAGACAAGACAATTTGCCTATTTTCAGGTACGGCCCGGGAGAGTACAGGAAATTACATACTTACACACTTGGGACAACATGGTACATAATTAGGAAAAGATTACACGTCATGAGACAACAAGGTACAAGTTAGAAAAAAACAAACTCGCATGTCACGTGCGAACATCATAATGTAGAATACACAAATACAAGGCATATGAAGCACATTTAGTTAGAATTGGTACAGCAGAGTCAGCAGTGTGTGCCAGTTTTGGAGCAGTACAAGGTAAGGAGTGGTAGCAGCAAGTACAAAACTATCATCTTGAGGGCCAGTTGTTATGCATGAGTGCTAAGTGCTAACATATGTCACAGGGGTTTTTGGCACCCGCAGGCCGATCTGAGTTTGAGATAGTTCCATAGGGAGGAACGCAGGCTGCCCTGAGAGGGGGCAACACAGACCTGGGCTTGAAGGTGTTCCAAAGTTTGGTGGCACATGCTGCAAAATCCCTTTCACCCATCTGAGTCCAAGTCACAGGTACCTTGAGTGTGGCAGATCCCTGAGACCTAAGGTGATAGGATGAGGGAACAGTTTGGGCCAGCAAACTTGCCACCCCTGGAGGGGTGCCTGTGTTGAGGACCTTTCTGTGAAGCAACCAAGGACAAAGTCAGTATTTTGAGGGCAAGCCAGTTTAACTTATTGTAGAGATCTGCAGTGGTGAGTGAGCCCGGGGCCACTAGGGCAAAGCGGCAGACATTGTTGTAGGCCGTCGACCACCTAGAGAGATGGTCCTTAGTGGTGCTGGCAAACAACATAACATAACATAGTGACGGGAGAAGCATACCTCTAGCAAGAGCAATACGCGCAGCCGGCATGAGGTTATTTTTTGCTCTGTAAGCCAGACCCAGTTTACGGTTGACAGTTTTGCATGTCTTCTGGATATGGTGGCCAAGGTCAAGCTGTGGGTCCAATGTTACACCAAGGTATTTGAAATTGTCCGTGATTGGGATCGGGACGTCTCCCTTACCGGAAACACAGAACGCAGCACAGGGGAGGCCTTAATCTTAGCCCGGGACCCAAAGAGCATGGCCTGGGTTTTTTTAGATTAAGGACTAGCTTATGGTTCAGGATCCATGTCTGAATGTTTCTTAGGTCATCACTCAGGTGGTTGTTAATGACCCCCACCTCTGGGGAGTGAGACAGGATGACCAGATCATCTGCATAGAGGATTGGTTTACAGTGAGCAGTGGTTGCGGGGAGATTATTAACGAAAATATAGTCAGCATTGATAATATTATGGGCATCCCAAGGACAGGAGCAGAAAGTGTAACCCTCTTCATCACACAGATTACATTTGGGGGCAAAGGTACATTGAACCCAGATTAACTAAGTAAGTAAAGTAAAATGCTATTTATATGAGGCACCCTTCCTGAGTGCAGGTCGCCTTTACAATATACCATACAGTAACAATATCATATTTAAAATCAATAAGACAGTAACAATCAGTCAATAAGTCCCAGAAAATGCCTGGTTAAACAAGCAAGTTTTTAAGGATTTTTTAAATCCTTCCATGGTCAGGCTATCTCGTATCTGGCGAGGTAGAGAATTCCACAGGGTAGGTGCCATAAAGGCAAAATATCTTCCTCCAGATGTTTTCAGGGATACCCTGGGAATCTCTAGCAACCCCTTGCCAGAGGATTGGAGTAAGCAGGAGGGGCAGTAAGAAAATAGGAGCTCTTTCAGATAGGGAGGTCCCAACTAGTGTAGGGCCTTATAGGTCAGCAATGCAACCTTGAAGGTGATCTGCCACTGTATGGGCAGCCAGTGCAGTTCAGGCAGCACAGGTGTTATATGACGGGATCTCAAGGTTCCAGTCAACAACCTAGCCATCGCGTTCTGCACTAGCTGCAAGGGGCGGATATCCATCCCCGGTAGCCCTATATAGAGGGCATTGCAGTAATCAAAATGACTGGTGACAAAGGCATGGACCAAGGTAGGAAGGTCTTTGGGCAGGACCAGGTGCTTCACCTGGGCTATGTTCCCTAGATGGAAAAAGGAAGATTTGACTACAGCCAAAACCTGTGCCCTCAGGGTCAGACCCTCATCAAATACCACGCCCAGGTTACGTACCTAGCCTAAGGCCATAAGCGGGGTCTCCCCAAGGTATAAATCTGAGGGTTTCCCCACCCATGCCCCTGTCATCCTAAAACCAGAGTCCACCACCAATACCTGTTTTACTCAATTTCAACCAAAGCCAACTAGTACTTATCCAGTTCTGTATCTCCAGCAGGCAGTTATTAAACACCATGATTGAATCAGACTCCTGTTCAGGCACAAAAGACATGTAGAGTTGAGAGTCATCAGTATAGCAATGAAAACTCAGCCCATACCGTCTTATAATGTCCCCTAATTGGAGCATATACACTGTGAATAACATGGGGTACAGCACCGAACCCTGTGGAACCCCGCAGGACATCCAGTGATGGGCCAAGGAATGAATCCCCGACACCACTCTGAGATCTGCCCTTAAGGAAAGATAGAAACCAACTGAGGACTGCCCCTCTCAGTCCACAGAAGAACCACAGGTGCTCGAGCATCACTCCATGATCCACGGTGTCAAATGCTGCTGAGAGATCAAGGAGAACCAAGATGGAATGGGTTCTCCTATCTCTCGCCATCAGGAGATCATTTAGTACCCGCACCAGGGCCATCTCGGTACTGTGCCATTTCCTGAAGCCAGACTGGAGAGGGTCATAGACATTGTGGTTGGTCAAATGATCCTCCAGCTACAAGGTGACCACCTGCTCAATAACTTTCCCTATAAAGGGTAAGTTCGAGACTGGTCTGTAGTTTGCCTGGCAGTCGAGGTCGAGGAAGGTTTTTTTCAAAAGGGGGTGTACTACAGTCTCCTTTAAGAGATCTGGAAAGATCTGGAAAGATCCCTCTCTCCAATGAAACTGCCACTATCCTAGCTAGGACTGGGCTGATGAACTCTACACACCCCACTAGTAGGCATGTAGGGCCCGGATCCAAACTATAGTAGGTTGGCCTCAAAGTCTGTACAATCCTCACTATATCTATGGCAGCCGGTTGACTAAAGGTGAACCAAGTCAACTGGGTATTAGTACCAATCGCTTGATCAGTGCAAGGTCCAATGGGAAGGCATTGGCTGATCTCATCCCTGATGGTGGACACCTTATCAGTGAAAAATTTCCCAAACTCTTCACACTGTTCTTGTGACAACGCTCGACCGGCATGAAGACAGGCTGGATTGCACAGTCTGTCCACAGTCCGGAAGAGCTGGGCTGGCCTATTCTTCACTGTATAAATTTCCCTGGACAAGAACTCTGCCTTCTTATGGGAAACTGCTGATTGGTAGATCTTGTAATGATCCAGCAATCTAAGCTTATCCACCTCCAGGCGAGTTTTCCGCCAGTGTCTTTCCAGTCCTCGCCCCTGTCTCTTCAGCTCACGGATCTCCCCATTAAACCAAGGGGGCCCCGGGCGAAGAGTAAAGGGGTAAATATGAGTTGGAACAATGACATCTAAGGCCCCCACAACAGCCCTGTTATAGGCCAACACCAGGGGCCCTGGGTCATTGATATCCATTGGAAATCCCGAGAAGTCCAGCTCCATCATTAGGACTTCTGAGGTAACTCCTCTCAAAGGACAGAACTGCACTAACTCCTTAGGGGCAGGCCTATTTCGGGGGCTGTGAAACTGAATCTCAGGGTGTGATGGTCAGACCAACCAATTGGCTCCATCTCCACATCGGAGATCTCCATCCCCAGGTGGAACACTAAGTCCAATGTGTGCCTCCCTTCGTGAGTTTCAGAGGTAATAACCCATGTCAGGCCCAATGAATCCATCAGTTGGAGGAGGTTTTGTCCAAACAGCGAGAGTTCATCATTGACCCAGGCATTGAAGTCCCCCAGAATTAACCATCTTGGGGACTCCAATACCATCTCGGCAATGAAGAGTGTTCCAGAGCTCCACATAAAGTACACTTAACCTGGTCACAGGCATTGCTGATGTATTGCAAAGAGCCACACTTATAACAGAACCTGGGCTGGTCCTTGTAAAAGAGAATACCCCTGTCCCTCACCAAGAAAAATGAACTGGGTAAATGTAGCACACCAGAGCCTGAAGTATGGAGTTTAATATGGAAGCACCAACCCCTTGTCCAAAACTGTTCACTATCTATAATCGGTTCAGGCATGCCCTGAATAGCAGATCTCTTTTCCAAACAATATACAATGGGCCTGAATCTCAAAAGGTTACGCCTGGTGTAACTGGATTTGCACCAAAAGAAATGGCGCAAATAGCAAGTTACACCAGCAGTTGCCACATACGGTATTCTGCAAAGCAGCCTGCAACATGTGGTGCCCTGAATAGCAGATCTCTTTTCTAACCAATGTACAATGGGCCCAAATCTCAAGAGGTTACACCTGGTGTAACTTGACCAGCACCAAAAGAAATGGCGCAAGTAGCAAGTTACACCAGCAGTTGTAACATACGGTATTCTGCAAAGCAGCCTGCAACATGTCGCAGGTTACTTATGCCAAAGTGGACATATGCCACCAGTTACGCCCTAAACCCCTGTGACATGGTGTTAGGGGGTTTACAGCAGCAGTTTCACCCTATTCTGGAAGGGCAGCAACCAAGTCCCCTAGGGCGCTATTCGCAAACAACCCCCAGAGGACATCCACCAAGATACAGTTATACCAGCTATTAGCTGATGTAACTGTACTTATGCCCTCTGGGGGCAGGGTGTATGTGCCACCGGCCCATCCCCAGATGACATGTCACCCTCCTCCTACCACTGCCCTGCCACCAAAAAGGTAATGTGCAAGCCCCACAAGGCTATTGCTGTCCCTCCCCAAATGCCCTGATCCCAGAATATGCAGCTCAATGCCCTGCAGAGCTAATATTGTCTCCCCCCCCATGCCCGACCCCATGACATACATGGTTATGCCCCACAGGGCTATCACTGCCCCCCCATGCCTGACCCCATGACATAAATAGTTATGCCCTCAGGCTATTACTGCCTCCCCAATGCCTGACCCCAAAACATAAGTAGTTTATGCCCCACAGGGCTATTACTGCCCCCAATGCCCGACCCCATGACATAAATGGTTACGTCCCACAGGGCTATTACTGTCCCCCCCAATGCCCCGATCCACCACTTCCCACATCCAGCATAAATCGTATAGACCACTCACAAATCTTCAGTTGTCTAGTGACACCCCACCACCCCACCCGGCAATGGTGGACCACCCTGCTTCCCCCCACCCCTACCCAGCCACAAATTGGCACAGACCCATCTCTCACCAACGTGGCCATCTACCGACTGGGTTCCACTGGAGCACGTACTGCTGTACACAGTACACGCTGAATTAATATTCATTGTACGTGTACTATGTACAGTAGTATGCGCTCCGAAGGATCTCAGTTGGCGGGCGGCTGCAGTGGTGAGAGGTAGGTCTGTGCCAGTCACCATCTGGGTAGGGGTTGGGAGGATAGGGGTGCTCTGCCACTGCTAGGTCGGGGGGCCACTAGACTTCCAGGGATTTGTGGGTGCTCTGTACAACTTACTGGGGATACGGGAGGTGGCGGATCAGGGATCGGGGCATTGGGGGAAACAGTAATAGCCCTGCGGGGCAAAACCATTTATGTCATGGGTTTGGGCATTGGGGGGTACCTGCGCCCTTCATGTCTGGGGCTGTGGCTTGCAACCATCCCTTCAGGTATGCCCTTTGTTTGGCATACCTGTGGGATTGTTGCAAATCGCAGGACTTAGCCTCGGAGACCCCACCCCTTCCAGAATTGGGCACAGGGTCCTTGGTGTAACAGGGATTGGTGCTAGTCACCTATGGTGGTGATCTGCACCATCCTTGTAGAATCAGGCCCAATGTCCATGACATTAACTACTTCATTGTGAAATAGAATTGTCACAGTTGCAAAAAGAAGGTTTGGTGAGAGAAATTGCAAGAAAGGGGGTCCAAAGGAGGGTATACTTAAGAGTATTGTAGATGTTCCAAAAGTGATGCAAGAGCGACAAATCCCAAAGATGACATTAAAGGACTGGTCGCCCAGTGCATTGATAAAGGCTTAAACCTCGGAGGGAAAAAAATGCAAAGGTTGATTAAACAGCTATTTCCTGACATAAACTCTGCCAGGAGAGTCCAAACCCCCTTAATAGAGGAGACAAACAGCATGTCTCTGTTTAGCTGGTTCCACAGAGTAATTGAAAAGGCTAGTGAAACTGGATGGATGTGAATCAGCAGCACCAGGTGCAAATTCCAAAACGGGGGGAGGATGAATGAACAAAACTAGTGGATGGGTTTGGAACTGATAACAGGGACTCCAAAGCCTTCTCTGTGTCCATGGCTTCTGGACCTAAAATGGTAGCTTGCAGGAGAGCACCCTGTTCAGTTAGAAAGTAAGCCAAATCCAATATATCAGTAGTAACTACTAGTGCATGCCCCAGAACAGGAGGAGAGTACCTAATGACAGAGTCCCAGTCCACACCATTACCCATGTGGCTCTGCACAGTGGCATCCACCAAAAACTTGCTGGAAAGGAGATACTGTACAGTGGGGCAGGTAGAGGTGTCTGACAGACAAAGCTGCTGAACTGACATCAGGAATATCAAAAGCAGGATCCAGGGCTGGCCTGCCGGCGCAGCGGTAGGGTTACCACTTGAGGCGCCAGCAACCCGGGTTCAGGAACGGAATCGGGTTGCTGGAGGGTCAGCCGGGGGAGGAAGATTGAGCACCCAGAGGCTGCTCACTTCCTTCTGGGTTGGGTGGGATGCATGTCCCACCACTTTACCGCCACCTGAGTGACCACAGGTGGAGGCGTAGTGGGACAGCAGAAAGAAGGGAGGGGGGACGTCGGCTGGGAGCTGGAGCGTTCACACGCCTCGACGTACACTGCCCCTTGGCTCTCCTAGTGTGCCAATATCCTGTGGGAGGGGACAGAAAAAGGGGAAAACCCCACAGTGCTCCCTGTAGACGGAGCTCCAAGGCCCTGATCCCAGTGCCCCAGCCAGCGCCTGATGACAGCATCCCCCCAATGAAATACAGACATGTTGGGATGGGACTCCATCCTGTACCCACCTGGGGGTACAACCAAGGCTCCATGGGGGTTGAACTGCACCGATGCCTGGCATGAGGAGGAGGGACGTACAAGGCCAATACAGGAGACTCCTGAAGAAAGGAAGTACTGTGGTGAGAGGAGGGCATAAAGAGAAAAAAAAAAAGCAGGATCCATGTACCTTCTTCCATGAAAATCCATCCAGCTTCTTCCAAAGCTCTTTGCAATGACCAAGGAGCTACAGCTGTGGCAACATCAGGAAGGTCCAGGAGGCAAAATAGCCATTCACTCTGTCATCTGTGTAGTCAGGTAAGGACTGTGCACTCTGTAGAAGCAGTGTATTCAATAATCTTGCCGGATGCCCTGGGGTTGTTGTTGGACATTTCCTAGCGATCAGTTTTGTTTTCTCAGCAACAAAATGCAATTTGGCTTCAGACAGCATTGCAAGTAAGTGGTGTTTCTTGTCTGCCAGCTTGTCCTGGAGTTTTTTTACTGCTGTGTGAGGTGTGGGATAAATTAGGACTCCAGGCAGCAGGTTATGGATAAGCTGATGTTTTATTTCTTTGTACTTATTCAACGGACTGAGCGACAAAACAAATAAAAAAAAAAAACAGAAACATACAAAATAATATATAAATACACTAGAACCAACTAGTGTCACCACTCAGAACAGAACCTGTCTCCTCTTCACAAAACTATCTGCTGAAATGAAGTAAAGCATCCCATTTATAGGGATCTGGTAGGGGAGGAGTTTAACTCTCCATCCATCAGAGTCACAAGGTATACAAAGTCTTAAATCAATAAATTATTAAATTCTAAACATGAATTGTAATGTTATTTTCCATTAACATATTAACTTAGGTTCCAAATCGAAATAAAATGTACAAATTAAAGGATATAACTGAAAATGTCTAACAGAAGCACCGCTCCTTATGTGTCAGGTCTATAAGTATAGGATAGAGGTCCCTTGTACTGAATCCATTCTCACATGCTGCAAGCAAAGCTGTGTCAGGGACTGCCTCAAGATCATTTGCAGTAAAAGTCATAGTTGGGGCTGGGGAAGCATTGTGATCCCCAATCCCCGGCACATCAGTGCCTCCACCACCATCGGGTGCCTCACCAGGACTGTCCATCTCCCCCTGCGGGATGCAACAGCACCCCCTGCAGAAAAAGTAGGGGAATTTTATTGGGGAAGAGGGAAGTATAATATAATACAAAACAATGCAGAACAATGCATATTTACAAATATATACAAGCAATCAATTCCATCTTTACTTATGTCAACAAAAAATATTCAATCACAGCATATAGATAATAAAGTTCCACAAGATTTCCATAACACATTCAATTGTATTCTGGAGTATTTATGCATATCTGTTTTATACACATTTTGTATTGCCATTGTAACATGTCTCGTGATATCTGGTGGGTGAACATATTGCTGTTGCAGAACCCACCTAACCTCTTGCTTGCTATAAGTGATACTTTAACAGAACACATATTATTTGTAGTGTTTCTTTATGAAAACATTTCCATTCGGATGGATAGATTCCCAAAATGAGAAATTCACTTTATATTTTTGAATCTATTAGTTTTCCAGTACATATCTATTTGTTTCCAGAAAGCAGATACATGAACGCATTCAAAAAATAGGTGAGTTTGTGTTTCTAATATTGTAATACATTCTGGCCTTAAACAATACCTTTCTGATTGTGGCTTAGGTTTGTTATTGTTTCTTACATTTAACTTACCTTGTAAAGATAGCCATAGAACATTTCATACAAAATTTGGCATTTGTTTGTTAGTTATTTATGTTGAAGACTCTTTTATTTGATCTTCTGGGCAATAGGGTATGTCTAAATTAGTGTTACTAGCTACCACTGGTATTGCTTCTTCTAAACCATGTCTGTTATTGTACGTTGATGTGTACTGTACTTTCTATTTTATCAGTTTTTGTATAACAGGTTTGACATAACCAGGTCCTGTATTGGCAACTGTCAGTATTCTATATTTATATAGTGACCACACAGTTATACAAATTTGTACCCATTCTAGTATAGTAGTCATTCACATCTTACTGTTTGGAGAGTCAGTTGACAGTAGATTATGATATATAAAGATACTCTAATAGAAGACTAGTGATTAGCATACCTAGATCTTCCTCAGATACAGATCTATATGTAGTATCCCTTTTAATGGGGTTCAACTGGCTCTCCTACAAAGCTTGAAAAAACAGACTGTATATTTTTGTTTCTAGTAATGGAGGTGGTGGAAAGACATAACTAATATATATATATATATATATATAGATATATATATATTAGAGGCAAAAATCTCCGTTTAATGCATTAGTTAGGGTTGTCCCACAGCGACAAAAGTGAGGAAATTAAGCTGTTAGGGTTGAAACCCTAACTCGAATCACCCCAGCACCACACACACACACATTAAAGTATGGGGAGGACCAAGTCAACACAACCAATGACAGACATCCAGCAGCAGGTGACAGAAATAACAAACAATTGTCTAAATGTACTACGAGACATCCCCACCCACCTGACCAGGTACTGCATGCTCAGTGGAGATCAACAGCAAAACTGAGGCCATGTACACCAAACGTACACATCCCTGATTGCAGCTGCACAGCGTACCACACTTAGTAGTTGCATGGCCACTACCGATGCCTCACACCACACCACAACTGGTACTGTGCCGTTATTCAACATAAATGCTGAAGGTGCATGATGACAGTTGTAGAAAGGTTTTAACACTAGTGAGTATACATTAATTAAGAGAAGCACATAAATTAACTACAAGACACTAGCATGCTCAAGATAAAAGTAGTGATACATTTAGTAGGTGATTTACATAGTAGTACATTTACTGCAATGGTTTACTCAACATAAGGAGGCTGATGTAAACGTATGGAAAAGCATTGCCTGTTCAACGCTGTGAAATTGGTACTGCCAGTATCACTTGCATTCTTACTGATGAAGGTGTACTGCTGATGTACATACATAGACCTTCAATGTGTTTCAATACTAAAGATGCAGTAAGTATTCTTTGTAAGAAACATTGTAATTGCATTGATCAGGCCAAGCAACTTCTAAATATCATAGCACTACTGAGCCAACAATGATGTACCTGTATCGGAGATGTATATAGGATAGATTTTCCTGTAGGCACTTTCTGAGTATGTTGTATCTGATTAAGACAATCTCATTACATCTGTGATGACTAACTTATTCAAATAGTAATACATTTACTATTGTTGCAATGAGTGATCTATGCCACTTATGGACACAGTGTAATTTTTTTCAACAGTTGTTTCATACTCAGGCTGTATGACTACTGTTTGGGTTTGCCACACTTCTGTCACTGATGCTATCAAAGTGATAACTATGTTAATTGTGGTACAACAGGAATCAAGTGGGTATGGTGTAGATATAAACAGAATGTCTTTTAGTATTGATTTCACTCACAATGGGGTAAGTGTACTAGGACAGCAGGGGTTATCCTCTATCACTGACTCTGTCAGTTATAAGCACACTAGGGTTTCGATGACTGTAATGATCAAGTTACACTGTTCATCTTCATGAGTTCATATTCACAGCCATTCTCCAGTAACTAGACAGTGTATGGTGTAACTGGGCGGGACACTGTGTTGCAAAGCTAATGCAGTGCCTAGCAGAGGGAGAGTATCTACTCATAAAGACAATTAAGCAATAAGGCATGACCAACAGTTATGTTAAATGGTCTGTTAATCACCCTGTAGGGGTTTAATGTTGAATGAGGCATAGCCGGGTGCCACATGTCGCTAGACAGTGATAAACTGACCATTAACATAATACCTGGGAGTGGCTTATTACTATCATAATAAAACTGTTTTTTAAACAACATTAAACCATGTTCATCATATGGTTAGGCTCTACATGCATGTTAATAAAAACTAAACATAAGGCTGTTACAATGTTTACAGTCAATTAAAGCTGCATTTCTCAAACCCTTGTTATAATCAGAGATATTATTCCTGTACAACTCCTTGGTTTTGCTTAACTCTATTGCTCAGGTGGCCCACCACAAGTGGTGTGGTGTGGTGTGGGGCATCGGTAGAAGGCCATGCAACTACTAAGTGTGGTACGTTGTGTGCAGCTGCAATCAGGGATGTGTCGTTTGGTGTACATGGCCTCAGTTTTGCTGTTGATCTCCACTGAGCATGCAGTACCTGGTCAGGTGGGTGGGGATGTCTCGTAGTACATTTAGACAATTGTTTGTTATTTCTGTCACCTGCTGCTGGATGTCTGTCATTGGTTGTGTTGACTTGGTCCTCCCCATACTTGAATGTGTGTGTGTCTGTGTGTGTGTGGTGCTGGGGGTGAATTCGGAGTTAGGGTTTTCAACCCTAACAGCGAATTTCCTCACTTTTGTCACTGTGGAACAACCCTAACTAATGCATTAAATGGAGTTTTTTGCCTCTAATATGTATATATATATTATGGTAGCACGGTAGTGCTACCATAGTTAGAGTTGAGGAGCCATTTCTATGTTAAACCCCAAAACTTTGCACCTTAATAACTTTGCAACTGTTTGATGGATTTGCCTGAAATTTGGAATTTATGATCAAGAGCCATAGGCCTTGGGATCTGCCAAGTTTTGTACTGGTTGGATATACGGCTGTGGAGTTATTAAGTGTGATCTGTGCGCGCATTTACGCTTTTCTGAAATTCTGTGGTCGCGCCTACAGGTCGTACGGTTTGCGTGACCGGCCCGAAATCTTCAGGGAATGTGTAGCCAGGGTCCCCGATGTGCCTTTCAAAGATTTCGTGAAAAAATATTGAACGGTTCAAAAGTTATTCAAAAACAGTTTCCCATTATAAGTCAATGGGAAAAGTTAACAAAAAGTTCAACACTTTCCAAATGCATTTTACTTTCGCAAATGGGCCTGTTACTTTTAAAATCGGCCATTTTGTTTTCAGTTGGTGATCAGAAAATGGTTGGTATTTAAATTTGGGACCCTCTAGCAACCTAATTTTTTGTATTCACCTAGTCGGGCCCTGAGGATGCTTGCCATGTCTTTATTTTGTGGTAAAACACCCCAGAAATATGTTTTCAAATTTCTGGAAAAATACTTTAGCAAATTACTTTCATGCTCACGAAAGTGTCACAAATTTTTGCAGCTTTCGCAAATTGCGACAGTAGTTTTCTAGTCTGTGGGAAAATGACAGCAAGTCTTTGGCACTGCGCTGCAAAAGAACCATTGGGAGTTTTGAGCTGAAATTTGGAGGGAACGGAGCCAACATCTCACAGATGTGCCTTTCAGTGTTGTGTTGAAAAAATATTACATGGTGGCAAAGTTATGGCACTCCAAAGTTGACGGTTTTTCCCATAGGATAACATTACGGCGTCCGACGTATTACAGAAATCCTTTGGCACCCTGCTGCAAAATAACGGTTTGGTCTATTTTCCTGAAATTTGGAGGGAAGACAGCCAACAGCCCACAGATGTGCCGTTCAGTAGTTTGGTGAAAAAATATCACACGGCGGCAAAGTTACGGCACTCCAAAGTTGACATTTTTTCCCATAGGATAACATTACGGCGCCCAACGCATAACAGAAATCCTTTGGATCCCTGCTGCAAAATAAAGGTTTGGTCTTTTTTCCTGAAATTTGGAGGGAAGACAGCCAACAGCCCACAGATGTGTCTTTCAGTGGTTTGGTGAAAAAACTTTAAAGGGAGGCAAAGTTATGGCGCTCCAAACGTTTCTTTTTTTCCCATAGGATAACATTACGGCGTTCGACGCGCCTTTCAGGGCCCGTATCTCGGAAACGGTGCGAGATACGGACTTTTCGTCAGAAAATTTCTTAGCCCTCTCATGGGCCTAAGATACAAATTAGCCAGGACAGTTGTAAATAATATGACTTTTAAATTTTTTTTCTACGTTGTACGGTTCCTGAGATATAATGTATTTAGTATGCCAAGATCTCATTTTCTGCGCTGATACTCATTATTTTGCATACATTATTTGTACTCACTGTCTTTCTCTCAATGCAGGTTTTGGGGAAAACCAGCCTAGTAGCTTACATTACTGTTACTGTTGCCCTTTCCGCTTGCTGATTCCATTTCACTTACCGTTGACGTCTGCGCCACCATGTGCGTTATCCTTTGTGTTTTCATTTGCGCTTGCGTTTCTGTAATTTTTTGCCATTTTCTGTCTACAGTACTGTTTATCTTTCTGTTTCACTTTACATCACCATGCCCATTGACATTTCTGTTTGCAGGCTCCATGTTACTATGTGACAACACATCACGTGGCAGACCATTCCCGTCTATGCCACCATGTGTGTTACCCTTTCTGTTCTCATTCATGCTTGTGTTACCATGTGCGCCACTGTTAGCATTTCTGTTTGCGTTGCTGTCATTATGCGGTGGGAGTGCGGGGCCCTTTGGGCACCATGCTCCAGCTGCTGCATTACATTCACTATTTCTTGTTATCATTCTCAAAAAGAAGGGAAATTAGAGGCAAAAAACTCAGTTTAATGCATTAGTTAGAGTTGTTCCTCAGCGACAAAAGTGAGAAATTCGCTGTTAGGGTTGAAAACCTAACTCCGAATCACCCCCAGCACCACACACACAGACACACACACACATTCAAGTATGGGGAGGACCAAGTCAACACAACCAATGACAGACATCCAGCAGCAGGTGACAGAAATAACAAAAATTGTCTAAATGTACTACGAGACATCCCCACCCACCTGACCAGGTACTGCATGCTCAGTGGAATCAACAGCAAAACTGAGGCCATGTACACCAAATGTACACATCCCTGATTGCAGCTGCACCAACGTACCACACTTAGTAGTTGCATGGCCTTACCTACCGATGCCCACACCACACCACAACTGGTACTGTGCCGTTATTCAATACAAATGCTGAAGGTGCATGATGACAGTTGTAGAAAGGTTTTAACACTAGTGAGTATACATTAATTAAGAGAAGCACATAAATTAACTACAAGACACTAGCATGCTCAAGATAAAAGTAGTGATACATTTAGTAGGTGATTTACATAGTAGTACATTTACTGCAATGGTTTACTCAACATAGAGAGGCTGATGTAAACGTATGGAAAAGCATTGCCTGTTCAACGCTGTGAAGTTGGTACTGCCAGTATCACATGCATTCTTACTGATGAAGGTGTACTGCTGATGTACATACATAGACCTTCAGTGTGTTTCAATATTAAAGATGCAGTAAGTATTCTTTGTAAAAAAGATTGTAATTGCATTGATCAGGCCAAGCAACTTCTAAATATCATAGCACTACTGAGCCAACAATGATGTACCTGTATCGGACATGTATATAGTATAGATTTTCCTGTAGGCACTTACTGAGTATGTTGTACCTGATAAAGACAATCTCATTGCATCTGTGATGACTAACTTATTCAAATAGTAATACATTTGCTATTGTTGCAATGAGTGATCTATGCCACTTATGGACACAGTGTGATTTTTTAACAGTTGTTTCACACTCAGGCTGTATGCCTACTGTTTGGGTTTGCCACACTTCTGTCACTGATGCTATCAAAGTGATAACTATGTTAATTCTGCTACAACAGGAATCAAATAGGTATGGTGTAGATATAAACAGAATGTCTTTTAGTATTGATTTAACTCATAATGGGGTAAATGTACTAGGACAGCAGGGTTATCCTCTATCACTGAGTCTGTCAGTTATAATCACACTAGGGTTTCGATGACTGTAATGATCAAGTTACACTGTTCATCTTCATGAGTTCATATTCACAGCCATTCTCCAGCAGCTAGACAGTGTATGGTGTAACTGGGTGGGACACTGTGTTGCAAAGCTGCTGCAGTGCCCAGCAGAGGAGAGTATCTACTCATAAAGACAATTAAGCAATAAGGCATGACCAACAGTTATGTTAAATGGTCTGTTAATCACCCTGTAGGGGTTTAATGTTGAATGAGGCATATCCGAGTGCCACATGTCGCTAGACAATGATAAACTGACCATTAACATAATACCCGGGAGTGGCTTATTACTATCATAATAAAACTGTTTTTTAAACAACATTAAACCATGTTCATCATATGGTTAGGCTCTACATGTATGTTAATAAAAACTAAACATAAAGCTGTTACAATGTTTACAGTCAATTAGAAGCTGCATTTCTCAAACCCTTGTTATAATCAGAGATATTATACCTGTACAACTCCTTGGTTTTGCTTAACTCTGTTGCTCAGGTGGCCACCACAAGTGGTGTGGTGTGGGGCATCGGTAGGTAAGGCCATGCAACTACTAAGTGTGGTACGTTGTGTGTAGCTGCAATCAGGGATGTATACGTTTGGTGTACATGGCCTCAGTTTTGCTGTTGATCTCCACTGAGCATGCAGTACCTGGTCAGGTGGGTGGGGATGTCTCGTAGTACATTTAGACAATTGTTTGTTATTTCTGTCACCTGCTGCTGGATGTCTGTCATTGATTGTGTTGACTTGGTCCTCCCCATACTTGAATGTGTGTGTGGTGCTGGGGAGGTGAATTGGAGTTAGGGTTTCAACCTAACAGCGAATTCTCACTTTGTTGCTGTGGAACAACCCTAACTAATGCATTAAACTGAGTTTTTGCCTCTAATATACATATATGTGTGTATATATATATATATATATATATTAGAGGCAAATATCCATTATGCATCAGTTAGATTGTTCTAACATTCAAAAATGAAGACTGAGTGTTAGGGTTGAAAGCCCTTGATCCCTCCAGCCCACCCCCGCAACCTGCATTGGGGTGCGCATTTGGGCCATCAGCCCACCTCACCCCATCACATGTATAAAGAAGCTGAGGAGTAGGAGAATGGGATGAGAGTTAGGACCAACGACCCCAACGTGCACCATGATGCTGGTTGGGGGGGTGAGATGGAGGGGTCCAAGGGGGCTTTCAACCATAACACCAAATTTCCTCACTTTTGTCACTGTGGAACAACCCTAACTGATGCATTAAATGAAGTTTTTTGCCCCTAATTTCCCCTCTTTTTGAGAATAATGATGAGAAATAGTGTTCAGGCCCCGCGCTCCCACCACATGATATCTTATGACTTAGTAACAGGAACAGCAACGCAAACAGAAGTGCCAACAGTGGCACACATGGTAACACAAATGTAAATGGGACAGGAAACGTTAATAGAAACACAAGCGCAAAGTGACACCGAAGCGAACAGTGATGCAAATGGACATTGAAGCATATAAGAAAACGCAACTGGTAACATGAACAGTGATGGCAGTGGTATTTTAAATGGAAATGTTAAGTGTCACAGCAAAAAGAACGCGAAAGGGAAGAGAAACGGAAACGTGAACGCAAGCGCACATGTAAACGCAAACTGTAACACGCACAGGCACGGTACCACAATTGTAAATGCAAATGATAAAGTTAATATGAAGAATAATGCCAAAGGAAACAGAAATGGAAACAGGAACAGAAGCACGTACGGAAACGCAAACCGAAATGCGCACGGGCACAGTACCGCAATTGTAAATGCAAATGGTAACGGTAACAGCAACAATAACAGCAAAGGAAACAGAAACACAAAAGGAAATGCAAGTGCATATGGAAATGCAAACTGTAATGCGCACCGGCACAATAATGCAATTACAAATGCAAATGGTAACAGTAACAGCAAGAAGACGCAAAACGAAAGAGAAACGGAAATGCAAACAAAAGGGCTGCCAGAAACGCAAATGGCAATGTTCACAGTGATGCAAATAAAAACACAAACAGAAACGGTAGTGGAAATGCAAATGGTAACAGTACCAAAAACACAAGAGCAAATGACAACACAAAGGGTAACGCATACAGTGGCGTACACGGGAACGATAACGCAAACGGGGACATAAACACAAGTGAAAACAGTAACTGTAATGGTAACAGAAGCACATACTCTGTTTTTGCCAAGCAGGTGCCTAGAGAAACACAGTGTGTACAAAGAATGTATGCATTGTAATGGGCATCGAAGCTGAAAACGAGCATTGGAAGTACTTAATTGCTAATATCTCAGCAACCTCACGACGTAGAAAAAACATTTAAATTTCACTGAAATCATATTTTTCCTGGCTAGGATTTTGTTGTTGCATAGCCCAAAGGCTATGCCATTCGCAACAAAAAATCTGCATCTCGCATCGTTTTCGAGATACGATCTCTGAAAGGCGTAGCATACGCTACCATGTTAGTCTATGGGGGAAAAGGCCAACTTCAGAATATGTAACTTTGCAGCAATGCAATATCTTTTCACCAAACCACCAAAATGCACAGCTGTGAGATGTTGGCTGCGTTCTCTCCAAATTTCAGCTCTAAAGACCAAACCGTTCTTTTGCAGCAGGGTGGCAACGAACTGCTGACATTTTGGCCATAGTCTGAAAAAGTAGTGTTGTAATTTGAGACAGCTTTTGCAAACATTTGCAAAAGTGTTGTGAGTGCAACACTACTTTGTGACACAACTTTTTCAAGAAATTTGAAAAACATATTTCTAGGGTATTTAACCCCAAAATAAAGACATGCCTAGCATCCTCAGGGCTCGACTAGGTAAACACAAAAAGAATTGTGTCCCTAGATGGTCCCAGTTTTAAATGCCAAGCATTTTTCTGATCACCAACTGAAAACAAAATGGCAGATTTGCGACACTACTGGGCCCATTTGTGTCACTAAAAAGTGCATTTGCGACACTGTCAAACTTTTTGTTAACTTTTTCCATTGACTTATAATGGGAACTTGTGTTTTGAATAACTTTTGAACCGTTTAATATTTTTTCATGAAATCTTCAAAAGGCACATTGGGGACCCTGGCCACACATTTCCTGATGTTTTCAGACTGGTCGTGCAAACCTTGCGACCTGTAGGTGCGAGCAAAGAATTCACCAGAAACCATAAATGTGTGTGCGGATCACACTTAATAACTCCCCAGCTGTATATCCAACCAGTATAAAAGTTGGCACATCCCAAGATGTATGGTTCTTGATCATGCATTCCAAATTTCTGCAAATCTGTTGAACGGTGGCAAAGTTATTAAGGTGCAAAGTTTGACCCTTTAACCTTAAAAGTGCTACTCAACTCCTTAACTATGGTAGCACTACTGTGCTACTATAATACATATATATATATATATATATATATATATAGAGAGAGAGAGAGAGAGAGAGAGAGAGAGAGAGAGAATGGCTGTAATGCTCAAGCCATTCCACCCCACCCACCCTGCAGTCAGTGACAGGCATAGAGGCGCCTTCACCCCAGAGTTCACCTCATTCTACTATACTGCACCCATTTCAGTGTATCTCCTTATGGAATAGGGTGACTGTAAAGCCGAACACCCCAACACACACCTAAACACTTGTCGGTGTCTGCAGGATAGGGAGAGGTGAAATGGCGTGAGCATTGTGGTCAATGATCCAAAGGCACACCCCAATGCCTTTCCATCTCTGCAGGGTGGGGGTGGAGTTGCTGTCACTTCAGTATTTCACTGCCATTCCTTTTCTGCATCTGTCTAACTTATGCACTTCCAATGGTAATACCAGCAAGCAAACATTCAGCATTGACAAATGCTTGTTAGAAGTGCCACTGTTACAGCAATTGACGAGTACAGTTGAAGTGGATGCTGCAAGTAATTGCTGTATCGGGAGTCTGTGACATGGGCAGTTCAAAACTTGTCACGTGCTGACTCCCAATATAAAAACATACAGGGCAAGCCGATGGTGCTTATCATAATAAGCATTAAAATAAATATGAACTCTAAACATTGAAGCATACAAAAAAACACAAATGCCACTGTTTCTTATTTCTAACTTATTTAACAGTCAATTTTGGCAAACAATTGTTTCCTATCAATAAAAATGTAACTTTGCACTAATAAAGGCATGTGTTTCCCCAGTGTTCTCAGGTTCTACCTCACTCTTTGATGATGTGTCTCATATTGTCTCCCATTCTGACCGTCAGTATTCAATATTTCGATGACAGACAGTTAAGAAGTATGAGGCTGAAATGTAAGTGAGATGCAAGGGGATCACATGATGCAGGGCATGAGCTAGCTGCTTCTTTCCTGAGCTCTGTTTGCCCAACCTACATTTTACTGTTAATACGTTTCTATTGCGAGCTGCACTGCCCTAAGTGTTTTATTTGTGCTCCGGGAGTCACTCGCTTTCGTCTGGTGGTGCTCAATGGAGGTGGAATTAAAAGAAAGTCTACCTCGGCACACTCCTCCGTCTACCCCGGAGAAGGCCCCAAAGAAAGCCAGGGCCTCAATTACCCAGCAATGCTCAAACCAGAATGTGGACTCTCATGATGCTGAGCCGCTTACTTTAGCCAGTTTCTGCAAGGAATTCCAGCCTTTTAAGGAAGAAATGAAGGAGTTGGCGGGAGAATTTAAAAATATTACTCGAGCTTTAGAGGATTTAGCACTGCGAACTACCGAAAATGAAGCTCGCATCAAATCAGTGGAGAGGAGAACCGAGAAGCTGGATCCTGAATTAGCTTCGATGAGGCAGCAAATTTCTCGGTTAGAAACCAAAGTTGAAGACCTAGAAGGTCAGAGTCGCCGTAACAATATTGTTATTATTGGCCTCCCAGAAAAACAAGAAGGAAATGAGCCTATTAAGTTTGCACATCGACTGGTGGAAAAAATTGCTGGTCCATCACCTTTTGGGCATGACTACATAATAGAGAGAGCCCATCGACCTTTAAGAGCTTCTCCGCCTGCTGGATCCCCTCCTCGCACCTTTATTTTGTGCTTTCTCAACTACTTAGAGCGCCAGCATTTTCTAATTAAGATTAAGGAAATCAAAGAGCTGACCTGGGAGGGAGCGACTTTGAGGGTCATGCAGGAATTGCCGTTTTCAATTTGGCAGAAAAGAGCAACTTACCACCCCACGGGGTATCCTGCTTGTTTCCAGGTTTTGGTGGCTGGATCCTGGCGTAGCTTCGACAGTTATGGTTCTGCTCTGGTTGCCCTCAAGCAGGCTTTTCCGGATCTCTTCAACAACGTTTGAAATCTCTGGCTATTTTTTTTCTGGACTCAGCTTATTTTTATCTCAGTTTCATGATTGCTTAAGCATTTTGGTTGTAAACCCTTTGGGTGTTCCGGAATGGGTCTGATGTAGCACGATTTTTTTTTTCTAGCAGGGGTCATTTTCTTTTGGCCTCTTACCTGGTTCCCCTTCCTCTCTCATCGATTCTGGTCTGGGATCCCAGTGTTTTTTGGGCTGCGTGTGTTGTCCCTTTTTCCCCGGGGAGCCGTTTTGGGCAGGGATTGCCCGGTTGGTTCAGTTTGCCCTGCTGCTCTCCCCTTTTCCTTTTGTGCTAACTTCTTGGTGAAATTGTGAATTTGATGATATTAGGAGAGCAGGCATTATTTTTATTCTCCACCAGATGGCGCCAATGACCACAGGACTGCTATTTAGTTTCTGGTTTAGACTTTATTACTTTAGCTGGACCTGGACTGTACGGTTATTTTAACACTGTACCTATGAACATGTGGCTATGGGATGCTTAAGGGCGATGATTTTGTTTCGATGGCTGCAGGGAAGGGGGCTTCTTCTCGGGGGGGTCAAGTTTTATAATTTTTCTCAGGATTCTGGCACTTATCAGGATCTTGGATATACGGATATATTATTAGTTATTATATTTATAAGAGAATTATCCTACTTTATTTATTTTTATTTTATTGGACCCAAGCTATCTTGCGGATTTAATGGGGCAAGATTTCTGTGGCTTTCTCGATTTATACCTGGGCAGGGCTGATTTAGGAGGTTGAGTGGACGGGACGGAAGGGGTAAACTTCATTGCACTGCAATCATGGTCATTGATAGTTCGGGTGGGATGTGGGTGGAGGGGATAGGGTGGTTGGGGATTTGTTGTTCTGGGATTTTGTGTTGGGGTTTTAGTATGTTGGGAAAGGAAGGGAGGGTCTGCACAGCACACATCGAACTGTATATGGAAAGTTGGGTCGGTTATACTGTCTTCATTGCCTGGAATATATTGTTGTGTTTTGTGTATGGCTAGGAATATAAACTTTGTGAGTTGGAATGTTCATGGTCTTCGCCACAAAACAAAGCAATACAAGGCCCTTAAACATCTGGAATATATGAAAGCAGATATTATATTCCTGCAGGAGACCCATTTACTTAATTCCGAGTGTACTCAGCTTCGTAGACTTCAAATTGGTCAGGTATTTGCATCTGAAGGTAATACTCAGAGTAAAGGGGTGATGATTATGATACATAGGTCAGTCCCGTTTAATCCATCTCAGGTAATCCATGATAAGTTTGGGAGATATATTTTGTTAAAGGTACATTGCATACTTTTTGAAATTTGCCTGGGCTCAATATATGGTCCCAATGTTGACACTCCTGAATTTTTTGTTCAGTTATCGAAATACTCACCCTATTGCAATCTCCCTATTGTACTTGGAGGGGATCTTAATCTGGTTATGGATACAGCTATGGACAGATCTGGTTCTAGTAGAAAGGGTTTATCTTCTGGTCAAAGGGCGGTAAGAGAAATGATGGACCAATTGGGCCTTTGTGATGTTTGGAGGGTTCTCCATCCAGAGGTCCACGAATTTACTTTTGTTTCTCCGGTACATAATACCTTGTCTAGAATTGATTATGTTTTAATTTCAAATACTCTTTTGCCTGGCGTTTTGAATGCGGAGATATCCCCTGGGCTACCATCGGATCATGCGGTAGTTTCTTGTTTAATGGCCTTTTCAGTGTTACCTAAACCAGGTGGTAGATGGAAAATTAATAACCTTATTGAAAGACCCGAAATTGGTTAAATACATTTCTTCTCAAATAAAGGAATTTTTGTTTTTTAACCAAACTTCTACCACTCGGCCAGATATAGAATGGAGGGGGGGGGGCACTCAAAGCCTTCTTAAGGGGAATCCTGATAGGGCTCGCTTCCCGGAGGAAGAAGGAAAAACTGACTGTATTTCGGACCTGTTTACACAGATCCGGGAAAAAGAATCTGGGCTCTCCGCCTCCTCGTCTAATGATTACAGACAGGAGTTAACCTTGCTTAGAGACTCATATCTTAGGCTTTTAAGTGAACAGGCCGAGTGGGCTATTATTAAAACAAGGGCAGTATATACAGACCAAGGAGAGAAAGCGGGTCGTCTGTTAGCTAGGAGGGTAAAACAGCTCGAGTCTTCTAGGTTCATACCAGCTATCCGCTCTTTGGGGGATGGTGTAATGAAGATCTCTCCTGGAGATATTCTGGGAGAATTTAAGAAATATTTTGAAGAGATTTATGGACCCATGAGAGAGCCACCTTCTAACGAAAGGATTGACTCCTTTTTAAGTGGTCTTAATTTGCCTTCTTTAAGTGAGGCTAGTAGAGCCCTGCTTATAGCACCCATCACAGAGGCGAAATAGGCGAGGTTATCAAATCTCTCCGCCTGATAAAACCCTGGCCCAGATGGCTTCCGCCAATTTTACAAGACTTTCACTAACGAGCTAATTCCTTCCTTGTCAAATTGTTCCAATGTATTTTAACAGGTGCCGCTACTGATGTTTCTCTTTGAGGCTTTAATTGTGCTCCTGCCCAAACCTGGCAAACCTCTTGATTCAGTGGCCAGCTATAGACCTATTTCACTTCTCAATCAGGATATTAAAATTCTCACAGTTACTTGCTGATCGGTTAGTAGGGTTCTTCCAGAGCTAATAGGAGTTGAACAGGTTGGATTTATGAAAGGAAGGTCCTCAACTGACCATCTGAGAGTCCTGGCACATGTTTTCTCGGCCTCCAGGGAATCTGATCATCCGATGGTTTTGGTTTCTCTGGACGCCGAGAAAGCTTTTGATAAGGTTTATTGGAAATATTTATCAATAGTTATGGCAAATTTTGGTTTTCCCCAACAGTTCTGTTGTTGGGTCAATTTTATTTACAAGTTCCCAACTGCAAGAGTTACTTGTAATGGTCCAATCTCTGATCCTTTCAGTCTTTTTGTTGGTACTAGACAAGGTTGTCCATTATCTCTGCTTCTCTTTAACTTATATATTGAACCTCTTATTAGACAGATTAAACAGGAGCAATGTATTCAGGGTATTCAGGTTTTGGAGCATACTTTAAAAGTACTTGCGTACGCAGATGATCTTCTATTGCAAATTTCGCATCCGTCTTCCTCTATTCCGTCCTACTTGAAACTATTGACAATTTCAGTGCTGTAGCTAATTACAAGCTCAATACTGGAAAGTCAGTGGTTCTCCCTTTAAATTATAAAACATTCGCTCAGGATATTACCCCCTTTGGATTGGCTTGGAATCCGGTAGCAATTAAATATCTGGGTCTCACTTTATCTAGGGCGTTTACCCATTTAGCTCAACATAATTTAGATCCGGTTTTGCAATGTATTGAAGCTGACTTTAATAGATGGGCGTTACTTCCTTTGTCTATCTGGGGTAAAATCAATTTAGTAAAAATGAACGTTTTCCCCCGTTTGTTTTATCCCATAAACATGTTAAATATCTGGCTCCCTGTAAAATGGTTCAAAAAAGTTCACCGTATAATTTCTGCTTTCATATGGAACTATAAGAAACCTAGATTGGCTTATCATAAATTGATTGCCCCTAAATTGTCTGGGGGTCTGAGACTTCCCCATTTTGGTTTGTGTTACTGGGCCAGTCATGCTAATAAATATCTTAAATGGCTTATGACAAGTGACAATCTTGGAAACACCAGTTATGTTCCTCTATGGTTAAAACTTGAGACTTCCCAAATTATTGGCTCAGGCCTCTCACCCAGGGCTTTAATGTATTGTAGCCCAAATTACTTCCCATGTCATTACGTAATCTTTATTGAGACATCTGTCAAAGTTCATACGCAATTATGTACCTTTTAAAGTATTCTCATATCACAGATTTTCTCAACCATTACTGGGTAATCCCAATCTTTTAATAGATAGGAAGCCCATTGGGGATTGGCTACCTTTACTCAATGGATACTTTAGTCAAAGACCTCTTTTCAGATGAAGAGTTGTCTTACTTCAATTGACATTTTAAACAAATTTAGGCCTCTCAGAGGATGATATTTTAAGTTTTTCAACTACGTTATCTGATGGTGAAAAATTTGGTACCCTTCCTAATAGGGTGTTCCTCGATTTCTGTGGCACATTGAAACCCCTGAGTGTGAAAGCTCACGCTGTTTCAGCTATATATAGTGCTACTTGGCTGGGTACATCCTTTAATTTTGCCAAACAATATTGGTCTCAACTTTTTCCAGATTACAATTTTGATTGGCTAGCATCTGGAAGTCTTGTCATAAGTTTCTGCTACAAGACAGACTTAGAACTATGCAATTCAAATTATTGCACAATATTTACTTCTCCCTTTAAAACTGACTAGTCTCAGCATGATTTCTTCTTCTTGTTGTTTCAGGTGCCAACAAGCAGAAGGGGATCTACTTCACATTTTTTGGAATTGCTCTAAAATAGCCCCATTGTGGGACACTATTAAACAGAAGTTAGATCCTCTTCTGGGGTTAGACAATCTTTTTACGGCACAGATATGTCTCTTAGGGGATGTTTCTACTATTGATGTCAAGAATAGGAAATATCATATTTGTTTGATTTCTGCTTCGGTTAAAAAAGTGGTCTTGAAGCATTGGAAAGATACTTCACAGATCACCTATGGTGAATGGTTGCAAGAACTCCTGGCTAATCTTAGAACTGAAAGGACCATTGCTAGTCTTCAGAATAAGTTGTCCAAATTTAACCGGATTTGGGGTCCTTTATATTCCTTTTATTCCTGTTTTGACTAGACTGGCCCCACAATTATTTTCTGTCTTAAGGATAATACGTTTGTGTGCTGTGCAGAGGGGAAGGGAGGGTTTATATATACTTATTATTCATTTATATTTCTATTTTATAGGGGAGGGAGGGGTAGAGTTGTGGGTCTGTACTGCATCCGGATTGTTCGATTCCTATCATTGATTGTTATTTTTGTTATATATGATTTTACTGGATGTACTCCTGTGGTTAATAATAATGTTTAATAAAGTTTGAATAGCAAAAAAAAAGTAAGTGAGATGCAAAAGGAGTTGCACACAGATATTCTGTTGGGACATGGGTGCTGAATGGATACAACTAAGGGGCCTGCATAAATGCCAAACACCACTGCAAATATCTGCAAACAACATTTGGCATTGACAAATGCTTGTCTTTCTGCATAGCCGCTAATCTGTTTTCTGAGGCCTGGGCTGAACCTTTTTTTTTTTTGCCTGAGTGATCAAAGACTTGTGTGATACAGCATCATCATTATTATGTGAGGCCCATGGAAACCTCATATAAGAATGACCTTTTTCTTCACACACGTTACATCCGAATCAATTGATACATGTAGCAGCTAAGTTCCTTAGCTCTAAGCAGTGCATACATCTTGGTGTGTCACAAGCATTGCTTAAGTGGAGTCTAGACCCACACCTATGACATGACTTGGGTTGACCTGGGTAGAACAAGGAGCCCCTGTCCCTCCCTAGAAAAAAAAAAACAGCTTGGTAAATGTATTACACCAGAATTAGTCATAAACAATTTAACCTTCACTCTTCAACCCCCAGTCCAGATTTGTTCTGAATCAATAATTGGTTGTGGATCTTGTAGAACTTAACAGTGTTTCTTTAACCAGAACATAAAGTAGAAAACATTCACACCCTCATTTTTAAACAAAATAGTAATTGTGCTAACTGCAGGTTTCGTAATGAGAATTGCAAGGAATGGTGTCCAGAGTGGGGTGTCCTTTGAAGTATTATACTTGCACCAGAACCTGTCCAAGCCTTCTACTGTTTTGAAACTAATGTCAGAATTGTGCTCATCAATGTAGATTAATGCAAACATTTCTGAAGCATAGAATTTTAAAGAATCTTTAATGAGCATCCTGGCAATGTAGATCCTATCTGGGGATTTATCTAGGCCATCTTGTATAATAATCTGATGGCATTTTTCCTGTGTGCAGTTTCCCCTTTTCTTTTAAAAAGCTCTGACATCTGTAAAAGTGGTTTGAAATTTCTTTTGTTTTCAGAATCTTGCATTTGTTTAGTACCAAGTCCTATTGGTAGAGACATATTTTTTCCTAAGTCCACCTGCCCACTTGTGTTGCTGGAAGGACCAGGATTATTCATGTCAGGGGCCCCTGGGGGATTTGTGCTAGTTGATTTTTTGCCAGCTTAATCAGTTTTCTCATTTATAGGTATAACATTTTTGTCCCTATCATTATCTGAAAGGTTTTCCAATTTAGTACTTACAACTTATAGTACTTTGTTGCCAGCATTGTACTTTAGTAATTCCAATTGCTTGAGGTTTCTGTCAGCTTGATTTGAGAATGTTTTTAAATATTGTTGCACTGTAGGGTATCTTGGGTCAGGATCCAGGTCCCTGTAGTGTTCTGTAACCAGCCATCCTCCCGGGATGCTTCATCTGCTGGCCATGTGTTTTCATCAGGTGCTGTGGGGTTCGTGGTCTCACTTTGTTTAGTAGAAATGCTTTTATCCAAAATTTAGAGTATGGGTTGGGTGTTTCGGTCCTCCTGCATTTCTGGGACCTAGTGTTTTCTTTTTGGCTTTTCTTTGTGTTGTAAGGGGATGCTTAACAGGTGTCAGAACTTTTGGGAATGAATGAGATTCAGCTGTAGAGTGCAAACTAGCAGGTGTGGTAAAGCCCTCTTCTCAGATGTAGTCAGCGTTTTGAGATTTTCGGAAGCCAGTATGAATTTTTCCTCTTCTTCTTCAATTTGTTTCATAAGGTATTGACATTTTTCCTCCAAAACTTCTTTTAGTGACAGTTCCTCCTCAGTCATAGTTTCAGAAACAGGTGCAACTGCTGACATAAAATCAGCTGCATAAGTTACAGATGCTGTAGGTATGCCCTCAGTATCTGCTTCTAGACCAGGTGCAGGAAATGCAGGTCCTTGTTGTGAATACATAGGCACTCTGCTCCTTTCTGTTGCTATTTCAATTTCTTGAGCTATTTCCATGTCCTCATATTCAGAGCTCGATATAATAGGCAATTCTGAGACAGGTACAGGTGAGAAAGACAGTTGTCCTTCCTCGCCCACCACATCATCCTCCTCCATGTCAGCCATGATGGCTGACCATCAGAAAGTTGGATAGCAGCTCCCCTACCAAAAGAGTAGGGGAATTTTTTATTCAAACTTCAAGAAAATGATAAGACATTACAAAAATAACAGAAAACAAAACTTTAAAGTAAATTAAGTATTAATGCATACATCCCCTTCTAAAAATATTAAAACTAATAAAGAAATACCTATCATAATACCCATGACAAACTATGGAAAATCTTAATCATATACCTTAATCCTTAAAACAACTCAGGTATTTCAGTCATATGAAATTAAAAAAAAGGAAGAATCCTGCAATATTCAATTCATACTTGTAAAACATTCAAAAGAAAAAGATTGATGTTACAGTTGTGAGCACCATAACCTATATCTCTAATGAAAAATCGCAAAATCAGAAAATAATCCCAGTGTTGCAATTAATGATGCATACATCTCCCTTTGTTCTAAGGAGCCATAAAATAATTTAAGATTAACCCTTCAAAAAAACTTGGAAAGAAAGAAATGATAAATAAGAGCATGTAACAGTAGATTTCTTTTTGTTCTTCCTTTTCGAATAATAGAGTCCTATACAAGGTAAACAACCTAAGCTATAGACCCTGTTAAACTCCACAACCAAGCCTGAAGCGTAGTCTAAACAAAATAATCAATTTGAAAAACATCAAACAATTAACCACTGTCCAACCACAACATATTATCCCACCATTTTTTATAAATATCAGGGGGAACGTCAGTTTTTTCTGATTTTTTTATAGCAATGATAGTTTCATTAATAGTCCAGAACAGTTGCTCTGGAGCAACAAAATGTTTTGTAAAGACCACGCACACCTCGTAATCCAAATGTGGTATTTTAAACAAATTAAGATTAAATGCATTATATCTTTATGATACTGCACCCATGTTTTAGGTAATACCACCAAGAAATAAGATATCTGGTGTAAGGTGAAGAAAGGCGGAGGTTACCCAATATTTATGGACCAAATTCCAAAATTGTAATATATATGGGCATTCAAAGTAAAGATGTGTCATGGTTTCTATTTGGGCCTGACAAAAATCTGCCCTAGAACATACCCATTCCTTCATTTCCTTATGTTTAAGGTTGCCTTTAACATTCAGCTTTCCATGGGTACTGAGCCAAAGGACATCCCACATATATATTGGAGTCCTGTCAAGCAGTAACATCAACTCTATTTGTTGTAACTCAGGAAGCTATTTAGTCTCCCAAAAAGAAAACATTTCCAAAATATGGGAATACAATGCTTTTCTGGAGAGGGTCAGACAAATCCCTTTAGGTGAATTCCAAAGCATAAGTTTACCAAAACAATGGAAAAAATAAGTCAGACGGTCCTGGAGTGACCTCTGCTTAGGGATTGCTTTCTCCATTTCCCAGTGTTGTACCCAGGGGCCAAAGCAGTCCCAAACCCAGAGAAATCACATTTTATCCTGATTGGTCTAATATTATGCTGAAAAAACATACTAAAGAAAAATAAAACAGGATTCACCATCCCTAGACCACCTTTCCTAATAGACAAATAGGTTATACCCCTTTTAATGGGGATCAAGCGACTTCCACACACCCCTTGGAAAAAAATACTATAAGGCTTAGTCTCTAACTGTTTGGTAAACATAAATACAGTACTTAAATGTAAAAACATACTTAACAAAAAGGTTTTTAACATGTAAATTCCTTTCTTTTTTGAGAGAAACCACTTATTCAATTTAATCACTTTAAGACTTGCTTCATTAAGTAAAATGTTTCAGTTCATCATACCCATATCTCCTGTTCCAAAAAGACTCCCAAAATGTTGCAGTGTGTATTAATTCTTGGTATTCCAAGCATTACAGTACCAACATTGTTAGTATTCCCAATCGGTAAGCAGATTACTCTTATCCTGATTTATCCTGGAGCCTGTACTCTGAGTGAAGTTATCCAGCACAGCTTCCAGCACTCCACTAGAGGGAAGGTCTGACAAAATGAATCATAAATCACCAGCATAAGCTACTGTTTTGATTTTCACATAATCATTTGATACCAATAAACCTTTAATATCATTGTGAAGGTGCACTTTATGTCATAAGGTTTCTAAGGTTAAAATATAGAGTATAAGGCTCAAGGGGCTATACTGCTACACTCCCCTAGTGATATGACTATAAGCACCTTTATTTATTTTATTTATTTATTTATTTATAAGAATCAGTTTACAACCTTTGAGCCAGAGGCTCGTTTCCAAAGGTACTTCGTCACATAAAGACATACATTGTGTTTTTGGTTACATAGCATAGATTTGCAAAACAATAGGTGTTCAACAGAGGCGCCACGTCACGCTGTGGTCAGACAAATACAATTGGGTGCAGGGTACATGCAATTGATAACAGGTGTTACACAAGTTGGTATCAAGTGAGCAATCTAGTTGGTAAACACTGAAACAGCTGGCACTGGCCAGGTTAAACATAGGCACGGTGTACAGGGAAGTGGTGGAGGGGATGGTTAGGTGGAGAGCTGCCCGGGGGGGCATTGTCAAGAGAAGCAGAGGTGGAGGCTATGTTCAGAGACAGGAGCAGTTACGAGTGCTGATGATGTGGTTCCGAAAGGTGGTTTTGAACTTGGAGATGGTAGTGGTATTGGTGATGGGTGCAGGGAGAGAGTTAAACCAGGTTGGGGCTCTATAGCAGAAGGACCTCTGGCAATGGCTGGTTCTTGATCTGGGGACCTTTAGAGTGGTCTTGTAGGAAGACCGTGTTGCAATAGTGGGAGGTCTCTGGTGGATGGATGCCATTACCCCGGAGGGGGAGAGTCTGAGTAGGTTTTTTTTTGTGAGGAGACAGGTTTGGTATCGGAGCCGTTCATCCAGGGTAAGCAGGTTAGCCTCGACATACAGCTGACAGGTGTGTGTGAGCCTGCTGGCACCAGTAATCAATCTGCAGGCTTTACTCAGGGTTAAGTGAATTTTGTTGAGTGCAGTGGTGTCGGCTTTCCTTATACTAGTAGACCATAGTCTACAAGGGGACAGAAACGGATGATGTAACAGCCTAAATGTAGAGCATTTGGGGAAGGTAGGTTCTTATGGTGGAATAGATGCCAAGCCGTGTGTTAGTGGCTGATGTTAGGGCGTCATGTGGTTGTGAAATGTGAGGGCTGAGTCAAGGTAACCCTAAGGTATTTGTAGGAGCAGACTTGTTCCAGTGGCTGATTGGTACTTTGGAGGATATAGAGGGGTGGTTGCTAGCTTTGTTTTGGGGTGGGAAAAGAGCATAGCTTTGGTTTTATTAAGATTGATGACAAGTCTGTGCTCCTTAAACCAAGCCTCGGCACTGTTGAAAGACTGCTGTAGGGAGTCCTGTAGGGAGATGGGATTGCGGTGGGTGGCAAAAAGGACAGCGTCGTCTGCATACAGTAGAATTTTGCCAGGGCATGCACTGGGCAGGGTGTTCAGATAGAGTGAGAAGAGAAGGGGGCCCAGGATGGAGCCTTGGGGGACCCCAGAGAGAATGGGACGGGTATCGGAGAGTGTGCTATCCTACCCTACCCACCCATTCACATCTGGTGCTGTTTGAGCTGAAGTATAACCAAGCTGAATCCATTGTATAAACAGAGGTGGGAAATTACATTTTTGCAAACACTTCCAGAGATATAAATGTGCCACCTAATCAAATGCTTTTGCTTGATCTAAACTAACCAAGAACCATTCCACTTCTTCAGTATTCCCTTTCTCAAAGATTTCCCTCAATAAATTAGTCAATCCATGATATGGTGGCCAGGAATGAAGCAAAATTGTGTAGGGTGAATTATGTCCTGCAAAACCATACTTAATCTATTACTGAGGATTTTAGTGAGAATTTTCATGTCTGAATTTAAAAGCGTAATAGGTCTCCAATTCCATAGAAGTTCCTCATCCCCTGCTTTGTATAATAGGATCAACAATCCCATATTCATGTGAGCTGGCAGTGACAGCTGAGTTAAACAAGCATTATACATACCAGTAAGTTCAGATAAAAATGTTCAGTCTATATGATGATAAAATTCTTTAGGAAGGCCATCTGGACCCGGTTCCTTGCCATTGTGTAATCTAGAAATAACAGTCCAGAGTTCTAAGGATGTTTTTATTTTATTTTATTTTTTTTATTTATTAAAGATCTTGGAAGATAACTGTGAGCAGTTGCTCATTGAGAGGTTCCATGTCATTACATTAACTGAGTAGTTTCAATCATAGTGGACAAAATACAGATTTGATAGGCATATATATATATATATATATATATATATATATATATATATATATATAAAAATACAGTGTACAAACAATGCAGTTGGTGGCTCATACAACAGATAATAAGGTGTGCTGAGGTACTGTACCATGTATGCCTGCATCCTGTAAAGTGACAAAGATAGAGGAGATTGATAATGTGATGGGGGAAGTGCTAAGAAAGGCGGAAGTGCGGGGGATAGGATAGGATAGGATAGGATAGGATAGGATAGGATAGGGCATGGGTAAGAAGGTGATAGAGTGTGTAGGGGGGGTGACGCAAAGTGCTGCTGAGAGACTATCCTGGAAGGATATGAATGGAAAAGTGCTGGGGCTAGTCCATTGTTGCATGCAGGAATTTAGCAGTGACACATACAGAAGCTACTATCAGTGAGGTGCTGATGCAGCCTACATTTAAAGGATCCCAGTGTAGTGGCATTGGAGATGTCAGAGGTAGGCCATTTGTCCAGAGAGGAGCATGGTGAGCAAAAGAACACTAAGCCATTGTAGTCTGACACCTGGGCACATGGAAGATTTGGGTGGACGAGCTCCTGGTGAGTCCGGCATTCAAAGGTGGAGCTAAGAGTCTCTGTACCCCAAGGGGAAGTAGGTGTAAAGTGGCCTTTTTTGCAAGGAGGCAGGTCTGATATCAGATTCTGTTGCTCAAGTGGAGCCTGCCAGTCCGAGCATACAGCTCACAGGTAAGGTGAGCTTTGGGGCATTGGTGAGCAGATGGCAGGCTTTGTTTTGCACAGTAGAGAGGCATTGGAGAGTACAGTCAGTTGCGGAGCCATAAATAGCCAGGCCATAGTCAATGAGGATGTAATAGGTGCAGTAATTGCAAGTAAGAAATAATTTGGAATTACTGGGAGATCAATATCTTGTAACCAAGCATTAATATTTTCCCCAGTAACTGCTTGGTCTGCCGTGAACATTTCAGAAACATAAGTTTCTATTGCTGTCAAAATATCCCTCCCTTTTGTTAGTGTTATCCCTGTAGTTGTCTGAAGCTGTTTTTCATCCTTCCTCTGTCTCATGGTAGTACAACAGTCAACAGCCAAAAGGATTAGTGAAATCTTGTTTACCTAAAGTCCCCAAATTCTGCTCCCTTTTGAGAGATTTCATTCTGTCCTATTGGATATTTAACATTTCTTGATTGATTTCCGTTATCTGGTCTGATGGAACACATTCCCTTGAATTTTGTAGTGACTGTAATAAAAGCAATTGTTGTCTAAGTTCCCAGTGTCTGTCTTTCTTATACTTCCCTGAAATGTTCCCGATTTTCTGAAAATAATCACTAAAATCCCTTTTACTGTCTTTCCACCACTGTTGTTTAGAATCATATACAAAATAAACCGATTGTCTGGTTTTTAACACATATTGAAACCCTTGTAAAATTACTGGATCTTCCAATAAAGAGAGATTTAATCTCCAATACCCTGGGCCCTTAGACATGTACTGAAAATTAGAAATAGTCAGTGAAAATAGGACATGGTCTGAAGTGGCCACCATCTGCACTGCTAGATTTCTAAAAAGTAGAGATGGAGTGAGATAAAAATAATCAATCCTGGTTGCTTTTTGGCATTGCAAACAAAAGTATGAGGGGAGCTTACGTCAAGATCCAAGAATACATCCCTAAGCCCAGTCTATGCGACCAAATTATTCAGAAAATTTGCATCACAATATAGCTTGGTTGTTGATAAGCCTCTATCTGAAGGAAACCAACTGACATTAAAATCCCCCCAAAGACAATATTTTTACTTGCATATAAGAAGGACCTTACATTGGGGGGTATATATATTGATTAGATGGAATTCTACTCCCTTAACCAAAATATTCAAAAGTAAAGTCCTACCAGGCGTAATATCCACCATGTGAGTAACCATAAAATCAGCAGAAGTAAAACAAATCCCTAACGCACAGCATAAATCTGTCCCCCCAGACCAATAACATGGGCCCCATACCCATTCAGTAGAAGCAATCTCAAAATCTGATAAATCATACATTCCAGTGTCCTGCAAAAAAATTATGTTATACACTTAATTAGTGAACAAATCAAATATGGTCAAATGTTTTCATTCAGTTCTTATACTATTCATATTTAAATTGGCCAAGGTGAAATCATGTTTCAAAGAAGTAAATAACAAATGATCAAGTCACAGCAGATTTTGTTTCTAGTGCTTTTTTTTTAATACCCAGGTGAGACCCCATACATTTTTTTCTTCATGGAAACAGGCAAAGGAACTCATACCGCATCTTATTCAGATAGGACCTCCATCTGGGAAGACCTGTAAGAGGCCACATCAGAATCCAAGTCCTCATCAGATTGTGGCTGTTGTAACACATCATATTTGTTAGACAGCAGCACTTATTTGTGTAGTAAGTCTACTTCTGGAGTTGAGGAAGATGTTTTCCCTTTAATGGTACAGTCACAAAATCAAGTGGTGGTACTGGTGGTGGGGGCATAGCAGTAGTCAGTCTTGGATCCTCAGTATGGATAGCATCCTGTGCAAGGGGGGGATCAGCCAAAGATGTAGAAGAGGTTTGTTCCGTTGAAGCTGAATTTCTGGTGGTCAGCTCTGTGGGGAGTTCTCCATTTGGCCACCTTGGCATAAGTACAATTTGCTTGAGACTGTATCTGAGGCTGGTACCCAGGAGGAGCCTGGTGTGAAAATCTACTGTTCTCCTCTCTTGATGCTTTGGACAGATAAAGATACTGGATTCCAAAGTCCCCATCATCCATATTATGTGCAGCTTTGGAACAATCAGCAAATGTGTGCCCCCCCCTTCCCACACATGGTGCATATTGAGGGGTCATGATGAGGGTATCCAGCATGCCCCAACTCCCCAAATTGTCGACAATAGATGGCATCGCACAAATTACTGATGTGTCTGGTAGACCAACCCTTGTAGCACTGGCTGGGCTATCCAGGATAAAAGATAAATCCCTTATCTCTGCTGATAAAAAGACAATTAGGGAGATGTTTGAAATCAGCATCCTTTTGAAAATGTTTTACCTTCATCTTTCACCCCCAGTCCAAAAACCTTCACTATCCATGATAGGTTCAGCTGTGCCTAGCAGTTTGCAACGTTGTTCCAACCAATATTGAATGTCCACAATATTGACTTCTTCACTATGAAATAATACCATGATAAAACAGAAGGCCTATTTCGTTAACAGTATAACTTGGAATGGAGTCAACAAGGGGTTAGTTTTCAGTAATGTATGCTTTGTCTAGAAATGCTCCGGTAATACTGCAGTTCGAAAACTAATGTCGAAGGAGTGTTCCCCAGCAATATGAATCAAAGCATATACATCATTTGGAGTAAGGCTGAAAGACTGCTTTATTAAAATTTGACCTACATAGTGTCTACCTGGAGGATCATCCAACCCTGCCAGATAACTGAGATGAATTGCATTTAATCTCTTAGCTAGTTCAATGGGTTTGTTGAAATGGCTAGCAAATTAGACTTATTACTCTGCCTGTTGTCCTGATTTTCTGATGAAGGAACTTCCCCACCTTTGGGGGCCTCCAGGTCTGGATTGTTTACCACCTCCCCCTCTTGCCCAGCTACCTCTTGCTGTGCATCAAAAAAGAGTTTTTCCTGTGAGCCCAATGGAGAAAATGAAACACTACCTGAACCTTCCGGAGCATTCTTAACCTGTGGTTCCATCAGCCGTGTGTGTAGGGCGGATGATGAAGCAGCAGTCTGTTGTGCACTAGAAAGTCCTGGTTGTAACTGCATGGTATGCACTTCTAAATGTGAGTTGGATGATAGTGATACACCAGGGCAAGTCCAACAAGATCAGGAAGTCATTCTCCCATTGCAGAATGAAACCAACCTGCTTTCTCCAGGGCATCTTCCGGAGTCAAATCCATAACGTCACCACCGCACTGTTGTGAGTCCTGAGCACTGGGAGGCAATGATGCAGATGTGGCTGGTAAGGCCAGTGGATTTCCAAAAACAAATAACTTTGCTTTAGAATGTACTACCTTTTCTGGGGAGGAAACTGTAAAGGCATTTTCTCTTACCGGAATCATCAGAACCAGAGGAAACCTTCAAAATTTGATTTTCAGTTCTGCCCAGATTGGCTTTCAATATGGCTTTCTTTTCATACAAAGAAATATTTGTAGAAGTTCCTATCACCATATCCTCACCTGTGGTTTCCTCCACAGGCACCAAAATGCTAGAATCAGCAGTCTCCATAGGTACATTAGGAATACTTGTGGTATCAACAGCACTATTCACAGTAGGCAGACGTCCCACTCCTTCACTCTCCAGAGCCACACTGGAGTCCTCCACTCTGCAGCAGAGTAACAGCGCCCTCTACCACAAGAGTAGGGGAATTTTCCCAGTGACCTTGCTTTATATCCCCTAGTCACTGAGATTCCAACAATTTAATCTATTTCAATTTCAGTTGCTCTGCATCTGCTTTTCTCCCCCAAGAGAAGGCCGAAAATAAAGAGTATTGGCTAGCCCCCTTTTCCTGTTCAACAACATTTAAATAAATAATATCCTGGCTTGTGTCTTATTCTCATCCCGCCACCACACACAAAGGCAAGATGAGGCAATCCTTATTTCTAAAGAGCTCTTTCACAAAGGCTCAGGGAGTTGTACATACAATTTAAATCCAACGGCAACAGAGAATGAGCAAAACATACAGTACAACATATAAGATATAAAAACTAATTAGTCAAACACATAAAATGCAAATTCCCTAACTAGCTCATTAGCTGTAGAAAGCTTATTCAAATAAATATGTTTTCAGGGAGCATTTAAAGGCCTCTGTTGACCTGGGCATATGTATATTACCAGGCAGTGAGATCCACAGCATTGGAGATGAAACTCTAAACGTTCTAAGGCGGGAAGGGAGGGCATCAATCAAGCTTGCATTGGTGGAGCAGAGGGTTCAGCCTGGGAAGCAAGGAACCAAATGATCTTTCAGACAGTCAGTTCCCAAACTGTGTAGAGCATTGTATGTTAACAAGCATATCTTAAAGGTGATGCATCACTGCATAGGCCACCAGTGCAGTGCATGCAGGACCTATGTGATGTGATCACTCTGAGAAGACCCCATCACTAGTTGGGCTGCAGCATTCTGGACTAGCTGCAGGCATTGCATCAAACCTGCAGATAACCCTAAGTACAGAGCATTACAGTTGTCCAACCTAGAGATAATGAAAGCATGGACTATCATTACCATGTCAGCAGGAGCCAAATGCAGGTTGATGCTGGTGATGTTTCAAAGATGGTAAAGCAAGATTGGACCACTGCCAACACCTGTTGTTTTAGTGTCAGCCTGCAGTTCAAAATAACCCTGAGATTCTTAACCACATCAACAGCTATGAGAGATTTGCCACCCAGTGAAGGAGGGGCTGCCACATCTTCCACTGTAGCTGAGGCCCACCCACCTAGCTCAACTACCATGATCTCTGTCTTCCCTGATTTGAAACATAGCAAGATGGAGGCCATCCAGTTGTTTATCTCGGCTAAACATTATTTCAGTGCCAAAACCACATAATTCCTGCCAAGGGAACATGACATGTAAAGCTAAGTATTATGTGTGTAACAGTAAAATGCAATGCCATAGCATCTGATGATGTCCCTAAAAGGCAACATGTAAACCAAAAACAACACAGGGTCAAGGATCAAGCCTTGGGGAACCCCAAAGAAGAGCACAGAGACCCCAGAGTTGAAAAGACCTAAGGCAACTTGCTGTGTTCTCTCAGTATGTAGAACTCAAACCAGTGCAGAACTGTGCCAGTGAGACCCACATAGTTTCTCAGGCAATCCAGCAGCATCCCATTGTCAACTGTGTTGAATGCTGATGAGAGATCCAAGAGGGCCAAGACAGAAAAAAGTCCTCAGTATTTCACCAGGAGGAAATCATGAGTCACTCTGACAAGCTCAGTCTCAGTGTTGTGGCAGGGCCAAAAGCCTGACTGGAGAAGTTCAAAAACGTTATAATTCTTCAGGCAATCCACATGCTGATCCACCAACACCTTCTCAATAACCTTAGCCCAAAAGGGAATGTTAGAGACAGGTGTGTAATTAAACAATACACACACGAGGGTGGTAAGGTCAGATTTACCATGGCTGGGGTGATTTGCCTCGTGGGAAAATCTGCCCCAGCCGTGGTAAATCCCCTGATAACCCATATCCCCCAAGTCGCTTATTGTGATTATACCAACATTTAGTTTGAAATTCATTTTTATTACTGTTTAATTGTATTGGAAATACCTTTTTTATGTAAATATTCTTACTCCACATAAAATAGTCCATGCAGTATATGTTGCCTTATATAAGCATTTTATATGTGTAACATTTAACAAGGTTTCAAATGTAGAACTGTTTTTATTACTTTCAACATTTTTTAAGCTTTAAGTTGTTTTGTTGTACTTGCTTGAGGCTTGGGGGAAGGGTTACAGACATTCATGCCTGTTATGGATTGGATGGGCCTGGTGCATGAGTGATGCCAGTGGAGTTTGACTAGTGCAGAGCGGTGTTTCCAGAGGAAGGAATCGGAAGGAGCACATTTGCTGTTTCGATGCTGGGGGCCTGAGGAACAGCAGCCAGAGCAGTGGGAGCAATAGGTAAAGCTGTTTGGGTTGCTGCAACTGTTTGGGGCTCACTTGACTTGAGCAAATGGAAAATTTCATCTAGTTTGCTTGGGTCGATTAATTCGAAACTTGATTCCATGGCTGTTTTATTGTGTGAAAAACGGAGGTGCAGTTTAACTTCTCATAGCGGGCAGAAAAAATGGCGGTCGTTTCAGGGCGAAAACCTGCTTGGATGGATTTAGTTTGTGGGGCATGAGGGTACAGCTGGTTGGCACCTCTTTCGTTGGTGATTGTAGGATTTAAAAACCTCGGAGGTGCCAAACAGCCAATCAGACTGCAGGGTTTGAAGTCTTTTTTATGTCCAGGGCATAATTCATTGGATCATCAGGGTTGAAGAATGCCTTTTTAGGAGGTGTCTTCAGGGCATGTGGAGAAACAGCCTCTCTCAAGGAACCACTGACCATCTCAGTAATCACCAGACCCAGGGAATCACTTCAGCCAAAAAGCAACCAAGCTGGTCCTGTATCCAGTATACAGCATGTGGGGTGCACACTAGAGATTATCCAGAGCACCTCAGTCTTAAAAAGTTGTTAAAACTCACACCAGGTCAGCAGAGTTACATCACCAAAAGGTTGACTGCTACTCACTCATGGCAGGTCACTCAATGAGGTACCAGACCTAATGGAAGACACCTTGTCAGAGAAAAATTTACCAACTCCTTGCACTTTTCTGCTGAAAAAGTTCTAACTGATTTCAGACAGGTAGGATTTAACAACCTGCCTACAGTGTGAAAGAGTTGAGCTGGCCAATTTATCTCTGCAGCAATCAACCTTGACAGGAATGGTGCCTTTTGCATGTTGAAACACTAAAGTATCACCCTTAACAACTAAGTATTTAATAAATTATCTTACCTTAAAGTTTTTGTTAGTGTAGATTTTAAACAATAACTGAAAAACCTTTGCACAGATCATACATTTGAAAAACAATTGTTTAGTGCGAAGACTTTAAAAACTGTCACACAGCATGTAGACTTTCAAAACCTTTGTGAAAGATTTTGGTGCAAATGTTTTGTGAAAACCATCACACATCACATAGATTTTGAAAACTGCTGTGCAGCTGAAAGATTTTGAAAACTGAAGCATATGCAGTAGAATTTGAAAACCATTGAGCAGTACAAATATTTCAAAAATCATTGTGCAGCTATTCAAAATATTTATGCAGCATGTAGATTTCAAAACATTTGTGAAGGATTCCTGTGTGAACATGTTGTTTTTTAATTAAAGATATCTATTACTAATAATAAAATAATAATACAGGAACACTTTATTTTAAGTGTCCCTAACTACACTGTATCTACTGTAAAACTATGCTGTAACTGCAATGTAACTACTGTGTAGTCACATGTAACTACTATGTAGTTGTTAACTAGTTTCACATTTGCGTGTTGTGTAATTACGCAATTGGGCTTGCCATTCATAGGCAAGCCAGGTTGTCCTGTGGCCCTAGCCAGAAAAAAACAAAGGAAAGGGGGAGGGGGCTAGCTAGTGACATCACAGGAAGAAAGGGAGGGTAATATGACTAGGTGCAGGGCTCACTGTCCATTGGCCAAGGGGAGGGGCTAACAGGGTTCCTGATCAGGGGTCCTTGGGGGCTATATAGGGGTTGGTAGCCCTCTGGGAGCCCTCTTTCTTATTGATAAAATTCAAGTCTAAATTCAGCACATCATTGGCAAAACTGAGAGATAAGGCACTGCAGGGGAATCCTAGGCCTTCAGGCCACAGGGAGCCTGGCATTTCTCATTAGTCATATTTTATGCTGTAAGGTTGTTTGGCTCATAGTACTTATTGGCTTAAAGTGGTCAAGGGCATGAGGGAATTTTGCTGGTTCGTGTTTGCTGCAAGGCATCTAAGGTTGAGGCCACTTGGAGCCAGGGTTCTTTTGTTGTGGATGGTCTTTTTAAAAAAAAAAAAAGAAAAGAGAAATGGTAGCTCTCATTTAATGTGGAGGATTCACATCTGCTGGTGGTCATAATGGTAGCACTGTGTAGGATGCTGTATTACCTCAAATGAACAAAGGTGGTTTTAAAGTTAAATAAGCTCCAGCTGCATTGTTTGCATTGCTAACTGGTTTGAGCAGAGAGCAGGTGTTTGTTGTGTCCAGATTGTGCCCGGCATTGTAGAAGCAAATCAGGGTTTTGGGGTGAGCTCAGAGGTCGGGCTTGCAATCCACATAGTTTTTTCTGTGACTCAGGGCTGATGCAGCCAGCAGCTGGTAATGGTCCTGGGTCTGCAGCGGTTTAGGTGTGGGGATGTTCCATGCAGGGATACACTTGTTGGGAGGTGCAGGAGAACAGGGGCCTCCATGGTTTGGCTAGGGGGGAGCTCTGAGTATGGTAAGGAGGCTGTAGTAGTGCAGGAGCTGCAGGTAGCAGCAAAACAGGGCTGCATGGCTGCGGCGATGCCGGCAACGGATGATGGAAGGAAGGAAGGAAGCTGTGTGGGCCATCGGTTTGTGGAGGACGGTTGGGGTAGCCAGTTCAGACCTAGCTGCAGTCTGGGAAGAGATGAGGCAGAAGTTGTGTCCCAGCCTAATGGGGGTTTCTGGGGCAGCGGATGAGTTTTTCTTTAAAAAAAAAATAGGGGGCAATAGGATGGGCTGAAGCACGCTGGAGAGAGTGAGTCCAAGGGACGGCTCAGGACTGAAAACTGGAGCTGCCACAGCAGTGTGTACTATAGTGGGCTATGTGGCACAATATGGAAACAGGCCATGGGGCCTTGCAGTCGGCACACCAGGGGGAAGCAGGTACAGATGGAAAGGGCAGGAGGGGGGATAGTTGGCCTCATTGCTTCGGGCATGCTGCAAGGGTGCAGAAGCAACATAAAATGGGTGAGGAATTGGGCCACAGCCTTGAGGAACAGCCGGCAGTCAAGGAGGGGATGGGGAGGGGTGTTTTCTCCACGTTGGGCCCGACAGGCAGAATAGGCCTAGGGACATAGCAGCAGGGTAGGCGTGAAGGACGATGGAGAGGTTGTTGTGGCTGGGTGAGTAGGATGCCCTAGCCTGCTGTGGGGGAAGTGCCATACTGTCTTTTGATGCAGACAGGATGATGGTCATATGCAGGCTGAAGGGCCACAGCATAACTATAACCCACAAGCTCAGCACCTCCAACAGCGGAGCATCATGTTCCCGCCATGGGGAGGGAGCTCTCCAGTATTGCACGGCATGGCACAAAGGTTTCATTGGGGGATTATGTGGGCACCCACATGTGGGGTGTTGGGGACATGCAGGTTTGTGCGGGAAAGGGACTGGTTTAACTTGCAGTGGGTGGGCGCATAACGACCTTTCTTCCAATGGGAGGGATGTTTGGATAAGCTATGACCCCCCCCATGAGACAGGAGGGAGGAATGTGGAAGCACTTAGGGGCAGGGGGTGAAAGGCAAGCCTCTGGAACATGGAGGAAAATAATAGCGCCGCCTAAGATTTCCTCTAGGCAGAGGGAGGGTTTCGGTACTTTGGGGCAGGTTCTACTGGGAGCAGGCAGGCCCATGCACAGGACCCTTGCTTCCTTCAGGAATTGGGCCTACATGAGAAGCCAGAGATAGGGGAAGATCATGACCCCAAAGTGTGGGCCCAGAACGGGATATCACCAGCCAGGAAAGGTGGGTATTGTTGGGATCAAGAGGGTATGAGTGACTCTGGAGGACCTCTTGAGGGTCTCACCCCAACACGGGACAGGAGAGTGGGAGGGGTCACTGCAACCTGTGGCAAGTGGACCTAGGGGCCTGGAAGGGGCTGGGCAGTTTTTGGCAATGGCAAGGGGGCGTGAGGGTAGTGGTCCCTTGGGGACCAGGAAGTGAGGAGAGTAGTCACGCTGGTATTCACTGTTGCTTATTATGAATTTTTAGAAAAAAGACTGAGAGGATGGCACCTAAGAAGGCACCAGTGACTAGCACCAAGATGACGGAGGAGGCGGCAAAGTTAATGACCCAGATGACGGACTTGGTGGAAGCAGCCAAGAAGAGGGAGGTGGAGGAGGAGGCCCAGAGGAAAAGGAAGGAATGGGAAGAGAGAGCAGGTGGTGGAAAGCTGAACAAGAGACCCAAGAAAGTGGGACCCAGCCTCTCGCCCATGCCAGGGCCAGCACCTGAACAGACTCTGGCTCTGGTGGAGGCCTAGGCTGGAAAATGGTAAGGATAATGTCGATGTCAACAATGAAGGGGACTTAAAAGAATATTTGGAGGGTCTGCTGGGGGACATGGGAGAGGGGATGAAGAAGATGGAACTGGCACTGCAGGCCATCAACGATGGGGCAAAAAGGAGGGGGGAGGGACAGGGAAAATGAGGGGGACCAAGAAGTTGTATGATGGACCACCGGGTTTTACTTTGGTGGACTACGTTCCGCCCTCTCTGAAAGAGAAAATTTGGAAGGGTAAGTATGTGGATATTTTTGGTTTGATTGACGAGGAGACAGCCAAGAAGTATGAACAAAAGGAATCGGTTGGCAAGTCAGAGATGGCAGTGGCACTGGCAGTGGATGGGCACAAGGTGGAGGAGACCACATACAAACCTAAGAGTATTGACACTTGGCAGGCAGGTTTTCTGATCTATAGTATGCTACTGTTGGAAAAGCTGTCGGAGTTGGCTATCCCACTCTTGACTTATACGGCAACCATTAGGGATGCGTATAAGGCAAAACTGGGTTTTGGCTGGTTAAAATACAATGAGGCATTTCAAAAATAAATGGCAGCAAAGGGGGACCTAAGGTGGGACTGCAACCACGCAGAACTGTGAGTGAGGACCCTCTCAGGGCCAGCGGTAGGGCCCATGGTGGAACAGGCCAAGAGGGCCTTTCAGGCCCTGAGTGGAAAAACCTGCTGGGCTTTTAACATGGAGTCATGTATGTGGCCTAGTTGTAAATTCAGGCATTCCTGCTCACAGTGCACAGGGTCTCATCTGGCGACAAGCTGCAGGCAGGAAGGGGATAAGGCGGTACAGGCAGGGGCAGCACCATGAGCAGCCCTTTGGGGAAGGGGAATGGGGACAGGGAGGGAGACCCACCAGAGGGGGTAAAACCCCAACTATGGTTGGAATTAAGGAGGGGAAGTATATGGGGTGGTGGGGATGCACCCTAGCCTGCACACCCATCTGACTCCGGGTGACGGAGGCTTGGATGGAAAGCTAGCCCAATGTCCAAGGGGCTGAGTAGTTGAGGGAAGGCTTTAAAGGTGGTTTCCCATTGGGTTTTATGGGAGAACAAGTAGGGATGAGGTCAAAGAACTTGGGTTCAGTGAAGGGGAAGGAAGACATAGTCTGGATGAAGATTCAAAAGGAGGTGCAGGCAGGAAGGGTGGAGGGGCC